>CM046857.1:17825877-19025877 GCA_025617745.1 Heliocidaris erythrogramma | reverse complement strand
AACATTACGTGGCCATTTTCTGCTTGTAAAGATCTACTTGGAACTTTGGTGTGTCTCATTTTCCAAAGCGGTATATACATTATATAAATAACTTCAAGCCAATTTCGTTGTAGCAAATTTAATCCGGAATCCGATCATTCACTTTCTTCAATACATCAGTATGTATTTTAATCACCGAAGTAATATCATTTTATGAGAAATGAAACATGTATTTCTGAGGCGCTCGCTCTCTACGCTCACTCACAAATATTGGTTATTATAATAGAAACAATGATAATAATGATAATAATATTAATAATAATAACAATAATGATGATAATAATAATAATAATTATAATAATAATAATTATAATAATAATAATAATCATAATAATAATAATGATAATATTGATAGGAATTACGATAATATAATGGCTATTTCTCTGGATTTTATTATTATTGTTATCATCATTGTTATGATTATTGAGTACGAAATGAATATCTTTACACTTGGCCGTCTTTCCCCTCCTCCCTATCCGAAATATGGATTGACGCCGTATTCTCTGAATTTACAACCTTTTTTCATTTTCGGAAATACGAACCCTTTTTCATTTTCGGAAATACGAACCCTATTTCATCTTCGGAAATACGAACCCTTTTTCATTTTCGGAAATACGAACCTTATTTCATTTTCGGAAATACGAACCCTTTTTCATTTTCGGAAATACGAACCTTCGGAATTATGAACCCTATTTCATTTTCGGAAAAAAGAACCTTCGGAAAAACGAACCTTCGGAAAAACGAACCTTCGGAGTAACGAACCTTCGGAATAACGAACCTTCGGAATTATGAACCTTCGGAAAAACGAACCTTCGGAAATACGAACCTTCGGAAAAACGACATGTAACCGTAAAATAAGAAGGTTATGATATTTTAAAGTTTCGCTTAATTTCGCAAAACAGTTATATGCACATCCTGCTCAGTATGCAAATGAGGGAACCAGTGACGTCACCCACTCACTATTTCTTTTGTATTTTATTATGTGAAATATAGAATATTTTAATTTCTGCAGATTTCACAATTAAGAAGCTCTCATTGAATTGTGTATAGGTTGTAACAATGGCAATTACACATGTTCAGCGAGGAATCAAACCTTGTTTCACATAACAAGGAAAAATTAAAATATTTCGTATTTCATGTAATAAAATACAAAAGAAATAGTGAGTGGGTGACGTCACTGGTTCCCTCATTTCCATACTGAGCAGGATGTGCATATAACTGTTTTGCGAAATTAAGCGAAACTTTAAAATACCATAACTTTCTTATTTTACATCCTATTTTGATGAAATTTTCAGTGTTATGCTTGTTGGATTTTTCTCTATTTATTCAAATCAACTTTTTGTTAGGGTGGACTTGGCCTTTAACAACTCACTAACAGTGCCAGGGGCACCAATAGTGACAATGTTAGTGAATAATTTCTTGCGTGCGCTCTCTCTTTTTTTTTTAAATACCAAGTACTTAAACATAGACCTAGACTAATTAAGAATGTGGCGGATAGCGGGTGACATAGATTTTGAGGAGACCAAGATATGATCCTTTTCAGGAAGAAAATGAACATGACTTTTAAAAAAAGTATAGGTTTTCAAAAGCAGTGTTTGAAAACCTTGTTAACATTGTAGGCCCTGCTTTGGAAAGAAGAACATTACGGTGAGTAACCATGTACCATACCTTAAGTACAGTCAATGTAACTTAAAGGGAAGGTAAACCCTGGCGATTTAGTTGGATGTTTAGTTGAAGGGCACATTGTTGATTATATATGTCGAATTTCAACACATTTGGGCCCCCCTAACGCCGTCAACAAGTAGTTAGAAATATCATTTTGTCGTCTGCTAGAAGGTCCTATATCGATCGTGTGCGTCGCCATTTTGAACAGATAAGCCCCGCCCTGTGACGTTTTGTCGGACCTCTCGGACCAGAAGTACCCGGATGCCGCCATTATTACGCGTTTCAAAATGGTGTACTGCCAGGCGTTCGGATGCTCCAATCGGTCGGGAAAAGGAGGAAATTTGAGTTTCCATTCCTTTCCTAACAAGGAGAAGAATAGAGAACTATTTTGGAAGTGGGCTACGGCCGTTAAAGGGAAGGTAAACCCTGGACTTTTGGCCTACTGAGAGTGTTAAGAGCACAATTCTTGACATTACTGTGAAAATTTACCTCTTATGAACGCTTGACGGTGGAGTAATTCACAATTTTGTGAGCAATGATCGTCTGCTACAGCCTGCTATCGGGGTTGGCCATATTTTTGATTCACCCGCGCTATGATGACGTTTTGTCGGACATGCCAAGGGGGAACTGGTCGCTACATATCACGTCGTTTTTGTTAGAAACGTACGAGTTCGACAGAAATTTTTCCACTTTAACGAGCAGTGTGCGAAACCTGCCAACTGTGCTGAAGAGCAGAGCAGAGTGAGTACTAAATAATTGAACGAAGGACAGAAGGAAAACGACATGAGCTATAAACATACCCTTTTCACTATTCTTTAGAGTAACATCACACTCATATTGCCTGACAAAATCATATTTATACCTAACTTTTTAGGCAAATGAAAACGCACGGCAGAAATCAATCACCCGATCTTGCCAACACAGAGGGGCATCGAGAGATTGGAGACCTCCTCTCCCACAAAATGAACTTTTCTGGGGTGTTACACATCATGCATGGGCATGTTTTTATCATATATGGAAGTCTATGATCTCTTCTACACAACAATGGGTTCATGCATCTGCTACTATACATATTTCTGAAGTTATAGTGGATCGGATGAAATTTTTCGATACGTTCATTATTTCGTCATTATAGCCCATTTTGATTTCTTGAAGATATATTCTTGGAGTAAAAACATCATAGATTCGTGTGGTATGCTCCATTTCACTAAATATCGAGTGGAACACTCCAGCAATAAATATTATTATAGAACCAATCAACGGTTTTCGCTCAAACAAAGTTTTAAAACATTGTACATTATGTATGCGAATGCCAGCCATGTTGAAAGAAACTTGGCACGTCGCACCTTATTTGCATATTATGATATCTAACTTGCGTATTTAATATATTAATATATAATTAGCTAATTTGCATATTCAATTAGATATCGAATCAACACTTACATTTTCAGATACACTATAGCACACTTAACCAGCATACCAGATTTCATTGTTCTACTACTTATACAACTTGAGAAAATCCATTTTCGCATATTAATTAGCCGTACTTAGTCTTTTTAAAGGAATTCCCGAGTTTGCAGATCATACTTTTTGCACAGGATGGCATTTTCTGAATCCTAGGCCTACTGTTCAAAAATGAATTAAAAAGGAGGTTTGATTTTTAAAGCATTTTGATGTAACTGTAACAGTTGTCTTATTTTCACCATTTGCAGTGATGCATTGTAAGTAATTTTCATTTTAGGGGTGTTCAAACTTGGTAAAACGTGAATTTTGGCCCCAAATTACAATTTTTGGCAGGTTTTCGACCCTTTTTCGGGGATAATGAAATATCGATATCTCGAGAACCGAATGTCCAATTTACATGATCTTTTTTTTTTAATGTCATCATTTTTAACAATCCTTTCAATGAGACTAACTTTGAACACCTCATTGATATATGAATTTTTGGTGTGCTATACCTATTACTACGCACAAATCATAGATTTTGCCTAACTCTATGGCTCAAATCCACTAACAGCGCCCTAACAGCACTTTCTGTGCGGTCATCTTACCCGTGTTGTTAGTGGCTGATTTGTTTGTGACTTGTTAGCGCTAACAAACCTGCTACTAACAGCGTTTCATGTGCGGCCAAATCATCGCTATCGGTACTGTTAGCGCGCTGTTAACGTTTCTGTGCGGCCGGCACTGGTTGAGGAAGCCACTCGTTCATTAGCCTCTTGTCGAGGCCCTGGCGCTGTTGAAATCCTTGGCGATATGGAGGCAAAATTTCTGGCGAGCGGAGCGAGCCAGAAAGACAGAGACGCTTATGGAACGATAGTTGTCCAAAAAATCGATAAACCTAGTTTATCGACGATAAACTAGGTTTTTCGCCGAGAATCCTAGATTATCGAATTGATAAACCTAGTTTTTCAACAACAACCCCGAATATCAAGCGATTAACCTAGAATTCTTTGAAAAACCCGGTTTATCAATTTGATAATCCTAGTTTTTCGATTCGATAAACTAGGTTTATCAAATTTGATAATCCTGGTTTATCAGAACCCTGAATATCGACCGATATCACAGGTTTTTTGATAATCCTGGTTTTTCGATTCGATAAACCTAGTTTTTCAATTCGATAAACTAGGTTTATCAAATTTGATAATCCTGGTTTATCAGAACCCCGAATATCGACTGATATCACAGGTTTTTTGATAAACCAGGTTTTTCGATTTGATAATCCTAGTTTATCAAATCGAAAAACTAGGTTTATCGAATTCGATAATCTAGGTTTATCGAATTCGATAATCTAGGTTTATCGAATTCGATAATCTAGGTTTATCGAATTGATCACATGACATGTCGAAAGTGCAAAAATGGCGGCGAAGAACATGACAGTGTTGGTTTTTGTGGTAGCTAATTTAACTTTCGTGTTGGCACCTTTACCCAATCGTGATGAACGTAGCAATGGTCCTGGCATCTTCCGGTTGTGGGATCATGTGAATAAAATCCAGACTTGACAAGAATTGTTATTTTTAATAATAATAATAATAATAATACCTGGCATTTATAAAGCGCCTTTCCCAAACTGGATCAAAGCGCTGATATATATTATTACCCCGGTCATTTTTACTGGCTGGTATCAGCAAAGTTGAGTGTCATGGCAAGGCTTATAAATATTCATATTTGAGATCAATAATAGACAATTTATTAAAGAAGAGGTTCTGTTTTCTCTATGTTTTTACGTATCTCATCAATATGTTCATGCTTCAGTGAGAAATTAACTGCTTTAGTGAGTGTTTTGAAATATTAGTTTTGGCAAGGTTTTAATTCAAGCTAGTTTTCTCAGTCAACCATAAGGTTTTGATGGGATATGTCAAGACACAGAAAAGAAAGCCTATTCTTTCATAATATTGCCTTTTAATGATCAGAATATAAAAGTTTCTTAGCCTTTTCAAGATTCTTAACTTGGCTGATACCAGACAGAACCAATACAAAGTTTTGTCAACCGTGGATTTTGCACCATTTCACAATAATGGCTTTTGCTCACTCGAGCTCAAAATATTGCCAGATATTTTGGTGTCATTTGATAGAAGAGACCCCAATCTATCCACAAGTATGAAAATTTCCTACAAATACTTTGAAATATATATTTTGGGAGACTTTATCCAACTGTTTGGGGACGCACTGTGTGTGTATATGATATTTCAATATAGAGTTGTCCTCAGCACTTCTAATTCGATTAAAAACTTTCAGTGAGTGCAACAAAGACTTTCTATAATAAACTTACAAAGTTTGCTGAATGTATCAGGTTTGATATCAGGTATCAAATTTTCTTGGAGGTCCCTTAAAGAAAAAGAAAATAAAGGGAATGCAAATGTGAGACAGGATGTTTGCATTAACTTTTACCTTAAAGGGATACTCAATCGCAGATTGTGGACGTTAAATCATGTCGCGAGAGGGCACCGTGATCGTTACCTGAGCATGCCGTTGCCCCGTGAATACACAAATATTTACAAGTAGCCTGATTGTCACGTAAACAATTAACATTAATTAGCAAAGATTAAACTCTGTTATACATGTTTTTTTTATTATAAATTTTTTGTATATAAACTCTGTTCCAATTAGTCATGTACGGTTTGTAATTGTAGTAAATGTATTTATGAGCCTTTAATGTTTGTGATTGTTTTTGTTTTAATATGTAGCTGTTTATGTCAGCTAGACAGATCTAACCTTCAAAAAAAAAATATATATAATTTAAATTAGCCTTAATAAGATGGAGATTTTTAATATCAGCTTATAAAAATCACCTTGATAATATGTGTATTTTCAAAGAAAAATATGAGTCAGTTTGAGGATAATATTTAATATTTTAATGTATTTTTTGCACGTTGAAATATATATTACATGAAAGAGGATGGTATGGTAATTATTTTAATGTATATTCATAAATAATAAGAAGAACGGGGTAGTGATTGGATGAGAAAACCCGAAGTTATTCCGGCGTGCGAGTAGGTGCCGGCTGCGCATGCCCCGAGCCGCCCCGCGCGCGCGGGACTAAGTGCGCATGCGCATGCGATAATCACGTGATATTCGGGGTTACGATCGAATTTGATAAACCTAGTTTATCGAATTCGATAAACCTAGATTATCAAATTCGATAAACCTAGATTATCGAATTTTTGGACAACTATTTTGATAAACCTAGATTATCGAATTTGATAAACCTAGTTTATCGAATTTGATAAACCTAGATTATCAAATTTTTGGACAACTATTTTGATAAACCTAGATTATCGAATTTTTGGACAACTATTTTGATAATCCTAGATTATCGAATTCGATAAACCTAGATTATCCAATTCGATAAACCTAGTTTATCGAATTCGATTAACCTAGATTATCAAATTCAATAAACCTAGATTATCGAATTCGATAAACCTAGATTATCGAATTTTTGGACAACTATTTTGATAAACCTAGATTATCGAATTTTTGGACAACTATTTTGATAAACCTAGATTATCGAATTTGATCATCCTAGTTTATCGAATTTGATAAACCTAGTTTATCGAATTCGATTAACCTAGATTATCAAATTCAATGAACCTAGATTATCGAATTCGATAAACCTAGATTATCGAATTTTTGGACAACTATTTTGATAAACCTAGATTATCGAATTTGATAAACCTAGTTTTTCGAATTTGATAAATTAACCTAGATTATCGAATTTGATAAACCTAGTTTATCGAATTTGATAAACCTAGTTTTTCGATTTGATAATCCTGGTTTTATCAGAACCCTGAATATCGACCGATATCATAGGATTTTTGAAAAACCCGGTTTATCAATTCGATAATCCTAGTTTTTCAATTCGATAAACTAGGTTTATCAAATGTGATAATCCTAGTTTATCAGAACCCCAAATATCGACCGATATCACAGGTTTTTTTAATAAACCTGGTTTTTCGATTCGATAAACGTAGTTTTTCAATTCGATAAGCTAGGTTTATCAAATTTCGGTTGATAAACTAGGTTTATCGCTTGATATTTGAGGTTGTTGTTGAAAAACTAGGTTTATCAATTCGATAATCTAGGATTCTCGGCGAAAAACCTATAGTAGGGTATCTAAGAGGGGTATCCGTGCACCCCCCCCCCCCCCAGGACTAAACGAAACCAACTTTTTTAACTTCTTCATAATATGCTTAAAAACATTCAAGATGTTAACAAGAAAAAAAAGTGGCCCCGAATAGGGAAAATCAAGGGGGCGTCAAGGTGGTCAAAAAATGCCCTTTTCAAATTTTGTTGAGAGGTCCTTTTGTACTACCGTCACATTTTGACCTGTAACTTTCTGTATGGTCATCAGATTGGTATGAAAATTGGTAGCGTTCTTGCCAGTACTGTTCTACACATTTTGATATAAAAATATATCCATATCAAAATGTATGTTGCCATGGCAACAGTTATCATGAATGAAAATCTAAATAGAATAGAAGAATTTCATATTTTTTTCAAAGAAAATTGCTTAGACATGAAAACAATCACTTCAGTATGAGTTTGATGCAATATTCATGGTGTTTAATGACATTTCCTATCACTTTGATACATTATCAACATATATTGATAAAAGGAACTCAATGGCATATTGGCATAGTAATATGTTATGCGTATTACAAACCTATTGTTTTCGCGTATTTTTCAAGATTTCGCAGTCTTTATGCATTAAGAATACGGACAGCTTCATTTTAACCTGCAACCCTGTTTTGTGATAATCTGATTATAATAAAGCTTGATGTTGATGTGTGTACCGATATGTCACTCATTTTGACACATGTTATAATATCTGTTGTCATGACAACCATTGTTATAACTGGTAAACTCACCCCCCCCCTTTTTTGCGTTTAGAATTACCAAGAAGGACGTATTGCGGTATCTAAGAGGGGTATCCGTGCACCCCCATGACTAAACGAAACCGACTGTTTTAACTTCTTCATAGTATGCTTAAAACATCAAGATGTTAACAAGAAAAAAAAAGTGGCCCCTCTTAGGGAAAATCAAGGGGGCGTCAAGATGGTCAAAAAATGCCCTTTTCAAATTTTGTTGAGAGGTCCTTTTGTACTACCGTCACATTTTGACCTGTAACTTTCTGTATGGTCATCAGATTGGTATGAAAATTGGTAGCGTTCTTGCCAGTACTGTTCTACACATTTTGATATAAAAAAAAATATATCCATGTCAAAATGTGTGTTGTCATGGCAACAGTTATCATGAATGAAAATCTAAGTAGAATAGAAGAATTTCATATTTTTTTTCAAAGAAAATTGCTTAGACATGAAAACAATCACTTCATTCTATCATTTCTCAAATTTGGACTTGTTGCTATTAGCCATTGACCTGAAGAATAAGTAGCCAACATCTGTGACATTCCTTTTTTCAATTAAGTGATTGATAGCTGAATGTCGATTGAGAAATGTCGATCATTTGAGAAATGATAGAATTCGGGATAAGGGAAGGTGGTAGAGACCAATGTAGAGACCAATGCATATGAATTGTCAAGATATGCACCAGCACACCCAGGAAGCGAGAGAGAGAGAGAGGGGAGGGGGGGGGGTAATGTCCTCTTTACCCTTAATTATCCCATCCACCCAACAAAGTCCTAACCTATCTCACCTCCCCTACAACATATACCATCACCCCATCCTGACTGGGAGTCAGGATGGGGTGATGGTACATGTAATACCCCCATCACACCAAACTTGTTCTCACTACGTTCTGCCGAACGGGCTCAAACTGTGTGCGAACTGTTTACGGTCTTTTTACGAACTTCATGGACGGGCTTGGACGAGAAGGGTGCTCCAAAACTTCGAGCCTGCTCAAAATTTTCTGGCGGCCATCCCGTTCTGCAATTAGACGGGGTGACAACGTACTTAAAACGAGATGGACGTACTACGAACGGAATTGCCGTACTTCGATCCTACTAGGGACGTGTTTCGACGTGGTGCAGTCGTGCATCAATTGTTTGTACCGTCCGTTTGTACCTGGTTCATCCCGTTCGCAGACAGACCCGACTCGACTGCATTATGTTCGAAACAAAATAAAATTTCTGAAGGAGTTGGCAACACGTTTCTACACGGTTCTAAAAGTTCGCAGGAGGTTCTCATAAGTTCTATTCGTTTTGAGTACGTTCGTGTAATTCTCACGCAGTTCTTACTGCGCCCATGCACCCCGTCTGCAGTACAATAGGACAAGGTTTCCTCGCTGGTTCATCATTTGGGCTTGAGATTTTTGGCAGTGCACATTTGTTTCCCGACTTGAAGATTTTCAAGATTTTTTCCCTCAATCATGGGTATGTTTGCAGCCCTTAACATGTTGAATGTTGGTTTCATGCAATTTGTGTTGGAAGCAGAGCAAGAGTACAATGAGATGGTAGAGCAAGAAAAAAGAAGAAGTCCAAGGACCTGTTGGGTGAGGAACTGGCTGAAACCTAAGAGGCGAATAGCAGTGGGACATTATCATCAGCTAATGGAGGAGCTCCGCCTAGATGATCAAGAGTCCTTCTACAACTTCTTGAGAATCACCCCAGCCATGTTTGATGAACTTCTTGAACGCATCACCCCCTCCATAGCAAAAGAAGACACAAACTACAGAAAGGCTCTAGAACCAGGGATGAGGCTTGCCATCACACTGCGTCATCTGGCAACATGCAATATGAATTCCGGGTAGCCAGAAACCAGTGTTGTAGTGGTAAATATTCTTTTGGGTATACTCCCTTATACTAATAGCTCAATCCTCAAAGCACCAAGCTAACGACGAGGCGATGCACCGTGCTGTGGTGATGATTCACAAACACAACAACCCCCCCCCCCCCCCCCCCGTGACCTGACAAGAAAACACATACACTCACCCTCACACCCACACACACCCTCACACACTGATTTGTGGGGAACTTTATTGTTTTCTCCTACTGTATTTTGTACCCCGCAAGCACTTCTCCTATCATTCTTTTGTACCCCACAAGCATGACGGAATAAAGGCCATCATTGTGCTCTATTGTTCTCTGTACCCCAAAAATGAATCTATGTAAATACACACATCCTCACACACACACACACGCAAATCATCTGTCATCTGGGGTTGACCGGCAAGGGAGCGAAGCCAGTGGCGTATCTAGGGATTATGGCACCCGGTGCAAAAAAACGAAGTACCCCACCCCCACCCCCCCCCCCCCCCGAGTGCCCAAACCTATCTACGTCAGCGAGGGAGCAAAGCGACCGAGCGGCAAATTTTTAAGTTATAGGTCGACGAACCGACTGCTTTTCAATTATTTGGAGCAATATTGCACGGTATATAACAGGGGTGGGTGTAGGGAAGAGGAGTTTCCCTCCTTCCCGCGCGAAGCGCGAAAGCTCTCACGTTTTAGCACCTTTTTTAGGCGGAATGTTAGTTCGAAGCTCTGGCTGCTTTTCAGTTATTTTGGACGTAATACTGCACTGTAACAAGAATGGGTGCAGGGAGTGGGAGTTTCCCCCTTCCCGCGTGAAGCGCGAAAGCTCTGACGTTTTATAGCAAATTTAAGAGAAAGAAAACGGCTTGTAGCAAACAATTTGTTTAGGCGGAAAGTTATAGTTCGACGCCATGACTGCTTTTCAGTTATTATATAATACTGCACTGTATGTGACAGGGGTTGGTGCAGGGAGAGGAGAGTTATTTCCCCATTCCCTTTGACGTTTTTGCAAATTTTGAGAGAAAGATAAAGGCTTGTAGCGCCTTTTTAACCCTTTTTCTCTCACTTCTCCCGATTTTTGCTCTCGCTTTTTTTTAGGTGGCTGAATGGGGGGGGGGGGGGGGGGTGGTCCCCTTGTGCCCCCTGTCTGTTGTGTTTTTTTAAAGCCTGCATTTATAGTTGTGAGAAGTGAATGCGAGTAGTAAGTTTGTAGTTTAGACATTGTAACATTCACAGTGCCCTGATTATAAACACGATTTCAAAAGCATCTTTTTAACAATAAATATCACATCAAAATATAATTAAATCTTAGTTTTTGCAAAAGGCATCAAGCATTAGTGAGTCGTATTTTCAGACCAATCATTGCATCAACCATATGTTTAAATGCACAAACTAATCCAAAAATAATCAAACCGTTGTCATAATAATGATTTTCTAGTTCTAGTTTCTGCAAATTCTCATCACCTGTACATTTTGTTGGGAGCTTGAGCAAAATATTCATGAAGATACATACCCAATGTTAATAACATTTTTTTTAAACTTTTTTTTTTGATGTGCAAACAGTGCAGTTTTGGTAATTGAACACAACGAACTGTTTAACAGTTAACTACAACTGAGTTGTGCTTTTTGAGACCTGAATTCGCCTCAATTTTCCTCAAACTTCAAAGGCTGAAATTCCTTAGTTGATCCTGGGACCTGGCCACTGCACGAAATCAGCTCCGCCTCCTTTGGCCTTGAAGTTGTACATTGTATATTTTGTACGGCGCAGGGCATGGGCCATGATGATGGCCTAGCGGCTATATACTAGGATATAGCCAGCTCGCGCCTATAGCCTGGCAGCTAGGCTCGCACTTGCTATACCTAGCCGCGCCGGCCAAGGGCCTCGGGCTGGGCACATCCGCCACATGCACATAACACGCGCGCCGCGGGCCCGGCCGGATATGGATCGGATGTACGTAAAAACATAATACGCAATAATGCTGCAATACGTACGTTTGATTTGTCAAAAGTTTGTCGAGTATATGGATCGCCAACACAAATTAATTCTTTGGAACACAATTCACAGAGTATGAATTTCGACGATTTTTCATAAATTTCTTTCCTATATTCCTATATCCTATATTTTTTTTCCTATATATATATATATTTAAATTTTAAAACCTGATATTTTTTTTAAAAGTATACGCGCGTATACCCAAAAAAGTCAAATTTCTTTCTTACGTATACGGCGTATACAAGCGTATACGCTCCAATACACCACTGCCAGAAACACAATCTGCTTGTTGGTGAAAGATGTCTGTAATACCTTGGTGATGGAGCTCAAGAATGAAGTTATCACATGCCCTGTTGACAGAGGCACTTGGGGAAAAGTTGCTGAGGGGTTCCTGATGCGCTGGAATGTCCCACATGCCGGTGGTGCCCTGGATGGGAAACATGTTGCCATCAGAAAACCCCCAAGACTGGAACCATGTACCACAACTACAAAGGCTTCTTTTCAGTCGTCCTAATTGCCTTGGTAGATGCTGATTACAAATTCATGTGGATAGATGTTGGTGGCTTTGGAAGTCACTCTGATGCCCAGATCTACAACCAGTCAGAACTGAAAGATTACTTAGAAGATGGCTCCATTGGACTCCCTCCACCTTCCCCCTTGGCAAATAATGTCCAGGACTTTCCCTATTTCCTGTTGGGAGATGACGCTTTTGGCCTTGGCACATACCTCATGAAGCTATACTCGGGCCATCGACTGGCAAAAGAAGAAATGATTGCGAACTACAGGATCTCTAGAGCAAGACGTGTGGTCGAAAGTGCCTTTGGCATTATGGCACATTATGGCAGATGGAGAGTCCTCTGGACAAAAATGCAACAGATGCCAGTGACTGTACAGACCATCGTTGAAGCTTGTGTGTGCCTTCACAACTTCATCCGTCTCTGAAACCCAGCCATTCAGAACATTCAAGTGGATACTGAAGATGCTGCCCACAACCTCATCCCTGGTGACTGGAGACAAGATGCCAACCTGCCAGACCTGGACTTCCACAGGGATGAAACAGGTCTATTGTGAGATGGGTATGGGTCTTGGTTTTCTTCTTCCTGGCTTTCTGACTCTGTTGTGCATCTTCCTCAGACATATGTCTTGTAGAGGTGTCGTAGTCGAGTGGTTTAAACACTGGACTGGAGATGGGAAGGTCGTGGGTTCGAACCCCGGCGCGGCACTACTGTTCTTTGGCAAGACATTAATCCACATTTGCCACTCTCCACCCAGGTGTTAAATGGGTACCGGCAGGAATTAATTCCTTGAATGCTGTAAGCACCGAAATCGGTAGCCTAGCTAGAGCCGGGGTAATATTGGAGCGCCTTGAGCACCATTCATGGTGGATATGAGCGCTATATAAATATCCAATACAATACAATACAATATGTCCTCCTGACTGTGAGGCAGAGGCATTAGAGGGTCCAGGGGATACAGCTCTCTCCCTCTCTTGAATCCCGCACTCAGGGGCAGGCTTAGGATGCTCAGCAACTTGGGGGGGGGGGGGGATCTGCATGGGCTTCAGCGGGGCTTGTACATCTTGGGGTAGTACTGGCTGCTTTCACACGGCCCGTCTTTCTGGATCCACTCCTCTTTGGAGGCATGATGATTGAAGATGAAATTTCGTTGACTTGATGTGTTGACGTACACAGCTTGAAGCGGCGAACGAGAATGAGGACTGGCAACAACGCGCTGGGTATTTATAGCAGTCGGGCCGGGACGCGATTGCAATTACGTTCCGCACGCACTAGCGACGAGATGAGGACGTGGTGAGAATGAGATGAACTGTCTTGAAACGAGGTGGTCGAGTTAAGAACTAGTTAGAACGTTTTGGGGCGTATTAGGAACGAGATAGAACTAGTTCAGAACGGGTTTAAACTGACTACGGACGGACTTGGACTGCTTGGAAACGTTTTCCGCATGAGATGAACGAGCGATTTTACCCGATCGTGAACGTGATGGACGGGATAAAAAAACGAGATCGACGTATTGTGGACTGTTTATGAACGAACTAGCATCGTATTTTAGACAATATTTGGCCAAAGTAACACGTTCTACCCCGACCGAAGCCCGTTTTACGATTTTTCTAGGACGGGGCAGGACTTTCTGAGAACTACTTTGGTGTGATCCAGGCATTAATAAATCTCTTTTCAAAAGTTAGGGGACACTGATTTATGACAAGCAAAGAATTATAAAAGAGAGAGAGAGAGGGAAAAAGGAAAAAAAAAAGATACTTAATTGCTCTTTTATATCGTACATTAGATAAATGGTGTGGCTTAACTATATAATACCCTACCACATAGACTTATGTGCATAAACGACCAACACATAGGGTTAGGGTTAGGGTTGTGGTTAGGGTTATGTTTAAACTTAAAGTTAGGATTATGGTTAGAATTACGATTTACGGTAGCTAAAAAACTTAAGTCTTTGGATTCAGCTTAATTAGAGAAGCGTTGGTCAACTAATGGTCAACTTTTGTGGTGGGGTATTCTATAGATGTGTTGTCACTTATACCTACATGTATCACACATCAGCTAGACAGATAAATTAGACAAATTAGTGCTAAAACATTTAGCACGGGTTCCTTAAAATATGTTAGAAAACGAATATGTTTGCATGGTGTGGTATGGTCTGGTATTGTATTGTATTACCAGCAGTTGCCATGGCAACAGAAATTCTAATATGTATCAAATTGTGTGACATAGTGATGCAAACATCGTCATCTTTTTTTTTTCTTATAGTCGATTATCATAGAATTGCAGGTTAAAATTAGGAGGTTCATTATGCTTACTGTGTAAAACTGAGAAATCTGGAAAAAAATATGTGAAAACAAGAGGTTTGTAATACGCATAACATGCTACTATGGCAATAGATAATTGAGTTCCTCTTATTATGTTGTGTATGCTTCAGAGTGATGGGAATGTCATTAAACACCACGAATACTGTATCAAACTCATACTGAAGTGATTGTATTCATGTCTAAGCAATTTTCTTTGAAAAAAAATATGAAATTCTTCTATTCTACTTAGATTTTCATTCATGATAACTGTTGCCATGACAACACACATTTTGACATGGATATATTTTTTTTATATCAAAATGTGTAGAACAGTACTGGCAAGAACGCTACCAATTTTCATACCAATCTGATGAACATACAGAAAATTACAGGTTAAAATGTGACGGTAGTACAAAAGGACCTCTCAACAAAATTTGAAAAGGTCATTTTTTGACCATCTTGACGCCCCCTTGATTTTCCCTAAGAGGGGCCCCTATTTTTTCTTGTTAAAGGGATACTCAACCCGCAGATTGTGGACGTTTTAATGCCGCGAGAGGGCACCGTGATCCTTACCTGATCATGCCGTTGCCCCGCGAGGCGCAAACCTCGGATAAACTGGTCGCCGCACAAACATGCACGCTCCGCCTGAGTTCGTGCTCTCGTGCGAGGTTCGGTCGGCTTCGTGCGGTCGAAATGTAATCCCACTTAGTCCAACGGACGCGTTCGACGCACAAACTTTGTGTACGAGTGAATGGGGCTTACGCAATCCTGACTTTCCCCACGGCCGCCCGGTGGCGTATCCCTTTAACATCTTGATGTTTTAAGCATACTATGAAGAAGTTAAAACAGTCGGTTTCGTTTAGTCATGGGGGTGCACGGATACCCCTCTTAGATACCGTAATACGTCCTTCCTGGTAATTCTAAACGCAAAAAAAAAAAGGGGGGGTGAGTTTACCAGTTATAACAATGGTTGTCATGACAACAGATATTATAACATGTGTCGAAATGAGTGACATATCGGTACACACATCAACATCAAGCTTTGTCATAATCAGATTATCATAAAACAGGGTTGCAGGTTAAAATGAAGCTGTCCGTATTCTTAATGCATAAAGACTGCGAAATCTTGAAAAATACGCGAAAAGAATAGGTTTGTAATACGCATAACATATTACTTTGCCAATATGCAATTGAGTTCCTTTTATCAATATATGTTGTATATGTTTCAAAGTAAGCAAGTTTCAAAGGAAATGTCATTAAACACCATGAATATTGCATCAAACTCATACTGAAGTGATTGTTTTCATGTCTAAGCAATTTTCTTTGAAAAAAATATGAAATTCTTCTATTCTATTTAGATTTTCATTCATGATAACTGTTGCCATGGCAACATACATTTTGATATGGATATATTTTTTATATCACAATGTGCAGAACAGTACTGGCAAGAACGCTACCAATTTTCATACCAATCTGATGACCATACAGAAAGTTACAGGTCAAAATGTGACGGTAGTACAAAAGGACCTCTCAACAAAATTTGAAAAGGGCATTTTTTGACCACCTTGACGCCCCCTTGATTTTCCCTATTCGGGGCCACTTTTTTTTCTTGTTAACATCTTGAATGTTTTTAAGCATATTATGAAGAAGTTAAAAAAGTTGGTTTCGTTTAGTCCTGGGGGGGGGGGGGTGCACGGATACCCCTCTTAGATACCCTACTACTAGTTTATCGTCGATAAACTAGGTTTATCGAATTTTTGGACAACTATCGTTCCATAGGCGCTTGCGCCGAGGGCCTCTTGACACCCGATCTGAATTTCTTTTGTATTTCATTGTTTTGACGAATATTCCGACCAAATTTTGGTCGGTGAAAATCATCCAATAAGCGCGAGCTACCATGACGTAATGTTAAATATTCATGACTCGACTGCACGCTAGCTTACATATTAATTAATCGCAGCCCAAAATGGCGTTCAACGTTTCTTCCACGACGAGTGATGACGATATTTGTAAGAGCTTACAATATGCCGCTAGAATGTTGAAGATTGACAGATTCAAAGATTTGCAAGTTGATGCAATCAAATCTGCACTTAAAGGACAAGATGTTTTTGTGAATCTGCCTACTGGCTATGGAAAAGTGTTATTTTTCACGCGCTACCGCTCTGTGCTGATTACCTCCGTGGGCCAGGGATGGAGAGTGAGACTGCTGCTTGGCGAGCTAGGGCCAGGCGGATCCCCCGGCCGGGTCCTTGCCGAAGTTGCTGGTAACTCCATGGTTAGAATCAGAATTGATGGAGATGCATCTATTGTTGAACGGTGACTTTTATTGCCCATTCTTCATTATTTGTAAATATATGATGATCTCTTGAGAAATATGTACATTTGTCTTATTTCAAATTACCATGGTTTGTAAGCTAGAGATCGAATTCTTCATAATGTGCTTGTCTGTGAATGTATTTTGAGCAAGAGATTTACGTAATCCCCCCCCCCCCCAAAAAAAAAAAAAAAAAAAAAAAAAAATTGATAGACTACTCCAGAACTGAAGTAAGAAATCCTTGAGATTTCATTGGCCAATTTGCTGGGCGATCGCCGCGGTTATATCTAACTATTCACGTTTTCATGCATAATTCAGTAGGAAATCATGAATATATAATTCAGGTCGGGTGTCAAGAGGCCCTCGGCTCAAGCGCCTCGGCCTCCATATCGCCAAGGATTTCAACAGTGCCAGGGCCTCGACAAGAGGCTACTCGTTCATTAGCACGCAAAAATAAAGTGCAGGGTCTGAGGAAACCAATTGATGAGTGTCGCAATTCCCTGGTCTAATTGTAAATGTAAATGAAGCGCTTCTTTGCGGAGTGAATGGTGGTTTCCTCAACCGCGATAATGCCAAAACTTATTCTAGATAAGAATTAGAAATAAATGTCTATATCAACTTACTTGTAAACTTTAGGTACATGTACATACTCTGTGATCGATCTCTCCGTACACAGTCATGCAGAAGCTAACACGGACACCTAAACTCAATCATCGGTCTCAGTACCGTACCCGGTGAGGCCGGCCCGCACTGCCGGTGTAGCGGCACATACGGTTTCACATAAAAACAATTTCGCCAAACTTCAAAAAAAACGCTCAGTAAAGGGGTTATGGGGCCCAGTTTCCCTCCATAATTCCCTGACAAGCAAAAAAAAAAAAAAAAAAAACGCCAAGAAATACGGCGCCAAGTAAAAAAAAAAAAAAAAAAAAAAAAGGCGCCAAAAAGGGGGGTCCGGACCCCCGCGACCCCCCTCTGGATCCGCCTATGGGGGGCAAGGGTGGACAAAAAAATTGTCCACCCTTTTATTTTTTTTCACTCCGAAAATTATTGGGGGGGGGGCAACTGGGGGGGGGGGCAAATGCCCCCCATGCCCCCCCCCCCCTGGTGCCGCCACTGTACATAATATGTGACCCTCCACCACAAAACGACCAATAAGTCGCAATGGGAGTTTTAGAGTAAACAGCTAAAAAAGGTTGTTTGGGGTGGAAATTTCTATTTTAAGTTTTTGGTATTTTCTGAAAGATAATTTATTAATCTACCATCTGACAAAATTTCGGGGTAAAACTCTCATTCAAAATGACCATTCTTTCTTGGATATTCAAACTTTGTGAGTCAGCTTGCTGGGATGGTACTTCACATCGTTTTTCTGGTATAGCTCAAAAACTATGCACTGTCTGATATTCAAAATCTGCAGAAAGAAAGAAATATATCTATTCTAAAGGTATGGAAAGTTTCAACCCAATCCAGTGAGTACTTCACAGTGTAGGCTTTGGAGTTTTGACTCACCCTTTTGTGCGACAAACAATAGGACACAGATTAGGCGCTCGTAAATGGTCACTCTTCTTTAGAGCCCGTTTTCTCCATTGTCTTGGTCATTAGCCTGTCTGACACTCTGACATTCTCACTGTAAGCTATAAGGGTTTGCTTAGTCTATGCAAGACAAGTTATATATCATTTTAAAGCTAAGAATCTAAGCTTTCAAACTGTGCTGAAATTTAAAAACCCAAATTTCCGACTTATTGGTCGTTTTGTGGTGGATGGTCACAAATATACTGCTATTGATCTCGATGCATAGGCCTACTGCTACATGTAGCTCTCAGACTCGTTCACCAAATTGTGTGCGTTATTAAAATGGCAAATCATTCCTTTTTTTTTTTAATTTTAAAAGATTAAAGAAATAAAAGAAGACCTTTAGATGGATATACATGCAACAACAATGATGTTGGTATTTTAAAGCCATCATTTATGCAAGCGCTAAAAAGCTTTTCAATAACAAAGCATTTTGGCCTTATATACTCACGTTATAATAAGACTAGCATGCAGAAGCAGCCCGTGGACGTCCACGGGCGCTAGCTGTGATTAATCACCATACCGTATATTTGTCACAATAATCATGTGAATTAAAAACATGTCGGGTAAAGTGTTATTTTATTTACCAAGAAGTATTTACAATATGTGAAATAGCGGTATGTCCCCTGTAAAGGATGCAAAAATGAGAAAAAGTGAATTTATTGTCATTTTATTTTCAGGGGGATTATGGCCCCCTTATATGGGTCTTGGGAGGACCGACGAATTGACTTTTCCCTACTGAAACATAGTACATGCAGTACATGTAGAAGTACGTTGTGCGAACGAATAACACGTGTGTTGTTGCGCCGTGTACATTGAAGCCATACATGGCTGTGGAACGAATAGCACGTATGTTGTTGCGCGGTATATACTGTACATTGAAGCCATCCATGCATGCGCATAATGGCCTGGGAGCTAGTACACGTCACGCTGTTTTTTGCAATACATCAATTGAGGTATATCCCCTTCACGTAAAGGGTATGGGTTGGGCATGAAGCTACAAACCAGCTTCATGGGTTTGCAGAATTATTACTCCCTCCGGAAATTCAATGTTTAAAAATGAATTTATGAAATATGGACGGCAAGAAGTGCCCTCCACCACTCTAAGAACCATTCCCCGCCCGAGGGTACCAAAAGGTGGGGACCGAAAGGGCCAGGGGAGGCGCCTATTCGAACACAAAAAAGGCCCCAAATCCTTAGCGTAATATATATATCGACTAGCAGAAGCAGCCCGTGGACATCCACGGGCGCTAGCTGTGTTTATGATTAATCACCGTACCGTATATTTGTTACAATAATCAAGTGAATAAATAAAAAAGTCGGGTAAAGTTATTTTTACCAAGAAGTATTTGCAACATGTCCATTGGCGGATCCAGGGGGGGTGGGTACTTCCGGCCCGTGCCCCCCCCCCCCCTTTGGCAGGAAAGTATGCAGTTTGACCATAGACGATCCGCCCTTTTGTCCATTGTGCCCCCGCCCCTTTTAGAATGAAACCTTTTTTTTGCTTGTCAGAGAATTATGGAGGGACCCCATAACCACCCCCTCCTGAGCGAATTTTCTAGGTCTGACGAAAAAAAAAATTCTCGCCATCCCCCCCCCCCCCCAGGTCTGCCTTTTCCAAAAGTTGACAAACCTGCACTTGTTTTCCCCGCCTTATACTAAATTCTGGATCCGCCCCTGATCATGTGTGTATGTCTTATTTATCTAAAGCTTGCATGAGTTCTGAAGAAAATGCATTTTCATCTTGATGAAAATTGATGATATGGATATAATAATGTTCGAGTAGAATATCCATGCATAGACCTAGAGGGAGCGATTTCATCTTGCTATGTTTCTGTGGTTTATTAATATTCAGAGTAACATCCATAATTAGCGGTATACGTCCCCTGTAAAGGATGCAATAATGAGAAAAAATGAATTTGTCATTTTATTTTCAGGGGGATTATGGCCCCCTTATATGGGTCTTGGGAGGACCGACGGATTGACTTCCCCCTACTACCCCCCCCCCCCCTTCAGCCCCCCCCCCCCCCATTCCATTGTCATCCCATCAACCCCAGGGCGAGGGGAGAAGGGATTAATATCATTATACGTATTCATAATCATTATGGAAATATTTTCGAAGGAATTTTCTTCTTATCAGATTTTCTGATAAAGTGTCAAATTACCGGTAGCGAACGTCGTGAAACATACACACTAAACTGTGTGTGTGACCATGAAGCTTCAAATGATGTAACTCTATACCTGTATGATGACCTCTACACGTACGTGCGAACGATCTAACACGTGTGTATAATACTGTACTGTACACTGAAGCCATGCGGATATATGGCCATGCTGTTCTTTGGCATAGCTCCCCTTCACAGGGAAAGGTATATGGGTTGGCTGGGCCTGAAGCTACAAACCCGCTTCATGGGTTGGTGGAATTATTAGGCCTACTCCCTGCGGAAATTCAATGTTTAAAAATGAATTTATGAAATATGGACGGGACGTCAGCCCTCAAGAAGTGCCTCCCACCACCCTAAGAACCCTTCCCCACCCGTGGGTACCAAAAGGCGGGGACCGAAAGGGCCAGGGATGAGCCTATTTGAACCAAAAAAAAAAGAGCCCGAAATCCTTAGTGTATTATATTATAAGATTATATTATGACATTGGTTAGTTTTCAACTCTATTTCAGCTGTTCACTGTGGCCTGAGGAATGTGCATTATTCTTTGTTTCTATTCTTAATTTTATAAAGCTCAATAATTGGAACTCAGGGACGTACCCAGACCATGTTAAATGGAAGTGTCAGATCAAATTTGCAGTAAAAAAGGCCTCATATATGTTTTCTTTTTTTATTTCGGTGACAGAAAAAAATGTAATAATCACTGGGGAGACTGGTTCCACGCTCTAGCGGCATTACCTTGCGTTTTAACCACAGGCCTACTTTTTCTTTCTTGTTACCTTTTTTTTAATGCACTCCGATATCCTGCCTCCAATAACTTAAAGACCTGGTCCGGTGACTGAACAACTTATTGGACGTAGAATACAAAAATATATGATTAAGACCAATGAGACATTTCGTAATTGCACAATAAGCAAAACAAAAAATAATTTTCAGCCTCCCCGCCATTTACGGGTGAGCCGGTCCGAAATAAATCGCAAACCTATGACGTCATGTTATGAAGACCCGCTAGAACTATAAATGGCGACTGGGCTTAGCGAATTTGGCCATTTGTGATTTATATATAAAGTATTAATTTCTTCAAAATGAACCAATATTTTGAGCTTGGCTGTAAGTTTAACGCGAGGACATCGTCGACTGTCAACTTCGACAACTGCGGCCATAACTATAGTATACCTACTAACCTAGCGTTCGCGGCAGCTCCCGGTAGGTAGGTTACCCGCAGCGCGGGCGGCATAGACATGCTATGATAGCCCTGATGCAGGCCAGCCACGTATGCAGTCCATGCATCCGAAAATGCAATTTCAAGATTCCTGCAATAAATATTTTACAAAGAATCGAAGAATCTCGTCTAAATATATGGTAAGAATGATTCCTTTCGCATTTTGATGGCTATAATTTTGCTAAATCTAGACTAAACCAAATCTAAAGTTTAACAAACATGACAAAGTTAAAACCTAACACAAGCAATGCACTCATTATTGTGCGAGACATGCCTACAAACGTGAAGAGCATAATCGACTCATAACAGCCCCAAAATTAAATGGAACGACGATTAATCCCCATTCATATCTATTCTATTCAGTTTTAATTAAAATAATCATTTTAATTAGTAAATTAAGACACAAAGTCTCATCGAGTTACGTAGCATTCCGTATTGACATCGCCTACTGTGTGCAGAAAGATCACAGGCTCGCGATCGATCGCTACATAACAGACGTCATCCGCTCGAAGGCTCTTATTCGCGATGTAACTTCAGGGTTTTGAAGCACTTGAATTCCACCGGAATTCCAGATTTCAAACCTCTATTTCTCATCCGCATGGCAATTTCTGCGCCATTATGTAATTATTGTGATATTTGGTTACAGTAAATATGAAGTGGAAGCACGCCACCTGGTGTCGCCCTCTTGGCCTTGGTAATAAATTGATGCACAATCACACCTCAAAGTCGTCTGGTATATTTCTTTATTTCACTATACTTTTGTTGTTTAATTAACCCCTGGCGTGGTGGCAGCTAGGTCTGACTCCTACCCATCGAGTTATTTAGCCTTTTACAGGAATAAACCCTCAAAATAGGGGCCAGGCGTGCCGTGTAAATATCGGTGTCAGACGAGAGGTAGTCCTAGGACATTGATTTGTGTAGCCCCATACATGACACACAGAGAGATGTGTGATAAGACACTCGATCGGGGAAACCATGGCTAAGGCCGCGCTGACCGCCGCGGCAGTCGGGGTGCTTATGCCGAAGTGCCGGCGTCCGACTAGCAGGTCTTCGCAATTATATTTGCGTCAGTCCTCTGCAAGAGAGCAGATTGTTCGTAAACCGTGTTTTGTTGCTTGTACTAGAGAGAATTTGGAAATTTCTGTTGAATTGAAGAGTGGATCACAAATCAACCTTATCAAAGAGTCTGCTGCTGATTATTTTGGATTTGATGTTCTTGTGGATGAGTTTGGATTCTGTGATTATAGTTTTGATGGTAATGTTTTGGTAACTAGTCTTGTTGATCAGACCCGGATTGTTGGTCTGACCCAGTTCACGTTGTTGCTTAACGGGTGTGAGCTTTTGTTTGATTGTGTGGTAGTCCACGATGATTCCTTGGTAGATGATTCTTGTGATGTCATTGCTGGTGCTCCCTTCATGGAGCAGAATGATGTGTCGGTCCGCCCCTCCAAGCAACAGATCATGTTTGGCGATGATGTTGCGTACTATTATAATTTATTCCCTCAGCCTGTGTCTGCCTCGTCTCCCTCGTGCGCTCACGGTGATGAATACATGAATGGGAATGATACCGTAGGGTTGATTGAATGTAATCCCTTTTGCAACAAAGGTATCAGAGATGAGAGAGATGAGGTGCATGTGAGCAATTGCGTGATTGATACTCATGATTGTGATAGACATACAAATACAGTAGTAGATGAATACATGTACAATGTAATTGCAAGTGAGGATTGTGAATCAATGGCTAGTGATGAAGATGTGAGCAATTGTGTGATTGATACTCATGATTATGATAGACATACAAATACAGTAGTAGATGAATACATGTACAATGCAAGTTCAACTTCAAGTGAGGATTGTGAATCGATGGCTAGTGATGGAGACAATCATGACATGGTAGAGAATAAAGATGGTGAAGTAGGTGAAGACCATGGAATGATTTCTGGTTTGGATCACTGTGTTTCGCATGGGAACAGAGATCTGGGAGACGAAATACATAAGATAAATGAGAGTGTGATTCCTGGAATAGAGACTAACATAGGTGTAGATCAAGCCCCTAAAGCGGCCGCCATTACGCTGTAACATTTGGGCACGATTTGAACGCGCCCGAAGCCCCCGATGCATTATTCATTTTGTACGATGCTCCCCTACAGTGTATATGCTTTACACACAGGTAAAATATAAATGTGAATAAGTGTCACGCATGCGCATTAAGAAAGGTCAAATCCGCCTAATCTATTCATGTATGCTAATGTATTCATCATATTCATCACTTGGCTAATGACGGCGCATCGATAATTGACGAATGGGCGTCATTCATATGGTGTCATTAAATCTTTATGATAATTAGGTCCCGACATGTGATCAGTCAGCACAAAAGGGTTAACGTTACTTGGTCGAGTTCAATGAGTTGTATACCGTAGTTATGAAGAAGATAAATACATGTTGTTCACATTAAATTTATCACATCTCATGAATTAAGAAAAAAAACTTTTACATTCATAATAAGTAATTTTTCAAATTACTTTTTAATAAATTTACTATCTTTGACCAGTAGGATAATGTTATAAAAAAAAAGGGGGGAGGGGGAGTGTGTATAATAATTGAAGGCCAAATTAAGGTAAGAATAAAATATCAGCCGGTGTAGAAGAAGAGGTATCCTTTAATTTTCTTGAGGGGCAACTTTCGCATTGATACCAATTTGTGAATCTTATAATTGTACCTTTCAAAGAGAATTATGAACCTTGAAAATTCGGCCATTTTAGTTGACCCGAAAACTATTAGATTTTTATTCTTTACTTTCTTTCCCTCTTTCTCACCCCCCCCCCCCCCCCCCACTAGCATACCCGGGGTGGGGGTGGGCAAGGGGACAGACTGCCCCCTAACAGACTGCCCCCTAACATACAACCTTTTTTGAAATTCATATTTTGCTTGTCAGAGAATTATGAAGGAAAACTGGACCTCATCAAATCTGGTAACCCCCGCCCCACCCCCCGAATTTTGGAGGAGGAAAAAAAAATTCTCGAAGGGCTAGCTAAAAAAATTCCCCTCCCCCATTTTCCTCAAATCTTCTTTCACCTTTCCTCATCTTTTTTCTTCCCTCCCCTTTCTCTCTCTCCCTCTCTCTCTCATACACACACCTCGATCACACGTCCTGGTTCATTTTGGAGGGGAAAAAAATCTTGGAGGGCTGGCTAACCCCCCCGCCAAAAAAAAAAAAAATCCTAAAATCTTCTATTTCACCTTTTCTCATCTTTTTTTCTTCCCTCTCTCTCTCTCTCTCTCATACGCACCTCGATCACACCCCCATCCCCATATGGTTCATGACATTGATATAACGTGAGAGGACCTTTATCATGTTCACATGCAAATTTTCAATAACAATTATCTTTCTTACAATCAAGATTTAAGGTGCAATTTTATGCACACGTCAATTCGGGAATAGTTAGATTTTCTCACTTTTTAATGAATATTTTTGTACATGCAGAAATGATAACAGTCTTTAGAGATGTTTAGACATTGTATTACTTCTTAAATAAACCCATCATTTATCTGCAGTCATACTCTTTCATGAGTTCTATTACAACTGACTTGTCATGGTCAAATACTAGTAATATTCTTTTCTTGACAGTAGTAGAAATATGTACATGCATTAAAAAAAAATGAATTTCAATATAAATGAATCATACATTATTAATTTCAATCCCTATATTCAAGAGGTAAATTATTGAATTTACACTGGAGAAATAGATACTATTAACTTTTTACCACTACACCCCACAAAAGAAGAAATAATAAAAGAAATAAATGACCATCTAATTTACATGTTCAATACGCACACCATGTTACTCTTGAAAAACAGATAATGTGAGTCTTTAAACAAAGAACCTTCATGGGAGGAATTTTAATTTGTTTACAAATTAAAATTCCTCCCATCAAGCTTCTTCGTTTACTAACCATTGTCTACAGCGGACTGTTGAATAGTCAGAAAGAAGAGGATCTTGGGTATTTGATTCCAGTTCATCGTGACGTGGCCGTGAACCAGAATAGCCTGGTGGTTAAGTCGCTGCCCGGAAAGCAGTAGATGACAGGTTCGAATCCCGCTGGTTCCAATTTTTTCTGACTTGTGTTTTTCATTACAGATCGAGCATACGATCTTTAACACTGGGAGTAAACCGCCTACAAATTTGTTTACAAATGTGAGTCTTATTGACACTTCTAAGAAATATAAATCAAATGATTCATCTTCCTTTTAGTTGGTACATGTATATTGCATATTAATAGTATTAAAAGTCTAACTAAAAAAAAAGGGGGGGCGGGAGAAACACACACGGAGATCTAATTCTATAGTTTGAATCTAAATAACAGGGATGCCAATTAGAATTGATAAAAAAGTGGGAAAATCATCTAGAATGGGCCCTTGGGTACTACATAAACAGTGGTTTTATATGGCTAAAATTATGTTGAAAAAGTAGGAATTGCTACTTTTGTCTGAACAGTGGCATCCCTGAAATAAAGTGTTGAATAGTATGGATTTTCTCTGAAGATCAATAATAGAATAGTAATTAAATTAGCACAAATTCACAGAATCAGTTAATTATTATTATTAATTTGTTATACATGGTGAGAAGATTTAATAAAGGAGAGGCCAAGTGGCTGTGGCAGTGCTTATCTTTATTTCATTAGGGGCCATGTAATGTCACTAGGCCACATAGAAGAGGAAGACCTCTTCACAATAACGAGCTACTACACAAAATGGCTGCATGTGACTGCAACATTTGACATGGGGAGGGGGTGGGTAAGATGGTTAAGATATAATTGAAGAAGTTTAACAGGGACCACGTGCAAACATACAGCAGTGCAAAAATGTGGCATTACACGCAGCCCCCCCCCCCCCCCCCCCCCCCCACTAAGCCCCTCAACTTTCCAAGACGTTCCGCGGCGCCCGTTTAAAACTCCTTTCCGCTATTCTAATGATGCATATTAGACTGGAATCCAGGTATGATTTCAATATGAAGAAATTTAGATGTTTATCAAAGCAGGGGTCTATTTCACTGAAGAGTTGAAGTAGAAATCCATGTCTGTTGAAAGAAAAGAGGAAAGAGTTTAGAAAATAGCATCAATTGTGTATTTTATAATTTAGCAAGCAACAATTAGAATTTGCAAAAAGACTGAAATTTAGAGTTTCCTATTAATAGTTAACATCGACTCTTTAAATGATATTAATATAATAATAAGTGGGAATTCTCAAAAGTATTTAAAGAGGAAAAAAGTTTTTCCAGTTGGACAGATAAAATTTTCAAGGCTATTCAAAAGAAACTAAATGAGTAAAGTCACAAGAAAATGGCTTCTTAAACCAAAAAGTGTGTACCTTGATTGTATTGAGGTACTAATAACAACCAGGGGCGTTGATTATGGGGTGGTAAGTGGGCAGTAGGAGGGCAAATAATATAGTTTTGCCCCCCCCCCCCCAAAAAAAAAAAACAAAAAAAAAAAAAAAAAAAAATTATATTTCCCTGACTCATGTTACCTTGGAGAAGCTGGCAATTAAGAGGCATTGAAAAAATCATGAAGGGTGCTATTAGGCTGTTCCCCCCCCCCCCCCCTCCGAAAAACACATTGACGCCCCTGAAGGCTGATAGCAATCTTACTCTTAAAGCATATGCCTACCATGCAAAACTGAAGCAGCAAGTAGTAATTGTTCCTCTCAGAATTTCTCTTCATTCTCAGTAGGTAAGCATTCCTCTTCATCATCATCATCATCTGTTGTAGAATAGATGAGGTAGAGAAGCATTACCCTGTATTAAGAAAAAAATCACACAAACACTCATCCTCACCCTCTTCATCTTCATCTTTTCAAAGAGGAGACTAACTACAATAGATTTATGGACTGTAATCAATAGTGTCATATTTGGCCCTAATATTACTACTACTACTACTACTACTAACAATAATAATGAAAATAATAATATCATCAATAACATGCATTCACCCATCTTATTTTGTTTTGTTTCTGTTTGCAGGAATTAATGAAATGTTAAATGTAATAATTAAGGGGACTAAAATTTGTATTTATGACATCCCACTGAACATCCCTTAAATATATTATAATTGATATTTAAAGACACTAAACAGCTAATTTCATATTACACTGAAAACAGATCTCAGTGGTGGATAAAGGAAAAATGACAAATGAATTGTCCATTCCTCAGAAAAAAGAAAAAAAAATTGTTTTGGTTGGACAATGTTAACTAAAAATGCCACTCTTTATTGTGAACACATCATCACCCCCCACCCCTCCCTCCCTCCCCAGTTAACTGATCCTGGATCCACTACCACCACCAGACCAAGTCTATAATTTTTAGCTGTAATAGGTATAGGCCTAGGTCTAACTAGTTAGGTCTAGTCCCTAGCCCAGGGATGCTGCCACGAACGCTATGCGTTCAGGCTGCCGCAGTAAGGTCTAGACTTACCTGTTTATTTATCATGTCTCATCAAGTAGGACTTTCCACTTCATCCGGCACCTCCAACAGTTGTTAAGTTATGTAAGGAGACCTAGTAGATCTTCAAGTAGATCAGCCACAGGTTAGTTCCTTGCCATGTTTATCTGATGGAAATCAAAGTCAACATGAATGAGACTAATGAATGCAATACTGAAACAAAGGCCATCCAGCTATTTAGTACTCCTGGGAGATTTATTACCTCTTTAAAAAGGCCTTTGATTCTGGTCTATAATCAACACTAATTTATGTACCCCCCCCTTCTCTCTCTCTCTCTCTTGAAATGAAATTAGATGCTTGCCTAGCTAGCCTTGGCTTTGGCCTTGGCTTTGGCCTTGGCTCAACTTTAGAAGAAAAAAGTGGGCCAAAGCTCATCTAACATTAGTACACCTAAGCAAATTAACTTTTACTAAGAACCACTACGTTAAAATTACAACCCTGCATTACCAAACTCTGTACATGTACACAAAGTAAACCTTGACCTGGACTGGTCTCTGGAAAATACTAGTATCAACATGAAACCCCCTCTTCATTCTCAAAAAAAAAATCCTGACAAGAACAGCCTACGCTACAGAATCAATTAATTAGAAAGGGTCTCACCTGGGCCCTTTGTCTTTCAGAATATAACGGGGTCTATGCGTCTACATCTAACTTAGATAACCAAATCATCGAAATACAGACTAAGTTCGATCTATTTCGAGGTTTACGAAATCTATCAGCCATTGGCATTGACATCAATCAATAGATCATCTATCGAAACGTATCTAGATAGTCCCGCCCGAAAGTCCGGGTAAGCCGTCACGAGTGACAGGGTGGTAAGGGGAATCGAGCTGCAACATTTAGCTCATGACGATGAAAATTGAATTGAAAGTTCGAGAGTAGATTACACATTGTTTCATGACATACAGCTCTGTAGAATCCCTTCATAATGTAGAGAAATTGTAACATATTACACACAATGGCAGAACTTGTCATAAATATAATCTAATTTTCGAAAATTAAGCATAAATACAGGTGTACTCACCTCTAAACTTTCCACAACTTTTTTTACTTTGTGCGGGTGACGTCAAATTCACAGCGGAAGTGACGAAGAGAGGTCAAATCGTCCCATTTCAATCACATTCATATTCATAAGGTCCGGTCCAATCAAAGTTTGATAAATCGAGTATGCAAAACAAAAATGAATAATGCATAAGGAGTTTCTCGATACTTTTCGATATTTTCTTGGTATCGGGGGCTTCGGGAAAATGAAATGTTACC
Organism: Heliocidaris erythrogramma; assembly: GCA_025617745.1. Lineage (NCBI taxonomy): Eukaryota > Metazoa > Echinodermata > Echinoidea > Camarodonta > Echinometridae > Heliocidaris > Heliocidaris erythrogramma. The sequence goes on along the minus strand of CM046857.1, from coordinate 18,996,132 downwards.
AAATGGGCGTGGCCGAATCAGGGCCGAATACGCTTAGCCTGAATGGTGACGCTACAGCTTATATGCAAATGAGGGAAATCCGCGGGTGCTACCTTTCCGTCTATAAGTTTTAATTTGTCTATGGTGTAGATGTGACACAGTTGAATGTTGACCAGATAGATGATGGATGTGAGACAAGTGAGAGTGAAGACATTGGGGTAGAGACTTGTGGAGATGGAGTGAATATTGATTGCAAAACAGATGTGGATCACGGAACAGACATTGGTAATGCGAGAGGAACAAACAAGGATCATGTGATATACGATGAGGGATCCGATGAGAATGTCTTACATGTAAATGGTCATACCGAAGTTGATCGATACAAATTACTCATAGATCGTACAAGAGTGTGCTCTCCTGCTGTTGAGGATGACCCTGGTCAGTCGTATTTTCCGTCAGTAGTCTCCACAGGTGGTGCTAGGCCTAGTAGAGTTCACACTGTTGAACATGATCGTCTGGTTGACTGTGAGGACAGTTGTGCTTTTGTTCATTCTAGGTGTATGTCTCGCACTCCAGTTAGAGAGTTGCGTTCTTCACTTCCTGGTGTGGATTCCTTTATCGAATCCTCTGTGATTGGGGATCGTCCCCCTGCCGATATGTCTGTCAGTTATTTTACAGAGTCTCTTGACTTGAGTTCTGGTCCGGACCATGGTCTGATGAATTTGCCTGATGTGACCATTTTGTCAAAAGTGACTTTGTCCGATGCAGTGCTGCTGGATCGCTGCTTCTGTGGCGACCGCATCATTGATCTTGGAGGTACTGTGATGCCTCATGATTCGTCTATAGACACTGTCAGAAGTGTTGGTATTGTGTCCATTGCGCTATTGACCAATCCGGAGCAGTCGGTCTCTGCGAATAACAGCTGCGCACTTAGCAATGGAAGAATCGTTCCGCCTCCGTTGTGTCCGTCAGATGTAGATATCGATGGTGGTTCCTTACCGGTGCAATTAAGTCCACCTTCGCGAACCAGATGTTGCGTGATCGTGAAATCGCCACCGTATCCGAATGTGCTTTCTCCACCTGTCGCATTATCTGGTTGCCCACGATCGGTTAGCGGTCCGTTCGGTACCGTCCTTCATAGGAGTTCCATCATGCCTGATCTGACCCCTCGGTCTCGTCCGTCAAACGGTCGAGATTGCCGTTCATTCTGCGCTGCTGACGTCACGTACCATACTCGTCCGCCAGACCAGCCCCATGCTGCTACTGGGCATGGTCCTGCTGATCTGTCCATCCCCATAGGAGAGCTCCGTTGTACTCGTCCACCAGACCAGCCCCATGCCACTACTGAGCATGGTCCTGCTGATCTGTCTGCGGAAAAAGAGCTTTGCAGACCTGGTGACCAGATCTTCTGCCACTCCGTATCTATAGAGCGTTCTCGCCTCGGGTTTGGTTCTCCGAGATCGTCCCGCATTGTAACCTTGAAGGTCCACTATCCTTGCTTGTCATATGAAGATGACAACAGACTCAGAGACTTACCTACTGATGCATGTTACAAATAGCAGCCACTCTAGTCCTGTTGTGGTTGATTCCTGCACAGACTCCATCTTGTTACCAGGAGTTGATTTAACCACTGTGACTGTGCTGGACAGAACTCATGTATTTACATGTACCCCATCTCTGAGAGCCCCTAGTATGCTATTATCTCTTGATTTTGTTTCTTCTACACCCCAGTCCCATCCAAGTAATTCATGCGGACTAATACGACCAGTATACATACATGTATATTGTTTTTCACTGTACGTGCTATAGATTTTTTTGGCATTATTGTATCTCTACGGTGTTGAATAAAAATGTGATATTGTCAACATCTTTATTCCAATTGTTTTTTGTGTTACTATCTATTTCACAGATATAGTGTGAACAGGACTTAATTTATATATGTATAATCTTGTATGGAGATCTCATACAGTGTTGGTATCACATAATGATTTTCTGTCTTTTGAGCAAATGTTATTATACATGATTTAGAGGGGGTAGGATTTTTTGTGAACCAGATATAATTTTTCCTTTGTTATAGAAACATCTTATATTTTTTTACTGATGTCAAGAGTGTATTTGCCTGTAGTTTGTACAAACGCTATACTGTTTTACTTTTGCTCTGCTAAGCATATGTCTTGTATAAACCAAAATACATGACACGATGTATTTTTCTGTGATGTTTGATGTATCATTAATTTTATACGATCTACATATTTTTATGGATAGTTTTCGATCAAACTGTACATGTAAGGTCATAAGGATGCATTATTTGCCGTTTCATCACATTACACAGTTGTTCTCCGTTCTGCCTGTGATTAATTTCGGTGGATGATGTGTTTTTACTCACTTGCTGTAGCATTTTTTTCGAAAGGACAAATTTTGTTTGCGTTTGAAGGGCAGTTGCTTTTTCTGTGATTGGTATGTGGCTATACTCCATACTGTTTGTCTCAGTGTTTAATGGGGTGTTATTGTTTGCACATGTCATTTGTATGCTACTGATGGAATAATGAAATAATTATGTTGGTATTGCAATGACCTTTAGTTACATTGCAAAATAGTGTTTTTGTCCTGAGTAAAGACTAAAGTTGATTATTTGATTTGATGTCTGATCTGGTATTTACAGGTTACTCTTAATTATATCCAGCGGGTCTCATCCATATATTCCGTATATTAGGTCAATTTGCCTGTTTTAGTCATGGTCTTTAGTGGTGACATTCAGTTCTATGTCATATCATGGCTATTAATCTGGTTTATTAGTTATATTGTTTTTGGTTTGCCACCCTCTGTGTTTCGGCTTAGGGTTGGGTCAATTTTTTTTCTGTGTTCTATGATTGGACCATCCTCAATTGTTGTTTATTTTATCATGCTTTGTTGGATACGACCAGTGCCGGCAATTATTTTTTTGTCTACATCAAACTTTCACCTGTTTTTTTAGTAAAAGGAAAGGCAGAGGAATGATAGTGATGAGTTATCTTTATGACAATGCTGGCAGGTATGCTGGTGGCATTTTCATTTTGTTACATGTTAGTTAAGATAGTCATATTGTTGATCAACTTGGTTATAGATAGGCCTACATTGTAGTTATCAGGTTTACCGCGAAAGAATACTTTGAATATTTTGTTATTTTGTTTTAGCTCACAGAGTTTTACACCCGTGATCGTACCTGTAGAGTATATCGAATGATGTATAAATAATACAGACTATAACTATGCGATGATGAGAAAGGAAAGAAAAAGGTAGTCACGCCATTATGTAATTATTGTGATATTTGGTTACAGTAAATATGAAGTGGAAGCACGCCACCTGGTGTCGCCCTCTTGGCCTTGGTAATAAATTGATGCACAATCACACCTCAAAGTCGTCTGGTATATTTCTTTATTTCACTATACTTTTGTTGTTTAATTAACCCCTGGCGCTGGATAAATAGTGGTGATTTTCCTCTTCTGTGTCCCCTAAGCTTCAGATTGATATATAATTCACCTATTTGATTTATCGCTTCGGACCAGTGCCGGCCGCACAGAAACGTTGTTTTTTTTAATAGCGCTAACAGCGTACTAACAGTCACTATGAAAATCTGCGTACCTGGTTCGAGGGTGATTTAAAGGTGAAAACATGACGGAATATAGGATGAATTAGAGTATGAAAACAAGGTGAATGGCCAGAAAAATCATTTTGGTTGCTAAGGGAGTGCCATTGGGAATAAGACTCCTATTTTCACCCATTTTTCACAACATATTCACACTTTCCAAGTAATAAAACTGTCAAGTCGTTAAATCATCATCTTCTGAATTAGTGGTGAATTTTGGGTGAAAATGACTTGGCAAACTTTTTATTACGCTAGTGTCCTTGGGCCGTGCAGCGCTGCCGATGGTGGTAAAGTCTATGGTCTAAGGGGGATTTCACATTAGTTTTGTCTTCCTCCAAACACATATTTTGCGGTACTAAGATAGAAGAGAAGAATGTACATGCCAGCGTACAATTGCTTGTTCAAATTCATATCATGAATATACATAAGATCATATAAAATCGAAAACAAAATCAAAATATGAGCGTCAATCAGAAAATAAAGAACCAGGACAAACAGCAAAGGATGTAATGTGGATGAAATAAAGGAAAGGTGGAAAGAAGGGAGAGAGAAAAAGGGTAAAAGATAAAAGAAAATTAGAGAAAGAGAGGGAGGGAGAGAGATATAGAGAGAGAGGGGGCGGGGAAGAGGAGAAAAGAACAACAATTGAAGATGAGAATCCATGAGCTTATCATTAAAAAAAAATGGACACACAAAATAACAGAAGAAAGAAGAAGGAAAATATACGATATAAGATGTAGAGGAAATTATGGAATTGTGAGGAACCTAAAACCAAATTTTAGGAACAACAAACAAATTATAAAGTGGAACATGTACAAACGTCATGACTAACATCAGTTAACGTGTAAATAAAGTTTTATAATCCCGCTTCATCATTGTACATATAAAAAATATCATAGTAAGGTATTCATGAAGGCAAGGGATTCAAATTCTGGACAAGTGTAATAAGGAAGTAAATGTGATGCAAAAATGAAAAAAAAGGAAATTTAAAAGAACAATATCAAATAAGAGGTGAAAAGCAGAACAGAAGAAAGGAGACAAAAGTACAGATTAATATAATGACGAAGAAATAGAAATCAAGAAAAATAGGAAAGAAAATAGGACAAGTTCAAATAAGAGGTGAAAGGAAGAGGAAAAAATGTACAAAACGGCAGTTTATTAGCCTTAAGGAGAGAAAAGGGGGAAGAGAAAGAAAAGAAATTAAACCACAGAAATATGGCAAGATCAAATCGCTCCCTCTTTGTCTATGCATGGACATTCTACTTGAACATAATTGTAATATCCATATCGTCTTTATCAAGATGAAAATGCATTTTTTTCACATGTTGTAAATACTTCTTGGTAAAAAACAACTTTACCCGACTTTTTTTCTTATTCACTTGATTATTGAGACAAATATACGGTACGGGGATTAATCATAAACACAGCGAGCGCCCGTGGATGTCCATGGGCTGCTTCTGCTAGTACAATATAATGGTATAAATCAATACTAAAATTACAGAATTGGAGCGGTAAATTGATAAAAATATTGCACATTGTTTTAGGTCACATCAGATGCATAAACTTTTTAAATATGCTTTTCACACTTGCAAAATTTCGCTTAACCCCGGGAAATTGGTGGGGCTAGGGGGGGGGGGGGGGGGTCTTGCAAGTGTGGGCTAACCCCGCAATTAGTACGGGACTATCTGGCCCTTTCCATAAAGCAGGGTTAGCCGGGCAATTGCGGTGCTAGCAAAGCTTATCTTCAGTTTGGTATAATTTAACTTATTTTCTAAGAAATGCGCAATCAGACATACCATTTTCCCTTTTATTTTGGCGATATAATAATCTTAATAAGCTAGCCGGCCCTTTATGTTGTTTTATGTTTTTCTTCTGAATTTTTTGGAAATATCTTCCTTAACTTGTATTGCTAATTTTTCATGTTTGTTAAATTTGTATTTATGTTGTAGGGCCTCCAGGGATAACAGTATATAAATTACTGACGGAGCCATGGTACTAAAATAAAACTTACAAATAAATAAAGTGTGTGACCAGCGCTTTGTATCGTTTGGAAAATGGGCTATAAGTCCAGTTACTATTAATATTATTATCATTGGCGTACGTTGTGCATAAACCGGTTTTGTGTAAATGAGCGAAAAGGTATATAACTATCGTGTTTTACATCCAATTTTGTTCAAATATTCAGCATTATATTTGTTTGAATTTCTTCTATTTCTTCAATTTTTTTTTTTGTTGAGGCAGACTTTACCTTTAAGCACAAATCTTAGAAACCTTAAAATTGTAAAAGCAAAGAGATAAAAAAGAAATCTACTCGACAACTAACATTTTAATGCTTCCTTGGTCCTTAAAATGATTTCACTACTTATCTACTCCTAATATCAATACATAAACCACCTAGATATGGCATCTCTTTTTTGAAAAAGAAGCCGTCGGTCCTCTGGTCTCTTACAAGCCACATGCTTTCTTAGCAACCAGGAAAGGCAACCACCAACATAAATTATGAAATATATCAAAATAAATCTCTTTTAGCTAGCATTCACAATTAGTTACACATTACTTTGCTGAGGCTTATTAATTATCTGCAATGTGCGTGAATATATTCAGATGATATTAGTATGTAACACTTATGAACACTCTAGCCTACCTTAACATATATATTCCAGAAACAACATAGGCCTATAACTCACCTTCAAAACAATAGGAAATAAATCGTTGGCAGTGAATCCCAATTACACCTCGCCTCATCCTTTCCAAAGTCACAATTAGCACCAACATAATGGTCTTATGACATAAATATAACACCACCTCTCGAGCAAGAAGACAAATAAATATTCATATTCATATTGATATCCACACGCCATATCCAGATTATAATCAACGTGTACAGTTATGTGCAGGTAATTCCTACTGACCACACATGTCCGAGACAGCGCGCCAAAATGTAGCGCGCCAAAATGTATGTCAACAGCATATCCCGAACACTGGTCAATCAAGAAAGTTTTCCATCAACGGTGATCAGGCAAGGACTGATGTAGTTTACTTTCAGGCGTTATTGTTTAAATGATGAATGAAAAAAAAGCAAGCCTTACCAGGCTTATCCCACAATAGTAAAATCCAGCGCAATGGAAGCAGCACTAGGTTAAAATAACGCTAAGGCTAAATGTATAGAACATGATCCTGCTCTATATTATCCCTTTTTTCTTCGTCTTCATTCTCCCACCTTCTTTTATTTTATTTTTGTTTTGTCGTTGATCCACAAATAGATACAGTGACCCGCCCCGCTGACCTGCCACTGATTATGGTCCTCAAATAGTGAACAATACTTTGTTTCATCTGATTATTAAATATAACATAAAATTTAATTTTCTTGAGCTATATAGGTAAAGACTGTGAATGAGATTTCTACAAATAATGTCAATGAAAGCCAACTGTTTTCTTATCGCCACCTTCAAAAGGCATTTACAGCATGTCCAGTGGCACATGGAGGAAAATGCGGCAGTTCTCGCGTGTAGATATGGACATTTGTGTGTATTTTTTTTCTGTACTCAAAGTTATACTCCCAACGTAGATCGGTACGATGTCCACTAATTTGATTCACTCTCTCAATCAGTACACATCGTACCAATCTCCCCCCCCCCCCCCCCCCCCCGGGGAGGTGGGGTGGGTGTTGGTTTGGTCACTCTCCACGTGGCGGACAACCTCTAAAAAACGCCCTTAATGGCGCAATCTGCAACACTGAATTTGCAACCCTAAATGGTAACACATGGCGTGAACAGGGAAATTTTGATACCCTGAATGCAGGGCCGGCGGAACCGTGGGGCGGGGGACAGCCCCTCCCCCATATTTTGACTCGTACATAGATAACTGTTTAAACATATTTTGGGCCCCCAATGTGTGCAGAGGCGCCGAAAGTTTTGCTAACTTAATTTCCCAATAATGGGTTGCTATGGTGGTTATCATGGTTACTTTTTTTTTTCGCCGGGAATATCGACAATGCCGACACCGACAACGATCTTTTTTTTTTTTTTTTTTTTGGGGGGGGGGGGATGTTGATAACAATATTTTCGCCAAATTTGTTCCTTTATTTGGGCCCCACCAACCTGAAAAAACGTTCCGCCGGCTCTGTAGTGCCCCCCCCCCTCTCCACACACCGGTATTTTGGGGTACGAGTAGGCCGATGCAGGTTCCTTCCCTTTGCGAGAACGCCCCCCCCCCCCTCAAACAGGTGCTGTATGGTTAATTACATCAATATACTCGGAGCCCTACGAACACTCTTCGGGCTTGTTTCCGTGGGAACGCGTCATGATGCGCATAGTACCCCGGTGTCAGAGACTAGTGAGGGATCGAGGGATCGGGGTCACACGCACTAAAATAATGGGGGTTACTGTGTTAATGAAGAAAAAGATTCTGTTGCGATGTGTGGGAAAATTATTTTCAATTTACTTAAATTAGCAACCCTAAATGGCATAATCTCCATAACCCAATTAGCAATCCTAAATGGCATGACTGAGCTAGAAAAGGCTACCCTATAAAGTGGCGACTGGAGATGAAAAGATAACCTTTTTTCCAAAAGACGTCGAGGACGCCTTGGTGCTGAAAATGGAACCCTCTTCATATCACACTTTCGTTTAACCCCGGGAAATTGGTGGGGCTAACGGGGGGGGGGGGGGGGGGGGGGGTCTTAGCCCACCAATTCCCGGGGTTAAGCTTAGCCCACATGCTTTTCACACTTGCTTTTACCAAAGTGGGCTAATCTGGCCCTGCAAAAAAGCAGGGTTAGCCTGGCGAGTTGTTCCGCCAAAAGTTTTAACGGCTGTCATCTAAATTGTATCATAATCATCTATATTCCTGACTAATAACAAGAATCTCAACCAGATTTTACTGAAAAATACCCCACAAATTCTGAGTCATGCCAAGAAGAAATTGCCCTACTCTTCAGCGGCTAAGCCTGCGACGTCCTGCCTAGAGTTACGGGGGGGGGGGGGGGGGGAATACAGTTGTGGTCGTGTAACAATCCTGCTGGTTATATTTTGTTTATCTGATTTCATGTTATATTCTTTAGTTTGGGTCTTTAGATGAGCATTGTGTTTCTCATGCCAATGAATTAGATTAAAAATGTCATTTCGGGAGGTTTTACGCCAATTACATTTCAAAAAGTTCACCCCGAGGGCATGAAAATGAGTTTGTTTTGAAAATGATCTAGGAAAGGCACTCTTCTCCTGCTTCTTTCACAAATTATTTGTCATTCCATAACCCCAAAAGATAAAGGGTTGAAATTAAATACAATGACTCCTTAAAAATCAGTTATTGTTGCCTTTTGGTGATTTTATTCAAGTCCATTGATTAAAAAAACCCATATTTTTATTGATTTGTTTACGCCCTCTATGGATGGACTTGGAAGGTATTGCTTTGTCAAAATGAATAAAATTATTTTCTTATAATTTTTTTCCATAAAGCAAAACATGACTTTGCATTTAGAGTCATCTCTCCTCCTTTAGAACGATAAGAACTTGAGGAAAAATAGCATTATAACGTCTGAGCCCTTTTGAGGAAACAATAATGGCACATTCTATTATATCCAAGGGCGCCTTGTCTGCGTTTTACCAATCACGTTAATTTATATTACACGTTATAAGATCAGACTAATAAAAGGAAATCTAAACGAAAAAGAAAAAGAAAACGTTTTCCTCTTCTAAATAAATACATTTTTGATCCTGTTTAAATACAGGTCATTCATTGTGAAGTGTTATTACTCCTTCCTATATTTTCACTTGGGTGCTGGGTTTTTTATATTTTGTCACTACATCAGTATGTAGTGAGATGATTGTTTTGTATATATGATGCAATACTGTTTTAACAGGGTTTATGCCCTTTGAACACAGGTCTGTTTATGGAGTCTAGGGCCTACTGTAAAACGGTTTGAATTAATAGACTACTCCTCTCACAGGAGGGGGAGCTGGAGTTATGGCCAACCCCAATCCCTTGACCAAACACTAAGACCCCCTTGTTCTTTGTTCTAGACTGTTTCTGAATGGGGTGGGTAGTAAGATTAATACACACATACACATGCAATGTAATACATGAATGATTTTCCTTAGAACCAGTGTACAGTTTGTATGGTCAGTACAGAGTGAGCAACGTTTAGAAGTGGACAGAGCTTTTCAGTTAGTTTACAAGTTGTAAGAGTTTAACCAAGTTATTGTGGAATCCCAACAAGGCCAATTCGGTAAGAGTCACCTTTAATTATTGTACTGTAATATGTTTCTTTATTTAGTATAATACATGGATGTGTAGTGATCTATAGATTGTTTTAAAGTAAAACAAAAGTCAGCACTCTCATGAGCAGGAGCAGATGCCACCCTCATGCACAATGTGTAGCATGAGTGCATATACACATTTCTGTGTACATGGTAGTGCTCTGGCTGCATCGATGAGAGTAGCTTTCTTTGTTCTTTGTTAATGAATTGGACAAACACACAATGATGAAGTTTATATTAGTTATATGTTTCTTTGGTGATACATGTAGTTAACGAGAGTTAGTTCTACGCATTTACATTTATTTGAGGGAGTCCTTGGTGTATAGTGGAATATATTCCTGTTTAATTATTATTTTGTATTGTTACATATATCTATGTAGACATATGATACAGTATGTGCTGTATGTTTCTTACGTGTGATGGAACACTACATGAGTGTAATGATGCACTCATAATACGGGTGAACTAAATGGAAAGTCAGTTACATTGATTAATTCTGTTTAAAATCTCAATGTTATATAATGAAGTTGTAGAATACAAACACATACTTGATTAGTTATGTTAGTTTGTTAGAACTTGATAGGCTTATAATTATATATATGCATATATTAGCCTTATGAATCGAGATGATAATTAGTTTAATCTTAATGAATACTCATGGTTTAATAATTAAGATACATGTACAAGCACATGTAGATATACAAGTAGTTTCCTGTTTGTATTATCTTTCTTGGATCAGTTCACTTATATAACATGTAGCTCTTGATGTTATATATTTTTATATGGAATATACAGTATAAGTTTATTCCAAAGTCTAGTGAGTACATATGTTCGGTTGCTTGGTAGCATTGATACGTATGTTGTGTTAAATAGTATATACGATTGACCATTATGGTTGTTAATGTTAAGTACATTATTAGTTAATTAATGGTTATGCAATCCTGTGATTTAATTCAATGTCTTATGAGTTTATTTTATTGTTATCTTTTTTTACACAGAATGTTATCTCGAGATTTGAGACACATTACATGAAACCGGAGACAACTACGAGGAAGAATTAAACATAAGTTTGTTAACCGTAAATTGAGTCTTCGCCTTGCCTTTGTGTTTCGTCTCGCGAATACCGTCGAATACCCGAAACTCCTCCCATTGCTAAGTTGTATTGGGAGGCAGCCACAATAACATTCGAAGATTGACTCTGTTCCGGTTCCAGCTAAAGTGACGTCGATAAGTTTCGAACCACCAATAGCATGTCGTGCTCAATGAAGGAACCAAATAGTGAGGACACTACGGAAGACACTGAAGTCAAAGACATCACCGCTGCTGAATCAGCCATTCGGCATGACACGGCAAGGTCTGTGAAAGAAAACGTGAAGGCTACAAGTGTAACCAGCTCGCGAAGATCGAGAAAGTCGCAACAGAGCGAGAGGCTCGTGGAGGCATTCCAGGCAGAACTCACGATTATGGATCGGGAAGATCAACTGAATAGAATGCAGGCCGAACACGAGCATAAAATGAAGATGCGCGAGGCTCAGTTGGAGTTGAGGCAACTCCAGCTGAAGAAAGATTTGGCCTCAAAACTAGCAGAGCTAGAGGACAGTGAGAAGGATGAGGATGAACAACAATTAGTTCATGGGAACATTGAATTGCCAACTGAACATCCAGGTGGAAGCATCCAAAGGTTGTTCAGTTCGCAGGAGAGTAATAGGATCAGTGTTTTGCCTCCTCCAAATGATAATTGTTGTTCCCGTCAGAATAATGGACTGGAAAAAATCGCGGAATCCATGATGCAGATGGCGAGCGCCATCACCCAGCAGAATGTCTCCACACAACAAGTAGCAGTAGCCAGCCAGCTACCAAAGGTGGAGGTGCCAATGTTTCATGGAGACCCACTCCAGTACCCCCATTGGATCAATGCGTTTTCGAGTCTGGTCGACTCGAGGCCAGTGGAGGCCTCGACTAAGCTCAGCCTACTAAACAAATATGTGGCAGGAGAGCCAAAGAAGGCCGTCGAACACTACCTCCTGCTGGGATCAGAAGATGCGTATCAGAAAGCACTGGAGCTCCTTGCTGTAAGATACGGGAACCCCAGCGTTGTCAGCACAGCATTCACCGAGAAGCTGGGCAGCTGGCCCAGAATTTCAGACCGAGACCCAAAGGGTCTGAGGGAATTTGGAGACTTCCTGCAGCAAGTCAACACAGCGAGATCTACTGTGGACGCACTCGGGATCCTCGACTACCCACAGCAGAACATCACCATCGTAGAGAAGCTCCCAATGTATCTGCAATGGAAGTGGAGGGACGAGGTCGGCAGATGGCAGAGGTGCGGGTATGGTTCATACCCATCCTTTTCAAGATTTACAGAGTTTGTGAACTTGGCTGCTGACAACGCCAACATTCCTCAGTTAAAGAAATTGGGGGCAAGCAGCTTCACTCCAAAACCAACACCTTTGAAGCCAAGTGGGAAGCCTCAAGCCCGAACCTTTGCTACATCTTCTAAAGAGAAACCAAAAGGGCACTTCTCATCTTGTCCCCTTTGTGAGGAAGAACACCACCTAGATGACTGTGTTGCATTCGGGAGAAAAGAGCACCAGGAGAAAAGGAACTTCTTCTTCCGCAAACATCTGTGCTTCGGATGCGGTCAAGATGATACACATCTTGGCAAAATGTGCCAACAACGTAGGACATGCAAGGTGTGCAGCGGCAGTCATCTTACGTGCCTTCATCGCCCAGAGCAAAGAAACCCCGAAGAAAGTGCCTCTTCTAAATGCACAAGTGTGTGTACATTGGAGCACCAGGATGGCAATGATCATGCGATGATTGTGCCGGTATGGATTCGGCACGAAAGCAATCCAGGAAGAGAGGTCCTACGATACGCCATTCTGGACGACCAATCAAATGTGGGTTTCATTGCAGAAGAGCTGGCCGATGAGCTGAACATCGATGGTGTGCATACAGACCTTCGACTCACGACAATCCACAACACTTCCACAATTCGTAGTAAGAAGTTGTCGGGTATCCAGGTCCTGGATTACAATAAGAAACAGGTGATCGATCTCCCGCCGTCATACACCAGAGATGTTGTCCCTGCGAGTAGGTCACAGATTCCTAAGTCTGAAGTAGCCCAACAGTGGCCTCACCTGGAACCAGTCGCCCATGAATTGATGCCCTATGACAAGAATCTGGAGGTCTCCTTGCTAATTGGCAACAACTGTCCCAGAGCCATCCGACCAAGGGAGGTGATTGCTGGTGGAGAGGACGACCCTTACGCTATGAGAACATCACTTGGATGGGGCATAGTTGGCAGGGTGTGCCACAGCAACACCAGGGATGAATCAGTGGTCTGCCACAAAATTCAGTCAAGCCAAGACTACCCTCGCTTTGTGTTTGCAAGCAAGGCGAAGGAAGTGTTCAATCCTGAAAAGATTCTTCAGATTCTGGAGAAGGACTTTGCAGAAGGGAGCGACAAGGGAGAACCCTACTCAGTGGAGGAAGCAAAATTCATGGACATTTTGGAAAGGGGAATAGTGAGAAAGCAGGACGGGCACTACGAAATGCCACTTCCCCTGAAGTCAAGTCAGTCTGTGCTTCCCGACAACAAACCTATGGCCATAAAGAGGTGGAACCAATTGACAGCTAGATTCCGGAGGAATCCTAAGTTCCAAGATGACTGTGTGGCCTTCATGGAGGAAGTCATCTCAAATCATGCCGAAAGAGTTACTTCAGAACAGCCGCACATCAAGGGCAGGATCAATTACATTCCCCATACAGGAGTGTACCACCCCCGGAAGCCAGAGAAGATCAGGGTCGTCTTTGATTGCTCTGCATCTTACCAAGGGGTTTCCTTGAATGACAACCTTCTCCAGGGACCAAACCTCATGAACAGTCTCATTGGTGTCCTACTCAGATTTCGGAAGGAAGAAATCGCATTTGCGACAGATGTGAAAAGTATGTTTCACCAGTTCAGCGTGACTGCAAATGATCGGGACCTGCTGAGATTCCTGTGGTACGAGGACAACGACACCAAGAAGGAGGCAGTGGAGTACCGTATGACGGTGCACTTGTTTGGTGCTGCCAGCTCACCAGGATGTGCCAACTTTGGTTTGAAAAGGGCGGCTGAAGATGGGGAAGCCGAATACGGTTCAGATGCAGCAGACTTCATCCGGAACGACTTCTACGTGGACGACGGTCTGAGTTCAAGGCCAACATCTGAGGATGTTGTCAAGGTGTTGAAAGACAGCAAGGCAATCTGTGCGAAAGCAGGTCTGAAGCTGCATAAGATTGTTTCCAACAGCAGAGACGTGCTGAAGAGCTTCCCAGTGGAGGAAAGGGCCAAGTGCATCCAGGATCTGAACCTCGAAGTCGACCCCCTAGCCCTTGAGCGAGCTCTAGGAGTTTCCTGGAGCGCAGAAGAAGATACCTTTCAGTTCCAGATTCAATTGGAGGAGCGGCCACTCACCAGGCGAGGTGTATTGTCCACCATCGGGACAATATACGACCCCAGTGGTTTTGTGGGTCCAGTCATGCTGAAGGGGAAGAGAGTCCTCCAGGAAATGTGCCGGAGAAAGATGGACTGGGATAGTCCAATGCCCGACGAGCTACAGACCCACTGGATTGGATGGCTAAATGACATAAAGCACCTGCAAGACGTGCGAATCCCAAGGTGCTACAAACCACATGGTTTTGGCAAGATCAAAGAAGTTGAACTTCATCACTTCTCTGATGCAAGCAAGGATGGGTATGGACAGTGCTCCTACATTCGCCTGATCAACGAACATGACAAGGCTCATTGTTCCTTCGTCATTGGAAAATCCAGAGTAGCCCCCCTGAAGCAAGTCACAATACCAAGATTGGAGCTTGCTGCAGCGACAGTGTCTGCAAGAATGAGTGCTTTCCTGCGATCAGAACTGAAGTACCCAGCCATGAAGGAGTTCTTCTGGACCGACAGTAAAGTCGTGCTTGGCTACATTAAGAATGAAGCCAGGAGGTTTCATGTGTATGTCGCCAACCGAGTTCAACTCATTCGAAGCTTGACTGACCCAAATGCATGGTTCTATGTAGACACCACTAAGAACCCAGCGGATGAAGCATCAAGAGGGATCTCTGCGAAAGATCTCAACCAGGGCAGCCGTTGGCTAGTTGGGCCAGAGTTTCTCTGGGAGGACAGAGTCTTCCAAGTTGAGCCTGAACAGGAGCGCGGTGTAGACGATGATGATCCAGAAGTGAGGCGGGCCACTGCATTCCTTACCGAAGCAAGCAAAGGGGAGAAGCATTTCGAAACGAGTCGGTTGGAAAGCTTCTCCAACTGGCATCGAGCAAAGAGAGCTGTCGCGAGGTGCATGCGACTCACGGACAGACTAAAAGAACGTGTTAGGAGAGCATCGGCCTCAGCTCCTGCAAACGTGGATGCAAGCAGCTCACCTTTGACTAAACCTTCTACTGTTGAGGACCTGCAAAGAGCAGAGAAGATTATTCTCAAGTGTGTCCAGGAAGAGTATTTCCCAGAGGAGATACAAGCCTTGAGGAACCTCAATGGAACAGGAGAAGTAAACGACCGGCGAATGACTAATCAGCGCAACACAGACTTGAAGAAGACAAGCGGCCTGTATCGTCTAGATCCATATCTAGATGAAGAAGGAATCATCAGAGTCGGTGGCCGCATTGACAGAGCCAATATCTCTAAGCAGATAAGACATCCGGTCATCCTCCCTCAGAAGAGCCACATCAGCAACCTGGTGATACAGTACTACCATGAACGGTCACAGCACGCGGGCAGAAATGTCACGCACAATGAGGTACGGCAGAGAGGATACTGGGTGATAGGTGGCTCATCAGCAGTTTCACATTGCATCTCATCATGCGTGAAGTGCAAACGACTAAGGGGATCACTGACGCAGCAGAAGATGGCTGACCTGCCAGAAGACAGACTGGAGCCATCACCTCCTTTCACATTCTCAGCCGTGGACTACTTCGGTCCATTCCTCCTTAAAGAGCGTCGAAGCGAGGTAAAGCGGTATGGAGTGTTGTTCACCTGTATGGCTTCGAGAAGCGTCCACTTGGAGACAGCCAACAGTCTGAGTGGAAGTTCGTTTATCAACGCTCTGAGGCGCTTCATGAATCGAAGGGGTACGGTGAGACAGCTAAGATCTGACCAGGGTACAACGTTCATCGGAGCCCGCACCGAGCTGAGAGATGCCTTGGCAGAGATGGATCAGGACCAGGTCCAAGAGTTCCTGCTCCAGAATGGCTGTGACTGGATACCGTTCAAGATGAACGTACCCCATGCCTCTCACATGGGAGGGGTATGGGAAAGGCAAATCCAGGCGGTTCGTTGTGTAATGGAGCCACTTCTGAAATCCATTGGCACACAGCTGGACGACGAGGCACTCCGGACTTTTCTGATCGAAGCAGAGTCCATCATCAACTCCCGGCCTTTGACGACCACGAACCTGACTGACCATGGCGCACCTGAACCTCTGACTCCGAACCACATCTTGACCGGGAAGCCAAAGGTAGTTCTTCCACCGCCAGGCGTTTTCCAGCGGGAAGACCAGTACGCGAGGAAGTGGTGGAGAAGAGTGCAGTACGCAGCCAACCAGTTTTGGGTGAGGTGGAGGAGAGAGTATCTGCAAGATCTGCAGTCGCGGCAAAAGTGGACGCAGCCTCGGCGGAATTTGGAGACCGGTGACATCGTGATCTCCAAGGAGAGCGACGAGACGCGTAACCATTGGCCCCTAGCTCGAGTGAAGGACGTCTACCCTAGCGATGACGGTTTGGTGCGGAAGGTGAAACTGACAATGGCAAGTGGCTTGTTGGACGACAAGGGCGTGCGAACACGTCCACCTACCGAACTGGATAGACCAGTCAGCAAGCTGGTGCTCCTGTTGCCCGTGAAAGATTAGCTAGAGCTGTCACGCAAGAGACTGGGTAGATTCCCCCTCAAGGAGCCTTTCCTGTTTATTACTGATTGTTTTAACTCCCTCAGCATCATGTGCATATGCATACGAGATAATGTATCTAATGATGTTTGCTCGGTGCTGAGAGGGTTACCTGTTACAAGGTATTTTATTTTCACTGGATTGTTGCTCCTTATTTTTTCCAGCATTATTGTTTATATTTGCACTTTTACAAATTCTATTGGTTTTATTAAGTTTGGTTTAAGATATATCTTTCTCATTGTGTTTACGCAGATATGGGTTTAACGCAGTATCACTTATAGACATATTTGTATTACCTTTTTATTACGTTTTAGGTAAATGGAATATTCCATTTAAAGGAGCCATGTCACTACATCAGTATGTAGTGAGATGATTGTTTTGTATATATGATGCAATACTGTTTTAACAGGGTTTATGCCCTTTGAACACAGGTCTGTTTATGGAGTCTAGGGCCTACTGTAAAACGGTTTGAATTAATAGACTACTCCTCTCACAGGAGGGGGAGCTGGAGTTATGGCCAACCCCAATCCCTTGACCAAACACTAAGACCCCCTTGTTCTTTGTTCTAGACTGTTTCTGAATGGGGTGGGTAGTAAGATTAATACACACATACACATGCAATGTAATACATGAATGATTTTCCTTAGAACCAGTGTACAGTTTGTATGGTCAGTACAGAGTGAGCAACGTTTAGAAGTGGACAGAGCTTTTCAGTTAGTTTACAAGTTGTAAGAGTTTAACCAAGTTATTGTGGAATCCCAACAAGGCCAATTCGGTAAGAGTCACCTTTAATTATTGTACTGTAATATGTTTCTTTATTTAGTATAATACATGGATGTGTAGTGATCTATAGATTGTTTTAAAGTAAAACAAAAGTCAGCACTCTCATGAGCAGGAGCAGATGCCACCCTCATGCACAATGTGTAGCATGAGTGCATATACACATTTCTGTGTACATGGTAGTGCTCTGGCTGCATCGATGAGAGTAGCTTTCTTTGTTCTTTGTTAATGAATTGGACAAACACACAATGATGAAGTTTATATTAGTTATATGTTTCTTTGGTGATACATGTAGTTAACGAGAGTTAGTTCTACGCATTTACATTTATTTGAGGGAGTCCTTGGTGTATAGTGGAATATATTCCTGTTTAATTATTATTTTGTATTGTTACATATATCTATGTAGACATATGATACAGTATGTGCTGTATGTTTCTTACGTGTGATGGAACACTACATGAGTGTAATGATGCACTCATAATACGGGTGAACTAAATGGAAAGTCAGTTACATTGATTAATTCTGTTTAAAATCTCAATGTTATATAATGAAGTTGTAGAATACAAACACATACTTGATTAGTTATGTTAGTTTGTTAGAACTTGATAGGCTTATAATTATATATATGCATATATTAGCCTTATGAATCGAGATGATAATTAGTTTAATCTTAATGAATACTCATGGTTTAATAATTAAGATACATGTACAAGCACATGTAGATATACAAGTAGTTTCCTGTTTGTATTATCTTTCTTGGATCAGTTCACTTATATAACATGTAGCTCTTGATGTTATATATTTTTATATGGAATATACAGTATAAGTTTATTCCAAAGTCTAGTGAGTACATATGTTCGGTTGCTTGGTAGCATTGATACGTATGTTGTGTTAAATAGTATATACGATTGACCATTATGGTTGTTAATGTTAAGTACATTATTAGTTAATTAATGGTTATGCAATCCTGTGATTTAATTCAATGTCTTATGAGTTTATTTTATTGTTATCTTTTTTTACACAGAATGTTATCTCGAGATTTGAGACACATTACATGAAACCGGAGACAACTACGAGGAAGAATTAAACATAAGTTTGTTAACCGTAAATTGAGTCTTCGCCTTGCCTTTGTGTTTCGTCTCGCGAATACCGTCGAATACCCGAAACTCCTCCCATTGCTAAGTTGTATTGGGAGGCAGCCACATATGTTGAGACAGGGGTGGCGCTAGAAGGGGCAGATGCCGATCTCCCCCCTATGACATTTCAAGTGGAAAAAAGAAGAAAAGAGAAGAAAAGGTCATTAGAATAGGAAATATGGAGGAAAGGAAAAAAAGAGTATCAACAAGATCTCCTCTTCCATTAGGTCTCTACTGAAACTCATAATTTTTCATTTTCTTAGTTGTTGATGAAGGAAAACATGATTTTGTTTTATATCAGGTTTTGTGTAAAAACATGAGCAATGACTTTATTTATATAGGTTGCATGCGCATGTATGATTAAATATCAGATTTTTTTTCTGACACAAAGTATGATTTCAGTGGCCAAATGGGAGAGGAGCTCGCAATGTACGTCACGGAGTTACCGATTTAATATGTTTGATTGATTACAACTTCTAAAAATCATAACTTTCTTATTTATTATCGGATTTTGCTAAAAACTTTCATTAATCTAGTTCTTTAATATCTCCTTCCTTTAAAACCAACCCATTTCCCAGGTGGACTTCCCCTTTAAAACTTCCAAGTAAGGTCGATCATGAGGCAAGACCCAGTCCCCAATAAAAATGTATGCTTTAGGCTTACTGGGTCATTTGGTCAAGGACTCAAGGTTGACCGACTCCCAGCTAGCATTGTGTTACCCCATATAAAATCAATGCATGGGTTCACTCCACACATAGATTCAGAGAGAACATCATGAGTGTACTCACCATTATAGCATGATAGAGAACATTTCTCTGAACTCCTTACTTGATTAGACTTTGTCTATACAATAATGATCGTTTACTATTATTGTTGTATCATTATTCGTATTTATCATGTGAATAAAAGAATGCTACAATTCCTACAACCATCCCTCTGCAATTGACTTTTGTCAAGCGTTCATACAGTATATACTGTCTGACACAGGGGGCAGAGGGGGCTGGTGCCGATCGGGCGGCACTTATTTGTGTGTGGTTTAATAATTGTTAAGGGAATCTTGAGTTCTGAGAAAGGTGAAAAATAATTTGTAAGCTTTGTCACTAATTTTATGTCAGTTGGGAAGAACATCATAGCATTTCTGTGCGCAGTACATGTGCTTTTCTGCAAGATTGGGTCAACTTATTATCTATTTTGATGATTCCAAAACAACACACTCTAAAACAATTCTTATGTAGACGTGGTTAACCTTTCCCAATTCCTTCGAGACAGTTTCTTTCACAATATAATTGCATGCCCAGAACGCTACTTTATCTTTAAGATCATTGAAGAAAAAAACAAAAACATTTAAATATGATGGAAACACCCGGGATCACTGTAAGTGGTGATTTTGAGATGTGTCAATCTATGTACAAGGTATTACAGGCCTGAATATTATAACAAGCAACAATAATTGATTTTGCGAAAAACTTGGATGAGACAAAAAGGCCTATGCATCTTTATTTCCAATTATGTTGTTGTATGTTGTTTCCTTTCTTTTTCTTTCTTTCTTTTTCCCCGTTCCCACACCTGGAATATGATTACAATATATCCTATTATATGTACATGAGGTGGTTATGGCAAGGTATTTCCAGCAAAATGATGAACAAAATAACAAGGAAAGAGCTCCTTGACGAAAAAATTGTGAGTATAAAATCCACTGTCAATTACAAATCTGGGAAATAATATATTAACCGACATCGTGCATTCATCATTAATTTCTTTTTGATATCCAAGCCTAAGCGTATACACATGTCACTATTATATCCTGCATCTCTCCTTTCTTTTTAATATTTGAATTTGATCAATGAATATTATTGTTATGAAATGTCTATTATGCTTGATTTTTTATATAATGTCATATTTTGTGTTATTTGAATTTCAAGTGTAATTGTATAGTATCTTGTGAAATGGATCGCAATTCGGCTGTTGGCTGGAAGGATCTTAATAAACAATTTCTATCTGTGTATCTATCTAGCTATTATTCCTGGTTTTCTGATTTAATCACTTATATTGACTGTTTCATGTTTTTTTCTCTCTCTCTTCAATGAATTACATGTTAGTTCTACATGGAAGTTTTAGCTTGGTGGATAGGGACTTTGTGTGCTAATGATGGCATAAACGTGCTGTTTTTCTATTTGGTTGATTTTGTAGTCTTCATAATATGACAAATTCATTGTCGAGATTGCTTCATCAGGCGTTATCATATTTTAGATAAAGCAATGTATAATGCATAGACAGCGAACAGCATTGATTGCTTTTAGTATAATCTTTACTTCATTTTATGATTGAAGTGAACTGCTTTTAATTTGTTATCAACCAAGCGATAGTTTGTTGCTTTACAGGCGGTTCATGAAGGATAGGATACATTTCCTTTATTTTGTTATAATAGTGAGTATACCGCTTATATCTTTCAAGTAGGCTTACATAACTTTGCTTCTTATACCAACGGGTTTGAGACAGAATATAAGAAAGGTAAACTGGGGTTCTCATAAGCAAACGGTATGAATGCTTAATCTGCTTTATTCTTGTTATCACTTGATTTTACCTTTTTAATGTCTAATTGTCTATCAACCAAGTGATATTTCGTTGCTCTCGATAAGCTTCATTATCATTTAATATTGCTGGAAGTTACTTGACTTTTGTATACTAACTATACCGCTCAAATGGTGTGGGTCTCTCTAACACTTCCCTGGTATATAACTATACCTTGGCCTTTTCCCACTTGGTTTGGGAGACGGAGCTCCTATCGTACGGTGTTTTCATTATCTGGCTTGGTTTCAATCAGAAAGAGCATTTTCATAATAAATCACTATTGATGACATTTGGTGGTCAATATTATCTTTTGCCCGTTTGATTTCGTTATATTAGTAAACATGTATGTTGTGTGATCTTGTATATGGAACTTCATTTGTTTAATAAACTCCCAATTTTGTACGCATTGTTACGGCATGGTATACAAATGACAACGTATAACGACACATAGGTTGAGAGAAAGAGCTATAGCTGAGGGGAAGAATAGTGATGGACAGAGAGATGGGACGAAGAGGGAGGAGGGTGGTCATGGGAGGAATATCCAAGAGAGAGAGAGTGGAGAGACAGACCGACATGATAGAGACAGAACAGGAGAGAGAGAGGCAGACAATCAGAGAGACGAGGATAGAACAGAGATGGAACATGCGATGGAGTGGGAGGGGAGACAGGAAGGGAGATAGAGGGGAGTAGTGAAGAAGGTGAAAGGAGATGGGCACATGGAAAGAGACAAGGACCAAGAAGAGCTGATGGGAGGGGATGGAGAATTAAAGAAAACTATCTATACAGAGGCAGAGAGATAGTCGAGAGGAGACATCGATTGGAGAGATTGCGATCGGAGATGGTTGAGTGCGAAAGAGCTATAAGTGGAATTAGATAGAATATGGAGAAAGATGACAGAGAGAGAGAGAGAGAGAGAAGATAAACCAGGGAGATAAACGTAGGCTGAAATAGTTGAGGGAATAATTATGACAGAGACCGAGATGAAATAGAGAGGCGATGGACTGAAAGACCGGAACGAGAGCCCGGCATAAGAGGTTGGAGA
This sequence comes from Heliocidaris erythrogramma, assembly GCA_025617745.1. Lineage (NCBI taxonomy): Eukaryota > Metazoa > Echinodermata > Echinoidea > Camarodonta > Echinometridae > Heliocidaris > Heliocidaris erythrogramma. Next base: position 18,973,804 of record CM046857.1, on the reverse strand, counting down.
GGTATAGAGACATGGAAGAGAATTAGACGAAGGGATGATAGAGTCGTAAAAGAAGAGTGTGTAAGAGGGAGGAAAAATGCAGGGAGTGAAAAATAAAGAGAATCGAAATAGTAAGGCGTAGTAAGCGAGAGACAAGGACAGATGGATGGAGAGAGATGGGGGGAGAGAAAATTAAGGTATTGCTTAATACCAAATCGATACAAACTTATGCATGATACTCTTAATACGAGTTAGTAAACACGGTATGCAAGTATAATTATGATCCACCATCATCATGATGATAATTATCACAATCATAAAAACTAATGGAAAAGAAACATACAGGTAGATCATCATAAGCAACGTTGCAGCAACAGTATACAATTTACATGTTTTAAAAGATGTAAAAAATGCTTTGCATGTTCGAAGCAAACTACCATATACAATCTAAATAAATTAGAAAACCATAATTATGATATGGAATGATAATTTCATAGGCTTGCAATTCAGGGCGGAGCAGGGGTGGATTGGGCTGCATATCACTCTAAGAATTTTGAAATTACCAGTATATATAAGGGCAGCCGAAATATCATGTTCACGCAATCGTCACCTGATAGTCGGGCAAGTGGGAGGTGTATTTGTCAAATGCAAATCTGCATCTGAACTTTGTGCAACTTGATGTTTTATCAGTCTGAAAATAGACCGAATCTTGCCATTGCGATTATGGTTCATTGCCTTTGAAATATGCATGGCTTCGGGCATCAATGTAAGATAGGTCTGCTTCGGACAAAATTTTCTCTTCCATTTTGTTTAAATCAAAGAAAAAAGACATTTTCTTAATTATGGAACCCTATGAATTAAATACTGCGGTTAATTCCATGCATGTTGGACCTAGATTGTAACTATTTGTATATATAAAAGAACAACGTTGAACTTCATCATTTTCGCTGTTGTATAGTTTAATACAGGGGTATTGATATTTTCATTGTTTATTAATGTTGACCTCCAATTATACCGAGAACTACTTTGAACCACATGCTAAAACCTATTTTAAATTGAGAAATTGTATATATATACCCCTAATGGGTACATTAGGAGGACAGTTTTTGTTCTTTTTCTTTGTTCAACTGTCGACCTAATGTACCAACTGTCTACCTAATGTAGGGGTCGCTATTATGACGGAATAAACCGCATTGTTAGGTGTCGACCTAATGTACCCTTTAGTAAAATATAATAAACTCTAAATTCTTATATTATAATAAAAAACACAAGACAGTATGAAAAATTTATAGATTTTAAGTCAGAGCTGAAATAGAACTTGTTCCGTCTGTATTTTTGTTAGTTTGATCAGTGACTTGAGATTTTCAGACTTGCTCTTTGGTCGGGTATTTTACTTCTAACACTTACTTAAATGCGATTTTGTGACAATCAATCAGGAGGTTTTCATGACCATGCAACACAAGAAACTGCACACAATAGTAATCTTTTTTTTAAGTAAGATACAATTAAGTTGAAACACATCACAAAGTAAATGATGGTGCTCGGTCATCACCCTGGAATTGCCCATGTACTAATAAATGAAATTAAATGGAATAGGTAAGACCACGCTGAATATTAAAAGCATTTTTGAAAGAAAAAATATGTCATTTTGACAAAACAATGCACATTATAACAAGTAACCAATCATAGAGGGCGTAACAAGAAACAATATCATTCATTTTTTTTAAATATAAGAACAAGGTGTAAAATCAGTGAAATTAAAAAGTGATACTTTATACAGATAAGGACTGAGGTCCAGAAATTTCACCTCGATAGCATTTTGGGTTTTCAATTAAAAATAAAGTTAGTAGACGCATCAGGATGGTAGGATACTTCATAGCACATCTTTAAATGAACTCATTTTCGTGGCAATTATGGATAAACTCTTTTGATTTGTCATTTTATTGCAGCATTCCTATAACGATTCTACAGATATCATTTTCACGATGGTAAAAATGAATTACATAATATCCTTGGAAAATAAAGGAAATTTCAAACGAAAAGCAGTAAGTTAAAACAGACCTGTGGCAGTTAAGACCGATACTATATCTGGGTTGTATTCTCCCCTAATCTCTGGGCGGCCCCGCTCAGGCTTATCCGTACAACCAACATTGCTGTGGCTAGTTGGTCTACAGTGAATATGACAGCTTTTAGATTAAGTTGCATATTTTTCATTTTTATTTAATTCACACGCTTCTTAGAACTGTTGTAGGTAGAATTATATTGTATAATACAATTAACAGCCATTGGATGTGAATTTGAGTTTGGTAAAGTTTAAAAATCGACACAATATCTGGGTTGTATTCTCCCCTAGTCTCTGGGCGGTCCCACTCAGGCTTATCCGCACATTGCTGCGGCTAGTTGGTCTACAGTGAATATGACAGCTTTTAGATTAAGTTGCATATTTTTCATTTTTATTTAATTCACACGCTTCTTAGAACTGTTGTAGGTAGAATTATATTGTACAATACAATTAACAGCCATTGGATGTGAATTTGAGTTTGGTAAAGTTTAAAAATCGACACAATATCTGGGTTGTATTCTCCCCTAGTCTCTGGGCGGTCCCACTCAGGCTTATCCGCATATTGCTGCGGCTAGTTGGTCTACAGTGAATATGACAGCTTTTAGATTAAGTTGCATATTTTTCATTTTTATTTAATTCACACGCTTCTTAGAACTGTTGTAGGTAGAATTATATTGTACAATACAATTAACAGCCATTGGATGTGAATTTGAGTTTGGTAAAGTTTAAAAATCGACACAATATCTGGGTTGTATTCTCCCCTAATCTCTGGGCGGCCCTGCTCAGGCTTATACGTATAACCACCATTGCTGAATGATATTATAGGCTTGCAATTCAGGGCGGAGCAGGGGTGGATTGGGCTGCATATCACTCTAAGAATTTTGAAATTACCAGTATATATAAGGGCAGCCGAAATATCATGTTCACGCAATCGTCACCTGATAGTCGGGCAAGTGGGAGGTGTATCTGTCAAATGCAAATCTGCATCTGAACTTTGTGCAACTTGATCATTTATCAGTCTGAAAATAGACCGAATCTTGCCATTGCGATTATGCTTCATTGCCTTTGAAATATGCATGGCTTCGGGCATCAATGTATGATAGGTCTGCTTCGGACAAAATTTTATCTTCCATTTTGTTTAAACCAAAGAAAAAGACGTTTTCTTAATTATGGAACCCTATGAATTAAATACTGCGGTTAATTCCATGCATGTTGGACCTAGATTGTAGCTATTTGTATATATAAAAGAACAACGTTGAACTTCATCATTTTCGCTGTTGTATAGTTTAATACAGGGGTATTGATATTTTCATCGTTTATAAATGTTGACCTCCAATTATACCGAGAACTACTTTGAACCACATGCTAAAACCTATTTTAAATTGAGAAATTGTATAATATATATATATTTTTATAATAAACTCTACCCTTACAAAAAAAGTACCATGGTATAATACCATGGTAATACCGCGGTAAATTGGGACGGTATTACTATGAAAGTACCATGAATTTACCGCGTTACCCATTGTCAAGATGAAAATACTATAAATGTTGACCTCCAATTATACCGAGAACTACTTTGAACCACATGCTAAAACCTATTTTAAATTGAGAAATTGTATAATATATATATATTTTTATAATAAACTCTACCCTTACAAAAAAAGTACCATGGTATAATACCATGGTAATACCGCGGTAAATTGGGACGGTATTACTATGAAAGTACCATGAATTTACCGCGTTACCCATTGTCAAGATGAAAATACTATGAAGGTACCATGCTTTTCATGGTACACGATGCAAATACTATGAATATACAATGTTTTTCTTAGTAATACTGTGGCAATACGATGTGTACCACGGATTTACCATGTTTTCGTGGTATTATGGCGGTAATACCATGAAATACGTATAGTATTACCATGGTATTTTTTAATAAGGGTAAATTCTTATTATAATAAAAGACACAAGACAGTATGTAAAATTTATAGATTTTAGGTCAGAGCTGAAATAGAACTTGTTCCGTCTGTATTTTTGTTAGTTTGATCAGTGACTTGAGATTTTCAGACTTGCTCTTTGGTCGGGTATTTTACTTCTAACACTTACTTAAATGCGATTTTGTGACAATCAATCAGGAGGTTTTCATGACCATGCAACACAAGAAACTGCACACAATAGTCATCTTTTTTAAAAGTAAGATACAATTAAGTTGAAACACATCACAAAGTAAATGATGGTGCTCGGTCATCACCCTGGAATTGCCTATGTACAAATAAATGGAATTAAATGGAATAGGTAAGACCACGCTGAATATTAAAAGCATTTTTGAAAGAAAAAATATGTCACTTTGACAAAACAATGCACATTATAACAAGTAAACCAATCATAGAGGGCGTAACAAGAAACAATATCATTCATTTTTTTAAAAATATAAGAACAAGGTGTAAAATCACTGAAATTAAATAGTGATACTTTATACAGATAAGGACTGAGGTCCAGAAATTTCACCTCGATAGCATTTTGGGTTTTCAATTAAATATAAAGTTAGTAGACGCATCAGGTAGGATACTTCATAGCACATCTTTAAACGAACTCATTTTCGTGGCAATTATGGATAAACTCTTTTGATTTGTCATTTTATTGCAGCATTCCTATAACGATTCTACAGATATCATTTTCACGATGGTAAAAATGAATTACATAATATCCTTGGAAAATAAAGGAAATTTCAAACGAAAAGCAGTAAGTTAAAACAGACCTGTGGCAGTTAAGACCGATACTATATCTGGGTTGTATTCTCCCCTAATCTCTGGGCGGCCCCGCTCAGGCTTATCCGTACAACCAACATTGCTGTGGCTAGTTGGTCTACAGTGAATATGACAGCTTTTAGATTAAGTTGCATATTTTTCACTTTTATTTAATTCACACGCTTCTTAGAACTGTTGTAGGTAGAATTATATTGTACAATACAATTAACAGCCATTGGATGTGAATTTGAGTTTGGTAAAGTTTAAAAATCGACACAATATCTGGGTTGTATTCTCCCCTAGTCTCTGGGCGGTCCCACTCAGGCTTATCCGTACATTGCTGTGGCTAGTTAGTCTACAGTGAATATGACAGCTTTCAGATTAAGTTACATATTTTTCATTTTCATTTAATTCACACGCTTCTTAGAACTGTTGTAGGTAGAATTATATTGTAAAATACAATTAACAGCCATTTAATGTGAATTTGAGTTTGGTAAAGTTTAAAAATCGACACACTATCTGGGTTGTATTCTCCCCTATAGTCTCTGGGCGGTCCCACTCAGGCTTATCCGTACATTGCTGTGGCTAGTTAGTCTACAGTGAATATGACAGCTTTCAGATTAAGTTGCATATTTTTCATTTTTATTTAATTCACACGCTTCTTAGAACTGTTGTAGGTAGAATTATATTGTACAATACAAGTAACAGCCATTGAATGTGAATTTGAGTTTGGTAAAGTTTAAAAATCGACACAATACACCAATATCTGGGTTGTATTTTCCTCTAATATCTGGGCGGCCCCGCTCAGGCTTATCCGTATAACCACCATTGCTGTAACTAGCTGATCTACAGTGCATGTATGACAGCTTTTAGAATACGTTGTATTGTTCAATTTGATTCACATGCTTCTTAAAACTTTGGTAGGTATTATTGTACATTAGAAGTAACAGCAATATGATATGACAGCTTTTACAACAAGTTGTATATTTTTCTTTTTCATTTAATTCACATACTTCTTTGAACTTTTTTAGGTCTCTAGATAAGTAGAAATATATTGTACAATATAATTAATAATTTAATGTGAATTTGAGTGTGGTGAAGTTTAAAAATTGACACCAGACCGGGGTTGTATTCTCAGGACAGCTCGTGGTAAAGAAGTTGTTTAGTCGCCAGCATACATACTGTAATCTGGAAACGATTTGGATTTTCCAGTAAAATTTGTTCAATATGTTCAGAGGATATGAAATAGATAGAGACTGGGTCAGGGGCGGATCCAGGGTGTTGTAACAAAGAGGTCACAATGCCGAAAACGTACACAATGAGGGGGGGGGGGGGGGGGGAGTTACTGCATACTGTTTTTGGCGAAAGATATAAAAAATCTGCCTTTTAACAGAGCTGGCACAACTAGCTTGTTTTCGTTTTAGGTTACTCATGGATGGACAACATGGATAGCCGTAGCATGGGTCGTTTAAGATTTTTGAACTAACTGGTTTTCATTTGATACACAATTTATTTGATACATCATTTTGTTGCTGTATCTTCCAAAATGATTCTAAAAACAATTCGTCTTCCGATGTTAAAGAAAAAATTGCATCATGTTATGAACCTTCGTTTATCTCTCAGTCGCTATAAAGCTTCATCGCAAACATAGCCGTCGGAAGCGATGGTGTAGATTTTTCCCTAATTCAGGGGGACATGTTATGAGGAATGCACATCTCCAGGGTCGAGAAAAGTAGATCACATCGTAAACAGATGATTTTTATATATAGGATCAAACGCTTGATAAAAATTCAATTGCAGATGGATGATTGTAGGAATTGTAGCATTCTTTTATTCACATGATACATACGTAATGATACAACAACAATAGTAAACGATCATTATTGTATAGACAAAGTCTGATCAAGTAAGGAGTTATCAGAGAATTGTTCTAATCATGCTATAATGCATGGTGAGTACACTTGTGATGTTCTCTCTGCATCTCTGTGTGGAGTGAACCCATGCATTGATTTTATATGGGGTAACACAATACTAGCTGGGAGTCGGTCAACCTTGAGTCCTTGACCAAATGACCCAGGCCTAAACCATACATTTTTATTGGGGAGTGAGTCTTGCCTCATGACCTTACTTGGAAGTTTTAAAGGGGAAGTCCACCTGGGAAATGGGTTGGTTTTAAAGGAAGGAGATATTAAAGAACTATAGATTAATGAAAGTTTTTAGCAAAATCCGATGAGAAATAAGAAAATTATGATTTTTGGAAGTTGTAATCAATCAAACATGTGGAATTGGTAACTCCGTGACGTATATTGCGAGCTCCTCTCCCATTTAGCCAGTACTGAGAAAATCATAATTTGTGTCTGAAGAGATATTTAATCATACATGTACATGAAACCTAAATAAAGCCATTGCTCATGTTTTTACACAAAACCTGTATAAAACAAAATCATGTATTCCTTCACCAACAACTAAGAAAATGAAAAATTATGAGTTTCTGTAGAGACCTAATGCATGGAAGAGGAGATCGCAAGATCCGTCATCGAGTTGACAATTTCTACTTGATTAATTACATGTACAACTTCAAAAATTCAAAAATGTCTTATTTCTCATCGGATTTTCCTCAAACATTTAGGAATCTGTTCCCCTTATATTTTTGTTTTTATTCAAATGAACTGAATACATGGGTAACACGATAAAAAATTACTTTAAAAAAATTAACTGAAGGCAATTTCAATAGCCCTGTCTATAATCACCTTTAGAAATGGGCGAACATTTCAATGGTGTATTATACGTAATCCGAACCTTGTTTCTCAGGACATTACAATCATGACAGTAGACCTTTGAAATTGCCATTGAGTTTATATTTCGAAAGTGGTTTTATCGTGCCGGTGGACTTTCCCTTTAACAGTCATACTTTAGAAGAATTGTGAAATTTGTAGACGATGGACTTCCTGTTTACCTCCTGTAGAGATATTGATAAAGTACATGTACTGATAAATAATAATAAACTTAAAAAAAAAACTTGTTACTTGTTAAATTGATACTTGTTAAAACGTGATTTCTTTGAGAACATGTCGGTGGACATCCTTTTAATTCACAATTATGAAGTTGAAGTGTGTGGAGTTTTAAAATATTATTAGAGATGTTTATAGACACTTAGATAGAGTTATAGGAAAAGTGTGTTTATGAAGTGAACGAAAGTTGGATTTAGGAGCTTAATTTTGATGAAAGAATCGTTAATATATGGGCGTGGGTCTCATGATTGACTAATGTTTGTTTACATTTAATTTTGGCATGGATAAGTTTGATATATTTAAAAAAAAAACACATATAAAGCACAAATAAGAGTTGTGTGATTGTATCTGGATTAAACTTTAGGCAGTTTTCTCTCGTTAATTTTTGTTCGTTCAATGTCAGACGAGGCTTAAATTTATGGTAGGTCAGGCAAAGATCACTCGTTGCCTTTTTTGCATTCAAATGGTAGTGTACAACAGCCAGCTAAGGAAATATGTTAGTTGAAAATAAGGTTACATATATATCTTTATTTAGTTGGGCTAAATTATATATCTTTGTATAAAGCATCTTGGTAATTACCAGACTCATTTATGACAACTGAAGTCAGCAGCAAATTTATTTGTTTGTTCACATTTTCAAGTTAAATCAGGTTAGAAATTTCCTGCATGACCTTAAAGCTGATATAAAGAATTTTCTTAAGCTGTTCGCTCAGAGTTAATGCAAATAAATATGCATATGTAATTAGGTTCTAGTCTTCTTTCAAGACATATTAAAGAAACATGGACTCAATTAATTATAAACTGTCCGTTCTTCAATAGAAGAAAGACTTAGATATTTGTTAATATCATTTTGTTAATATCATTCACTCTATACATATGTGGATTATAGTAGAAGAAAAGAACGATTTTTCGCATATTATGATAACTGATAATTAATTTGTGTCAAAACAATGGACCTATGTTTATGATCCTCTTTGGTTTCTTTCTTGGCAGATTGAATAATATAAGGTAGTGAGCCTGCCTGACTATCCAGTTCCAAGCGGCCTTTCTAGACTCTGTTATTTATTAGTCTTCGATGATCCCGTGACGAATTGAACAATGAGAGAAGACATAATAATTTCCCTTAAGGCTGGAATTAGAGTAATAATATTATAATAATATTGATATTTTTTGCATTACGCAGAAGTGTTCATCTGATTGGAGTGATGAATACTATTAAATTATAAACTGTCAATCTGCAGTAAACAATGAAATAACGAATTCATCAATCCTCAAGTCAAGTCACACCATCATTCTCATAATCTTCGAAGTACACGTGAGTATAGACTGCTTCTACAACAACCTCATCTTAAAACAAAATTAACACTTGAAGATTGTGCCTTTAGTTGTGCTGCTACAACACTTTGGAATAAATTACTAGAGGAAATAAGGAAAGCTACATCTGTTCCTATCTTCAAAGGCTTGTTAAAGACACACTTGTTTTAGAAGCGTTTGATTAGTTTATTGTATTTCATTTCAGTTTTTTGTAGCATCAAGGTGTGGGGGCTCTGTCACATCACAGCGCAGTAGAGTATGTATATATAGTGACTGCGCTATATAGATTGTCTAATTATTGTTATTATTATGAATTTGCTACCCACAGTTGATTTTGTTTCAGTAACGTTGATGACTATATAAAGAACTGTTTACTTCAATATACCATGTATCTTTGTCTACACAAAGCTTTCTAAGAAATATTATGAGGTGTACGGGCGCTTTTGTATAATAAGTGTATTTGAGCAATGGATGAGGGCATGGGCATACGTGCTCAATTTTTAGGGGGCTGAAGGCTTTTGCCCGAATCGCACACAATGTTGTAATGCTCATTTTGGCTTAAAATTTCCGACAAGCAAGAAAAAAAAAAAGGAACCATGGCAATCAATTTTTGAACACTGAAAATACGACTAAACCTTTGAATATTCGGGCAGTCAAAAATAAAAAGATAATTCAAAATACATTGCCCGAAAATCATGTGAGATTTCCCCGAATATTAGTGCTTGACGAATGCTAGGGGGCAGCAGCACCCAGCCCCCCCCCCCCCCCCCCCCCCCCCAGCTCGTACGGGTATGGATGAGGAAGGGTGTGTGAACAAGGATGATGCTGGGAAGAGAGAAGATATGAAAAGAGACCATGTGAAAGTAAGATATTGTGAGAGGGAGTGACATTGTGTAATATAAGGGAAGCGATTAGATCTGTTAAATCGTTATTATGGGCGTAATGCTGACAAACTGAGTTTCTGTCTTGCCTCTATGAAGGGGAATCAAACCCAAATGGAAAGTTGTTTTTCGAGGAAAAAAATTACACAAGCAGAAAGGTGAAAGTTTGAAAAAATGGACAAACGATAAGAAAGTTAAGAATATTTTTAAAGATGTAAAAAGTGGCAATCACTATATATGGGGATTTAAAATTGACGGCATTTTGGATGACTAGTCAATTTGTTCCAATACACAAAATGGCTAAAATGCATTGGCGGCGGAAGCATAAAAAAGTAAGGGGAAATAAGGTCCTCATGATTTTTTGAATAGCAAAAAAGAAGGTTTTCAGCAATTTGAAAAGAAAGAAAAAACAAAGATTCTCAGCATTTTAAAAAGCAAAAATAAAAAAAGGTCAGCATATTTTGATGCTATTTTCATGCATTTTGGGGCTGTGTTACACATATTTAAGGGGTGCTGCGGAAATTAAGGGGATTTTTTACCCCTACTGAAATTTAGGGGGACGCTTCCGCCATACCAAAAAGTGTGTTACATTGCGGCGAGTCCAACTTTCCGCGCGCGCGCATCACCCCACCATAAAACCATAAACCACGAAAATCCATAAATATCAACTTTTAAAACCACTTTTTTTTTTTAGTTTAGACTGGTTTAATTCTGTTAAAAGGAAAATATATCTAGAAAACCCAAAGGCTCTGCTGTGCATGAAAATATGACGGCTCGTTTTGTAGAATTCTGGCCAATTTCGTTTGAAAACGACCTGTTTATTGATATTGAACACAAGCCGAAACACCATATTTACACAGGTTTCCATGACGAAAATCCTCCGTTTGGGACTTCTATATACCCCAGTTTTGGTAAGGCAGGGAAAGAATCAAAATAGTTAAGCCCTTGAGCAGGCTATAAACCACAGTTAATTGACCCTCTCCCTATCATCACCACACACTTTCTCTCTTTTTCTCTTCCTCTATCTCCCTCTATGCATCTCTATTAATGTCTCTCTCCCTCTCGCTCCCTATTTATTTCTTTCTCTCCCTCTATCTTTCCATCTCTCTCAGTTTCTCTCGATATCTCCGATCTTTCTCCATTTCTCTCTCTCTCTCTCTCTCTCTGTAAATTCTAGATATTCCTCTCTGTCAGATTGAAAATATATGCTCTCGTTTTTATTTCTGTATTTTCCTTACTTCATGGTCTATGTTTTTCATTCGAAATTTCAAATGGGGGACATTAAATTTATGAATAAAGTATTTATTAGAAAACATTCTAAAAACTAGAAGATTCAAGAAATTGGGTTCACCCAGAATAACCTGCCTCAGGCACAGATTTGTGTCATGCTCTTACGTAACATCAGTGAAGTTGTCATTAAACCCTGGCTTGACCCTGAGACTGACCTGGAAGGGATCTACAGTGGTGAATAACATGTTTGGGAAAGAGATCTCCCTTTCTCAAATTTTGCCTTACAAGTTGGCAATTTCTGTCAAACGGGGGTTTGAATGCATGTATGGGAAGTACGTACATGTATATTGACAAGGGTTTCTTTGGTGACTGGTTAGAATTGTTTCTAATGGCGAAAATTAACCAGTTAAATGGTTTCTTAAAATAAAAGTTCTAGCTTTGACCTAACTATTCTGGCCTAAGATTGACTGCGTGGAATTCTGTCCGATTTCACGAATAGATTACCTTGCCTCATGAGCGGAAAAGCCCAGAAAGTAGAGTACTTTTTTTATGCCAATTAGTATGTTACTTAAATATATTCAAATGATGAATAATGAATTGCCCAAAAAAAAAAATTGTTGGTCTCCGTATATATATTACATATGTGTAATTTTAATATATTCGTACTAGTATTAATTATTCAACTGAAAATTTATGAAAAAAAAATCATTCATCGATATTTGATTCCCTGAAAATTAGAATCTCTTGTGTTTGTAAACGATCACTCAATCATCAGATCTGTGGGCGTGCGTGCTCTCGTCGATATATTTTCCCAGCACGCGTTGCTAGTGGCTTGTCATTCAGGTGACCTTCAAGTATACGGATGCAACAATAAAGTAGGCGAAACTTATTGACATGGCCTATTAATTACGAAAGACCATTAGTGTCACGGAGAGAACGCTATTTTTACTAATCTGTATATTAGTAGAAATATGTAGAAATTAGTAGAAAATTTTTTTCTCTCTCCGTGGCACTAATGGTCTTTCGTATCCTATTAATCAAAATGATTAAACAATATGCTATCTATATTATATTAAAATTACTTCCTCAGAGATAGGCTACTTCTCATAAAACCAGACTTTCCTTTAAAAAATTGTAGAGGCCTGCGCAGCCAATATACCACTCATAATTTACTTACCGCATAGCGAGTTAAAAATTTACATAGTAATGGTGATCTCATTAATAAAATTAGCCATAACTTTGTTAATCTTAATTCTTGTTCGATTTCTTTCAAACATATATTATTCACCATTCTTTTTTTCTTATTTTCTCCTCTCACACCCACCATTTTATTATCAATGTAGGATTCCTTTGCCCGCCCCCCCCCCCCCCCCCCCCACTCGGAGGTCGAAGTGACCGCATGCGTGTTCCCACAATCTCCGGTAAAGGGGTTTTTTTGGGCGACACAATCCGGCCCGTGAATTGTAAAAAAAGGGGGTGTTTTTTATCTTTCACCCGGAGATTTCATTAAAAGGGGGTGTTTTTCTTTCGCTCCCTCTCTCTCTCTCTCTCTCTTCGACACCTAAGAAATTTAAAAAAGGGGGTTATGAAATATGGTTTTATGGTGTCTGTCCTGAGATATGGGGTTGGAATGAGAGCTCACCTGAGATAGGGGGTACATTGAGCAGTGTTCTGAATTTAGGGGGGTCTCCAAGGCAGGAAAAGCCCGCGCAAAGCCCGCGATAGGGGGGTTCAGAAATGTTGGCAGCCCTGAGATAGGGGGTGCTTTCAAAGGGAGGGAACAAGCATACGCGTACTCTAAATAATACTGAGTGGGGGGGGGGGGCGGGTTCCTCTGTAACAGTCCACAAATGCAATAGTGCCGTCATTAGTATTTTCTCAAAGAGGGTGCATAGTTTTGAATTTCTTGTTGTTGTTGCAAACTTGAGCATGTCGAGTGAAATATACTTATCTATGCCCCATTCAATTGGTGTTTTCTCCTTTTGGAGGGGGGGGGGGGGGTTGTTTACTACCCCACCGCCTCTGATTTGGCACCTATCCAAAACAAAATCAACACGAGGGAAAGGCAGTAAAATGGAATAACAACAGGCGAGCATCTCATCACATGTATGCCTTCAAATGTAGCGCTTACAACATTATGTTGAAATAACTTCGGGTGAAAGTGAATTTCTTTATTTCTCTTCTTCCTTAACCCCTTGGCTACTGAGTTCTCAAATGCACATAGGGTTAATACAGGGACCACCTGGTTCCCGTAAGCAATGGGTTATGGACAACCACGGCACCCTTCATCGGGGCCTGCAGGGAAAAAAGCCTTAGATCGTGAGTGCGGTTGTGATCTGATAAACGCACCTGTATTATCACACTTTCAGGCACGTGCCCTCAAATTAGTCCCTTTGGATCTCGCAGTTAAAGTTTTACGAGGGCTTTCGAGGACGAATGTAATGGGGTGGACATGGGATAATTTTCACTGAACTCTGGACATAACAGGACAGTGATGATTTTCAGTGATAATAGCACATACCCAGCGTAGATGGCGCGAATCGAATTACTCATTCCATGAAGTTGTCATTTTCTTACTTCTGTATAAATCATTCTAAAATATAACAACCCATGGTTACCGTGCAACTTTCACATTTATTAAGAGGATCCTTTATAAATCCCCAGCCGAATCCCGATTTTTCCCCCATATTATGGCAATGACAATATTCACTTAATTGTTGGCCCATTTATTGTATCCAATCACAATTATTCTCTTATATGTTAATATAGTAATTTGGTTTCTTGTTTAAATGCAAATGTATTTCCTTTATATCTCTTTCGTTCCCAAACCGCCATTCTTATCCTCTTAATTTACCTAAATCTCCATGAAATTAAGATGTATTGTCACATATTGTTGACTTTCATTTCCAATCCAAAATTGTGGCAACATTTGATAAACTTTGGTTGTTCGGCACCTATATAGACGTAGAATTTATCTATAGCATTGTGATAAAGAATATCAACATCTAAGTATTTAAATTAAATGGGAATGCAAAATTTTCAAGGAGTAAGAAAGGAGACATATGAGCTTAAGTGATTTGGGAAGTGAATTTCTGGAAATATAACACAAATCACGACAAATAAAAGGTAAATAAAAACGTTAATTAACTGAAGTGAGCAAAGTTTTTTTACAGGAAAGGAGACGAGAGGGGTGCAACACTGAGAAACAATATACGTACAGGAACACAGAATAAACGGAACAAGGAAAGTGGAAACATCAAAGTTTGGGACGAGTGGAAAAAAAATATTCTCAAATTTGTAGAAAAATAAATGAGAATGACATTTAAAATATTACCCATGGATAAAAATAAACAATCTCGCTCCGTTACAGTAAAATAGGTGAAATAAGAGAACTCAATAATGATAGCTGTAATCATTCTTCATCTATATAGCGCCTAATATTATGTGTCTCCTCGTGTTTAAGCGCTTTACAGAAAGATTATAGCCCCGGTCATCGGATTTAGGGAGGCTTGCCAGCACACAAACATCAGATAATCTCATTCACTTTCAAGGGAGCAGTACAAGAGGTAGAAAGTTTACGTCTCCCGTTCCTTGTTAGGGCCATGATCATGTGGATATAGGTGGGTATTGTAGGCCAATGGTAATGCAACGCGAACACTGGTGTGGAATCCCCTCTAGCTCGCTCAGAAAACCGCACAGTGTCTTGAAGGTCGAATTGAACGAAGGGAGGAACATTATTGTAAAACACCCCAAAATCACCCGAAGTTCACCCTCCCTGAGCAAGTTTGATGTTTTTACGACCTGACAGGTAATGGCCCCATAAAAAATGGAAAGAGGGTGAAAAGAGGGATGAAATTTCATCTTAGTAACGAAACTCCACCCAGTTTGAACATCACCGCATTTTCACCCCCAAACCAGGTACCCCGATTTTCATAGTGAGTACCGATAGCGATGGTTTGACCGCACAGAAGAGTAATGTAAGTCAAATTCACTAACAGCGCTGATAGCCTAAGATTTCAAGGCCGCACAGAAGCTAACAATGTTTTAACAACTCACTAACGGTGCCAGGGGCACCAATAGTGACAATGTTAGTGAATAATTTCTTGCGTGCGCTATAACTTGTCTCTCCTTTTTTTTTTTAATACCAAGTACTTAAACATAGACCTAGACTAATTAAGAATGTGTCGGGTAGCGGGTGACATAGATTTTGCTGATAACGACACGAGGAGACCAAGATATGATCCTTTTCAGGAAGAAAATGAACATGACTTTTTCAATTTGGAGAAAACTCGTTGTATGTTATTTAGTAATTCAATCTCATCTCTGGATGGTAATGTATTACTTAAAAACACCACATTTAAAATGGTCGAGGAGTTAAAGTTTCTTGGTTTACTTATTGATAATTTCAGGAAGAAAATGAACATGACTTTTTCAATTTGGAGAAAACTTATTGATAATAAGTTATCTTGGAAACCACAGACTCTGTATCTAAACAAATTACTCTCTAGAAATGTTGGTATTATAAACAAATTGAAATATTTGTTTCCCTCTCATGTATTACTCTTGTTGTATTCCACCTTGGTTCTACCCTACATAAGTTATGGCATTCTTGCTTAGGGCAACTGTACTAAGTCTCAGTTGGATAGACTCTCAGTTATACAAAAACGGGTGATGAGAATAATTTTGAAAAAGCCTAGACTAGCTCCGTCTAAAATATTATTCTTTGAAAATAAATCGTTGAGACTAAACGATTTGTTTTATTACCAGTTAGGCAGTTTAATGTATCAAGTACTAATTCATGAATTGCCTCAGGTTTTACAATCAATGCTTAAAACGAATGATGGAATACATAGGCATTCTACACGACAATCATCTTTCTTTCATTTACCACTTCTTCGTACTCAGTTTGCCCAGAAAACATTAATCTAAACTGGGCCCTTCTATTGAAATCATCTTGATTCAAATCTAAAGCAAGCTTCCTCTCTTAAATCTTTTAGAAGAAATCTTAAACATTATCAAATTACCTCTTACAGTGTAAGTCCATAACAGGGGCGTATCCAGGATTTCCCAATAGGGGGGGGGGGGGCAGGCATTATTGATGGCCGTCCTGGGGTAGGGGTCTAAGGGGAGGGGGTGCCCCCTCCCCTTTGGAAAATTTTTGCTTCTGAAGAAGGGCTGAGATGCAAAATAATCCTATATGTGACCAATTTTGAAGCCTATTTAATGAACAACTTTTTTTTCCTAGTTTTTTTTTACGACGGCCAATAGGGGGGGGGGGCGCCTGTTGCGCCACCCCCTGGATACGCCACTGCATAACAACTGTACAGTATTTGGTTTTCTACCTGTGTCTAAACAGAACATAAACAAAACCTTTCGTAAGACATCTTTTTATTCATACTTAATACACATACATGTATTATGTGTATCTGGTTTTTCTACTACTATATAAACCCAATAGGCTGACATTAACTGCTAGTATAATACTAGTTCATAGTATGCTTATTTTATTTTGATGTTTTAGTGATGTTGTGTGTGTATTGTTTTTTTTTCCTTTTACACACGTCTTGTCTCGTCTCTTTATTGCTATATATGTATATGTATACATATACATAATTACATAGATGTATTTCTTAATTCTCTCTGTTATTGGGGAACCTCGTTTTAACAAGCTGTGCTTTTCCTTAGCTTCTCCCATGATACTGCTTTTTGGAATTGTTATTATGATATCTGTATTCGAAATTTTGAACGATGTATGCTCACCAATAATGGCAAATAAGCCTACTCCCATGAGTGAAGAGCTAAAAACTAAACAATAAATAAATAAATAAATAAATGAGAAGTGGGCTTGCATTTTTTTTTTTGTGGTACAGTATCTTAATCTAAAAGCTAAATGCTAGTAGTTGCAGCAAGCAATAATTTCACTCGAAAGTCTTTGGAATCAAAGTTAACTGTTCATATAATTGTCCGTAATCTAGTACGTTTATGCAATCCGAAACTTGAATAACCTTTGTTAAAGAATGAAACATACGCTGAAAACCAAGCACACAGTAGACCACCAACATAGATAAGCATATAGTGGGAACGTGTAGTATTATTGATTAGAAAAAGACCCGTCACCCGGCAGGAATGTCATGTTTATTTTGGTCATTTGTCAGCAAATATACATTTTAAAACGTGAATACACAACCACGCGCACTGTGCTGTGCTGCATCAACAATATTCATCAATTTATACATAGATTACTACGCACAAATCAAAGATTTTGCCTAACTCTATGGCTCAAATCCATTAACAGCACTGTAACAGCGCGAGTGTCTAACAGCGTCCTAACAGCGCTTTCTGTGCGGTCATCTTACCCGTGTTGTTAGTGGCTGATTTGTTTGTGACTTGTTAGCGCTAACAAAGCCGCTACTAACAGCGTTTCTGTGCGGCCGGCACGCGTCTTTTTTTTTTGTAACCAAGCCTAGGCAGATTTCGCATTTTTTCATGAATATTCATGACGCAGGGTCGGGAAACGGTTCCGATTGGTCTTCATGAAAGCACGGTCGCCGGTGGGGGAAAAAGTCCCTGGCCTGCACGCACGTACGCATATTATGATCGTATGTGTTCAACGTGTAGGCGCCTAGCCTACGTTTTTGCACTGAATTTATTATCGATCTAAGTTAGATCTCAATAATTTTATCTGAGAGTTAGAATTGCCTCCACGTATCCCTCAAAATGCTGGCCTAATAATAGACGTGTGGTAGACCCAACTTCAAAATGGAATCGGAATGTGATGGTGTGATATCATCACATTTGCAGGTCTAGCCAAGACTCTAACTGCTCTAGATCTACTCTAACTAGACCAATTTTGTTACAATTTTCAATTTCAGTTAAGTTTAGATTAAGTGAATGTTATTTTAAGGTCAATGAGCATGATGAGTTAGACCTAGATCTAATCAGTACTAGTAAATGATTGATGATGGGGGTAGATCTACATCTAGATGATTTTAGATCTACCTACATTAACTAGTTACGCACTTTGTTTTCATCAGCTAAAAGGTCACCAAAATAATTTGTTTTCTTGGTACTAACGTACCGGTACGCATATTACGAGCAGCGCTATATTTCGATCGTGTGTGTGTTCAACGTGTAGGCGCTTAGCCTACGTTCATGTATGTATTGTTTAATTCTCAACATATTCACCCCACCTATGCAATGTGACACGTAAAAATTGGATTGAGCAGTCAATTTCAAAATCAAGTTTTGCATTAATGTATTGCATGTGCGTAGATCTAATTTAGTAATTAGCTCTTTTGAGGACACCCTCCGTTTCCGACCAAAATTGACACTGCAGTTGTAGTTGGCATTACTCTGAAAATAGGTCTAGGCCTAGGCTATGCGTATATTGACAATTGCCCATCGTAATGTTCTCCACAAATGAACTTTACAACAATATGCAGAATCAAGACACAGACTCTAGGCTAGGTCTAACAACGTTAGAGTCCTACTGTTCACGTTAGAAATTAAATTTCCTTGCATGCACACTGTAATTAGCACTTGCACCCTGCTCCTGTAACGCACATTGCCCTGAGGTAGAAGAACTACAAGAGTCTTCAGGACTGAAAGAAGCAGACTACTACTAACGTTCCAATCGGAACCGTTTCCCGACCCTGCGTCATGAATATTCATGAAAAAATGCGAAATCTGCCTAGGCTTGGTTACAAAAAAAAAAGACGCGGCCGGCACTGTGTCGGCCGCACAGAAACGTTGTTAGCGCTAACAGCGCACGAACAGTACCGATAGCGATGATTTGGCCGCACAGAAGAGTAATGTTAGTCAAATTCACTAACAGCGCTGTTAGCCTAACATTTCAAGGATAGACTCTCAGTTATACAAAAACGGGTGATGAGAATAATTTTGAAAAAGCCTAGACTAGCTCCGTCTAAAATATTATTCTTTGAAAATAAATCGTTGAGACTAAACGATTTGTTTTATTACCAGTTAGGCAGTTTAATGTATCAAGTACTAATTCATGAATTGCCTCAGGTTTTACAATCAATGCTTAAAACGAATGATGGAATACATAGGCATTCTACACGACAATCATCTTTCTTTCATTTACCACTTCTTCGTACTCAGTTTGCCCAGAAAACATTAATCTAAACTGGGCCCTTCTATTGAAATCATCTTGATTCAAATCTAAAGCAAGCTTCCTCTCTTAAATCTTTTAGAAGAAATCTTAAACATTATCAAATTAGCTCTTACAGTGTAAGTCCATAACAGGGACCTATCCAGGATTTCCCAATAGGGGGGGGGGGGCAGGCATTATTGATCGCCGTCCTGGGTGAGGGATCTAAGGGGAGGGGGTGCCCCCTCCCCTTTGGAAAATTTTTGCTTCTGAAGAAGGGCTGAGATGCAAAATAATCCTATATGTGACCAATTTTGAAGCCTATTTAATGAACAACTTTTTTTTTCCTAGTTTTTTTTTACGACGGCCAATAGGGGGGGGCGCCTGTTGCGCCACCCCCTGGATACGCCACTGCATAACAACTGTACAGTATTTGGTTTTCTACCTGTGTCTAAACAGAACACAAAACAAAACCTTTCGTAAGACATCTTTTTATTCATACTTAATACACATACATGTATTATGTGTATCTGGTTTTTCTACTACTATATAAATAGGCTGACATTAACTGCTAGTATAATACTAGTTCATAGTATGCTTATTTTATTTTGATGTTTTAGTGATGTTGTGTGTGTATTGTTTTTTTTTTTCCTTTTACACACGTCTTGTCTCGTCTCTTTATTGCTATATATGTATATGTATACATATACATAATTACATAGATGTATTTCTTAATTCTCTCTGTTATTGGGGAACCTCGTTTTAACAAGCTGTGCTTTTCCTTAGCTTCTCCCATGATACTGCTTTTTGGAATTGTTATTATGATATCTGTATTCGAAATTTTGAACGATGTATGCTCACCAATAATGGCAAATAAGCCTACTCCCATGAGTGAAGAGCTAAAAACTAAACAATAAATAAATAAATAAATAAATGAGAAGTGGGCTTGCATTTTTTTTGTGGTACAGTATCTTAATCTAAAAGCTAAATGCTAGTAGTTGCAGCAAGCAATAATTTCACTCGAAAGTCTTTGGAATCAAAGTTAACTGTTCATATAATTGTCCGTAATCTAGTACGTTTATGCAATCCGAAACTTGAATAACCTTTGTTAAAGAATGAAACATACGCTGAAAACCAAGCACACAGTAGACCACCAACATAGATAAGCATATAGTGGGAACGTGTAGTATTATTGATTAGAAAAAGACCCGTCACCCGGCAGGAATGTCATGTTTATTTTGGTCATTTGTCAGCAAATATACATTTTAAAACGTGAATACACAACCCACGCGCACTGTGCTATGCTGCATCAACAATATTCATCAATCTATACATAGATTAATACGCACAAATCATAGATTTTGCCTAACTCTATGGCTCAAATCCATTAAAGGCCAAGTCCACCCTAACAAAAAGTTGATTTGAATAAATAGAGAAAAATCCAACAAGCATAGCACTAAAAATTTCATCAAAATAGGATGTAAAATAAGAAAGTTATGGTATTTTAAAGTTTCGCTTAATTTCGCAAAACAGTTGTATGCACATCCTGCTCAGTATGCAAATGAGGGAACCAGTGACGTCACCCACTCACTATTTCTTTTGTATTTTATTACATGAAATACAAAATATTTTAATTTTTCCTTGTTATAATGTGAAACAAGGTTTGATTCCTTGCTGAACATGTGTAATTGCCATTGTTGCAACCTATACACAATTCAATGAGAGCTTCCTAATTGTGAAATCTGCAGAAATTAAAATATTCTATATTTCACATAATAAAATACATAAGAAATAGTGAGTGGGTGACGTCACTGGTTCCCTCATTTGCATACTGAGCAGGATGTACATATAACTGTTTTGCGAAATTAAGCGAAATTTTAAAATACCATAACTTTCTTATTTTACATCCTATTTTGATGAAATTTTCAGTGTTATGCTTGTTGGATTTTTCTGTATTTATTCAAATCAACTTTTTGTTAGGGTGGACTTGGTCTTTAACAGCACTGTAACAGCGCGAGTGTCTAACAGCGTCCTAACAGCGCTTTCTGTGCGGTCATCTTACCCGTGTTGTTAGTGGCTGATTTGTTTGTGACTTGTTAGCGCTAACAAAGCCGCTACTAACAGCGTTTCTGTGCGGCCGGCACTGTGTCGGCCGCACAGAAACGTTATTAGGGACTTTTCGCTCTACGACGCACACTAATCTAGAACGGAAAATCTGCGATCCGTGTGCAAAATCGAGAAGTTACTATAGTAACAGTGAACCGCTCCATGAGGGACCGAGTTTTGCGACGGTCCGTGGTAGAAATCACGTCCGTTCTAGAATCTGCCCTAAGTGAATCAATAGCCAATCAGCGAGCGGCGTTCTGGTAGACTCGATTGCGTCAGACTGCCAATTCTTTATCACAAACAAGCTTTCGTTGTACTCGCATGCTACTAGAATCAACATAATTTCCTGCTTTTTCATTACTGGTGAGTTTTGTTTTTCCTTTTTTCCATATCTATTAAAGCATCAATATAACATGAACATAAATACTCGGCTCAACATAACCTGAAAATTGTTGAAATATGAATATCAAAAGCTGTTGCGTTCGATCGAGATTCGTCGCACGAACGCTAGGGCTAGTCCCGTTCATGGTGCTTTGTGTGGTGTTTGACAAACTGTTTTGTTTAACTTTAGTGCATTTGCATTGTAACTGGCATTGTCAGGCTGATTGTGCAGATTAGTTTCTTCTGTTTCTGTGGAATCGTGTCATGAAATTCGGGTTATCGACAAGATAGACAGAACTGCTGTGTACATGTATGTGTGTTTAAGGCAGACAAGTCGGCTATAATTTATCATGATCATAATCATAAAGACATAATGACAATGTCAAATGCCAATGCCTGGGAATTTTTGGGTAAAATTAAAAAGTATTTAAAAACTACTTAACTAGCAAAGTGGCAGTGACTAGAGACGTAGAAAGCAGGTTTACTTTTAGTTTTACGTTTAATTAAATTAAATTAGAGCTACACCAATGCCATCTATCTTTCCATTCTTGTGCTAGACATTTTTTGTTAAAAAGAATACTGACATTGACCCTACCCGGCGAGAGATATGCTTCATAGCCATGATAGAGGAGCCTGCGCTAGCTATGCACGGGCCTAGTACTAGTAGTATGGGCCATGGCAAAGCATCGCCTGGGAATCGTCATTCGCCATAGTCGACAGTGTGTACATGTACATAGATTCATAGTCTGCTCCCACAGGTTTCTCAATGAAGCACACCTATCTGTCGTCGCGTAGAGTCAAATGCCAGAAAAAAGGGCCTGGCAATAGTTAGATGGCATCGATCTACATAAACTTTTACTAAGGAACCTTGTCCTTAGTCGCCTTTGATAAAATCCATCAGCATTTGGACTCTGGTAAACCACTTGTCAATAGTTTACCCAAGTAGAAAGAGGAATGGATTTGACAAGGTTAGCTAGTCCCTACAATGTATTACTGAAATAGTTTATAACCAGTTCCAGCAGCAGGTTAATATCCTTTAGATCTAAATATACTGCAGGTGCACTGAGATAAAAATTAAGCGTCACAAATTTATATTTTGCCCTAGTGGAAAATGATAATTACTTTTACAAATTAACTTTTTTTTTTCTTTTTTGATACAGTAGGTTGGTGCTGATATGGAGCCCGAACCAGTGGAATGTAGCCCTTCCTCCAGCAGGTCCAACACACCTGAACTGTCCACGTTTAAGCCTGCCCCCTCCGGCTCCCAGGTTACCGCCAACAAGAGCAAGAAAGCAAGCCATCAGAAATCTACAAATCGGTATGTTTTTGTGATCTTAAATAAGACCTACTAGAATAAAATTCCATTTGTTTAAACATTAATAACAAATAAGTCATCTTAAACGTCCATCATGTATTAATTAAAAATTTTAACGTAAGTAAAGTTTCTTTTTAAAAATTCCATGTTTTGATGCACTTATCCTTGATAATTGCATGTAAAGTCTTACTAATTATAAATGTTTTCAAGATAATTTGAATTTTAAAGTATTTTGTATTTTAAAGATTTTAGTGAAGTTCCATCACAAAAAATTGAACTGTTGACTTTTACATGTACTTGTCATAAAAAGTTCCTTGTTAAGATACGGTAGCTCAATATGATGAAAACATTAATGCGTGGTCTTTTATAAAGCTGGGCATGTATTAGCAGTATTCCTCTCATGAACTGTTTTTCTACCTTTCTACATATGTAGTTATGTTTCTTACTCGTGTATAGTACCTGTCATCTTGATTTAAACGTCAGATTTGTTATATTTTTTCTGTATTTTGCTGCAGCATGTCTTGGGATAACACAAGTGTTGGCTTTCTGGTTGGGGAGGTTATCTTGAGGAGGCCTTACCAGTTCAAAGTTAAAACAGCTGATCGGGCGAGAGCATGGCAGCTGGTGGCAGAAGGGATGCAGAGGAGGGGGTATAAAGTTGATGCAAGGGCGGCGAGGGACCGCATCAATGCCTTGAAGGAGCAGGTAAAAGCAAAGAACAGGACAGAGAGGGCTGCGACAGGGATCGCGGTAGAGGAGACAGAGGAGGAGAAGAAGATCAGAGAGGCAGTGGAGGAGATGATCCAGGAAGAAGAAGACATTGAACTGGCACCAAAGGAGAAAGGCGATGAAGAGAGAAAGAAGACAGAAGGAGAAGAGATAAGAAAGAGAGCATGCGAAACATTTGGAGAAACAAAGAAGAGGTATGATTGAGAAATACAGATTTCAGGGCATAATTTTCAGCTTTAAGTAATTGTAGGAGTACTATCTCCCTCTCCTAAGTTGAATGTTAAATTGAACCGCAATTTATTTTTATGGTTCATAACTTTCCAACCATGGGTGAAACACATGATGGATATCACCTTGTTTAATGTTTAATTTCAGCCACAACGTTAAATACAGTACCAGTACCATGCCGGACAAGAATTTAAATATCTCACACTTGACCATTCACACTTCTCTTCCTCTCTTTTTTTTATATTAATTGCAGACACCAAGGTGATTGTCCCACAACTCCATCTAGAAGGAGAAACAGTGGGCGAGATACTCTTGCATTTCTCGACAGGAAGATGGAGTCTGAGCTGGAGCTGAAGAGAGAGGAATTGAAGAGGAGGAGAGAGGATGAGGAAAGACGACGAGCTGAGGAGATGCAGAGGAGACAAGAGGAGCAAGAGAGACGGCGAGCAGAGGAGGAGAAAAGACGGGCGGAAGAAGAAACAAGAGAGCGTAGGTTTGAGTTGATGCAGCAGCAGATGCTGCAGCAACAGCAGCAACTCTTTCAGCAACAACAACAAATGCAGCAACATAATCAACAGATGCAGACCATGATGATGGCCCTCATCAAAGCTGTGGATAAGAAAACTTAATTACATATTTTTTCCCCCTTAGTTGTTACATTTTACAGTGATTTTTTACAGGGGGTGCTGCAGCACCCCCGCACCCCCAGCTCCCAGGGTCCACTCGTTATTCATAAGGACCGCTATTCATTAAACATGTGTTATGAATAGCGGTCCTTATGAATAGTGGTCCTTATGAACGGAAGTGGGTCGGTAGCGTAATTACCGTTACAAGATGCATAAAAGCACCATTTTTGGTTCTGTGCTGCTTTCATTTTTCCTCCCTCCTACTCTGTGCACTTTATTCTTCTTACCTTCTTTGGTCATTGTGCCTGGATACACATGTAATCTTATCTTAATCATACTCTCATGAATTGTCAAACCTTGCCAATAAGTACATTGATAATTAACATCAGTAGTTTAGAACTGTCTATGCAAACTAAAGTTTTTGAATCTTGAATCTACTTAGTACATCTCCTACATTGTACCTTCCAAAAACACTTACATTCCATAAAGTTATTTGCAGGGTCCAAAGTTTAATTTCAAATGTTTAATTTGCTTGCCTACAAGCCTGAATATAATTATAAACTTGCAAATTATGAAAGATAAAACATCTTGCTTTTGGCAGTTAAAGTCCAGGTTTAACTATGTAGAGTACCTCATTTTTGTCTTCCTCCAAATTTCTGAGATACATCTTGTGTTGATTTATAATTCTTGTGTTTACTCTGTGTATTGAAGCTGGTTATTCATTTTACCACTGATGCAACATGGTGACTAGCAGTTTGATACTGCTGTCCATAAAATTACATGGTCCAAATAACCCATCTCTGCCATTTATTTACCAGAAAACCTTGTGCTAACTTGTATAAGCAATAATACTGTCTTGCCTTTTTATGTGTGTGACTCATTTTTACCTCGTTTTCATTCAAAGCTGGTGCTTTCATATTGTTCTATCATGTAAATTCCTTTGATACAACTGCTGATTAGGATTTCAAAGCACAATAAGATATTGCCTTCATCTGTATGTGTTTTCAAAAGCTTACCAACTGTAGTACACATGTTATATTTTTATATTAATGTTTATGAAGATAGAGTAACTGGTAAAGTAACCTAGAATGAATGGGTCAAGTGTTCGTTTATTCCGTCAAACTTATTTAATGCGCAGTTATATTGAAATGAAAAGGGTAAAAATATTGCTGAATTCATTCATGTTACTGTTACTACATTTTCAAGCCATTAGTTCTAGCCATTGGTGTAAAACAGTTATTTTTTATTGTAGAAAGTGTGCCAAAAAAAAATATATGTACATGATTTGGATAGCGTGTCTTTCAAAAAAATGTATTGAAATTTGTGATGAAGGGGGGTAGGACAGATTGAAGAATAAGTAGTTTTGTGCATATTTCATTCCGGTATGTTTGTGTGTTTTTGATAGCATGTCTTTCAAAAAAAAAAATGTATTGAAATTTGTGATGAAGGGTAGAACAGATTGAAGAATAAGTAGTTTTATGCATGTTTCATTCCGGTATGTTTGTGTGTTTTTGACAGCATGTCTTTCAAAAAAATTGTATTGAAATTTGTGATGAAGGGGAGAACAGATTGAAGAATTACCGGTAGTAGTTTTTATGCATATTTCATTCTGGTATGTTTGTGTGATTTGATTTTTTTTTTGTCTAAATGCAGTATTCAAGTACTAGATTCACATTCCGCTGATACATGTTTGCTAAGAAAGTGTGGAATTTTAAGCATTTTCTTTAAAATATACTTAATATATGTTGAAATAAAAGAACAAAAATAAGGATTTCATTTGAATTTTCTATCTTCTTGTAGGTGTTTCTGTATTATGTGAAGTGTGTATGTTTATGTGTTTTTCACACCTTGTATGTTTATCTGATTTACCGAACATACATCTGGGGCATGTAACGTGGAGAGATACAATCAATCTTACAATCAATTGTAACTCTCTGGGGGCCCGTTGCACAAAACTTTTGTTTGATTTTCCTGAGTTGTTCAAAGTTTATTTTCAGCCAATCAGAAGTGCGCATTAAGGACTTGCGATTAAACGCAAGTTTTGTGCAATGGGCCCCAGTGCATGGTTTGCCATAGACTTACGATTGATATCAATCTTATTATATGTTACAGGCCCCTGACCACATATACACACATGCTCACATCATATACGACCAGTCACACTTCACTCAACAACAGACCACCACATCATATCCGGACCAGGGGCCTGTAACATAAAGAGATACAATCAATCTTATGATTGATATCAATTGTAAGATTGATTGTATCTTTTTATGTTACACGCGCCTAAACTGATCAATTGCAAACACACATACAGAACTGTACATACATCACAACACATGACATCTATCTCAAGTCATTTAAAGTCATGTTTGAAACGAAAAAGAAATTGTGGCCATTAATTTCAGTTCAAATACACGAGTATCAACACTTGGTTTATTTCATAGAGGAAGAATAACACTTTTGTAACAATATAAGAAATGAATAGTATATGTAACAATTGCTAAATGAGTAATACACAAAGTAAAAGAAAAATTTTCCTACTATCGCATGAAAATATCCACAAATGTCAAAAAATGCATATCAATGTAAGACATTCTACTAGTATTTAAAAAAATAATTTAATGCGTTTAAGTCCAATATCATTTAATTACATAATAATAATACAACATAACATTTATATTGCGCTTAATACAATGTTACTAGCTGCAAGGTAGTATTATTACCCTGGCTTCAGCCCAGCTGCCCTATAAGGCGCTGAAAGCATTCAAGGAATAAATTCCTACCAGGTACCAGAATTGCATATTTTTAAAAATTCAAATTGTTACAAATATGATTCTCATTTTTAACGGTTTTGATATTCATCATAATAAAATGTGTAACTTCCATTTATTACATTTTTAACGGGACATCAAAGTAAAATTATCATAAAAGTTATCGAAAATAATCCTCCAGAGTGGGTGGCTCAAGTGCAAAGTATGAAGAAGTTTTGTTCCCATAAACACAAGTGTGCGCATTTGTCAAAATTCCAGACACCATGTACATCTTGGCACAAGAACTCAGCAAGATCTTCTGAGTTTTCTTGAAGTCTGTGAGTTTAAAGAAATTTATCAAGTCACCAAAGGACCACTCCACAGAAATTCTGACCTTGGACATGGCTCCATTAAAAGCTGCTCGGTCTGGCGTGATGTTTGCTGTAGGAAATGGGGCCTGCAGCTGGGGTCTCAGGGGATACGCAGGGTCACCATATACGCACAATGTGTTGCCCTCTGGATCATGTGACCTGGCTTCGAGCTGGACGAGTAAACCAGACTCCCGTAGAAGGAATGCATCATGACGCCGCCCTTCCACAGGTCCAAACAGGTTGGCTATAATTCCATTTGGCGCGCTGAGAGCTTGGAACTTCAGAGCATGAATCCTCTTATGGCCATTGTAGACTACCTGTTGGTGTTCCCCGGGCCTGCATATTGGACGAACGGTGCCGTCGATGAAACCCCAACAGTTGGTGAGAGGTGCTCCTTTCTCGTGAATGGCATTTGCAAAACTATGCAGCTGCTCAGGTGCAAGCCACTGCTGGTCCAACGATGTCAGTAGCTCCTTGTGGGAATCGTACAGGTAGTTGGTCATCCAGTTGAAGGCCAAGCACAGCTGGGGGACAGGTCTGCCGTAGTCCTTTACCATATCTCCATACCGGCAAGGATACGCGTAGCGCTGAAGCCCAATGCAGAGTGCCTCAATTCCACCCAGTCTTGACCTGTTTGGTAAGGTGATACGGTCAGGAATACCCAGGGCATGCTTCAAACGATGAATGTCATCTTTCTGGAATCTGTGAAAATATAAAAACAAGAATAAACAAGTACTGTATATTATCAAGTTTGAAAGTTTGAATTCATTTAAAAACAACTTAAACCTTAAGAAAACAAAACAAAAACCAAAATCACAGTAGAGTTAATTCCCCCCCCCCCAATCCATTTTTTGCTCGTTTTGAGGGAAGAGAAACAAAAATTCAACAGCTCTGTGATTTGTAGACCTCTATGTAGAAGAAACAAACTTGACAAATACTTAGAAATCGCCCAAGGGCATGCACATTTCGAGGCGAATTGCAATATTTTGAGTTTCAGGTGGTTATGTCAAGTTTGTTAGATATACAACTAGTATGAGAGTATAGTCTAAGTGTACGTCTTCATTTTGTGAGGATAATAGAATGTATAATTTATTGCCAATTCTTTTTTAAATCAAGAATAATTTCATTTGAATGCACCACTTAAGAAGACTACAGTAGTACTAGGTATTCATGCAAAAAACGAGTCAAAATAATGAAAAAACGGTCTTATTTCAGACATTTTATTCACAGGCCTCAAAATGTTGTCTTTCACGTCAAAAACTCCCAAACTGCGTGTAAAATGAATGAGTGCGCAGACATGGGCACCATTGTTTTTTTAATTCTATGTTGAAATGACACGGCCACCGTTTCTTGCGAAAATGGCATTGTTCTTGCTCTAATTTTGATGAGATTTTTTTCAAACTTACTCTTTAGAATATCAGGAATAAAATAACATAAAGCTTTAGAGGAATATTAAAGAAATTCTTGTTCATTTTCAGGTCAAAAACTTAGGTGCGCACTGCGCAGACATAGGGCTCCCCAACAACATACAGTGTAGATTATTTATGTTATGTGTCAGCTTGTATTGACTCGGATACTTCAAGTTCAATTATTCACGATTGTTGTCTTACTCTACCTCACCTGAAATAGCTTCTGCACTCATCATCGTTGAAATTATCTAACTCAAAATGATGGCCATCATACTGGAAGTCAATGTTGTCTGATCTGTTGATGTCACTAAGTAGAATGAACTCTGCATCGTCTATAACATCGAAGGTGTAGGCTGCGAGAAGTGAATCTTGGACTCGATGTAAATTCGCCATGTTTGGGGAAGAAACTAAACGCGCGGCGATGACGTAATTCATATACTGTGTCCAGCCGTCCGCGATCGCCGTACAAGCGAAACCGCCTGATAATGAGGACCGTCTCTGTGCGACGGCCGTTCATCCATTCTCTCCCAAAACGTTCGTGCGTTGTAGAAGTACGTCCGCGACGTTGAGCGAAAACTCGCTATTAGCGCTAACAGCGCACGAACAGTACCGATAGCGATGATTTGGCCGCACAGAAGAGTAATGTTAGTCAAATTCACTAACAGCGCTGTTAGCCTAACATTTCAAGGCCGCACAGAAGCTAACAGTAGTGGTAATGTTTTAACAACTCACTAACGGTGCCAGGGGCACCAATAGTGACAATGTTAGTGAATAATTTCTTGCGTGCGCTATAACTTGTCTCTCCTTTTTTTTTAATACCAAGTACTTAAACATAGACCTAGACTAATTAAGAATGTGTCGGGTAGCGGGTGACATAGATTTTGCTGATAACGACACGAGGAGACCAAGATATGATTCTTTTCAGGAAGAAAATGAACATGACATTTTCAATTTGGAGAAAACTCGTTGTATGTTATTTAGTAATTCAATCTCATATCTGGATGGTAATGTATTACTTAAAAATACCACATTTAAAATGGTCGAGGACTTAAAGTTTCTTGGTTTACTTATTGATAATTTCAGGAAGAAAATGAACATGACTTTTTCAATTTGGAGAAAACTTATTGATAATAAGTTATCTTGGAAACCACAGACTCTGTATCTAAACAAATTACTCTCTAGAAATGTTGGTATTATAAACAAATTGAAATATTTGTTTCCCTCTCATGTATTACTCTTGTTGTATTCCACCTTGGTTCTACCCTACATAAGTTATGGCATTCTTGCTTGGGGCAACTGTACTAAGTCTCAGTTGGATAGACTCTCAGTTATACAAAAACGGGTGATGAGAATAATTTTGAAAAAGCCTAGACTAAGCTCCGTTTAAAATATTATTCTTTGGAAATAAATCGTTGAGACTAAACGATTTGTTTTATTACCAGTTAGGCAGTTTAATGTATCAAGTACGAATTCATGAATTGCCTCAGGTTTTACAATCAATGCTTAAAACGAATGATGGAATACATAGGCATTCTACACGACAATCATCTTTCTTTCAACAGCGCGAGTGCCTAACAGCGCCCGAACAGCGCTTTATGTGCGGTCATCTTACCCGTGTTGTTAGTGGCTGATTTGTTTGTGATTTGTTAGCGCTAACAAAGCCGCTACTAACAGCGTTTCTGTGCGGCCGGCACTGGTCTTTAAGCTATCAATGTCCGTAAAATAATTACATAATGCCGGGGTGGCATATCCACTATACCCCGTCTTCATCTGAAAACAGTAAGAAGAAAATAATAAAAGAAAAGGGAGGGAAAAAGTGAGGAGAGAAGACGGAAAACTAGGACAAAGGGGTCAAGACAAAGAAGAAGGAGAAAGAGAAAGACAGAGAGAAAGAGGAGAACCCCCTCCCCCCACCCTCTATTAAGTTCCTATATAGCTGTCAGCAAGTTTGGAAATTTTTCAGCCAAGCTAATTTTTGTAATAACGGATAACCGCCCCCTTTTTTGGAGGGGGTGGGGGAAATTTTCCAGGAATATATTATGGCAAATGAATCCGACCAAGATAATGAAAAATGTTTGTATGTATCATTTGCGTATCCTGCATGGTGTGAAGCTGGTCTCCCCCCCCCCCCCCTTGTTTGAAGGTCAAGAGAGAATAAGTCAATATACTCTATAACTTACAATATCTCTCCAACACACAGGGCTACCTGGATACATTACACCCCCCCCCCCCCCCCCCCCCCCGGTCTGGAGAGGATTCCAGGAATATATTACGGCAAATGAATCCGACCAAGATAGGATTTCGTGCTGGTAATGTGTATCCAGAGGGATAGCGTGGGTTCAATGTTGTTGTTTGTTTGTTTTTTGTTTTTGTTGTTGTTGTTGTTGTTGTTTTTTTTTTGGGGGGGGGGGTTTTGGGGGGGGGACTATTTCATTGGGGCACCGGTCTACTTGATATATGAAATGCGAATGAACAAGGTCAACGATTGGGGGAGGATTGGGAAAAGAGTCCCATTACCTTTACCCTTTCTTGTTTGTTTTTTCTTTTCTCTTTTTTTTTCTTCATGCATTAAGGGGCATGTTCCTCCTGTAGCTACGCCACTGTGTTTATCTTAACTTACCAGAAAGAGTAGGTAGTATCGGAAATTCGTTTTATTACATTGTCATAAAACATTGGAATACCCTTCCTAATTATATAAAGGAAATAGAAGACTTTGCCCATTTTAAGAAGAAATTAAGGGAATGCCTATCACTTGAGAGTCAGAGGAGTGAAGCGAATGACATTGGTATATGATTGAAATAGCCTGAATACAGAACACTTTTCTTTTCTCTGCCAGGTTCATACTGTCTAATTTTGTATAATTATACTTTTGTTTTTGTTCGTTTTATAGATTCAACATATTCTTTATTTTTTACCTGATGAGTGCATGTCGAAAAGCTTCGTTATCATGTCTCTTTTTCGTGCCATATTGAAATATTCTTTATTGTTCTTTTTGCTTCTTCTCCTCCTCCTCTTCTTCTTATTATCATTATTATTAATATCATTATTATTATATATTTTGTTATTATTTCCATTGTTATTATCTTTCATATTTTTTTTCTTCTCAATCTGTAAACAATACAATTTAAACTTATTAATTTTGTATGTTGGGGACCCCACTTTAGATAAGCTTTCCAGCTTTCGTGGGTTTTCCTGATGAGTGCATGTCGAAAAGCTTCGTTATCATGTCTCTTTTTCGTGCCATATTGAAATATTCTTTGTTGTTCTTTTTGCTTCTTCTCCTCCTCCTCTTCTTCTTATTATCATTATTATTATTAATATCATTATTATTATATATTTTGTTATTATTTCCATTGTTATTATCTTTCATATTTTTTTCTTCTCAATCTGTAAACAATACAATTTAAACTTATTAATTTTGTATGTTGGGGACCCCACTTTAGATAAGCTTTCCAGCTTTCGTGGGTTTTCCTTTTAAAGCTTAATTTGATGTGATATATTTTTTATTGTTGTATGTTGGAGGCTTGGCGAATAAAATCAGTCAATGTTTGGTTAAGTCACTGAATGTAAATTAGAGCTAAACAAAACAAAGTAGGGCCAATTATGCTAATTGGGACCTTAATGATGCCAAACAAGAAAATCGACCCTAGATTCAATATGCTGTACATTTTTGATTAATTATGACTATAGTTCTTTATCACAAAGTTAATTTCAGAATGATTCAAAAAAACCTTCCCACAAGGTAATTTGAACATCCTTCGACCAAAGGATACATCCATTAAGGTAATCGAAATCATGCATTATGTGTGACGATGATTGGAGGTTTGGAGGCTTACTGGGCTTATGTATCGAAATAGACCTGTTTACTAATATTATGCATACTTCTTGAACAAAAGTTTCTCTTGACAACTCAAAAGTTTGCCAGAGGCTTGCCCGACATAGCAACACCTAATGTATGCAAAATGAATTCCATCCATAGAGATTCTGGAGAGAAACATGCATAAATTGAAATACAATAGTAAACAGGTATATTGCATTAAAGGAGAATGAAGGTCAAAACATTGTAATCAAGCGTTTACAAACTAAAATTATACTTGTTTGAATGATCCAAAAATGTCACAAATCTGATGTACCATATTTGAGTAAATTCAATCTTAAAACATGGACTTGCGACGATCTCGCACGGACATGGGCGCCGCCATGTTATGCGGAAAGTGAAAATTAATTGTATTGTTGTTATCACTATTTTTTAGTTTTTCAATATTTTTAGATACAGATCTGCTTTAAATTATATTTCGTACACGTTTTGTAGAGACATCATTTTGAATGATAGCTATGAATGGTAACAGCCAATCACACACTATAGCGCAATTTCGTCACTTTCCGCATAATATGGCGGCGCCCATGTCCGTGCCAGATCGTCGCAAGTCCATGTTTTAAGATTGAATTTACTCAAATATGGTACATCAGATTTGTGACATGTTTGGATCATTCAAACAAGTACAATTTTAGTTTGTAAACGCTTGATTACAATGTTTTGACCTTCATTCTCCTTTAAATTCGAAAGTCAAGCCAGTTGGGGTAATTTCAGTTGGAGCACTCGACGAGGACATCAACTTGATTTTCTGGTTTCCGAGCGTATTTTGTTTTCGTGTTTTCGTACCCCTCTTAATTATAATTATTTTTTCGTCACCTTACCATGACAGGTTCTTCATAAATATATGAATGGTGGACATAATAGCGGATCCAGGATCCTATTACGGGGGGGACAAAAATGTGTATATAGAATCTGCTATTGTCATGGAAAGAAATAATAAGGCATACAGGACAGTTCAGTTCAAACACAATTCATACGTTTTGCTAGAGGACTAAAAACCTCTTCAACGCGGGAGTATAGTACTTGACAGTCCTATGCAGCCAATAGTTGACTTAGAAAAGTACTTTCCTTTTGATCCCATGTGGTTCCCGAAGAATTTCTTGGCTGCCAAAAGAGGCAACTTTGGGCAATTCCCACAGTAAAATTCAATGAGTTGTTCATCTTGTGCAATGAAATCTGTGATACAACCAAGGGAGGTTTTATTGTATCACAGGTAGCATTGCACAAGATTAACAACTGTTAGCGTTGGGTGCAGCGCGCACATTGCGCTTAAATTCAGCGTAAGTTGTCTTGCACATAGTATGCCTACATGTGACCATTTGAATTCATGCAAATTATGCAAAATGCCCAAAATGCCCAAAGTTGCTTTTTCGGCAACAAAACTGAAATTACTCGGAGACCCCATGGGATCACGTATTAAAAAAAAAAAAAAAAAAAATCTTCACCGGAAAAAACTTTTCTAGGTTCATTTTTGATGTCAAGTCGATGAAAGAGGCACTTTTGAATTTTCTGGAGGAGATATATTCCATACCCACCCCAGATTCCCCTTGCACTAGCATAATAGACCGCTTCTGTAAGGTATACAAATTTATGCACATATATTTGCTGAGCACCGAATGACGAGCTATTTCATTAACCTGATTTTTATAAATGAGCCTTAATGTTTGGAATCCAGTTTGCATACATTATATGTTGCTATGTCCGGCAAGCTTTCAGGTTGTCAAGAACAACCTCTGTTTGAAAGGTATGTATAATATTTGCATACATTACCGAAGTGGTCTATTGTATTACATACAAGGATAAAGCTGTGTCAAGCCCCCCCCCCCCCCCCCCCCCCTCCAATGTCGCCGGTAATGTGTAAAATTCAAATTTAGGCCTTCCTCAATAGACCCATTCTGTAATGTATTCAAATTTATGCCCATTTCTGCTCTGAGCACCTAGTGACGAACTATTCCATTAACCTGCTGTTTATAAATGAGTCTCAATGCTCGAAATCCAGTTTGCAGACATTATTTGAGTTGATGCTATGTCCGGCAAGCTTCGGCAAAGCTTTCAGATTGTCAAGAACAACCTTTGTTTGAAAGGTATGTATAAAATTTGAAACATTAATACCGAAGCGGTCTATTGGGATAATCGAAATCAAATATGTGTGACGAAAATCGAAGTGATGACCATAAGCTTTGGCAGCGAAATAATATGCTGTATTATAAATTCATTCAGCGCAAACTCATTTTAGACCTAAAATATGATAAACTCAAATTAAGGTAATAGAAAATTGACAACTGCTCTCTCTCTCTCTCTTTATAACGTTTCTTCATTTATGAATGGTTGATATAACGGCGGATCCAGGATTCTTTAACGGGGGGGGGGGGGGTGGAGAGAAGTTTATGTGTTGTATATAATATTATCATAATTATTTGAAAAAAAGTTGATACCTGCTACTGTCATGAAAGAGTATTATACAAATCAGGTACACCAAAATGGTTACTTTTTTCTTAGGAGAAAAACAAAAACTGTTTTTTGGATGAGGTGAAATTCTTTGAGACCGAGGGATATATCCATTAAAATTACCCACTCCCGATTTCCTACCATAATACTGTACTACATAATTATACGGATTAAATTGTGTTCTACCCTAAATATCTGTGAAATTAATTTGGCCAGAAATCTTTGAAATATTATATTCTTGACCATACCAGATATATCTACCTTGTCAACAGTAAAGATGGGAATGAAAGAAATACGCCCCCGTGATTTTAGATTAAAGTTTCAATTTTAGACCCCCAAAGACACTTTTTAATCAGAGACTTTCCAAACTGTGCCCCTCTTTCTTTTCTTAAACAGATGTTTAGCTCTAGATACCAATCACATCATTAATTCATCCTTCTATAATTCGATACGAAGATAAACGATCCAAGCTCGTTAATTCCGTGCGCATCAACAGCAATCATCACTTGAAACCAAACCCTTCGTGAGCAAACTTAATCGCTATCCTCCTCATTTCAAGAACAGACTACATCGAAGTCACATCACGGCGGCGCGGCGTTCAACTCGTCTTCAAAAAATGAATGCCTCATCAGCAATCAACACAAGCATCGATGATACCTACCATACTGACCACAATGTAAAACCGTCTTGCTACTATCCTGTATATTACATATATTTAATCACATTGGTCATTGCTTTGGTCTTAATGACCACCACGCTCATCTTGATTCCTTGCCATCATCGACTTCAAAAGCGACATCACTTCTTTCCCTTCAATCTCTTACTCGCCGATCTGAGCGGCGGAATCGGATATGCATGTTATGCAGGACTCAATGCAGGAATAATCGAAGTTACCCGAGAGGTAATTCACTTGAAAATAATTGTAATTTTATACGTCTATTTTCTTCCTTTCAAAAAGCGCTTACGTTCTTTCTAATTTAGCCCGGACCAGTGACTAGGGCTACCAGTCTCACTGGAGCGGGGACCGATCGCCGATCAGCGACAATCATTTGGCTGTCAGTGGTCGTAGAAAGCTATAGTCTAGACAGTCTTCTAGATGTTGTTACTGGTCGGCAATTGGTTACTCGAGGTTTTTGGTTGGCCATGAGGTTTCTTATGTTCCATGGAAACCTTTTGCGTTGTTATGATCCTTTAGCCCAAGTCTCATTAAGCGTATGACCAGTTGCCGAATTCTCACAACCCAAAAAAAAAGAAGAAAAAAGCAACAACAAAACTAAAAACAACAACAACAACAAAAGCTGCAAACATCGACAACCAGTTTACACGAACTGTCATATGGTGATTAGTATCTGGCGATTGGTTGTAGGGCTGCTTCCGATCTGTCATGTCTGTTGCCGAATGACGTGCGAAACTTATGAGAAGAAAAATAAAATGAGAGAAGAAAAAGATTAAAGATTGGGGCTTGATGAAGGTGAAACTGCAAGCAAACAACAGAGAGAACGGAGCAGTTGAAGGGAAAAATGAAGGGATAAGGAGATTTCAGTATGAGAGGAAAGAAAGATTTCCCGTAATATCAAAATAGGTCATCAGCTTGCCATAGCTGATCATGGTCGTGTGACAAAAGTGAGAAAATTGTATCAATATGAAATATAACACCAAATACATCTAAGGATATTGCCATGTTTTGTTTGTCGGGGGGGGGGGGACTTTTTCAACTTCAGAGAAAGCAGCATACGTAAATTGAGCAAAATTAATGGACTTTTTTAAACCTTTGGACTGGAATTTGATCCCTTATCTCTCTCTTTTTTTAAATCATGTTAACTTAGAAAATAATACAAACAATGTTCGAATTAATCAGGCTGCATCAACAGTTTATTTCATAATTGGAATATTCACAACCGCCCCCCCCACCCCCCCCCCCCCCCCAAAAAAAAGAAAAAAAAAAGAAAAAGGAAAAACAAAAGATAAATAAATCAGGGAACTGTAGTAGCAAAGCAAAATTCTTCATAGTTTCCTAGTTTTCCCCTACAAAGGAAATAAAATACAACTGAATTTGCGAAGTTTGCAGTCGAAGGTGCTATATTTTCTTCAGAATTTCCAAAACCTGCTTTTTATGCAGGTTCCTTCATATTTCGAACTCATTTATTGTCATTGTTACAATCTACTGGGGCCGTATTCTGAAAACGGTGTTATCTTTTGTGTTAGTAAAACGATGTTAATTGTCATAACAAATTAAAATCAGGACAAGTCATTGGTTAATGATTGCGCAAAGATTGCTGTGCCGAGTAAAGTTAACAGAGACATGTGCGCAAGCACCAATGATTAGTGTTTATTGCGCGCAGTTTCAATTTGTTATGACAATTAACACAGTTTTCCTTAACACAAAAGATAACACAGTTTTCAGAATACCGCCCCTGGCATTTTTGGCTATACTGAATTACTTTACCACACTGTATTGTTATAATCAAATGTATTGTCTTATATTGTGTTGATATTTTGTTATTTATTTTGTGAAATATGAGAATAAATTCAAAATTCAAAAATTCAAATTCAAAATTAGGTTCCTTGTTGATTGTCGGTGTTCCGTTCGGCGATAGTCGGCAAACTATGCAGATCAGTTGGCGATCAGTCGGCGATGAATCTGAGAACTGTCGCCCTATCTTGGAAAAACCAAGAACACCCTTTCTCCGACTGGTTTGATCGGAAAAATGTTTTCGATGTAGCAGCGTAAACATTCAGCCGAACGAAATGTTCTAAAAACCACTCGCCGACCACTGACAACCATTTAAAGACTGCCCAAACCTTTTTGCAACCTCTGACAACGCTCTACTGACCAGTGGTTGTTGGCAACTGATCGTACAACTAGTGTGACTTGGGGTTTAATCGCAGGCGGTGGCCGAGCATTTCTTTTGGTCGGTGACCTCCTGTAGCCCAGCTGGCGACTAATAGACCACCGATTGCCGACCATTGCGATGTAACTTTGTTTATTACTTCTGCGCAGTTATCAGTCATCATAGTGGCACATAGTATAACAAACAAGGGTCATCGGAAACCGAATGCCAACCTATCGACCTGCGGTTGCCCACCAGTCTTCCATATTTTGATGTGCAACTGGTTGGTCAGTTCGGAGGCAGCATGTCTCAATATTGGTAAAATGTGTAGGAAGAGTTCAGAGACCCTTGACCAGATACCTTTTTCGAGAAGTCATTAGCCAGATAGTTTTACATTAAATTAAAAAATGCAAATGTTTTTCTCTTCACTCCTCCCAGGTAGTCACATTCCTTGGTATCATAGTAAGAACATCATTCCTGGTGTCTTTCCTAAGCATCGTTCTGATATCTGGATACCAATTCATAACCATCCGACTAGACCCATTTGGCGCCCGTAATATCATCACCACGCCGCGCTTGATTGTGACCTGTGTAGCGACGTGGGCGATATCGTTTTCTATTTGGTTAACAATAAATTTCGTGTCCGGTTACTATGTCGTGATCATTGGCCTGGCCTTTTCTTGGACCATCACCATCATCACCGGTCTCTGCTACATCTTCATTTACCGCTCCATTGCCAAGGTACCGTGCGACGGCAACATCACCCGGGAACGGAAGGAGGAGAATCAGAGGGTACTCCGCACGTTCGGTCTTGTTTTCGGGACCAATGTTCTTTGCTGGATCTGCCCTTGGGTATCCTGGGCTCTCCGATATTGGACTACACTAAGCGACTGTCTTCAGCTCGCTGGGAACATGATGATTAGCGTCAACTGGATTGCAAACTCCATCATTTATTGGTGGCGACTCAAGGAGTTTAGATCGACGTTCGCCTCCTATAGGAGACAGAGAAGAATCGTCGATCTAGAGTTTTAAAGCTGAAATATAGCAACAGATTGATTCGTCATTCCCATGGGCAAAAAGAAGGGTTTTGCAGCCATCCAGTCAGGTAACATGTATTTCATTCGTTAACCAGACGAACAATGAACATGAAAATGAAAAAGACTTTTTTTTTTAACAGGGGGTGAATTCAAACTTATGCAAACGATATGGACTTTAAAAAAGAGAAGATGAAATGTTTTCTGGGGAGGATGGTCCTTTGTGAACGATGAGTCCTATTCCTATACGCCTGATTCTATTTCTTTGACGAAATAAAGCCCGCATCAATTGTGGCAGGAGCAAATACCTCTTTCTAGATATTTGAATGTAAATGCTTGCTCTCTGCGCCTACAGAGTTAAAGCCAGAGTCATGATTTCAAACGCACTGTAGAAGAAGAGCACTGAGATGTATTCATAAAAGGCTCATGCACTTCAGAATTATATAATTTTTCTTAGATTATATCATTATGCATGCCCGTAACTAGGGGGGGGGGGGGTTCAGGGGGTTCGAATGAACCTCCCCCCCCCCCCCCCCCCCCCCCCCCCCCCCCCCCCCCCCCCGTTGGCGAGGAGGTCCGCTTAAGAAAAAAAGGGATACCTTTTTTTTTA
Organism: Heliocidaris erythrogramma; assembly: GCA_025617745.1. Classification (NCBI taxonomy): domain Eukaryota; kingdom Metazoa; phylum Echinodermata; class Echinoidea; order Camarodonta; family Echinometridae; genus Heliocidaris; species Heliocidaris erythrogramma. Next base: position 18,933,749 of record CM046857.1, on the reverse strand, counting down.
AAGCGAGGGGAGAGATGATGGAGAGGGAAAATAACGTGGTAAAATATCGGTCTTTCCGTCTATTTTGTTACATTTGATTTTGATTTTGTCCCGTAACTTTCATTTTCGAATTTTGTACATTATGCCATATTGCAATCATTTTTTTTTCAAAGCGTCATTCCAGCAATTATTCATATTCGTTTGTAGCATCGCTTTTAATCTGGCGAACAGAAATCTGCTTTAACAACAACAAAAAAGGCACAAAAATTATCCAAAGTGACATCTAAATAGTGATTTTTACAGTAAATTTTTAAAAACATTTCCATACCAACTGGCTTAGATAGGGGAGGGGCGCACAAAGGGGGTCATGTGAAAGGGGAGAGGTAGGAAAGTGGAAAATAATGTAAGATAATACGGTTTCCAGCCGGGTTTCCAGTCAATTTGAACACTTTTTTATTTGCTTTTTTCCTTTTTTCACAAAACTCTGAAATGAGATAGTTACAGGCAGCGAGAATATTTCCATAGTATGTTATTGTAATATGTCCATGAATATTCAATGTTATGACAATTTTCGGGCACGTCACTGCCTTATCGCCATGGCGCCCAGAAATTAGGGTTACCTTACCTTCTATATTGAAATGAGCAACAACAAATTAAAGTGCATTTTTCTCCGCTCGATTCGCTCGCTCGAAAATCTTAGAAATGAGATAGTTTCAGGCAGCGAAGTCCATGAATTCCAGAGGAATGTTATTGCAATATTCAGGCACGTCGCTGCCATATCGCCATGGCACCCGAATACTTGTTAAGTCCACTTTCTATATTGAAATGCGCAACAGCAAAGTAAAGTGCATTTTCCTCGCTCGTTCGCTCGCTCGCGAACCTTATAAACGAGATGTTTCATGCAGCGAGGTCCATAAATATTAAATTTTATGACAATTTTCGGAACGTCACTGCCCTATTGCCATGGCGCCCAGATATTAGGGTACCTTTCTATAAATGAACAACCCCGTTCGCTTCACTTCCTAAAAACTTTATTAATATGAATGATTCCTGCATATGATGACCGGAGATATAGCTTTACATTTCACCTATTGGTGTCTAATGAAATAAAATTTAAATTTTTCTCTTGCTCGCTTTGCTCGCTCGCAGTATTTGGAATCCTACACAGTGGTAGTATATGTTCGAACTTCACATTTGACCCTCCCCCTTTCAAATAATTCTAACTACGCACATTGCCCATACCCTCTGACCCGACACCCCTACTAGGTCGCTTCGCTCCCTCGGAAAGGTCCACTTTTGCAATGTTGAACCCCCCCCCCCCCCCCCCGCAAAAATCCTAGTTACGGGCCTGTTATGCATTTTAGAGTCAAATCTGTAATAGGCATTTGGTCTTTGTTTGTCCCTTCACATTTTTATATTTTTGTTATGTTTCTATCTATTGCAATATTTGTCGTATCTACTTCATTGCTGTTGAATTTCTGTATATTTTCACTGTATTGTCGTATAAATTATTGTAATTTTATCAGATATGGAATATACAAATTATATCAGGAGACCTGTTATCATAAATGTTTATAATTTTCATTAATATTATTATCGTCGTCAACGTCAACGTTATAATTATTACTCACTTCTGAACCTAGTAATGATGTAGACAATTATTTCATTTTCGATGATAGTTTCGTAAAAAGTTTGTATTTTTAGATCTACTTCATCATGCCCATGAACTGAGCTTCGAGCGTTCTTGATCAAGTTACTTTTGTATCCTATTCTGAATGTCTTTTATTTGATTAGGCAAAAAAGAAATTAATAAACCGTTTATGTAATATTTTTAGCGTCACCTGTTTTCACACACTAAAAATGCCGGGTAAAATTTATGCATGTTCGTTTGCTAAAATTTTACCAAATATTTACACAATTTTATTCAACATATTTTTTTAGAGTGAACTTGTTTCTTGCGTTCCCATTACAAGCTTCGCCTCTTTCTTTTTATGACATTTTCTATATTAATTTCTATTATTAAACGCATTGTATCTTTTGTCAGAAGGAAATAAATGTGAATTTTCAACTCAATTTAGCTGTTCACTGTGTCCTAAGGAATGTGTATTATTCTTCTTATTTTCATTTCGTAATTGTTAAAGCTGTCTGGTACGCAGGGATGACGCTAGACCATGTGGAATGGAGGTGCCAGATCAAAATTAATTTTATAATTATTATGCAAACGTGAAATACTAAAGTTTGCCGATACAATATGGAAGATTTTGAGGGAGATTTTCGGGGAGATTTTGTGACAGAAAAGAAAGTAATAATCACTGGGGAGACTCGCTCCAAGCTCTATAGCAACACTAGGCTACGTTTTATCTACAGACCTCCATTTCTCTCTTGTAAACTTTTTTCTTCTTCTTTCAGAGAAGCCGTAGTATATAGGCTGCGGTCCATTGGATACACCACGGCATTCTGCCTGCATTGAGTTAAGCTATCAGAACAGCTTAAAAAATGCCGGGGTGGTATATCCACTATTCTTCGTCTTCTCCCGAAAGTTAATAAGAGAAAAATTAAAAGAAAATGGAAGAAGGAAGTGAAGAGATAAGACGGTAAACTAGGAGAAGAAGGACAAGACATAGCAGAAGGGTAAAGAGAAAGAGAAAGAGAGAGAGAGAGAGAGCAAGGGGAGGAGACCTCCCCCCCCCCCCCCCCCAATTAAGTTCGTATACCTGTCAGCAAGTTTGGATTTTTTTTTCAGCCAAGGTAATTTTTGTAATAACTGATAAAAATATCAAAATATTTTGTGTATTAGTGGCGTGTCCTGCATAATGTGAAACTGGCGTACGCACCCCCCCCCCCCCCCCCCTTCGTTTGAAGATCCAGGAAAAAACAAATATATAACTTACAATGAGTCTACAGCACACAGGGCTACATAGATACATTACAACGCCGCCCCACTCCCCCTTCCCCCGGTCTGGAATGATTTCGTGCCTGTAATGTATATTCGGGGGGGGGGGGGAGGGGCACTGATTTCATGGGGCACCGGTCTGCTGGATGTATGAAATGTAAATTAAGAAGTTTAACGATTGGGGTGGGGTAGGAAGAGAGTCCCGATATATATACTTTCTAGGTTGATTTTCCTTTTCCATTCTCCCTTTCTTGTTTTTATCTTTTTCTCTCTTCATGTTTTTTTTTTAAATTTTATTCATCCATTAAGGGGCACGTTCCTCCCGTAGCTACGTCACCGTGTTTATCAATGTTTCGATAAGCCACTGAATCTATATCAGAACTAAACAAAACAAGGAAAGGGCCAATTATGCTAATTCATTTAAACATCCTTCAACCATAGATACATTCCATTAAGATAATCAAAATCATATGTGTGTGACGAAAGTCGATGTCAAATATTGTTAATGACCATGATAAGGCAGTGAAATAATAGGAGCAATGCTTTTTAACATAGTTACATTTGGCGAAAACTCATCTTAGGCCTGCTAAAATAAAGCAATTTATAATAATAAAATAAAATTAAGATCATTGGAAATTGCCAATACCACTCGCTCACTTACTTTTTTTTTCATGGATCAGCATTACCTTTTCCGGTAATGGCAATGATTATCTCTCTCTCCCGCTTTCTCTCTCTCTCTCTCTCTCTCTCCCTTTCTCGCTCTTTACTCTCTCTCTTTCTCTCGTTCGTTCTCTCTCGCTGTCTCTCTCTATCTCTCTCCCTTTATAATTGAAAAATTAAAAAAAGTTAGCATTCCTTAAAATACCGTCCGGTACACACGAAAAATGTTCCCTCATGATTTTAAATTTTATGTTTCGATTTCAAAAGACACCTTCTTTGTCAGAGACTTTCCAAATTGTGCCCCCCCCCCCGACACACACATACACACACACACGTTTACATGGCTTTACTTCCGAGGACAACTATTGTTCCTCTATTTATTTATTATTTATTTATTTATTTATTTATTTGTGCATGCTTCAGGAATCATATTTACAATCACATAATAATACAAAGTATTACACAGTAATATTGTTTCATATTGAAACACACAGAGGTTTGGCAAAATAAGCTATACGCTTGAGAGGTATTGCCACACCTGCATACTTAAAACAAACAATATAAACGGGTAAAACCATTATAATAAAATAAACATAAATCAAAACGAACCTTAAAATGGTAAACGAGATAATAAAAACAAAAGAGGAAAAAAAAAAAAGAATATGGAAATATACAAAAGAAAAGAAAAAGAACCCCTATATAGTTAGTAAGTTATAAAGATATAGATTTACATGTACACCCAGAGAAATTCACAACGCTTGTAAGAATCTATATAAAGTGAGAATATACCCAGAACTGATGGATACAGAAACAACACTAGTTACATATGTGAGATAAGCATGCATTTAACACTGCTTTTGAAGGAGTGTATGGTCAATAAGTTACGAGTTTCATTTGGTAATGAGTTCCAAACATCTGGGCCATAATGCCGTACAGATTTATGTGCTAACACTGTGCGGGGGTTGGATAAATGAATGTTTGCTGATTGTCTAGTCCGATAAGAATGAATTTCGTCATTTCTTTGGAACATTGAACAAAAGGTCGCAGGCAAGAGCTTGGTGTTATAACGATACATAAATGTTGACATTTGAAGGAAATTAATGTCACAGACTGGCAGAGTTTTCAGTTTAATAAACAGGGGATGTGTGTGGTCAAGGTAACCGGCACCAGCACATATTCGAATTGCTTTCTTTTGTAGCATGAGAATATTATCGGTTGTACCCTTGGATGTAGCCCAAAGGATATTACAATAGGAAATATATGGTAGAATAAGAGTGTTATATAAAGTAAATAATGTTCTGGAGGGTACAATATACCTAACCCTATATAAAATACCAATGCCACGAGAAATCGGTGTCCTTATGTGCTGCAAGTGATCTCCCCAGTTGAGTTTTTCATTTATCAGAACACCAAGGAACTTCGTACATGTTTTCTGCTCTAATAGGACATCATCAAGTTTGATGGAAAGATTTTGTTGACATGATTTTTTACCCTTGAAATGAATAAAATTAGTTTTTTGCAGGTTGAGAGACAGCATATTACTTCGAAACCAATTCGCTATTTTTGGCAGTTCCGAGTTAACTCGGTTTTCTAGTAAATTTATGTCTCGATGAGAAAGGAATACACTCGTATCATCAGCAAATAAAATGTAATTCAACAAAGTGGATACATTACATAAGTCATTAATATATATAAGAAAAAGCAGTGGCCCTAGTATGGAACCTTGAGGCACCCCACATCTTAAAAGTGATATATCAGAATTGACAAAATTATAACAGGTGTATTGCCTCCTCTGTGAAAGGTAGCTGGAGAACCATTCTAAAGCAATGCCTCTTACCCCATAGTGTTCAAGTTTATATAAGAGTATGGAATGATCAAGTGTGTCAAAAGCTTTGCTCAGATCCATGAACACACCTATAGTGTGTTCCCGAGTTGCCAAGGCTCCAGAAACAAAGTCATAAAATCTCACCAACGCAAGGTCAGTAGAGTGAGACTTTCTAAATCCAAACTGGTTAGGATTAAGTAATTTGTTTTTGTCAAGAAAGCCGATGAGTCTATTATAAACAATTCTCTCTAGGATTTTTGAGAAGCTAGGTAGAATTGATATTGGTCTGTAGTTATTAATACTAGAAGTGCTATCTCTCTTATGAACAGGGATAACCTTTGCCAGTTTGAAATGACAAGGAAACACACCAGATGAGAGAGAAAGGTTACAAATGTGCACCAAAGGTATCAAGATCGAACCAATAATTTGCTTTAGAAAAGCTGAACTAATTTCATCATGACCCAAAGCCCTACTATTCCTAAGCGAAGAAACAATATTTAATATTTCAAAATAATCTGTTGGCTTAAGGAAAAGTGACACCTGGGTCTTCCCGTGATTTAGAAGATGGTCCTTGAAATTCATGCCGGTGGAATTTATTTTCTTTGCTTGATTTGGGCCTATATTCACAAAATAATTGTTGAATGCATTAGCAATATCTTCAATATTGGATATTTCATTACCATTATGGACAATTTTTTTGGCAGATTCCGCCTTCCGTCGCTTGCACAATAAATCCTTAACAATTCTCCAAGTAGATGACATGTTGCCTTTAACATTTTCAAATTGTTTTGAGTAGTAAAGACATCGTGATGATCTAATGATCGACGTCAACTTATTACGATATTTCTTATATTTATCTTTATTTTCTTGAGAAGGTTTCTTAACGCTTCTTTTATATAAAATATTCCTTCTTTTGATAGATTGAATGATCCCTTTTGTTATCCACGGATGTTTACCAGATTTCTTAATAGATGATTTCACCAAAGGAATCAGTTTATCAAAGTGACGGTAAAATGTACTTCTAAACAGATCATAGGCTTTTTCAACATCGTTACATCCCAGTACATCATGCCAGTCCTCTGACAGAAAAGCTTCATTTAGATGAGAAATGTTTTCTTCAGTAAAATTTCGTTTCATACTATTTTCGCGTTTTCTAGGAATGTCATAGTGTACATCATAAAGCACACAAAATACAGGTAGATGATCAGAAATTTCACAATAGAATAAACCAGACTGAAACGAACTTTTTACACTTTTTACAAAAATGTTATCGAGAAGTGTTGATGACCGGTCTCCTATTCTTGTTGGTTTATCAATCATTACTTTGAATGCATTTGAATCTAAGATATTCTGGAGACAGATAGTCTTTGAAGTAATAGCCAAGAAATCTATATTAAAATCACCCATTATACAAACAGACTTATCAGATGTATTAACTGCTTCCATGAGCGATTCGAGATCATTAAGAAAAGTATCAACATCATTGCTTGGTGGTCTGTACACTATACACACAATAAAATTCTTCTCAGCGGGCAGATCTACCTCTATACATAAGAGTTCAGCACTCTGATTTGAGAACGAGAGATCATCTCTGACTTTAAAAGTTAATTTGTCAGAGATATACAAAAGGACACCACCACCTCTTCCTTCTGGTCTGTCTTTACGAGCTATGTTGTACCCCTCCAATGTAAACAGAGGGGGAGATGATGGATTTAACCACGTCTCAGAAATACCTACAATGGAGCAATCAAATTTCAATGAGGATAGCAATAAATTAATACTTTCAAAGTTTTTGGATAGGCTTCTGGCATTACAATGTAAGAAACTCAAGCACTGCGAATGATGAGTTTGAATATCATTTATGACAGGGTTATACTCATTAGGAACATAATACCTACAATCAATACTTTCTTGTAAATCATACTCTTCAAGCATCATTTAAGCACACCAATGTATTATTCCAAATTGACGAACACATTGCATGATCTGGTGTCATGATGGGGATATGTATTTGGTACAAGTTACAACTAATAAGGGGTAGCATAAAAGAAAGTGGAAGACAATAATATATATACAAGTCTTGTACACAAGAAGCATACAAGTATATACAAATAAACACACAATTGTATGGCAAAGCATGAAACAAGTGCACGACCATGCCCACCTTGATTTCAACAACAAAAAAAGCATGATAGTGAGGTCAACAGAAGACCCCTCCAATACAGTTTATTTACGTAATATAGCAACAATATAACACCAAACATTCCAGAGGCTGAGAGGAGGAGGAGAGAGAGGGGAGATAAACAGAGTAGGGGATAAACAGAGTGAACGGGGGAGAGAGCTGGAGAGAGAGAGAGGGAGAGAAAAGGGAGAAGTGAGAGAAAAAAAACGTGGCAGAGATTCAGAGAAACAGAGCCTCATAAAACTGCCCCCTGGAGGCACATACAGTCTTTATCTCACAGTGACTAACTCGTAAGGTAAACAATGACCCTCCAGTCTCTAAAAATATTAAAGCTGGAGGCACATACATGTACAGTCTTTATCTCACAGTGACTCAGTCTTAAGGTAAACAATGACCCTCCAGTCTCTGAAAAAAAAAAAAAAAAAATTAAAGCTGCACTATGCAGAAAAGTATGGTGCTCCTCCACTTCCTCTCCAATGGCCAGCAAAGAAACGAAGCTTTATTCCCTTTGCATATAGCTCCTGAACATCGTTCTTGTATCTCCTTTTCTCTTCCAGATCACGCCTTGTCAAATCATCAATGACATATTGTTACTCGTCCTCGGACAGTCGACGGAATAAGGCATAAATTCATTGTTCGACGTTCGAGGACTATTGTCCGCCTTCCGAGGACCATTGTTGTCATGATTTTTTTTTTGTTCTCTGTCCGAAAATGTCCTCGGACATAATGCTAAACAAACGCTCACACACACACACACACACACACACACACGTTTACATGGCTTTACTTCCGAGGACAACTATTGTTCCTCTATTGTTACTCGTCCTCGGACAGTCGACGAAATAAAGCACAAATTCATTGTTCGAAGTTCCGAGGACCATTGTTGTCATGATTTTTTTTTTGTTCTCTGTCCGAAAATGTCCTCGGACATAATGCTAAACAAACGCACACGCACACACACACACTTTTTACAGAATTCTGGGGAGCGTTTCATCAAGCGTTTTGTCAGTGACTTTTACTGCCAAATTTGCTCTCAGCCAATCAGATGCAAGGATTTCAGTAGCTTAACAGTTGTCTGTAAAAATCACTGCCAAAACACTTGATGAACGCTCCCCTAGATCCGCCCCGAGTTCAGCTATAGATACCAACCGTATCATCAAGTCATCCCTCTATAATCCAATACGAAGACGAGTAGGGGTAGTCTAGTTCTGGACTCTTTTTATTGATTTTTTTATTCGCCGACTATACGCGATAAGCCGAGTGATGGCGAGAACCTGTTGGCCCCGAAAAAAGAGTCCAGTGCAATTGCTCCACGCTGACGACTTTCCCTGAGATTTTTCAGGGAGAGCAATTAAAATTGGCCGCACCTCCCCATGCTAAAGCGCTAGTGAACTTTGGACCCCTGACGTCAGCGTGGAGCAATTTCACTGGACTCTCTTTTGCTCGGGCCATCAGGTTTCCGGATCGCACCAATCACTCGGCATAATACGTACAGTCGTCGAAAAAAGAATTCAGTAAAGAGAGTCCAGAACTAGACTAGAGAAGGGGTGGAAATAACTCTCCTCTCCCTGCCCCCACCCCTGTTATCATGGGTGTCGATCCGGGGGGAATGGGGGTATATATCCAAAAAAAATTGAGATGGGGGGATGGCCTGTATTATTACCCCCCCCCCCCCCCCCCTCCAATATTTTTGGATTATGATACATTAACTTAAAACTAATAATTATCCCAACTCATGATGTTTGATCTTGAAATACCATCACATTCTTTAATGATTAGAAGTAAGGAAATACGAAATGTCATAATTTCAATGCGAAAATATCGAAGAAAATCGTTCGCTCGCATTGTTATTCTCAGTTAAGGGTTAATATAAGGGGTTCCGTCTATTGGTGTAGATCCATGCATTTCTTCTTTTCATTAAAAACCATTTTGGGATGCTCTAAAATGCAAGATTTATCAACAGATTTTTGAAAAATTCCTTGATGTAGGAGGGGGATACCCCCTCCTTCCCCGCTCGGTCTCTTCGCTCAGTGGCGTATCGAGGGGGCAGGGGGGGGGGGACGTACCCCGTGCAGCACTTGGAGGGGGCGGAAAAAACGCAAAGGAGAGAAAGAAAAATAGGGGGACATTAATAAAAATCATAATCTTTACGGATCACCGCCCCAAATCCGCAGGGTAAATGCACTAGAAATCTAGTTTTTGAAGGTTTGAAATGCGAAAATTTTCCAAAGCTCGGTCGCTTTGCTCCCTCGCATAATTATTTTCTTTCAGGATCTCGTAATTTTGCTCCCCCAGTATAGTTCTTAAATAGCTTAAAGGGTTCAAAAAGTTTGAAAAAATAAAGATGTAATTGCTTTGCTCGCTATCATTATGCAAGTTTCATATTGGATAAAGTGTATAAAACAGCATTTGCAAAGGCTCAACTTTTGAAAGAATCTCAACTTCAGGTCGCCTTGCTGAATTTCTCGACTCTTTCTCAAGCCTTTATATGTTTTTTGTTAGTTCTGCTCCCGATTGTAGAAGTGAGTGAATAGAAAACCGTTTAAAAATGTATAAAAATCGAGCTTCTCTACCGCTCAACTGCGGTGGTCAAATGCAAAATTTTTGGGTAAAATACACAAGAAAATGCGTTTTTTAGTGTTAAATATTGGACAAAGTTGCCACTCGGTCGCTTTGCTCATTCGCTTGCACAATAACGTACATAAGTTTGGGCACTCGGGGGGGGGGGGGGGGGGGAGCGCCTAACTTCATTGTTTGCCCCGGGCGCCATAATCCTTAGATATGTCACTTCCTTCGCTCCCTTGCATGTCCAAATAATTGAAAAGCATGCAGGGCGTCGAACTATAAATTCCGCCTAAAAAATAATATTGTTTGCTACGAGCCGTTTATCTTTCTCTCAAATTTGCTAAAAAAGCCAGAGCTTTCGCGCTTCAAGCGGGAAGGGGAAAACTACCCCCTCCCAGCACCCACCCCTGTTACATACAGTGCAGTATATTACATCCAAATAAGTGAAAAGCAGGCAGGGCGTCGAACTATAACGTTCCGCCTAAAAAATTGTTTGCTACGAGCCGTTTATCTTTCTCTCAAATTTGCTAAAAACGTCAGAGCTTTCGCGCTTCGCGCGGGAAGGGGGAAACTCCCCTCCCTGCACCCACCCCCGTTACATACAGTGCAGTTTTGCGTCCAAAATAACTGAAAAGCAGCCAGGGCGTCGAACTAACTTTCTGCCTGAATAGTGATCGGCTACGAGCCGTTTATCTTTCTCTCAAATTTGCTAAAAACGTCAGAGCTTTCGCGCTTCGCGCGGGAAGGGGGAAACTACCCCTCCCTGCACCCACCCCTGTTACATACAGCGCAGTATTGCGTCCAAATAACTGAAAAGCAGCCAGGGCGTCGAACTAAGTTTTTAAAAAAGTGCTACGAGCCGTTCTTTCTCACCCTCCCTGCACCCCCCCCCCCCCCCCCGGGGGAGCACACTTTGCGTGCTCATCACCAATTTCGCTCTCTTCGCGTGCCCCACAACTGCCCCCGCCTAAAATGAAATCCTGGCTATGCGGCTGGATCCTTCACTTCTCCCCCCTCCCCCTATTGAAAAATCCTGGCTACGCCTGTGTTCCTATCTCATTAATTAAAGGGATACGCCACCAGGCGGCCGTGGGGAAAGTCAGGATAGCGTAAGCCCCATTCACTCGTACACAAAGTTTGTGCGTCTAACGCGTCCGTCAGACTACTGGGATTACATTTCGACTGCACGAAGCCGACCGAATCTCGCACGAGAGCTCGGGCTCAGGCGGAGCGTGCATGTTGTGCGGCGACCAGTCTAACCGAAGTTTGCGCCCCGGGGGCAACGGCCTGATCAGGTAACGATCACGGTGCCCTCTCGCGACATAAAAACGTCCACAATCTACGGTTGAGTATCCCTTTAATTCCACGCAATCATCGTATAACGCTTGTTGAAAACCTGCGTGATTAAACTTAATCGCCACCCGCCTCATTTCAAGAACAGACCTCAGCGAAGTCACATCACGGCGGCGTTCAACTCGTCTTCGAAAAAATGAATGCCTCATCAGCAATCAACGCAAGCATCGATGATACCTACCATACTGACCACGATATATACCCGTCTTGCATTTATCCTTTGGAATACACCAGACGTATCGCATTGGCAATCGCTGTGGTCATGATGACCACCACTTTCATCTTGATTCCTTGTCATCGGCGACTTCGAAAGCGACATCACATCTTTCCGTTCAATCTCATACTCGCTGATCTGAGCGGTGGAATGGCGTATAATATATGGTTTGCAGTAGGCGAAAACTATCTTCCCTACGAGGTATTCACTTGATGATAATTGTAATTTTATACGTCTGTTTTCTTTTCCCTCTTAAAATGGCTTATATTCTTTCTAATTTAGTCCGGACCAATGAATATACCTTGTAATTTTATTGTACGTATAAGAACATTATTCGTTGTTTCAGGTGTAGATTGTCGTTAAGGAAAAGGAGAGTGGGGTTATGACCTTTTTTGAAGATCCCTGCGAGGAAGCCCGAGCCAATCAAGTGAAGATTCTGTTGGAAGGGAGGCAAATGAGGCAAATAAAGCCTCAGTCACACTAAAGCAGCGACCGGTAGCCGACCAGCGGCAACCAGTTGGTTGTCAGTGGTCGTACCCGAAGAAAGGTTTGCGGACATGGTTGCAGTTGTTTTTTGTGTTGTTTTTTCTAATAAATTTATAGCCAGTTTGCATCCGATTGGTGACCTATGTGCAACCGATCGTTATCCTTTCGGCAATTTCGCCGAATAAAATTTCTTTCAAATTTTGGGGTTTCCGTCAGCAGTGGCTGTCGATAATTATGGTTGCAACCCCCCCCCCCCCCCCCCCCCCCCGGCTACTCGGCGATCGGTCACCACAGACTCTATTAGGCTTCATAATAGATTAAGAAATGGTATGCTACATAAAAAATGTCAGAGAACATTGTCACGTCGGAGGTTTCGTTGGGTTTTTTTTTTATAGTTCATGCATAATCTATAATGAGCAGCATAATTATGTTTATATGTTTCAGATTTAACTTGAATAAAGAAAACAAAAATGGCGCTTTATTTTGCCTTGTTGCTCTTCACATATAATTAGAAGATGGTATAGTAACAAAAATTATATACGTCCGTTTTCTTCTCCCTCTTAAAATGGCTTATATTCTTTCTAATTTAGTCCGGACCAATGAATATACCTTGTAATTTTATTGTACGTATAAGAACATTATTCGTTGTTTCAGGTGTAGATTGTCGTTAAGGAAAAGGAGAGTGAGGCAACCAAGTGAAGAGTCTGTTGGAAGGGAGGCTATGAGGCAAATAAAGCCTGAGTCTCAATAGAGCAAAGACCGGTCACCGACCAGCGACAACCAGTTGGCTGTCAATGGTCGCAGAAAGGTGCATGCAGTCTTCTAAATGTTGTTATTGGTCGGCGATAGGTTGCTCGAGGTTACTGGTTGGCCAGAGGTTTCATGGAAAACCTTTTGCGTTTTTTCTGATCCTCTAGCCCAAGTCTCACTAGGCGTGTGATCTGTTGCTGAATGTCGTACGAAATGTATGAATAGAAAAAAAAATGAGGCAAGAAAAGGGTTAAAGATTGGGGCTAGCATGATGAAGGTGAAACTGCAAGCTAACAACAAAGAGAACGGAGTAGTTGAAGGGGATAATGAAGGTATAAGGAGATTACAGTATTAAAGGGAAATTAACCTCAGCGTATGAATTAGCTTATTTTGAATGGTGTAGTATATGCCTCTTATTTGATACATGCAATTTCATGTAAAAACACAGGATATAGATATAAATCACTATTTTCCAGCCAAGTTATCGTCTGCTAGCAATAATAAGGGGGCTGCCATTACTTTATGTGTACACGAACATATTTTTCATCCCAAGTAAAATTTCCTTCATCGTTAACTTGTAATTGATTTTTAGAGGACAAATATATATTAGATAAAGTCACATATTCTGAAATGTAAGTTTAGTTTTATATATTTTTTAAAAGGTCTTAATTTGTTCATAAAAAATATACTTCATAAAAAATATACGTCAAGGACGGAGAATTGACGTCAAGGACGGAGACAATCGTAACAATACCAAAACAAAGCGAGGAATCTGCTTTACAGGATGGCTATTAGAACTCATGGGTCGTCAATTATCTAGGCCCATGGCCAATAACAATCGTAATACAATCAGAACAAAGCGACGTATCTGTTGTAAAGGTAGGCTATTATCAATGCATATGGTACCTAATGATCCGTGTCATGCACAAAATGGCAGCCTCCATGGAAAGACGTAGCAGACAATAGGTGCATCTAGAATATCACGTGGGTTACTTGTCCTTTAAGGAGATTACAGTATGAGAGGAAAGAAAGATTTTCCGAAATATCAAACATGGGCGCCAATCCTCACAGGAATTCTATTCAAGTGGGGGGGGGGGGGGGGGACACACATGGATGCAACAATGGGGTGTCCCCCCCCCCCTCCCACTTGAATAGAATTCCTGTGAGGATTGGCGCCCATGGTATCAAACGCAAATTTGGTGTCAAATGATCATTTCAATAATAAGTTATTATATCGTGAAAATTGTATTGCTTTCTCAAAAGTAGTCAAATGTATTGTCAGGATTATGTAAACACGCCCAATGTCCATCTGCACCTGTTTATATAATAGAGGGGCTTGTTAAGTATCTGGGCTATGTGGCTGCCATGCCGCAATTACCATTCATGTGTTAATTAAACAAATGCCTTGCAAGCCCTCTATTATGCCTTGTCAAACAGGCGCAGATGGACAATGGATGTGTTTACATAATCCAGGTAATATCATTTTACTACTTTTGAGAAAGCAATACAATTTTCACAATTTAATAACTTATTAGTAAAATGATCATTTGACACCAAATTGCGCCCCAAGAAAGTTATAATGCTCAAAATTGTACAATGTAAATTTTATCTGAATCGGAATGCACACATTGGAGTTATTAAGGTTATAATGCCAAAAGGTTTTTTTCTCTATATCCAGAGCACTTTGGGCAGCAAAGCTTGGTTTAGGGGCAATTTGGTGTTTTTTCAGGGGCATGGGACCCCCTTTCCGATGGAAATTTGTGTCAGTTTTTATATTTTTGTAATGTACACCCATATCTCTTCCTTCTGACAAAATTTTGTCAATGGGCCTTAAGGGGAAAAAAATCCCCAATTCTGACAACCCATCCCGACGGGAAATTTTGTGCGTTTTTGTGTTTTGGCAATGCATAGTCATACACCATCCTTCTGACAAAATGTGGTGCATATGTTAGATGGATTGAAATCGACCCGACTTTGGGGCCCTTGGGGGGGGGGGGGGCTCTGGGGGCCAATCCCGGCGGCTTCGTTCGAGCTGACAAGCTTTCTGTGAATGACATGGATGGTTTAAGTAACTTTAAGGGTTCAAATCTCATATGTAAAATGGGGTGACTATTTCAGGACAGGCTTCTGGCCTAGTAGTAGCAAAGCAAAATTCTTTCATAGTTCCCTTTTTTCCCTACAAAGGAAGTAACATACAACTGAATTTGCAAGGTTTGCAGTTGAAGGTGCAATACTTTTTTTCAAATTTCCAAAATTAGGTTCCTTGTTGATTGTCGATGTTCCACTCGGCGATAGTCAGCAAACTTTGCAGATCAGTCGGCGATCAGTCGGCGATCAGTCTGAGAACTGTCTCCCAACCTTGGAAAAAACAAAGAAAACCCTTCCTACGACTAGTTTGATCGGCAAAAGGTTTTCGATGGTACCAGCGTAAAATTTCAGTATGCGACTAATAGACCACCGATTGCCGACCAATGCGATGTAACTTGGTTTATTACTTCTGCCCAGTTATCAGTCATCATAGTGGCACATAGTATGACAAACAAGGGCCATCGGAAACCGAATGCCACCAGTCTTCCATTTTTTGATGAATTGATAAACGGTTTGCAACTGGTTAATCAGTCCAGAGGCAGCATGCCTCAATATTGGTAAAATGTGTAGGAAGAGCTTAGAAGACCCTTGGCAAGATACCTTTTTTTGAGAAGTCAGTAGCCAGATAATTTTACATTAAATCTTAAATGCAAATGTTTTTTTCTTCACTCATCCCATGTCATCATATTCCTAGATATCATAGTAACAACATCATTCCTGGTGTCTCTCCTAAGCATCGTTCTGATATCTGGATACCAATTCATCACCATCAGACTACACCCGCTTAGCGCCCGTAATATCATCACCACGCCGCGCTTGATTGTGCCCTGTATAGCGACGTGGGTGATATCATTTTTTATTTCTTCAACAATTATTGTCGTGTTCGGTTACAATGATGATCATGTCTTCATCAGTGCCCTGGCCTTATCTTGGACCACCACCCTCATCACCGGTCTCTCCTACACCTTCATCTACCGCTCCATTGCCAAGGTACCGTGCGACGGCAACATCACCCGGGAACGGATGGAGGAGAATCAGAGGGTACTCCGCACGTTCGGTCTTGTTTTCGGGACCACTGTTCTTTGCTGGATCTGCCCTTGGGTATCCTGGGCCCTAGGATTTTGGAATACACGTCTAAGAAACGACTGTCTTCATGTCGCTGAGGACATAATGATTAGCTTCAACTGGATTGCAAACTGCATCATTTATTGGTGGCGACTCAAGGAGTTTAGATCAATGTTCGCCTCCTGTAGGAGACAGAGAAGAATCGTCGATCTACAGCTTTAAAGCTGAAATATAGCAACGGATTGATTCGTCATTCCCATGAGCAGAAAGAAAGGTTTTGCAGCCATACAGTCAGGTAACATGTATTTCCTTCGTTAACCATACGAACAATGAACATGAAAATGAAAAAGACTTTCAGAGATTTGTTTAAGGGGGTTAATTCAAATTTATGCAAATTATATGGACTTTGAAGAAGAGAAGATAAAATGTTTCCTGGGAGGACGGTCATTTGCGAACGTTGAGTCCTATTCCTATACGCCTGATTCTATTTCTTAGACGAAATAAAGCCCGCAATTGTGGCAGGAGCAAATACCGGGTCTCCTCTTCCTAGATTTTCGCCTGTAAATGATTTCTCTCTGCGCCTACAGAGTTAAAGCCAGAGTAATGATTTCCAAAGCACTGTAGAAGAAGAGCACTGAGATGTAATCATAAAAGGCTCATGCACTTTACAGTTATAATATTTTTTCTTAGATTATATTATTATGTATTATACATTTTAGAGACACATCTGTAATAGGCATTTGGCCTTTCTTTGTCCCTTCACATTTTTATATTTTTGTTATATTTCTATCTATTGCAATATTTGTGGTTTTGCTGTTTCTGTATATTTTCACGGTATTTTATTTTTGTCATTTTATCAGATGTGGAATATACAAATTATATCAGGAGACCTGTTATTATATATATATATCCATATTTTTCATTAATATTATCGTCATTAACATCACCAATTATAGAGTACCGAAGTGTGACGTCATCAAATTTTGATTTTTGTATTTTAGTATTTTTAGGACCATATTTAGGTAGAGCATGATGGAAAACGTTCACACATCAAATTTGACATGAATCAGTTCATGGTGACCCAAGGTATGGCTATATGAATATCTAATTAGCCCCATTGAAGTCAGTGTATATTGGCCTGGTTCTTAAAGACCTCAGCCTGACCCAAAACAACCATATATTGACGTAAAGCTTAGTAAACAAAGAATATAATTACCCTGGTTATTCATAAATTTTCGTCTCCGTTTATCCATAAAAAATAAAAAAGATAATTTTTTTGGTCCGCCCCCTCCCTATGGCGTAACACTGCAGGGGGTCGCTAGACGTGTGACGACATGTCATATATACAGCTCCGAGTGCGTCTACACGATATGTCGTCATCAAATTTTCACCCCCCGCAAAGTAGCGTTCCTCAGAGACGGGGCCCAAACCACCGGGGCTCAACATTCGGGACGCTGTTACTCATTCCACAGGAAACGGAATCTCATGAAGTTGGTTTCAATTTGTTCAGAAAATATATAGCTCCCCGTGGATGAATAAAGGGTATATTTCAAAATTCGGTCAGGCTGAGGTCTTTAACAGTTTAGAACCAGGCCAATTTAACACTATATAACTTCAATGGGGCTAAGGAGGTATTCATGCGGCCATATCTCGGGGCCCAATGAGCCAATTGCCATAAAATTTGGGCCCTGGATGTTTTTCACCATGTTCCTTTGAGATATGGTATAAAAAATGTCAAAATGAAAAAAATAGCTTTTTGTGACGTCATCACTTCGGTACTCTATAATTATTGCTCGCTTCTGAACCTAGTAAACAGGCGCCGCGGAATGTCTTGGAAAGTGGAGGGGCTTAGTGGGGGGCTGCGTGTATACCACATTTTTGCACTGCCATACGTTTGCACGTGTTTACTGAAAAAAGTAGGGGGCTGCAGCCCCCAGCCCCCCCCCCTCCCCCGGTTCCGCGGTCCCTGGTAAAGAAGTAGAAAATTACTTCATTTTTCGATGATATTTTCGTGAAAAGTTTGTATTTTAGATTACTTCATCATGCCCATTAACTGAGCTTCGAGCGTTCTTGATGAAGACCTTTTCTGTCCTATTCTGAATGTCCTTTCTTTAACAAGGCCAAAAAAAAATGCAAAAGAAAACAAAAAATACAACAAAATATCAATAAAGCGTTTATGTAATGTTTTTAGCGTAACCTGTTTTCACACTCTAAAAATGCTGGGTAAAATGTTATCCATTATTGTATAAAAAAGCAACATGCATTTTCGTTGGGTAAAATTTTACAAAACATTCCACACAATTTTATTCAACATTTTTTTAGAATGTATTTGCTTCTGGCGTTCCCATTACAAGCTTCGCCTCTTTCTTTTTTAAAGACATTTTCTATATTAGTTTCTATTATTAACGCATTGTATCCTTTGTCAGAAGGAAATAAATGTGAATTTTCAACTTAATTTAACTGTACACTGTGTCCTAAGAGGCTAAGGAATGTGTCTCATTTTCATTTCATAATTGTTAAATCTGTCTGTTACGCAGGGATGACGATAGACCATGTGGAATGGAGGTGCCAGATCAAAATTAATTTTATAATTATTATGCAAACGTGGAATACTAAACTTTTCCGATACAATATGGAAGATTTTAAGGAGATTTTGAGGGACATTTTGAGGGAGATTTTGTGACAGAAAAGGAAGTAATAATCACTGGGGAGACTCGCTCCAAGCTCTATAGCGACACTAGGCTACAGTATGTAAAAAAAGTGAGTACACCCCTAACATTTTGACAGTCATTTTATTCTATCTTCTAAAGGGACAAAGCTAGAGAGGTGAAACTTTGACATCATGTAGAGTAGTTAGTCTACAACGTATGTGATGGCATATAATAATAATAATAATATATTACACTTATATTGCGCTTAATACAATGTTTCTAAGCGCATTAACATTACAAAACTAGAAATATACAAGCAAAGCTAACAGCAATCAATAATTAAAAAAATGAATATTGTACTAAGAGAGATATAAAATTAAGAAAAAAAAATATGGTGTATTAATCAAGATAAATTATAGGCCTGGTTGAACAAGTGGGTTTTGAGTGCGGATTTAAAACTGTCCAGGGTAGAAATTTCTCGGATATGTGAAGGCAGTGCGTTCCATAACTTAGGTGCGGCAACAGAAAAAGCACGATCTCCCAGTCTGGTTTTGGTGCGGGGACCTGGGCATAACTGAATGTGAGCTTGGGCGGATGATCGAAGGGGTCTAGTGGATGATGATGACTGGGAGCGGAAGGAGACAAGGTCTTGGAGGTAAGATGGTGCCAGATTGTGATTGATTTTGTAGACTAGTAGAATTATTTTGAAGGCGATACGCTGTTGGACAGGGAGCCAGTGTAGGGATTGCAAGGAAGGAGTGACATGGTCAAATTTTCGGGAACGGGTGACAAGTTTTGCAGCAGAATTCTGTACACGCTGGAGGGGGGCAGTGTGAGAATGGGGAAGGCCAACTAGGAGAGCATTACAATAGTCCAAGTGTGAAGACACAAAAGCATGTACGAGGCGTACAGTGGATTCTTTGTCAAGGTACTTCCTGATTCTGCCTATCTTTGACAAACCGAAGGAGGCAGTTCTGCACTTGTTTTGGATGTGCTGGCGTAGTGTGAGATGATTGTCCACAGTAACACCAAGATTGCGAACACAATCACTATTCGAAGAAGCACCGCTATCTAGAGTCAGTGTCAGTGTTGGACCGGTATAAGACCGAAATTGCGATCTAATGTGAATTATCTCAGTCTTTGCTTCGTTCAATTGTAGGTTGTTCTTAGATGACCAGGCTTTGATATCTGCGAGACAGTTGCTGATCTTTTCCATTGAACGGGCTCTGTCATCTGCATTCGACTTCATGATGAGGTACATCTGGGTATCATCGGCATAAATGGCGTGATGGATGTCATGATGATTGAAGATGTCTCCCATGGGCCCGGTGTACATGATGAAGGCAAGAGGTCCAACCACTGAACCCTGGGGCACCCCATAGAATAGAGGGATAGGTTCGGATGATGATCCATTAATCACGATCCTTTGGTTGCGACCACTCAGATATGACTCCATCCAACCCAATGCTGTTCCTTTAACACCATAGTGATGCTCCAAGCGACGAATAAGTGTGGCATGATCTATGGTGTCAAAAGCTGCCGTAAAGTCTAAAAGAACTAGAACAGCCTCGTTTCCACAGTCCAGTGCAAGTAAGATGTCATTTGTTACTCTAACAAGCGCAGTTTCAGTTGAATGGCACTGACGATAGGCCGACTGATAAGCAGGGAACAGCGAATGCCCTTCCAAATATGATCTAAATTGTGCAGAAACAATCCTCTCAAGAACCTTGCTCAGGAATGGTATGTTGGCAATTGGACGATAGTTCTTAAGTTCATTCCTATCGAGTGATGGTTTCTTCAGTAGGGGAATGACATTCGCAGTCTTGAAGTATTCAGGAACAGCACCAGACGAGAGAGATTTGTTGACAATGTCAGTTATGATGGGCACTAGTTCATCAATGCATGATTTGACCAGCCAAGTAGGAATCGGATCCAGACTACTAGACTTCACTGCAAGTGACTTGACAGTAGTTTTAACATGATTTGGGGAAACCGGCTCGAATGCTGTGAATTCATCTCCAGATGTCACTGTTGTAACCATAGTTGGAACAGAGGTACCAGAGTCATGGACGTGGATCTCAGACACAATGTTTTGAATCTTGTCACTGAAGAACGTGGCGAACTGATTCGCCAATTCCAAGTCCGATTCATGGTCAGGTAAGACCGGAGATGTATCAGGATTCGTTAGTTTCCTTACAATCGCAAACAACTGTTTCGTGTCGGCTTCAGATATCTCAGTAATAAAATAGTCTGACTTTGCTCTGGTCAACAAGTCATAATATGACATGCACTGTTGTTCATATAACTGCTTGTCAATTATGAGGCCAGATTTTATCATACGGCGCTCGGCCCGGCGTCTGCATCTCTTCGCCTCGCGTAGATCCTCAGAGTACCAAGGTGCCTTGGGTCGAATAGTCACCACCATCTTCTGGACAGGCGCGTGCTTGTTTAGTAATTCAGACAAGGTAAAGTTATAGGTTTCAACTCCATCTGACGTAGATTCACTCAATGTAGACATCAACACAGATCCAGTAATATCATCCTGAAATGATGACGTATCAATATTACGGAGCTTTCGGAAAGTTACAAGCTTCTTTGGATGTTTTGGTCGTCTGATGTCCAGAAGAGCAATTACGGATGAGTGATCAGAAGGAAGTGAGGTTGTGGTGTTTACACCAAGAAGGATTTCATCTGTCTTCCTCGAGATGACCAAGTCCAACGTGTGCCCAGCACGATGTGTTAACCCCTTGACATTTTGTTGAAATCCAAGCGAATCCAGGAGACACAAAAAGTCCTTGGATTGGGCATCATGACAAACGTCAACGTGAATGTTAAAGTCCCCGAGAATCAGGGGAACATTCTCAGCAATTAGTACACCTTCAAGCAGAGAAGAAAACTCTTCCTGAAACATCTGATAAGTAAGTTTATTACGTGATGAAGGTGGTGGCCTGTAAATTGAAAGCAGCCGCAATACTGATGTAGGCGAGAAGCGTATGTTGACGTCCAGAAGTTCAAATGAAACCGCTGTCCCACTTGAGTTCAGTGTCACCTGAAGTGAATTGCGATGTATGATACAGATTCCTCCACCTCTGGAACCGCGCCGAGGACAGTTAACGATGTTATAATCTGGTAGTGTAGCTTTCACATCGGCAAGTATAGGGTTGTCATTTTCATCACCACGTAGCCATGTCTCTGTTATAACAAAGATGTCAAGATCGTGTTGAATGATAAAGTCACAAAGAGGGGTAGTTTTATATATAATCACTGTACTGTGAAAACAACTCAGTGAATACTTCATTGTTTCTGAAAGGGTGGCCAAACAAGTCAGTACACCCTTTGTGATGCAAGGTGATAAAGTCAACCAGGTGGGCAAAGACACCTTTCATGATCATCATGTTATTGTTTTTCCGCATGAATGGGTTGATTCAATTTGAAAACATGCACTGGGGTTGTGGGTTTTGTCAATTACGGGTGAGTCATTGACTCACCCGTAATCATAACGTAATACCCATACTGGTCATTGGCTGGCCAACATGGCTCCTCACGGCAAAGAACTCTCCACAGACCTGAGGAAGAGAATAGTTGCTCTCCACAAAGATGGCCTTGGTTATAAAAAAATCAGCAAGACCCTGAAAGTGAGTCCTAGCACCGTGGCTAGGGTTGTCCAGCGATTTTCTACGACGGGATCCACCCAGAACAGGCCTCGTCAGGGTCGTCCAGCCAAGTTGAGTTCACGTGATCGTCGTCATGTCCAGAGGCTGTCTTCTGCAGACCCACGTAGAAGTGCTGGCAGCATTGCTGAAGAGGTTGCTTCAGGTGGAGGACCATGTGTTACTGCCCAGACGATCCGGAATAGCCTGCACCAAGTTGGTATGCATGGACGTCGTCCAAGAAAGAAACCCCTTCTTAAGGCAGCACACAAGAGAGCCCGCAAGCAGTTCGCAGAAACCAACAAAACAAAAACTGGAACCTACTGGAACCATGTTCTATGGTCTGACGAGACAAAGATCAACTTGTTTGGCTCCGATGGTGTTCAACATGTCTGGCGGCGTCCTGGTGAGGAGTAAAGGCTAAGTGTGTACTACCTATGGTCAAGCATGGTGGTGGCAGTGTCATGGTGTGGGGTTGCATGAGTGCATCTGGACCTGGTTCATCGAGGGAATCATGGATTCTACAATGTACTGTACTGTGACATTCTAAAGAAAAATATGATGCCTTCTCTCAAGAAACTGGGTCGCCAGGCTATTTTCCAGCACGACAATGACCCCAAACATACCAGTAAGATGACTACAGCCTTCCTCCAGAAGCTCAAGGTCAAGGTGATGAAGTGGCCAAGCATGTCCCCAGATCTCAACCCAATTGAGCATCTGTGGGGCATCCTCAAGCGGAAGGTGGAGCTGCGCCAGGTTTCCAACATACGGCAGCTCCGTGATGTTGTCCAGGAGGAATGGAAAAACATCCCTGCAACTGTCTGTGCACGTCTGGTAGACTCTATGCCACAAAGAATTAAGGCAGTATGTGAAAACAATGGAGCCCACACCAAATACTGACACTTAGGACAAGTTCATAACAAAATCTCCAAAGGGTGTACTGACTTTTTTGGCCACCCTTTCAGAAACAATGAAGTATTCACTGAGTTGTTTTCACAGTACAGTGATTATATGCCATCACATACGTTGTAGACTAACTACTCTACATGATGTCAAAGTTTGACCTCTCTAGCTTTGTCCCTTGAGAAGATAGAATAAAATGAATGTCAAAATGTTAGGGGTGGACTCACTTTTTTTACATACTGCGTTTTATCTACAGACCTCCTTTTTCTCTCTTGTTAACTTTTTTTTTCTTCTTTCAGAGAAGTCGTAGTATATAGGCCGCGGTCCATTGGATACACCAAGGCATTCTGCCTGCATTGAGTTAAGCTATCAGAACAGCTTAAAAAATGAAAAATGACCGCAGAAAATTTTCATAATTACGGGGTGGTATATCCACTATTCTTCGTCTTCTCCCGAAAAAAAGTTAATAAGAGAAAAATTAAAAGAAAATGGAAGAAGGAAGTGAAGAGATAATGACGGTAAACTAGGAGAAGAAGGACAAAACAAAGAAGAAGGGTAAAGAGAAAGAGAGAGAGAGAGAGCAAGGAGAGGAGCCCCCCCCCCACCCCCCCCCCCCCACCCCCCCCCCCCCCCCCCCACATTAAGTCCTATAGCTGTCAGCAAGTTGGGATTTTGTTTCAACCAAGCTAATGTTTGTAATAACTGATGACGGCCCCCTTTTTTGGGGGGGGGGGGATTTTCTGAGAACATCTTATGGCAAATGGATGCGATCACGAAAATGATATATAATAAAAATATTTTGTATTAGTGGCGTGACCTGCATAGTGCACGCTGGCGCAAGCACCCCTCCCCCTTTGTTTGAAGGTCCAGGAATAAAATAAATATATAACTTACAATGAGTCTACAGCACACAGGGCTACCTAGATACATTACAACACCGCCTTACTCCCCTTTCCCCCGGTCTAGAATGATTTCGTGCCTGTAATGTATATCCGGGGGGGGGGGGGGTAGCGTGGGTCCAATGTTTGAGGGGGCAACTGATTTCATGGAGCGCCGGTCTTCTTGATGTATGAAATGCAAATTAAGATGTTTAACGATTGGGGTGGGGTAGGAAGAGAGTCCCGATATATACTCTCTAGGTTGAATATCCTTTCCATTCTCCCTTTCTGGTTTTTATCTTTTTCTCTCTTCATGATATTTTTGTTTTAATTTTATTCGTCCATTAAGGAGCACGTTCCTCCCGTAGCTACGTCACCGTGTTTATCAATGTTTCGATAAGCCACGGAATCTATATCAGAACTAAACAAAACAAGTAGGGTCAATTATGCTAATTGGGACCTTCATGATGCCCATCAAGAACGTCGACCTTAATTTCAATTCATATGATTGGTTCTTTTTCACACAAGTAATTAAAGGTCACTCCTCCCCCAAATTCATTTAAACATCCTTCAACCATAGATACATTCCATTAAGATAATCAAAATCATATGTGTGTGACGAAAATCGATGTCAAATATTGTTAATGACAATGATATGAGCTTTGGCAGTGAAATAATAGGAGCAATGCTTTTTAACATAGGTACATTTGGCGAAAACTCATCTTAGGCCTGCGAAAATATAGTCTAGTTCTGGACTCTTTTTATTGATTTTTTTTATTCGCCGACTATACGCGCGCGATCCCGAGAACCTGTTGGACCCGAAAAAAAAAGAGTCCAGTGCAATTGCTCCACGCTGACGTCAGGGGTCAAAGGTTCACTAGCGCTTTAGCTGGGGAGGTGCGGCCAATTTTAATTGCTCTCCCTGAAAAATCTCAGGGAAAGTCGTCTAGCGTGGAGCAATTGCACTGGACTCTTTTTTTTCGGGGCCAACAGGTTCTCGGTATCACTCGGCTTATCGCGTATAGTCGGCGAATAAAAAAAAGAATAAAAAGAGTCCAGAACTAGACTAGCGAAAATAAAGCAATTTATAATAATAAAATAAAATTAAGATCATGGGAAATTGCCAATACCACTCGCTAACTGACTATTTTTTTTCATGGATCAGCATTACCTTTTCCGGTAAAGGCAATGATTATCTCTCTCTCCCGCTTTCTTTCTCTCTCTCTCTTTCTCTCACTCCCTATCTCTCTCTTTCCCTCTCTCCTTCTCTCTTTCGTTCTCTCTCGCTCTCTCTCACTCTCTCTCTCTCTCTCGCTTTATAATTGAAAAATTAAAAATCCAAGTTAGCATTCCTTAAATACCGTCCGGTACACACGAAAAATGTTCCCTCATGATTTAAATTTTTATGTTTCGATTTCAAAAGACACCTTCTTTGTCAGAGACTTTCCAAATTGTGCCCCCCCCCCCAACACACACATACACACACCTACACACCCACGTTTACATGGCTTTACTTCCGAGGACAACTATTGTTCCTCTATTGTTACTCGTCCTCGGACAGTCGACGGAATAAGGCATAAATTCATTGTTCGACGTTCGAGGACTATTGTCCGGCTTCCGAGGACCATTGTTGTCATGATTTTTTTTTTGTTCTCTGTCCGAAAATGTCCTCGGACATAATGCTAAACAAACGCACACACACACACACTTTTTACAGAATCCTGGAGAGCGTTTCATCAAGCGTTTTTTCAGTGACTATTACTGACAAATTTGCTCTCAGCAAAGGATGCAAGGATTTCAGTAGCTTAACAGTTGTCGGTAAAAATCACTGACAAAACGCTTGATGAACGCTCCCCTAGATCCGCCCAGAGTTCAGCTATAGATACCAATCGTATCATCAAGTCACCCTTCTATAATCCAATGCGAAGACGATGAATATTCCTAAACACTGGCGTAGACAGGGGGCACCGGGGGCCATGCCCCCCCCCCCCCCCCTATTCAGCCACTAAAAAAAAAAAGGAAAAAAAAACGAGAGCGAGAGCGAAAATGCGGGGGAAGTGAGAGAAAGAGGCCTAAAAAGGGGCTACAAGCCGTTATATGGCTCTCAATATGTGCTAAAACGTCAAAGATTTCGCGCTTCGCGCGAGAAGGGAGGAAATAACTCTTCTCTCCCTGCCCCCACCCCTGTTATCATGGGTGTCGATCCGGGGGGATGGGGGTATATATAAAAAAAAAATTAAGGTGGGGGCCCTGATAGCAGAAAGTGTTAAAAAATGACGTGATATTTACGTCGTGGTTTTCGTCTATTTTACGTCCTGTAATTACGTCAATAAGACGACAACTTGCACCAACGCAAGACGTCAAGAGGACGTCTTATTTTGACGTCATCTCTACGTCTTCATTCCTCTTCCCTGATAGCAGAAAGTGTTAAAAATGACGTGATATTTACGTCGCGGTTTTCGTCTTCTTTAGGTCCTGTTATTACGTCAATAAGACGACAACTTGCACCAACGCAAGACGTCATCTCTACGTCTTGTACACTGTAAAAACTATAAGTGCTACTTTTAGGGGCATGTATAGTGACTGCACCTGAAATGCTGGTTATAGCACTTGTAGTGTGCTAATTTACCAGCAAAAAAAAATGTGACCGTGGCGAGCCTCGAACCAGGTTCCGCTGATTGAGAGGCGCTGACGTTACCGATGGACTAACGAATGCTTCTTGCAATCCAGTTTAGTCATGGGAGTCAAGTAGATAACATGAACTATGTGGTGTCGTAAGTTCACTATGTAACAATATGATCTGCTTTAAATCGTACAATGTGAGTTAGTCTAGCGGTAATGCCAGCCATTCTCGATCAGCAGACCCTGGTTCGAAGCTCGCCCAAATCATTTTTTTATGAATGTTTAGCAGTTTAAGGAGCCGGTCCAGCTCCCGTGAAAGTGCTGAAATAGCACGCTGTGTGCATTTAATAGCACTCTGAGTGCAGTCCCTATGCATGCCCTCAAAAAGTGCTATATACAGCACTTCAGTTTTTACAGTGTACAGATGACGTCAAAATAAGACGTCCTCTTGACGTCTTGCGTTGGTGCAAGTTGTCGTCTTATTGACGTAATTACAGGACGTAAAAAAGACGAAAACCACGACGTAAATATCACGTAATTTTTACCACTTTCTGCTATCAGGGGGGATGGCCTGTATTTTTACCCCCCTCCCCCCCCCCTCCAATATTTTTGGATTATGATACATTAACTTAAAGACCTCAGCCTGACCCAAAACAACCATATATTGACGTAAAGCTTAGTAAACAAAGAATATAATTACCCTGGTTATTCATAAATTTTCGTCTCCGTTTATGCATAAAAAATAAAAAAGATAATTTTTTTGGTCCGCCCCCTCCCTATGGCGTAACACTGCAGGGGGTCGCTAGACGTGTGACGACATGTCATGTATACAGCTCCGAGTGCGTCTACACGATATGTCGTCATCAAATTTTCACCCCCCGCAAAGTAGCGTTCCTCAGAGACGGGGCCCAATCCACCGGGGCTCAACATTCGGGACGCTGTTACTCATTCCACAGGAAACGGAATCTCATGAAGTTGGTTTCAATTTGTTCATAAAATATATAGCTCCCCGTGGATGAATAAAGGGTATATTTCAAAATTCGGTCAGGCTGAGGTCTTTAAAACTAATAATTATCCAAACTCATGATGTTTGATCTTGAAATACCATCACATTCTTTAATGATTAGAAGTAAGGAAATAAGAAATGCCATAATTTGATTGCGAAAATATCGCTCGCATTGTTATTCTCAATTAAGGGTTAAGGGGTCCGTCTATTGGTGTATTGTATCTATTGAAAAATCCTGGCTACGCCTGTGTTCCTAGCTCATTAATTAATTCCACGCACATCAGCAGCAATCATCGTATAACGCTTGTTGAAAACCTGTGTGATTAAACTTAATCGCCACCCGCCTCATTTCAAGAACAGACCTCAGCGAAGTCACATCACGGCGGCGTTCAACTCGTCTTCGAAAAAATGAATGCCTCATCAGCAATCAACGCAAGCGATGATACCTACCATACTGACCACGATGTATACCCGTCTTGCTACTATCCTTTGGCATACACCAGACTTATCGCATTGGCAATCGCTGTGGTCATAATGACCACCACTCTCATCTTAATTCCTTGTCATCGTCGACTTCGAAAGCGACATCACATCTTTCCCTTCAATCTCTTACTCGCCGATCTGAGCAGCGGAATCGGATATACATGTTATGTAGGAGTCAATGTAGGAATAATCGAAGCTACCCGAGAGGTAATTCACTTGACAGTAATTGTAATTTTATACGTCTATTTTCTTTTCCTTCCAAAAAGCGCTTACATTCTTTCTATTTTAGCCCGGACCAGTGACTAGGACTATCAGTCTCACTAGAGCGGAGGCCGATCGCCGACCAGCGACAATCAGTTGGCTGTCAGTGGTCGTAGAATGGTGTAGTTAGTCTTCTAAATGTTGTTATTAGTCGGCAATAATTGGTTGATCGAGGTTTTTGGTTGGCTAGAGGTTTCTTATGTTCCATGGAAAGACTTTTTCGTTTTTCTGATCCTTTAGCCCAAGTCTCACTAAGCGTATGACCAGTTGCCGAATTCTCACAACCAAAAAGAAAAAAGAAGGGAAAAAAATCAACAAGAAAACTAAAAACAACAACAACAAAAGCTGCAAACATCGACAACCAGTTTGCAGGAAGTGTCATATGGCGATTAGTAGCCGGCGATTGGTTGTAGGGCTGCTTCCGATCCTCTATGTTCCGATCTGTTGCCGAATGACGTACGAAACTTAAGAGAAGAAAAGGGTTAAAGATTGGGGCTTGTATGATGAAGATGAAACTGCAAGTAAACAATAGAGACAGCGGAGAAGTTGAAGGGCAAAATGAAGGGATAAGGAGATTACAGTATGAGAGGAAAGAAAGATGTCCCGTAATATCAAAATAGGTCAACAGCTTGTCATAGTGTGCATAACACCGTGGCAACCTGATGAAGGCCAGTTAGTGTCATATGGCGATTAGTAGCCGGCGATTGGTTGTAGGGCTGCTTCCGGTCTTGGGGGGGGGGGGGGTCACATGCACGAATACCTACTAAATAATTTCTACCATCTCATTTTTCTTCATATTATGACAAAACCCCACCGTACCTTTTCAATCAAAGACTGGCAGGAGAGTAATCCCATTTCCCAATATAAGGTATTAATATTAAAGGACAAGTTCATTACGGTACGAGGGTGTAAACCTGAAGTTATTCAAAATTGTGCAGTTATATTCAAATTTGCATCCTTGGTTCTTGTGTGTTACTCAAAAATTGTATTTAAAAAAATATTTGTAGTGGATAGATAGGACTGATTATACGGTTAAAGTTATAAATACTATCCACACTTAACATAATGTAACCTTCAAGACAGTCGACCAGTCTACGAACGTCAACCATACACGGCGAAAGCTGATCGCAGTCGTGTGACAGAAGTGAGAAAATCGTATCAATATGAAATATAAAACCAAATTCATCTAAGGATATTGCCATGTTTTTGTCTGTCGGGGCGGGGGGGGGGGGGGGTATTACATGTAATAGAGGGACTTTTGCAACATCAGAGAAAGCAGCATACGTAAAATGAGGAAAATTAATAGACGTTTTTAAACCTTTGGACTGAAATTTGATCCCTTATCTCTCTTTAAAAAAAAAATAATACAGTGTTTGAATTAAGCAAGCTGCATCAACAATTTATTTCATAATTGAAATATTCACCCCCCCCCCCAAAAAAAAAGAGAGAGAGAGAGAGAAAAAAAAGTAGTTTCCAAAATTAGGTTCCTTGTTGATTGTCGGTGTTCCATTCGGCGATAGTCGGCAAACTCTGCAGATAAGTTGGCGATCAGTCGGCGATCAGTCTGAGAACTGTCGCCCTATCTTGGCAAACAAAGAACACCCTTTCTACGACTAGTTTGATTGGCACAAGTTTTTCGATGTAGCAGCGTAAAAATTCAGGAGAAAAAATGCTCTAAAAACCACTCGCCGACCACTGACAACCATTTAAAGACTGCCAAAAACCTTTTGCGACCTCTGACAACGCTCTACTGTGTCCGAGCATTTCTTTTGGTCGGTGACCTCCTGTAGCCCATGCCAGCTGGCGACTAATAGACCACCGATTGCCGACCATTGCGATGTAACTTTGTTTATTACTTCTGCGCAGTTATCAGTCATCATAGTGGCAAATACTCAGGGCTATCGGAAACCGAATGCCAACCTATCGACCTGCGGTTGCCCACCAGTCTTCCATATATGGATGAATTGATAAACGGTGTGCAACTGGTTGGTCATTTCGTAGGCAGCATGTCTCAATATTGGTAAAATGTGTAGGAAGAGTTCAGAGACCCTTGGCCAGATACCTTTTTCGAGCAGTCAGTAGCCAGATAATTTTACATTAAATTCTGAATGCAAATGTTTCTCTCTTCACTCCTCCCAGGTCTTCATATCCATAGGTATCATAGTAAAAACATTACCTGGTGTCTTTCCTAAGCATCGTTCTAATGTCTGGATACCAATTCATCACCATCCGACTAGACCCATTTGGTGCCCGTAATATCATCACCACGCCACGCTTGACTGTGACCTGTGTAGCGACGTGGGCGATATCGTTTTCTATTTGGTCAACAATAAATTTAGTGTCTGATCATGTCTTCATTGCCCTGGCCTTTTCATGGACCACCACGATCATCACCGGTCTCTGCTACATCTTCATTTACCGCTCCATTGCCAAGGTACCGTGCGACGGCAACATCACCCGGGAACGGAAGGAGGAGAATCAGAGGGTACTCCGCACGTTCGGTCTTGTTTTCGGGACCACTGTTCTTTGCTGGATCTGGCCTTGGGTATCCTGGGCTCTCCGATATTGGACTACAGCTCCTCCAAACGTCTGTCTTTATGTCGCTGAGGAGCTAACGATTAGCGTCAACTGGATTGCAAAGACCATCATCTATTGGTGGCGACTCAAGGAGTTTAGATCGACGTTCGCCTCCTGTAGGAGACAGAGAAGAATCGTCGATCTACAGCTTTAAAGCTGAAATATAGCAATGGATTGGTTCGTCATTCATATTTGTCTTTATATTTGTCTGTATATTTTCACGGTATTGTATATAATTATTGTCATTTTATGAAATGTGGAATATACAAATTATATCAGGAGACCTGTTATTATAAATATTTATATTTTTCATTAATATTATCGTCATTAACATCACCAATTATAATTATTGCTCGCTTCTGAACCTAGTAAAGATGTAGAAAATTACTTCATTTTCGATGATATTTTCGTGAAAAATTTGTATTTTTAGATCTACTTCATCATGCCCATATACTGAGCTTCGAGCGTTCTTGATCAAGTTACTTTTCTAGCCTCTTCTGAATATCTTTTATTTGACTAGGCAAACAAAAAACTGCAAAAGAAAACAAAAATACAACAACAAAAATGAATAAACCGTTAATGTAATGTTTTTAGCGTCACCTGTTTTTACACTCTCAAAATGATGGGTAAAATTTATCCATTACTGTGTAAAAAAGGAACATTCATGTTCGTTGGGTAAAATTTTACCAAATATTTGCACAATTTTATTCAATATATTTTTTAGAGTGTACTTGTTTCTTGCGCTCCCATTACAAGCTTCGCCTCTTTCTTTTTTAAAGACATTTTCTGTATTAGTTTCTATTCTTAAACGCATTGTATCCTTTGTCAGAAGGAAATAAATGTGAATTTTCAACTCAATGTTATAGCTGTTCACTGTGTCCTATAAGGAATGTGCATTATTCTTCTTATTTTCATTTCATAATTGTTAAAACTGTCTGTTACGCAGGGATGACGCTAGACCATGTGGAATGGAGGTGCCCGATCAAAATTGATTTTATAATTATTATGCAAATGTGAAAAACTAAAATTTTCCGATACAATATGGGAGATTTTCAGGAAGATTTTGTGACAGAAAAGCAAGTAATAATTACTGGGGAGACTCGCTCCAAGCTCTCTATATAGCGACACTAGGCTATGTTTTATCTACAGACCTCCCTTTTCTCTCTTGTTAACTTTTTTTTCTTCTTTCAGAGAAGCCGTAGTATATAGGCTGTGGTCCGTTGGATACACCACGGCATTCTGCCTGCATTGACTTAAGCTATCAGAACAGCTTAAACAATGTCCGCAGAAAACATATATCCACTATTCGTGTTCTCCGCAATAAAAAAAGTAATGAGAAAAAAGACAGAAAAGAAAATGGAGGGAGAAAGTGAGGAGAGGAGACGGAAAACTAGGAGAAAAAGGTAAAGTCAAAGAAATATGAGAGAGAGAGAAAAAGAGAAAGACAGACAGACAGACAGAAGAGGAGAGAACCCCCCATCAGAGACGTCGATTCGTTCGGTATAGATATAAAAAGCTCTGCCCCTCCAATGCTTTGTCTCTTTCGAACAAATCGACGCCTCTGCCCCCAGTTAAATTCCTATAGCTGTCAGCAAGTTTGAGTTATATCAAGACAAGCTATTTTTGTAATAACTTGTGATTGCCCCCTCCCCCTTTTTTGCAGGGGGTGGGGAATTTTCTAGGACCATTTTATGGGAAATTAATTCGAACAAAAATATGTGATAAAAATAATCTATGTATCCGTGGCGTATTCTGCATAGTGTAAAGCTGGCGTACGCCCCCCCCCCCCCCCCAACCTCCTCGTTTGAAGGCCCAGGAAATAAATCAATAACTAATCAATAAATAATAACTATTCAATAATCAGTAATCAATGGGATTATAGCACACAGAGATACATTACAACGCCGCTCCCTCCCCCCCCCCCCCCCAAAAAAAAAGGTCTGGGGAGGATTCCCTGCCTGTAACGTGTATCCATATGCTTAGCGAGGATCTAATGTTTGAGGGGTCACTGCTTTCATAGGGGCACCGGTCTACTTGGTGTATGAAAGGCTAATTAACAAGGCCAACGACTGGGGGAGGGGAGGGATGGGAAGAGAGTCCTCTTAGCTAATGTTTTTGTTCGCCTGCCGGTCTATCTTGTTTTCTCTTTTGTTTTCTCTCTTTATGGTTTCATTTTCTTTTTCTTCGTTCATTGAAGGGCACCTTCCTTCCGTAGCTACACCACTGTGTTTATCAATGTTTGGATAAGCCACTGAATGTATATGAGAACTAAACAAAACAAGTAGGGCCAATTTTGCTAATTAGGATCTTAATGATGCCCAACAAGAAAGTCGACCGTAGAGTATACATTTAGATATGTTTGGTTCTTTCTCACAATTAATATTTTAGAAAGGTTACTCCTCCCCCAAGGTAATTAGAACATCCTTCAACTGGAGGATACATAATCAAAATCATATGTGTGTGACGAAAATCGATGTCAAATTTGTAATGACCATGATATGAGCTTTTCAGCGAAATAATAGGAGCAGTGCTTTTTAACTTACATTTGGCGAAAACTCATTTCAGGCCTGCTAAAATACAGTAGTTTACAGTATAGTAAAGTAAAATTAAGATGATGGGAAATTGCCACCCTCACTCGCTCGCATACTTTTCTTTTCCTGGATCAGCATTACCTTTTCCGGCAAAGGCAATAATAATCGCTCTCTCTCTCTCTCGCTCTCGCACCCTTTATAACTAAAAAATAAAACATCCAATCTAGCATAATCTTAAGTACCGGTATACACACGAAAAATGTTCGCACATGATTTCTAATTTTAAGTTTCAATTTTAGACCTCTCAAAAGACACCTTCTTTGTCAGAGACTTTCCGAATTGTGCCCCCCACACACACTATTTACAGAATCCGGGATCCGCCCCGTGTTCTGCTCTAGATACCGATCGCATCATCAAGTCATCCCTCTATAATCCAATGCGAAGACGATGAATAATCTGAGCTCATTGATTAATTCCAAGCCCATCAACAGCAATTAACATTTAACGCTTGTTGAAATACGGCCGCCTCATTTCAAGAACAGACCTCATCGAAGTCACATCACGGCGGCGTTCAACTCGTCTTCGAAAAAATGAATGCCTCATCAGCAATCAACACAAGCATCGATGATACCTATCATACTGACCACGATGTATCAAAACCGTCTTGCATTTATCATTTGTATTACATAGGATTCATGACATTGGCCATCGCTATGGTTATGATGACCACCACGCTCATCTTGATTCCTTGTCATCGTCGACTTCGAAAGCGACATCACATCTTCCCCTTCAATCTCGCACTCGCTGATCTGAACGGTGCAATCTGGAAAACATGTTTAATAGGGTTCGGAAAAGCCCTTATCGAACGTTACTACGAGGTAATTCATTTGATAATAATTGTTATTATATACCCGTTTTCTTTTCCCTCTAAAAGGGCCAACATTCTTTCTAATTTGGCCTCCGGCATGCCAAAACCAACGAACCTGCCTTGTGCTTTTTTATTATATGTAAGAACATTATTCGTTTTTTTTCAGGTACGTGTAGATTATCGTTAAGGAAAAGGAGGGGGGTAATGGCCGGGCTGTAGATCCCCGCGAGGAAGCACGGAAACCGAGTGAGGACTCTTTTGGAAGGGGGCTACAAGGCAAATGAGGCAAATAAAGCCTCAGTCACACTAAAGCGGCGATAGGTAGCCGACCAGCGGCAACCAGTTGGTTGTCAGTGGTCGTTTGCCGACATGGTTGCAGTTGTTTGTTGTTTTTCTCGTTTTTTCTAATGAACTGATAACCGGTTTGCATCCGATTGGTGACCTATGTGCAACCGATCGTTGTCCTTTATGCAATGTGACCGACCGGCGAGTAAAATTTCTTTCAAATTTCGGGGTTTCTGTCGGCAGTGGCTGTCGATAAATGTGGTTGCAACTCACCCCCCCCCCCCCCCCCCCAGCTACTCGGCGACCGGTCACCACTCTGTTAGGCTTTATAATATATTAAGAAAGGATATTGCTACATAAAAAAAAATCAGAGAACACTGTCAGGCCCTTAAAAAAAAACAGTGGAAGAATCTGATATTTTCATGAAAAAGCACACCCTGTTTTTTTAGTTTTGAAATCCAGTTCGATCTTATTTATATATCTCGTTCGATTGACATCTTTTTCACAGGTGCATTTTTTTTATAGTTCATGCATAATATTATGAGCAGTATAATTATGTTTATATTCTTCAGATTTAACTTGAATAAAGAAAAAAAATATGGCGCTTTATTTTGCCTTGTTGCTCATCATAATATACTTAGAAGATGGTATAGTAAAAGAATTCCTGAGAAAATCTCCGTAATTAATGAGATTCTAAGAACAATTTTGTTATTATTTACCTTCTTTCAATGAAAATTGTCAATTATTATTTCTTCCTGGTTGGAAATTTGTGTGGTGGAGGCGGGGGGTTGTCCCTCGACCTTGCCCCCTTTGAATACGCTATAGTGATGTGTAGGAAGAGCTTTATCGAGTCAGTATCCGAATAATTTTACTTCTTTTGTTTTCCCTTTACCCCTGCCAGGTCTACAGATTCACATTATCCATAGTAACAACATCATTTCTGGTGTCTCTCCTAAGCATCGTTCTGATATCTGGATACCAGTTCATCACCATCCATCTAGACCCGTTTGGCGCCCGTAATATCATCACCACGCCTCGCTTGATAGCGACATGTGTAGCGACGTGGGCGATTTCGTTCTTTATCTCGACAGCCATTTTTGTGGTCGATGATTTCCATATTTTAAAACTCCTTCTAACCATTTCCTGGACCACTACCATTATTACCGG
Organism: Heliocidaris erythrogramma; assembly: GCA_025617745.1. NCBI lineage: Eukaryota > Metazoa > Echinodermata > Echinoidea > Camarodonta > Echinometridae > Heliocidaris > Heliocidaris erythrogramma. The sequence goes on along the minus strand of CM046857.1, from coordinate 18,897,807 downwards.
TCTGTTCTACATCTTTATCTACCGCTCTGTTACCAAGGTACCGTGCGACGGCAACATTACCCGGGAACGGAAGGAGGAGAATCAGAGGGTGCTCCGCACGTTCGGTGTTGTATTTGGGACCACTGTTCTTTGCTGGATCTACACTTGGGTATCTTGGGGCCTCCTAACTTGGCCTAAAGGTCCTGTTAACGACTGTCTTCATGTCACTGGGATTATGATGAATTGCGCCAACTGGATTGCAAACTCCATCATTTATTGGTGGCGACTCAAGGAGTTTAGATCAATATTCGCCTCCTGCAGGAGACAGAGAAGAATCGTCGATCTACAGCTTTAAAGCTGGATTGCAGAAACTGATTGATCCGTCGACTTCACATTTTGTCTTGTAAATAATACCTATAATATCCTCTTGGACAGATTTTGCATCCAAAAAGGGCTTTTCACCATCCAGTCAATCTTTGTAATCAAGAGCTTTAATAGAAGTAACATGTATTTCCATCATTATTCAAACGAACAATAATATTAAAGAATATTTAAAAATGTCGCTCAGCAGGGGGGTTATGAGATTTTTGTTGGGTCCAGTTTTCCTCCATAATTCTCTGACAAAAAAGGGAAATCCGTATTTCTATCTTCTCGCCAGCCCTCAAAAAGTAGCTCAGTGGGGGGGGGGGGGGGGGGTGGCGATATAACAAAAATTTTTACCCATCCCTCCAAAAGTCGCTCAGTTCGAAAGGGGGGAGGGCAATAAAAAAGGGGCAAAATGTATACTTTTCTTTCAAAAATCAATAAATAATAACTATTCAATAATCAGTAATCAATGGGATTATAGCACACAGAGATACACAATACATTACGCCGCTCCCTCCCCCCCCCCCCCCCAAAAAAAAAGGTCTGGGGAGGATTCCCTGCCTGTAACGTGTATCCATATGCTTAGCGAGGATCTAATGTTTGAGGGGTCACTGCTTTCATAGGGGCACCGGTCTACTTGGTGTATGAAAGGCTAATTAACAAGGCCAACGACTGGGGGAGGGGGAGGGATGGGAAGAGAGTCCTCTTAGCTAATGTTTTTGTTCGCCTGCCGGTCTATCTTGTTTTCTCTTTTGTTTTCTCTCTTTATGGTTTCATTTTCTTTTTCTTCGTTCATTGAAGGGCACCTTCCTTCCGTAGCTACACCACTGTGTTTATCAATGTTTGGATAAGCCACTGAATGTATATGAGAACTAAACAAAACAAGTAGGGCCAATTTTGCTAATTAGGATCTTAATGATGCCCAACAAGAAAGTCGACCGTAGAGTATACATTTAGATATGTTTGGTTCTTTCTCACAATTAATATTTTAGAAAGGTTACTCCTCCCCCAAGGTAATTAGAACATCCTTCAACTGGAGGATACATAATCAAAATCATATGTGTGTGACGAAAATCGATGTCAAATTTGTAATGACCATGATATGAGCTTTTCAGCGAAATAATAGGAGCAGTGCTTTTTAACTTACATTTGGCGAAAACTCGTTAACAGGACCTTTAGGCCAAGTTAGGAGGCCCCAAGATACCCAAGTGTAGATCCAGCAAAGAACAGTGGTCCCAAATACAAAAGGGGGGAGGGCAATAAAAAAGGGGCAAAATGTATACTTTTCTTTCAAAAAGGCCCGGGATTGCCCCCCCCCCCCTATATCCGCCACTGGCATGACGGACAGAACACAGCGTGATCACAGAGTGGCCAGAGTGGAAACTTAAAAATAATATATCATTATGTTATTTCTTTTTTTTTTACACTGTGAAGACACTTTTCACTGTGCCGCGGGGGACACACACAGTATATATGCTCACACTGTCTCGTGAAAGAGACTCACAGTGTGTACATGCATCGAAGTGTAAACACAGAGTTGATTTTGAACGTGTTGAATCCTTTCAAGTTGGTTATCTGAATATCTGTCATGACAAAATATTGCAAGTATATATACATTGTTAGCCACGCCTGTTGAATTTCTGTATATTTTCACTGTATTGTATGTTTATTATTGTCATTTTGATCAGAAGTGGAATTCTTAAATTATAGCAATAGACCTATTATTATAAATGTTTATAACTTTCGTTAATATTATTTTCGTCATCGTCATCAACATCAAAATTATAATTATTGCTCACTTCTGAACGTAAGATGAAGCAAATAACCTGATTATGCCACCGATGGCTTGTCTCGAATGGGTGGGGTGCGGGAGCGGGATGGGAGCGGGAACGGGCACACCCTTTCGAGACAAGCCCCCCCCCCCCGGTTATCTCGAATGGACGCGTTCCCAGCGAGAAGTTCAATGAACGCGCCACTTCGAGACAACCGGGGGGGCTTTCCTCGAATGGGTGTGTTGAGTAGACTTTTGTAACAGACGTTTTAGAATTTTTTTTGAAAAATGTACTCTTTTTTCGTTTTTCTTTTGTCTAAGATGTAGAAAATATAAAAAAACGGTATCTAAAAATGCTTTTGACAAGGAAATCATTATTTGTGCAAAATAAATAGGAGAATTGAATAATTATGCATTAAAACACACGGGGAAGAAAGGGCAAGTGGCGTAGCTAGGATTGTTAATTTATTTTTATTTTTTTGGCGTGACCTGTTAAATATTGTGAAATTGTGTTACAGACATGTGCTGACATAAGCCAAGGTGTGTTTATCATCTTTCCAAAGTTAGAAACACCTTTTAATGCCACTATCATTCTATCAATACCCACTATCAAAAGTCAAAACTCATATCAAAAGGTCGTTTGTACCCGGCCCCAACTCCCCATACAAGGGGTAGGCCTATGCTCGTAACTCCTTTTCAAAAGTGACCCCCTATTCCGGAGAAGTTGGAATTTGTTTTACCCCCTATCCCGGGGAATTTTCTGAGATATTGGACCCCCTATCCAGGCAATTTAGGAAATTAACCCCCCCCCCCCCCCCCCACCTATCCCCGGGGAGGAAACCACCAGAGTCTGCGAAAATTGACCCCTATTTACATTTTCCCGGGAATATTTTTTCATCTTCCTCATTCATCTTCCTATTTTCTTACTCACCCACCAATAAGGGGTGGGGCATGGCCATCTTGTGCCTCCCCCCCCCCCCCGTAAAAAAATACGCCGCAGTGAATTAACATTCTATTCTGGACTGTCTGCCCGACCAGACCTTTGAATTTTAAATGAACATTCCATTATGAATTCATGCAACCTCATACATTCATTTGACAACCCCCGGTTATCAGTGACGGCACCGGGAGTCAGAAGCTTTGCCCCCCAGTTGCCCCCAATAATTTTCGGAGTGAAAAAAATAAAAGGGTGGAAAATTTTGTTTGTCCGCCCTTGCCCCCAACAATTTCTTTTGCCCCCCATTTGACCCCCCCCCCCCCCCCCCCCCACCCCACTTTAAAAATCCTGGTGCCGCCACTGCCGGTTATATTTTCTACATCTTAGACAAAAGAAAAACGAAAAAACCAGCAAGAGTACATTTTTCAAAAAAAATTCTAAAACGTCTATTACAAAAGTCTACTCAACACAGTCATTCGAGGAAAGCCCCCCCCCCCCCCCCCCCCGGTTGTCTCGAAGTGGCGCGTTCATTGAACTTCTCGCTGGGAACGCGTCCATTCGAGATAACCGGGGGGGGGGGGGCTTGTCTCGAAAGGATGTGCCCGTTCCCGCTCCCATCCCGCTCCCATCCCGCTCCCGCACCCCACCCATTCGAGACAAGCCTGATTTTCGATGATATTTTCGTGAAAAGTTTGTATTAGATCATGCCCATAAACTGAGCTTCGAGCATTTTGGATCGAGTTACTTTAATCTGTATCCTATTCTGAATGTCTCTTCTTTGAATAAGCAACAACAACAACAACAAACTGCAAAAAGAAAACAAAAAATACAGCAACAACAAAAATAATTGAACGTTTATGTAATGTTTTTAGCGTCCTCTGTTTTCACACTCTAAAAGATAATCGTCGATAACAGTTTATCCATTACTGGGTAAAAAGGCAATGTTCGTTGGGTAACATTTTACCAAAATAATATTGTGTACATTTTTAGAGTGTTTTTTCCTGGCGTTCCCATTACAAGATTCGCCTTCGGGAATTCGCCTCTTTATACATTTTCTGTATCAGTTTCTATTATTGAATGCATTGTATCCTTTGTCAGAGGGAAATAAATGTGAATTTTCAACTCAATATCAGCTGTTCAGCCTAAGAAATGTGCATTATTCTTCTTTTTGTTTAATTCGCAATCTTTAAAGTTCAATAACTGGTACACAGGAACGACGCTATAACATGTGGAATGGGGGTGCCAGATCAAAATTAATTTTATAATAAGAGGGAAGATTTTCAGGGAGATTTTCGGAGAGATTTTATTACTGAAAAGGAAGTAATAATCACTGGAGAGACTGGTTCCAAACTCTAGTGGCATTTTTCTACGGTTTATCCATAGACCTATACTTTTCCTTTCTTGTACCTTTTTGCAGAGGAGCCGGAGTATAGGCCGTGGTCCCATTGGATACACCCTGACATTCTTCCTCCAATGACTTGAACTTGAACTTGAACTTGAACTTTATTTATCCAATAACAGTACAAAACATGAAACAAAATGTATACAAATTTAATTATAACAGAGTTAAGGATAAAAAGGAACCAGAAAATTTCATGAATGCTAATCAAGTCTGGTACCTTTAAATATTGGAAAACATTGTTTGGTAATAGAATAAACAACAAATAATGCGAAGAGGATTATGAATAAAACTATAATACAAATATAATGGATGAAAGTTCAATAAACATTGTTTGGTAATAGAATAGACAACGAAAATGTAATGTTAAATATGAAGAAGATTATAAACAAAACTATAATACAAATATAAGTGGATGAAAGGTCAGTATTAAATATCTATCTGTTTAATCAGATACTTAATATTTAGAAGTTTTTATCAGTCATTCATTTGAAAGGTGTTCAACTATAGCGTTTTTCTTTTTTTAAGCAAGATATGGATGGCTTTGTCCGCACAGCAAGTGGTAGATCATTCCACACCGAACTATACCTACATATGAAACTGAAAATTTTCCTTTGGTCGTTCTGACTTTGGGTATATACAAGTTGTTTTTTTTTCCTTTTGCCTAGTCCTATAATTATCCTGAATAAATGAGCAATATTGGATGATTGAATGAGGTAACATTCCATTTACAAGTTCATATAAAAATAGAAATACAAAAATTGTGCAGTTGGTATACATTTAAAATCTTTTACTTTTGAAATAATGGAGTCATAATTGAACCAAATGTGATAGCGCGTAGAGCCATTTTTTGACTAAAACAGTATATACACTTTAGATTCGTTTCATAAGTGTTACCGCATACTTAAGTTGTCAATGTCGGCAGAATAAGTAAAAGAAAAAGTGGAGGAAGAAAGTGAGGAGAGAAGACGGAAAACTAAGAGAAGAGGGAAAAGACAATGAAGAAGGGCAAAGAGAGCGCGATAGAGAGAGGGAGAGACACACTCATCCCCAATATGTTCCTGTATAGCTGTCACAAGTTTTGATATTTCTCTTTTCAGCTATAAGCTAATTTTTGTAAACTGGCAATCACTGATGACCGTTCCCCCGTTATTGAGGGGGAGGGGGTTGTTCTATAAAACACAGGGCTACCAAGATACATTACAACGCCCCCCCCCCCCCAAAAAAAAAAGGTAAAAAGGTATGTGGTGCATTCCACGCCTGTAATGTGTATCCTGGGGGTAGTGTTGGTTCAATGTTTGAGGGGGGCACTGATTTCATTGGGGCACCAAATGAAGATTAGTATTAGGGTTAGGTTTAGGTTTAGGTTAAGGATAAGTATGGCAAATTTAGAACAGAGCAATTGCCGCAGGAGCAAATGTTACTATTTCTTTCTATACTAATTCCGTGATGTTATTGTGTGCCTCCATTTTAAAAAGTGAATTGCCTAACATTACAAACAAGTTGTGAAGGTGTAGAATTTCTACCGCTTCATATATAAATTCTGCTGATTTATTCGCTCTTCTTATTCTCCTGAAGACGGCCAGAGCATTCTGACCGGAACGTGGAGTTATTCCAACTCACATGGTTGTACCGCAAACCTTTTTCTGAATAACAGATACTAAAACAACAATTTCTCTTCCAATTATCCTAATACACGTACATCAAATTAATATACATCAAAGCACATGTGTTTTCCTAAAATCTGACTGTCTTCACTTCTCTTTGACAGCACTTCAAATTAATATGAGCCAATCGCATATGCAGTTCATGCACGTTCCAATCAATTTACTTAACCTGGGTTATACTGATATCGGTTCCACAATTATAGCGATACAAAACTGAACAAGTTACCTAACTTCTTTTTCGCGTGTTCATTGCATATAATAAACAATACAACCGCCATAAATACAATTTGTGCTGAAAAGAGCCAAAAAACCATTTTCACTATCATCAAAATAAACATAAACTGGACAAAATCAAATACTGCATTGTTTGCACGTGCGACTGGCTCAACAACATTACACCGGCCAGGAGGACGAGGGTGTCTTAGAGACCGTCGTAAAGGCGGATCTTCCTCATTTGAGGTCCCCTCCTTACTTTCCTGCGTTCCAACTTCAGTTCCACGTTCATCATTATCAGCACTATTTACACTATCATTACATGGGGCATCAAAGACATTTTCATCATCATGGACTAAAACAAACAGAACATTCAAATAGGAATTTAACTTGCTAAAGAGAGCGTAATCGTGCTGATAACGCAAAAGGTCCGTGAGTTCCGTCTAACGCCCCCCCCCCCCCCCCCTACCCCTCGGCGGCGGCTACGCCATACGCTGAACAAGGGTTTATTTTTGGTAAGGTCTGTCAGCTTGGTTCGGCGTACCGGCTCCGCATCACCGCTACCGAGGTGGCAAAATGGGGGATGTTAGTTGTTACATAAATTGGACCACGTTAATTATTACAAGTTTGGACAGTTCAGTTTACGTTTCTAATTGATCGCTTGTCTTTATTCGTGAAAAACCTTGTTTACATTTCTTGCTTCCGTCAACGGTTCAGTTAATTGTCTCGTTAATAATCAAACACTTTTCACGTCATTAATATCATGAACCTTAAATTCTTACTCTACCTTACGCTACGAGTTAGTGGGTAAAGGAAAGGATGGGGAAGGGACATAAAAGGATTATTTCAGTTCGTTCGAGCTCGTAATTGTTCTTGCTTTTAAAGTGTTTTTATTAAATTAGAGTTCTTAAATGTTCTTAAAAGAAGGCCTTTTTATTGGGATTCAATTTGACTTAGCTCTTTCTTTCTCTGCTCCTGTCCCTCGACGTGTCGTCACTCGGTAGTTGATGCGCCTACTGCAGACTTCTGATCCTCTCGCAAGCTGGTGCTATTCCTCAAGGTTGCTTTACTTTGTGTGCAGTCTGTCGCCCGATCCTTGTTTCAATTTGTCGACTGTTCTTCTTTCAATTTGCAATCATGTCACCTCTCACTGCAGATCATTCCTGAGTGCAATTAGAACCTCACAATTTCTCTGACTGTCGGCTGCGTACTGCATGGCATTAACTCAGTCTCATTGAGGCATCGTAGTTACAAAAGATTCGATTAATTCATGTCTCAGAAATGAATGTCGAACAAGCTATGCATTTCAGTTATTTTGTTGACTTTTCCCCAACTCAGCTCGAAGAAAAGAGATTCCTCTGAAAACTCTCCACTTTCCAGGGATATAACTTTATTGTAGAGGGATCTTCCAGTGTCCAGACATTACAGAAATTAAATAAAAGGGGGGGGGGACAAAAGGGGTGGCAGATGCTCGGGGTCCAGGGATGCAAGTGCAAGGGGGAAGAAGGATTTAGGAGTTTTTATATAAAATTAGCAAACACCTAAGCTGCCTACCTCGCATCTCGAGCCCAGCAGATCTCTTATTATTTTTCTTTACTTTACATCCCATAATACTTATTGCTGTCCGACCAGCTCTCAGTCTCTTCCTTTTGACAGACAGGGCAAAACCTTTTCCCATTGGTCAAACTTTCCAAACAAAATCATACAAATATATTATCAACAACACTCCAAAAGTTATTTCGACTTTCCAATTGGTCAACTAACGGGGCAGTCCTTATTCCATTCAGCGTGGGTACACTGGGTTAACTCTTACCACTGTTCTCGAGATCCAACTGACAGCTTATATTCTACATGTATATGTGTCAATTGGCTGTCATGATACTGACACCTGCTTTTATTAAAAATACAAACAAATACATGACTAAATTTGAGCAAAAATAGATTATTCGTCCAGGGCAGTCGACCTATCTCTCCCTCTTTTCTTCCTCTCGGTCCCTAAGCCCTTAATGCTATCTAAATTCCATTAGTTTGTCGGTCTGCTATCCCTAAGGACTCATATACCCTTCAAACTGGCGATTTCTTCAAGTTCAAGTGCTTCCCGAGGTGTTCACACTCTAACTTAAGCTTCACTAGCGCTACATGATGATGATGATAATTCTATGATTATTTTGATAAGAATATCCCTCTCATTCAATCAAATAATAAGAGCTTTGGTAAACATCCCTGGATTACCAGGGGGATACTACAGTCTATCAAAAGAAGAAATACCCTATACAAAAGAAGTTTGAGGAAACCAACTCGAGAGAATATGGAGAAATATAAAAATACCGAAATAAATTAACGTCGATAATAAGATCATCGCGCAGTACATTTTACACTAGGCAATTTGATAAGACAAGAGGAAATATGTCATCTACATGGAAAGTTGTTAAAGATATTTTGTGTAAAAGAAATAAGACTGAAAACACCCAAAATTTTGTATATGAGAATCGTGAGATAACTTCTGCAGGAGATATTGCTAATTTGTTCAATGAATACTTTACCAACTTGGGCCCAAATCAAGCAAAGAAAATAAATACAGCAGGAACAAATTTTAAGCAATATCTGCCAGGGCAGTCTCAATCCTCTATTTTCCTCAAGCCAACTGATTATCTTGAAGTACTTAATGTTTTGTGTTCTTTAAAAAATAGTAAATCCCTTGGTCATGATGGAATTAGTTCCTCATTCTTGAAGCAGATCATAGGTTCGATTTTAACACCTCTTGTACACATCTGTAATCTATCTTTATCAAGTGGTGTATTTCCTTCTTCATTCAAACTGGCAAAGGTTATTCCTGTGCATAAAAAAGATAGCCCCCCAAACATCGCTAACTATAGGCCAATCTCAATATTATCAAGTTTCTCAAAAATACTTGAGAGAATCGTGTATAATAGACTTTTTAGCTATCTTGAGAAACATAAACTTCTTAACCCTAACCAGTATGGATTTAGAAGGTCTCACTCAACTGACCTTGCATTGTTGCAATTTTATGACCATGTGTCTAGTGCCCTGGCCGCTCGTGAGCATGTTATTGGTGTGTTCATGGATCTGAGCAAGGCTTTTGACACACTTGACCACTCAATTCTGCTATGTAAACTACAACATTATGGAGTCAGAGGCATTGCTCTGGAGTGGTTCTCTAGCTACCTTTCTAACAGAAGGCAATACACATCCTACAACTCTGTCAACTCTGCAGTGTCATTTCTAAAATGCGGTGTTCCGCAAGGTTCAATATTAGGCCCCTTGTTATTTTTGATATATGTCAATGATATTTGCAATGTGTCTACCACTCTAAATTACATATTATTTGCAGATGACACAAGTGTTTTCTTATCTCATAATAATATCAATATCCTTGAAAATACAATTAATAATGAACTACCCAAATTAACCAATTGGTTTAGGAGCAATATGCTGTCTCTCAATGTGCAAAAAACGAATTATATTCACTTTAAAGGTAGAAAGTCTCGTGGAGTACAAACTCCTAAAGTAAAACTAGATGATGTCTTGTTGGAAAGAAAAACTTGTACCAAATTTCTCGGTGTTTACATTAATGAACAACTAAACTGGAATGATCATTTGAAAAACATAAGAACAACAATTTCCCGAAATATTGGAATATTATATAGAGTGAAATATATAGTTCCTGACAAAGTAATTTTTATACTGTACAATACTCTGATTCTACCATACATCTCATACTGCAATGTTCTTTGGGCAACATCTAAGTGTGTTACAGATAATATTCTCTTGCTACAAAAGAAAGCTATCCGCATTTGTGCTGGAGCTGGTTACCGTGACCATACACGGCCTCTCTTTATCAAGTTGAAGAGCCTTACGGTTAGTGACATCAATTTTCTTCAAACCGCCCTCTTTATGTTTCGTTATAATAACAACCTTTTGCCCACTTCCTTTTCTTCCATGTTCAGTCGAAACAGTGATATTCACTCTTACCCCACAAGACAATCGGCTAATATTCACTTATTCAACCCCCGCACATTATTGGCTCATAAATCTGTTAGGCATAACGGTCCAGATGTCTGGAATGCCTTACCGAGTGACACTCGAAATTTACCTACCATTCATTCCTTTAAAAATGCGATTAAGCGCATGCTTATCTCTAAGATGTGATTAATACATATACATGTACAATTATTTCTTGTATTACTACAACGAAGCCTAGAGGTTCATATCACCCGAAAGACTAGAATATTTTCATCCTACATAATTTGTCCTATTACGTGTATAGATATCCATCGACGCCTTTACTATATTACTGATTACATATATTATTTGGGATAATAAAGGCTCCCTCCTCTTTCTCCATCTTCTTACCTTCTATAACTTTATTTTCATCTTTATCTGTTGTAAATAGTGTAAAATTTCAAATTAGTTCATTTAATGTTAACATTGGTTATTGAGTTTCTCTCTTTGTTTTTGTTTTTTTCTGTTTATTTTGTTTTAGTTTTAGTTTTGAATGATAATATATGTAATTCGTTAGTTTTGAATGTGAAGGTATGGCAACGTTTCAAGCCTTTTAAGCTTATATTGCTATACCTCTGTATGGTGCTCCATTATTCTATGTCTGTGTTGTGACCATAGTTATTTTACGATTCTGTCATTGTTATTTGTTTCTTTAAATATCTTCTCTTATGGATGTGACCGCTCCAAGGAGTTATTTCAATGTAATATGTAATATGATGAACCATTCAGAAATAAATAAATAAATAAATAAATAAATAAATAAATAAATAAATATTGAAGAGTTCAATACGTATCAAATATGTTATTTCCATTTAAAACAATTTTTAGTTGTCCCTTGCAGTACATTGCTCATGACACAATGAATTAAACATGAAGTGCATGAATGAGTTGAAAACGTAATTAAATCACCAGTTTCATCAAGAACTTCTGGTTTCTTTTGCTTCTTGTACTTAAAAGACATTTTGAATACATACTGATAGTATTTTACAAATGAAATATCATTCTAAAATGTGTCAGTGACAATGCAAAAGCGACAGGTTTACGCTTATTTGTACACATGCGTTCGCCTTGTATAAAAGGGGGCATCTCGTTTTTCCGAAGGTTCGTTTTTCCGAAGGTTCGTATTTCCGAAGGTTCGTATTTCCGAAACACTAATTTCCCATGCCTGGGGGTTCATAATTCCGAAAATGAAAAAGGGTTCGTATTTCCGAAAATGAAAAAGGGTTCGTATTTCCGAAAATGAAATAGGGTTCGTATTTCCGAAAATGAAAAAGGGTTCGTATTTCCGAAAATGAAATAGGGTTCGTATTTCCGAAAATGAAATAGGGTTCGTATTTCCGAAAATGAAAAAGGGTTCGTATTTCCGAAAATGAAAAAGGGTTCATATTTCCGAAAATGAAATAGGGTTCGTATTTCCGAAAATGAAAAAGGGTTCGTATTTCCGAAAATGAAAAAGGGTTCGTATTTCCGAAAATGAAAAAGGGTTCGTATTTCCGAAAATGAAATAGGGTTCGTATTTCCGAAAATGAAAAAGGGTTCGTATTTCCGAAAATGAAATAGGGTTCGTATTTCCGAAAATGAAATAGGGTTCGTATTTCCGAAAATGAAAAAGGGTTCGTATTTCCGAAAATGAAAAAGGGTTCGTATTTCCGAAAATGAAATAGGGTTCGTATTTCCGAAAATGAAAAAGGGTTCGTATTTCCGAAAATGAAAAAGGGTTCGTATTTCCGAAAATGAAATAGGGTTCATAATTCCTGGTAAAAAAAGCAAATTCATCAGGAGCAGAGGTGTACCAATGGGGGGGGGGGAGGGAGGGCACGCCCCACCCCTCCCTCATCGGATGGCGAAAAAATAAGAAAAAAAGAAAGAAAATGGAATAGGAAAGAATACGGTTGGACCCCTTCCGGCAACTCATTAGAATCTGTACAAATGATTAATGGTTTTACTCATAAATACGAACCTACCATTTTTCATTGACATTTATTATATGACCTTCAAAAGTTACGTAACACCATACCCGGGAATACACACACATTTTGTATCAAAAGATACATTACACTCTAAAGAAAAAGTCATAAGGTCGCGCGGCAAGCCCTTTAAAACTATCAGCGGTGGGGGGGGGGGGGCGCGCGCGCTAATTGCCCTCCAGTCCTATTTGGATTAAAGGAATGTGAAAGAAAGATGAGTCTCGTCCGGGTCTGAGATACAAAACTGTATTTGGGCAGCCATGTTCATCGTTAATCTCATCTCAAAGTTCTTCTTTCTTCATCCTGTCGCTTTCTTCTTTGTTTTCCTTTCGCTTTTTTCTTATAATCTATTTATTCCCATATGCATATACGAATTTCAGTGTTGAAAAAATCGGAATTAGGTTTTCTGTTTTCTTTCCTTTTTTCTTCTTTTTCTCTCTTTTTTCCCTTCTAACCTCTAATGAATCTTTTCACCTTTTTCTTTTCTCCTTTCTCTTCCCTCTCCCTCCTTTTTGCCCACATAGTGGCGCATATACTGACAGCAATGTTGAATATGAAAGGGGGAGTGACATCCCAACACCCCACCCCTGCCCCAACCCATTTTAGCAAGGCCCATGATAGGGGTGGGGAAGGAAAATTTATATATCTTATCATAAGTCATAAGCCTGATCATGTGATCTCACATTGTGCAGTACGCAGTTATCTTTCTAAAGTTCATATAATGGAACTTAAAGTAGAACACTGATGATTTTAAATATTGGCTTAATACTTATTATTGCATAGATGGCATAAATTAAACAAGGTTATCCAAATTTAAAGCTTGGAAACATTTGAATTAATGATTATTATCAATTATAAAACGGTAAAATACAGCCCCCGATATAGCAGCTGAAAAGCTCCTTGAACGCTGCTGAGATGTGTGACGACACAAGAGGGGCGAGTCCTGTCTAAGCAGACGATGTCCCATAACATTATACACATTTTTCAGTGCCTGTTTTGTCATCTCCTCTTCACTTATTTCTCTTACTTGACTAGCGTCAGTCTTAATGTTAGTCTGTTGCCTCACTCTTAACTTCGTGTATGGTATTATTTTGATGAAAAATGCAGCGTTAAAAAAATAAAGGAATCAGTCACTTGTAAACAAAATAAGACGCCATTGTATTTTCAGCTGCTTGCACCGCGGCATGTTCGGCGTTTCAAGAGGGAACGAATACCATCCAGCTATTATTCGAAGGGCTTTTCAATTTGAAAATGGGGTTTATTTCATTGATCATTGACCCTTCTCCTGTGTATTTACAATCAAACTGTTTTAGTTATCAGAATCAGTTCACTTTCCCTTTTCGAATGGTGTGAAATAAGGTCATGTTTAAATGTACCAAACTCTTTATAATTTGATAAATAATTGCATTGCAATTACGTTCATTCATTATAGGACGTCGTCTGCTTAAGCAGGATCGATCCCGAGTGTGACGACATCAAAACATCGCTATATTTCTGGCGAATCCTCGGATATTCCAGATGCTGAGAAGAGCTTTTATTTGTGTTGTTTTTATAATCATCAGATACACAGTTGACATAAAACTTATACGATTGCCATTTGTAAGCTTCCCAGTTTCTAGTGATACATTAATTGCCATATTTGTGATTTTCTTTGAATGTCTACTTTAATACGGTAACTACGTGTATTTGGGGGCCTCGTGTTTGAAACCAAGTGGATGCGGTCACCATGCCCCTCGAAGTGACTTAAAACCGTCGTTCCACTGTTTGCTTACTTTATACAAACATAAATTATTGAGTAATCGCAGATATAGGTTAACTATATTTTTTTATAATTACAGGGGCCTCATAACTTTTTTTATTTTTTAAAAGAAGACACCACTGACAAATTTTGAAAAAATATGTTGTTCTACATGGCCCTAGGAACTAATCAGTATCGAAATTGTAATCTACACAGCCTACAAGTGCGCATATTTTGATATAAAAAGTATGTTTTTGCCACTGTCATACGCAAATTGGCTCGTGTCGGCCAAAGCTGTGACGTCATTGCAGCACTTTGAGTTTCCACCACAATGCGTGTGCGTTACGCGTCCGTAAAAGCAGACGATATTCGCATTGTCATGCCATATCTGCATGACAAGAGGAGGCATGGATACACACAAACACTGGTGAGTTCTCGGATTTTTTGGTAAAAATACGTACGATCAAAAAGACATTCTAATTCTAAACGTTTTCCTAGGAGGAAACGCTGTGGTGAAGGAGCTGTCGGTCGCGGGAGTTATCAGAAAAGTGTTATTTCAGGGCATTTTCCAGTCCTGCTAACCCGTGCGCAATTAGATTGCTGGGTAAGAACGCCTGGCTTCGTGATGTAGAAGGCGTATAGCAATTTTTTTTTTTTTTACATTCACGAAGCCAATCCTGGCTAGCCGTGTGCCTGGGATACAAACCCAGGAAGCTGCTAAAGCCCGACGCTGTACCAACCATATTCTCCCACAAAATCTTTACAAGCAAGCCTCGCCCAACGATTGTAAAAAGATTGGATGTTAGAGAGCGGAGGAAGGTAAAATGTGATAACTTAGTTCCATCACTGTCACTGGCACGATCATGGCCCTGGCCACGGCGAAGACGAGGAGCAAAGTCATATGCCACTGGACCATTTCTTCGCCCAGAAAATCCCTCATTCATCTCCTTAGCTTAGATTACAAGCTTATTGAAGAATGTGATCAGATTTTACTTGAAGATTAACCAGGAATTTATGTTAATGTCGTACTTGCTATCGATATCGCGAATGTAAGAACGCAATGAATGCAGGAGCTTGCTGCATTAGCTTTCCGCGCGTGCCTTAAAGTACACGCGTTTAATGGGAAGCACGTACGAACGATGACAAACAGTAGTGCCAATTTTAATTTTATTAATTCGATCAATTGTGAAAAAATTTTGCTAAAGCACTTTATTTTTTCAGCAGATAATATTCAAAAATACAAAAAACTGAAAAATGAATAACATTTTTTTTGTCATACATAATTGTCTCACAAATAACATTATTATAGGCGCTGTGAAAGCGATCTGTGTATTGCTCCATATCGGCATTACCGTGATTTGCCGTGGTTTTTGCAGTAGTGCTGCAGTGACGTAACGGATTTTTGCGGCTCGTACTAGTAGATATTGTAATATTTATTTTTTTAAAATCGAGATCTATGATTTTATCGACCTGAGCGATGAGTTTTTTGGTCAATCTGACTAGTTTTATAACATTAAAAATTGTAAAAGTGCTAAATTTGTCAGTGGTGTCTTCTTTTAAGTAGGGGGGGGGGCTGACACATGTTTCCTGAAAATCCACCATTATGTTTCTACATTTTCTAAATTTTATGAGGGAGTGAAGAGAGCGAGGAAAGAATTAACCTACAATTTTATTTTGTCAAAGAAATACACGAGAAAAGTTTATGTACATGATCACCTCCTATACTTGATAATTATGTCGGATTTCGGGCACTTTGCAACACGAATATGTGTATATTTGCTGAACGAGGCATCAGAGAAAAGTTTAAGTTTTACGAACGAACGAGAAAAAAAATGACACTTTATCATCTTTAAATGCTATCAACAAAAGACACTTAGAAACATTATTCTAAGAAGTATATTTGTGCACCTTAATATTTTACCAGTCTCTGAATATATCTTAACACTCATTTTTACGTATAAGTTACCGATCAGGAAAATTACCCAGTTTATTTGATGACAGTCATGTTCACTCTTAATTCATCTGTGTATTCATATAATACCTGTCAATCTACAATGTTTCACCAACCTAAGGTTTTCTCTACTTTAAATTCATTTGGCTTAAAGCTATGGTCACAACCCACAAAATTAGCCTGCAATGGGAGTAAAATGCCTAAAAATATGTTTACAAATATGATGTTATGTTTTGCATAATGAATTTATATAGTCAAATAATTTTACACATTCATGCATACTAAATGAAAAAAATTACGTGTTAAAAAATTGCCTTATTTTAGTAGCCAGCCTGAGCATAATATGCTTTGGACACTATAATTTTCATTATGGATATGTAGAAATTTGGATCCACTGGATATGTGTTTTGAGGTTGACAGATAGAAATAGGCCCATGGTTGCAAAACTTTAGCAATCATTAGGATCATTTGAATGTAATTAAGATTCTATCATCATCTGAAAAGGAAAGTGAGTTCAACATTATCACATTATATTACTTGTGAATAATAGACGTCATTAATAGACGTCCATATGCACTCTTCAATGTTCATCAAAAGATAATTCTTGTATGCAATGTAAATCATATCACAATATATAACTAAAAAGAGCAAAATAGGAGGTAAAGATCAGAATCCAGAACTTTAGTAACTCCCAGTGTGGGTGATAGCAGGGGCGGCGGAGCGTCTTTCAAAATGGGTGGGGGCACCAACAAAAGGGGCACTTTGGGGGCAAAGGGCACCTACAAAGGGTGAAAAAATTGCGGGAAATGCCACTTTGAGCTGAGACAATAGTATACCGCTACATTCTGATTAATACACTATCGAATATCATTTTCGACACATTATTGTTTATGTCTTAGCATGGTTCTAGATGAAAAAGAAAAAAAAAAGAAAAGAAAAAATTACTTTACAGTTGAGTGTAATGGTCTGATTATTCATACTGAAGATATTTTGAATAGCAGCGATTTTCCTAATATGATAAAAAAAAACAATGGTAAATGCGAGCGAGCGTAGCCAGTGAGCTTAAAAAATTTAGAAAGAAATTGTCCTTCTTCCTGTTTTGATGTAAGGGCACTGCTCATCCTTGTATAACTGCCCCCTGCTCCACTGCCTCTCATTATGCTGATATCAGTAGGGGATCGGAATCTATTATAAAGGAAGCCTCTCTGAGCTAGGTAGGCATATGTGGTTCTTTTGTGGACTTTAGGGCTCAATTTGTAAGCGACATCGGAGTATATACGTACAATATATTAAATATATATAGGTATATAGGTATAGGGCACTTATCACAAGACAAAAGGGGCACTTATCAATAGCAGTGACTCCTTTATGAATAATATAATAATATTATGTTGTTGTTTTTATTGCTGTTGTTGTTTTGGGGACCGGAGGGGAGGGCTTGTAGAGTCATCTACAGAGCCATATTACAGACTTAGGCCAACTCGGTTTATTTGGGCACAACATGGCGTATATTCCTTTGTTTAGTGCTTGCCTAACAAAGCAACAAGCGCCATATTGCTACCTACATGGAGCCGAGTTGGCCAAACTCTGTAATAGATGGCTCTGAGGGCTAGGGAAGCAGGACGCCCCCACCTTATTTTAGTTTACACTTTTCATAGTATACTTTTTTAATCACAATTTATGTTCACGAAGTAATTACATCTTAAAGATAATAAAGTGTCAATGTTTGGCTCGCTGGAATCCAGCAGCGTGGTGCCCGAACATCCTTTTATTTTGGGAAGCGAGATGGTCGGCTAAAATCATTATTCTATAGACAATATCTCCTTTTTTTTACTTGCTCACTAGCGCGTAAGATTTAGAAACGGAATAGTTTGGGACAGGGAACGCCCTTCATTAGGGCGAGTGAAGTGCCCAAATATTCCATATTCGGCAGTAGGGTTCAGTAATATTATTCATGGCGAAAGGTGATGTCCTTTGCTTAGCATGTGTGCGCTTTACAGACGCCTGGCTGGAATGCTCCCCAGGGAGTGGAGAATGTGCATACACTGTGTGCAGGCGTGCCAGAATCCAATGACCGGGGGTAATAATATATACCTATCTATACAGCGCCATGAGCGTCGAAAGGCGGACCTGTGCGCTATACAAGTAGCCACTATTATTATTATTATTATTATTATTATTACATGTTCTGTATTTGTCTTTTGATGGCGAAATTGCATTTCCATTACAATAAAAAAGGGTTTTATGTTTTTTCTAACTCGCTTCGCTCGCTTGCAAATTGTACGAACGGGGAGTATGATATTCTGCCAAGAGGCATCAGCTCCCCCTTTCAAAAACATTACGTGGCCATTTTCTGCTTGTAAAGATCTACTTGGAACTTTGGTGTGTCTCATTTTCCAAAGCGGCATATACATTATATAAATAACTTCAAGCCAATTTCGTTGTACCAAATTTAATCCGGAATCCGATCATTCACTTTCTTCAATACATCAGTATGTATTTTAATCACCGAAGTAATATCATTTTATGAGAAATGAAACATGTATTCCTGAGGCGCTCGCTCTCTACGCTCGCTCACAAATATTGGTTATTATAATAGGAACAATTATAATAATGATAATAATATTAATAATAACAATAATGATGATAATAATAATAATTATAATAATAATAATACTCATAATAATAATAATAATGGCTATTTCTCTGGATTTTATTATAATTGTTATCATCATTGTTATGATTATTGAGTACGAAATGAATATCTTTACACTTGGCCGTCTTTCCCCTCCTCCCTATCCAAAATACGGATTGACGCCGTATTCTCTGAATTTAAACCCTTTTTCATTTTCGGAAATACGAACCCTTTTTCATTTTCGGAAATACGAACCCTATTTCATTTTCGGAAATACGAACCCTTTTTCATTTTCGGAAATACGAACCCTATTTCATTTTCGGAAATACGAACCCTATTTCATTTTCGGAAATACGAACCCGTTTTCATTTCCGGAAATACGAACCCTATTTTATTTTCGGAAATACGAACCCTTTTTCATTTTCGGAAATACGAACCCTTTTTCATTTTCGGAAATACGAACCCTATTTCATTTTCGGAAATACGAACCCTTTTTCATTTTCGGAAATACGAACCCTTTTTCATTTTCGGAAATACGAACCCTATTTCATTTTCGGAAATACGAACCCTTTTTCATTTTCGGAAATACGAACCTTCGGAATTATGAACCCTATTTCATTTTCGGAAAAAAGAACCTTCGGAAAAACGAACCTTCGGAAAAACGAACCTTCGGAGTAACGAACCTTCGGAATAACGAACCTTCGGAATTATGAACCTTCGGAAAAACGAACCTTCGGAAATACGAACCTTCGGAAAAACGACATGTAACCGTATAAAACATTTGGAAAATGGTACGTTTTACAAAAAAATGATAACTTTCTAGTTTTATAGCTTAAATTATTCAGAAATTTACATGAAAATTACTTACTAACTTTCATTTGGGATGGTGGTGTCCTTTTTAAAATATAATCAATCAAAATCTCGTTGCATTTGTTTTTTAGACACCCCGTACATTTTGGCGAAAACACATTTTAAGCCTGCTGAAATATAACGATTTGTATCAAATAAATGTGATGGAGAATAATCCCAATGAGCTTGAGTGTCCTAGATGATCATTTTTCTTCCTTCGGCAAAGCGACGAACCCCCCCCCCCCCCCCCCCCTCCCCTCTCTCTCTCTCTCTCTCTCTCTCTCTCTTTCTGGCTGATCCACTAGGGGGGGAGGGTAGGGGGGAGAATTTTGACATGAGATTTATTTGAAAAGGATTGGTACCTGCTACTCTCAGAACAGAGAAGAAAAGGGCATCAAGGTCAAATCAGGGATAACAAAATGATTACTTTTTTGTATGAGGAGAAAACCTTATTTTCCTTTTGTTTGTTCTGTTTTTTATTTGTTTGTTTGTTTGTTTTTTGCATATCCGAAGGGCACTTGAGCACAGTTGGAATTTTCTCAGGAGCGGGGGGGGGGGGACAATCATATCCTATAGTAGTAACTCGATCCACAATTTTCAAGGCCCAATTATATGAGCAAGGTGAAGTAGATCTTAAATACATTTTTTCCTATCAATATTCCCCCACCCCCCCCCCCCCCCCTGCGAAACGTCACTCTATTTTTATGACCAGCCTGCACGTGTGTCACCTTCTTCTAAATCAGAGGAACCTCTAGGACTGTTCCGCGCGTTAATTTCGAGGATCGATCGCGACAGAGCTAGCTAGCGCTATAGCTAGCTAGCTGCGCTATAGTAGATCAGAGTACGGTACTAGAGCAGCAAAAAGATGGACATTTTGTAACAGAATGATTTTGTCATACGAAATGAAATACGACAAAATCATTTTGTCCTTTCAATTTTGTAACAGAATGAGTCTGTTACAAAATGAAAATGAACAAAATCATTTTGTCCTGTCCATTTTGTAACAGCTGTAATTTGGTTACAGAATGAAATGGACAAAATTATTTTGTCCTGTCAATTTTGTAACAGAATGATTTTGTTACAAAATAGAATGGACAAAATTATTTTGTCCTGTCAGTTTTGTAACAGAATAGTTTTGTTACAAAACGACATAGACAAAATCATTTCGTCCTTACTATTTTGTAACAGAATGATTTCGTTACAAAATGAAAATGGACAAAATTATTTTGTAATGTCAATTTTGTAACAGAATGATTTCGTTACAGAATAAAATGGGAGTGTAAAATATTTTGTCACAAAATAAATTTTTGTTACAGAATGAAAATGGTCAGAATCATTTTGTTACAGAATAACCTTTCCAAATTCATTTTGTAACAAAATGAACCGTTGTTCAATAATTTTGTAACAGAAGACAGTTTTGAGTGAATTTTGTCACGAAATGAGGCAATTTTGTAACGGAATAGGCACTTTACACTTGGCGCCCCATACTAGTCTAGACTGCATGATATGCATATGCATGCGGTTGAGGCTATGTTGGCGTCATTTGGGCAGCTATTGAACGAGCAATTATGAATATTCATAAGTACGGGCGCGCCGCGCTAATTTAATCGCGCTCGCTCTGATCTCGATCTCAAATGCCAAAATTACGCCAATAATGCTGGAATCGCGCCAGTCTCACTGTACTTTGTCAAATATGAAACAATAACAAAATGAAAAGTCGGAAAAGTTCTATTCGTTTACATTTATTGATATCTTATGGGTTGGATATCATTTTGTACATTAAATCTCACAATATGACACCTTTATTTCCATTCTTTTAGGTGATTCCAATTGTAAAAACAAAGAAATGCCAAAATTACGCCAATAATGCTGGAATCCCGCCAGTCTTAATGTACTTTGTCAAATATGAAACAAGAAGAAAATGAAAAGTCGGAATTTAAAAAAAAAAAACATTTATCGATATCTTATGGGTTGGATATCATTTTGTACATTAAATCTCACAATATGACACCTTTATTTCCATTCTTTTAGGTGATTTCAATTGTAAAAACAAAGAAATGCCAAAATTACGCCAATAATGCTGGAATCGCGCCAGTCTTACTGTACTTTGTCAAATATGAAACAATAACAAAATGAAAAGTCGGAAAAGTTCTATTCGTTTACATTTATTGATATCTTATGGGTTGGATATCATTTTGTACATTAAATCTCACAATATGACACCTTTATTTCCATTCTTTTAGGTGATTCCAATTGTAAAAACAAAGAAATGCCAAAATTACGCCAATAATGCTGGAATCCCGCCAGTCTTAATGTACTTTGTCAAATATGAAACAAGAAGAAAATGAAAAGTCGGAATTTTTTTTTAAAAAACATTTATCGATATCTTATGGGTTGGATATCATTTTGTACATTAAATCTCACAATATGACACCTTTATTTCCATTCTTTTAGGTGATTTCAATTGTAAAAACAAAGAAATGCCAAAATTACGCCAATAATGCTGGAATCGCGCCAGTCTTACTGTACTTTGTCAAAAATGAAACAATAACAAAATGAAAAGTCGGAAAAGTTCTATTCGTTTACATTTATTGATATCTTATGGGTTGGATATCATTTTGTACATTAAATCTCACAATATGACACCTTTATTTCCATTCTTTTAGGTGATTCCAATTGTAAAAACAAAGAAATGCCAAAATTACGCCAATAATGCTGGAATCGCGCCAGTCTCACTGTACTTTGTCAAATATGAAACAAGAAGAAAATGAAAAGTCGGAATTAAAAAAAAAAAAACATTTATCGATATCTTATGGGTTGGATATCATTTTGTACATTAAATCTCACAATATGACACCTTTATTTCCATTCTTTTAGGTGATTTCAATTGTAAAAACAAAGAAATGCCAAAATTACGCCAATAATGCTGGAATCGCGCCAGTCTTACTGTACTTTGTCAAATATGAAACAAGAAGAAAATGAAAAGTCGGAAAAGTTCTATCTGTTTACATTTATTGATATTTTAAGGGTTGGATATCATTTTGTACATTAAATCTCACAATATGACACCTTTATTTCCATTCTTTTAGGTGATTTCAATTGTAAAAACAAAGAAATGCCAAAATTACGCCAATAATGCTGGAATCGCGCCAGTCTTACTGTATTTTGTCAAATATGAAACAAGAAGAAAATGAAAAGTCGGAAAAGTTCTATCTGTTTACATTTATTGATATTTTAAGGGTTGGATATCATTTTGTACATTTTATCTCACAATATGACACCTTTATTTCCATTCTTTTAGGTGATTTCAATTGTAAAAACAAAGAAATGCCAAAATTACGCCAATAATGCTGGAATCGCGCCAGTCTTACTGTACTTTGTCAAATATGAAACAAGAAGAAAATGAAAAGTCGGAAAAGTTCTATCTGTTTACATTTATTGATATTTTAAGGGTTGGATATCATTTTGTACATTAAATCTCACAATATGACACCTTTATTTCCATTCTTTTAGGTGATTTCAATTGTAAAAACAAAGAAATGCCAAAATTACGCCAATAATGCTGGAATCGCGCCAGTCTTACTGTATTTTGTCAAATATGAAACAAGAAGAAAATGAAAAGTCGGAAAAGTTCTATCTGTTTACATTTATTGATATTTTAAGGGTTGGATATCATTTTGTACATTTTATCTCACAATATGACACCTTTATTTCCATTCTTTTAGGTGATTTCAATTGTAAAAACAAAGAAATGCCAAAATTACGCCAATAATGCTGGAATCGCGCCAGTCTTACTGTACTTTGTCAAATATGAAACAAGAAGAAAATGAAAAGTCGGAAAAGTTCTATCTGTTTACGTTTATTGATATTTTAAGGGTTGGATATCATTTTGTACATTGAATCTCACAATATGACACCTTTATTTCCATTCTTTTAAGTGATTTCAATTGTAAAAACAAAGAAATGCCAAAATTACGCCAATAATCCTGGAATCGCGCCAAACTAACTGTCTAACCAATATTCGAAGTCCTGGTAGGTATTCTCACGCACCTCGATGCATCATGTACAATCTCTATGGAAGAGAGCGCGCGCGCGGAATCCGAGCTCATGAATAATAATGAGGGTGCCCAAATCACGCCAACATAGCCTCAACCTATGCATGCTCGATCGTACGTCTCGATCGTACGTGCTCGGTGAACCACATGTACACATCGCGACGCTGTTTTATCCTAAACCGCCTGTGATAGAACTGCAGCTCCAGCATAGCAGACTACAGCCCAGGCAAGCCGGCAGGCAAGTAGCTTCGAATCTAGTAATATTTGTAATTTATAGGTCATTCATAACATTATGAGGCATAATCGTGATATAGTCCCCACCATACCCTAACCGGCATAATCGTGATATAGTCCCCACCATACCCTAACCCTAACCCTAACCCTAACCCTAAAGTTAATCCTAAACCCTACCCTAACCCTAATCCTAATCCTAAACCCTAGGCCTAACCCTAACCCTAAAACCTAACCCTAATCCTAAACCCTAACCCTAATCTAATGCTAATCCTAATCCTAAAAAAACTTAGATTTTTTTGAAGCGGGGACTATTTCACGATAATGCCCATTATGATCATTAAAAATTAGGTTTTGATTTATTTTTCCCTCATATTTAAACTTTCTAATTTTAACTTAAGACCAGTTCCAGTTGGATATTAATTTATTAATAAAGCCTAGGGGGCCTAGGCCTAGAATTTAGATCTGCAGTGTAGACTAGGCCTACTACTAGTACTACTAGTACTAGTACTAGTAGTAGGGCCTAGGCCTGCTAGTATTAGGCCTACTGCTGGCAGCTTAACATGTAACTTAGTCAAACAGTTTAATAATATTAATAGGATGTTTCATCAACTGAAACTGAATAAGAAATTAAGATCTGGATTCTCATTATCAATATCTTGTAGGCCTAGGCCTAGGCCTATTAAAGTTGTATTAGGCCTAGGGCCTACTTGTAACTTGATCCAGGGAGCTCCCTGGAGTTGATTATCATGTTGATTTTACTTTTTAGTTTGTAAAAATCAATTGGATCAGTTTTAGCATAGTCTAACTCACTCTAGGTAAGTTAAACATGAAACAAGACTAACTTGTTAAGCCTTAGGCCTAGGCCTACAAAGTAAAGACACCCCCCCCCCCCCCCCAACTCGTAAGACTTATTTAAGCATGGAGATGACGGAAATCATTGTACATGCAGATCAATGACTATTAAATATTGAATTCATTTGAAGCAGGGAAGTGTAACAAGAGTACTAGATACTTTCCTGTTTGAAGAAAGAAATAAAATTTTACAAAACAACAAATTTGAAAGTTTGTTTTTGTTTCAATTTACCAAACTTTCAGATCCAATTAACTCCATGCAAGTTGATAATGTCTTCTTCAGCACCAACCACCAGAATGAGACTCCGGAGAAAGGGTGGGGCAGAATCAGTCGAGGGCCAAGATCCGCCAGCAGAGGGCAGTGGAGCTACGTGGACTTCATCCAAGAATAAAACGAGAGCTCCAGCAAGAAAAGGTCAAAGGAAACCTGCATTGGAAGTCAAGACAGAGGTTACCAAGACAACAAGACGACATGGGAAGAAAGTAATAGATGATGGAATAGATGCAGAGGGAGGAAAATGTGAAGCCTCAACATCCAAAGGAAGAGGGAGAGGGAGGAAGAGGGGTGGTGTAACAGATATGGAAAAGCTGCCAAATGCCAAGGCTGCTTTGATGACGGAAGAGCCCATGGATACCGAGAGTGATCCACACAGTGATGAAGTCCAGTCTCAGGTTGAACTGTTGCTTTCAGAAGCTAAGATGGGGTTGCGAGGGAAAGGACAAAGTGGGAAGGCCTCTCAGGGTGGTTCTTCCCAGCCCCAGGTCAGGGGAAAGACATTGTCTAGAGGCTCAAGGTCAAAAGCAGGAAAAGAAGCAACACCTGAGCCTGAACCACTCAAAGAGACTAAAACTTTCAAGCAGAGCTTGCCAACTAAAAGACCAAGAACTAAAACAACCTTGAAGGAGGAAAAGGAGGACAAGGCTCAAAGTCAAATGTCAAATGATGTAGAGATGAAAGTGGACTTGGCATCAAATGATGAACAGAAAAAGAAATATGCTAAGGGAAAGAAAGCTGTTTCCAAGTTTAAGTCAAGTGCAGTAACTGTGGATATCAAAGGCATCAAGACTGAACCTTTGCTAGAACTTGCAAAGACTGTTACAGATAGTGGTGGCATTACTGATCGTGGGAAGTGTGTTGGAGCCCATTGTAGTATTGCAGGTAAAAAAAAAAATGGCTCCCTGTTTCATGTATTATGAGTCATTTGGTTAGCATCATTGAAACTAATGTCATGAATTGTGCATTGGAAGCAAATGTTTGAGATAATGACAATTGAATTATAGTGCACTTCCATACTTATAAGTATACTGCGCTTCACATTAATTAGTGGGATTTATGTGTAACTCGAAAGAAATTGAGGAATTTCGTTGCGTGCAGCTATTGTTTTTATCCCCACTTGCCATTCATTTATATGGGGGGAAAAAAACGCTGTGGATGCCATGTATATGAACAAGCCTTCAGAAGCCAAGTGTTGATCCATCGTGATCCTTGTTTTGTAGAGGAGTTGTGGTCTAGTGGATAAGTCCCCTGACTGTAAACTAACCACAAGGTACGGTGTTTGAATCCCTGGCGCAGCACTAGTGTCTTTTGGCAAGACATTAATCTACATTTGCCACACTCGACCCAGGTGAAGTAAATGGATACCTGGCAGGAATTAAAATGCTAGAGCGCCATAAGGGCAGCCATGCTAAAGCCAGGGTAATAACTGGAGCGCCAGGATTGTCAAGTCTGACAGATGTGCGTTATACAAGAACCCACTATTATTATTATTATTATTATTATTATTATTATTAGCTTAACTGCGGATTAGGGGGAATTTCTGTGCTTAAAAACTCGTACATACGGGGAAACGGAAATTAGGGGGAAAATATCGTTTCTCCCTAACAATTTGGATAGCACAATTGATATGATCCCAGCTGTTTAGGAGTCCATCAACGCCCTCAACGGCATGCCGATGCCTAACGGTACGTAAATATTGGACTGAACCATCATTTTTTTTTTTTTTTTTTTTTAAATCCTTCGGATAATTTTACATCGTTATATCATGAGTTGTGTAAAAGTGGACTCTAAGGGGAAAAGGCAAATCAAGCAAATGTTAATTAACTTGAAATAATATCTCTATTATCTCCTCACTAACATATCTGAAGATGTTTTCTTCTACTATCTGGAGATTTTCACTTTCATCGGTGGATTTTTAAAGTTTTTGGAAATGTAAATTGACCAGGTTTTAACATATTTCCCCCTTTAACCCATTATAACCTATAAGGGGAATTATAACATATTTCCCCCTTTAAAGGCACAATTTAACAATGTTCTATTGTTTTAAAAATGTGAGCAGTTGATAATTTATTCATGTCATCTTGTGAGGTATGGCGTAAAACCCTCACAGTGCAAAAATCACAGGATGATAAAACGGTATAGGTGTAATACAAAGATTAATTGCCTCTGGCAAGGTCCATTGCTTACTGTGCTAGTTAAAAGCGTGTCCGACAAGCTTTTATCTTTTCACAGAGATTACTCAAACATGAATGGATTTCGTCCTGAATTGTTGCATCCTGGGATGTTTCTGACCCAATGCAAACATGCCTAGATGCATTAATCATTGCAACTTGAGAATTATTTTAATCCTCCCACCACAATGTTAAACAGTGCCTTTAACCCATTATAACTTTAAGGGGAAATATTGTGGATTCTCCATAAGCTGCAGTTGTGCTTAAAAAACGTAAAGGGGAAGCCAAAAATAGTTATATTGGTCAGTTCATCTTTTAAGTTAGATTTCAAGTCGTAGGCCTTTAGTTTATTTGCACATGATATCATTTAATCGAAAAATGAAGTTATTGGGTCTTCTGTTTGACCACCATGTGACCACCATGAATTTTCCCCTTAATTTAAGTTACAGTTTTGGACGATTCCCCTTAATCCGCAGATAGTGTTATTATTATTATTATTATTATTATTATGGGGGGGGGGGGGCGGGGAGCAAATGCATAAACCATAGTGTATCCATAGGATACATTTAATTCATTTCAAAGTTATTGGGGGGATGATTAAACCCTTTGTTGCAGAAAAGTTCAGACTGAACATGACTTGACAAGGTTTAACTGATCAGGACTGCTGTAGCCTATAATGATTTTGATCGGTTGATCAGTTTGCATTTCGCTATAAATTTGCGTTTAACGACATCCTTTGCAAAATGGTGCAGATCTTCATCAGTCCATATATTGACATCAGATAGCAAAATTAAATATTGATATTGTAGGCTCTCTGTTTAATGTATTATGGATGTGAATAGTTATTGGCAATTTTACATGGGCTTGGGCAATAAGTCGGTGATACAATGAATTACGTAGCTTTGTATGTATGGCTAGGATTAGCGATGTATTCGCTTTGTGGAGTCAGATACTAAACTAGATTCTTGAATATTATACTATTTCCTGCACTTGAAAGGCTTAAACATCAAGAGAATATTGATAGCAGAATAATTTATGAAATTGTTTGCCTGAAATTATTACGCTGTATGTGATTTTTAGGTAGTGTTTTGAAAGGAATATTGAAATATTGTGCTCTGCTGATAGGCTCTTTGTGAAAAAAAGACATTTGTTGCACATGGATTTACAATTCACAGAGGTTAGATGAACTTTGTAATAAATCTGTACAGGTTTTTTTTCCCATATGGAATTTCGCTTTTGCTCATATTTCTGCAATATGATTGAATTTAACCTTTGACATTAGACTTTAATAAACCTTATGTGACAGTAAGATTGTAATGAAGGCACTGTTATTTTACCTCCCTCTTGCCTTGACATCCTTATCACAGAGACATCTCTTGTTTAAGCCATAAAGTACTGATTGTAAATGATAAAATGTTTGTAGTCCATTCATTTCTGCTTTCGAGTTTATAAATAGGGTTGAATTCTTCCTCCTCATCCCAAAGGTGGGCTGTGGAACGCCGTCAGCAATGCCGTGTCCATCGGTGCCAAGTCCTTCGCCCTCTTCCTCCGTTCACAGCGCCAGTGGCAGGCCAAACCCCTAGAGGATGACAACGCTGCAAAGTTCCGTGAAGCCTGCGCCACACATGGCTACCCCCCTCACCTGATCCTACCCCATGGGTCCTATCTACTCAACTGTGGCTCTCCCAATCCTGCAACGTTGTCCAAGAGCAGAGACTCCTTGGTGGATGAGATGAATCGCTGTCAGAAGCTAGGACTCACCCTCTACAACTTCCATCCAGGTAACAATGATTAGGATCACAGTGCATATTTTTGTTCAGCAGCTATTTTATGTACATAACAATGTCAATATTTACTTTAGACATTATTTCTGTAGCTTTAGATGAGCAGCAAATAGATGGTATTCCAAACATTCAAAAAGTATGTCCTTGTTCCCCACCAGGTATATACATTGTTTATCCTGTTTACTTCCCTGGGTTGATAGATTCAACTGGAGATAAAGCTTTAGCTTGCTTTTCAAGCACAGGCAATTTGAACAATTGAATTATGCCATTGTTTTTTTACAGGGAAAAAAAATGTTTATGTATTCAACGTTCTACATTGGTCTTTACCTGCTTGATGGCTCTTTATAGGGCAGGAGTCTCATTTTTCCTAAAATGATTGGTTGTGACAGGATCAACTTGTGGAGATATCGCAATTGAAGAATGCCTGGATAAGATTGGTGAAAGCATCAATATGGCTCTTGCCAAGACGTCCGGAGTTACCGCAGGTATGCAGCCTGGGCTATATGATATTTTCAAGATTCATAATATTTTGGTTTCATACTAAGAGGGAGAATGAAGACAAGGACCTCCTTCCATTAAGAATAACTCTGTAAATTAGATATAGCAAGACCCCCTTGTTATGATGAAATCTTTGTATACAAAAGTGAAAAACCTCTAGCTTTTTGACATCACACGTCCAAAGACTAAAGATCATGGGGATTTGTATATCAATTGAAATAATAGAACACACAGAACAAGGTAAGTTTTAAAACTTTAAATCTAATTCAGAAAGGGGCAATAAGCATTTACAAAATGATGTATATTTGGAGAGAAGTAATGCAGTAATAAGGATGCTCAAATTGCAGTCTTTGCAAAAGTGAATACATGTATGCCGTCTCAACATACAAGCAAGACCCTAGTGTTGAGGTTCATTTGAGCTTTTTATGCGATTTTGAGACACATTTATAATCATGTTCCAAGAAAATAAATACCTAAAGATTGAATTAGGTAATTTGTCTCTTGATTTTTTCTCACAATTATCTAAATTTTAACAATTTCATTGTGCATGGCAATCGACAGAACGCCAGAACCAGTCATGTCGGGAATGATCATGAAGGGTTCATGACGTGTATACCTTCCAAAATATATTAACCTTGAATATTAGCAATCTTTGGACAATGAACTAAGCCGCAATGCGATGGCCTTATGAAAATATTTTTCTATATTTCATGCACGGTGTGTTTATGTTATAAAGACAATAACTTGCCTCGCAAAACAAAACAAAAAGCCTTTGGCAATAGCTCGATCGAGTTCGCTCATAATCAACTCACATACATAATTAACTAACCACTCACAGCAGACTAAAAAGGCTGTTTTTTCGGCTAGCTGGATTGAGCTGCAGTTGGCTTGTAGTCTGCTAGCTGCGACCAGCGGCTAGCTTTTGTAGGCTGATTGCACATATGTGAGTTGAGTGAACTGCAACTCGATCGAGCTAGCCGAAAATAGGCTTTTTTCCCCCGTTGCTACAATTAGCTCATTCTCACAGCTTGCAGCTTGCAAATATGACTGTGGCACAAGCTGTGTGAGTATGAGCAAATGAATACCATAAATTTTATGAATGTGGTTTCAATAGATGCGTAAGACTAAAGTCATGAAAACTTGTGGCGCAAAAAGATATCCTCTCTGGTAAGGTCTGCCTCCCGCCTTATTTTTTCTGCTCTTATAAAAAAAAACAATTTCATATTGGGAAGTAGCTCCTCTCCAGCAACGTGTTGCATATCTTTCAGGTACAATAAATATCAAAAATTCATGTGACCCTTTATACTTTAATTACAGTAATTGAGAACATGAGTCGTCAAGGTCATACAATCGGTGGTGATTTTGAGGAGCTGCGAGGAATCATCGACCGTGTCGAGGATAAAAGCAGAATTGGTGTTTGTCTGGATACATGCCATGCGTTTGCAGCAGGTGAGATGATATTCTTTATTTCCAGAGGAGCATTTCATCAAGCGTTTTGTCAGTGTTTTTTACTGACAAATTTGCTCTCAGTCAATCAGATGCAAGGATTTCAATAGCTTATAACAGTTGTCAGTAAAAATCACTGACAAAACGCTTCATGAAATGCTCCCCTGATCATTCTTTTTTTCTTTTAATTTATTTTTTGCATTGGCAGTAATTCATACAACCATACAAGAAACACCTGGAGTATGAACTTCAAACTTGGTGCTATTATGTATCACCATAGGAAGACTGATTAGATTTTGGGGTACGTAGGTCAAAGGTCACAGAGGTCAATTTCTGAAATTGCAGGTTTTAGCCTTATTAACATATCTCAAGAACCATTTGATCTATTTAACTTCATACTTAGTACTAGTGTGTATCACCATTGGAAGATGATCTGATTATATTTTGGCAAATGTAGGTCAAAGGTCAGAGGTCAATTTCTAAACTTGCAGGTTTTTGCCTTGTTAACACTATATCTCAACCATTTGATCAAATAACTTGGTATTATGTATCACCATAGGAAGACGATCTAATTAGATAGTGGCAAATGTACGTCAAAGGTCATGGAGGTCATTTACCATGAAATTTCAGGTTTTTACCTTGTTAACACTCTTGGACAATTTGAGCCATTGACTTCAAACTTGGGACCAGTAAGCGTCAACAGTGGGACGAACTGATAAGATATTTGTTCATGTCTAGGTCAAAGGTGACGGGTCATAGAGGTCACATGTGAAATTAATGTTGTTTAGCTTTGTTATCACCATATCTCAACTATTTTGTATTCATGACTAGGAGGAGATAAAGTGATCAGACTTTTGGGTTATAAGGTATAAGGTCAAATGTCAAAGAAGTCAATTAACATGTAATTGTGGCCTTTTTATTCTGGTTATCACACATTTTTCAAGAACAGTTTGAGCCATTTACTGAATTTAGGCAGAGGCATATATATGAGACGCATTCGCATTCATCTTGTTTATTTCTACTTTTTTATTTTTTATGCCTTCTGTTTTTGTTCCCTTCTTTCTATTTTGCATCTTCAATTTCTGCTTCACCCAAAATCATTTGTTTTCGTATTTCAAATCCATGTTGTCTTCTGATTTGTCTGCAGGATATGACTTGTCGACAGAGTCTGGTTTCAAGAAAATGATGTCTGATTTTGAGAGAACAGTTGGCTTCCAGTACCTAAAGGGTGTCCATCTCAATGATTCCCAAGGTATGTATTTCAAAAGCTCTTGCATTACATCTGTAAAGCCCGGCTCACGTGATTCGTTGGTTACCTCGCGTCGATCGAGATTCTAGAACTGAGCAAAGCAGAAACCAAGATTCTGTGGCAAAATGAGTGCATCATACATGAGAATCCAATGAAAGTGAAAAGAACACTGAAGCTTAATTCCTATGCTTGCCAGACTAATCGCACACATCGGATGTTCACTGCAGCATGAATTCTAGTGAATTTTACAATAGTTAAGAGTAAGCGACGCCAGTGGACCAGCGTCTCGTGTGAGCCAGGCTGAAGACTACCTTCCTGATTCTTTATTTATCAGACTTGTAGAACATGTTGATGGTGGTGCCTGTGATATCTGAGACAGAACTGTTCGTGAAGTTATGTAATCATATTTTTCATTTATGCACAAGCAGTGCATTCCAAGCTATACAGGTAGAAGTATTCTTTTTCACAAGTGGAAACTAACGCTTTTATGGAGCACTGCTTCTCGCACTGTAGGAATGATTATTCCTTAGTCAAAAATTCTAAAATGCACAGTGTTTGGGATTCTGTGAATATTAGACATATTAGACATTAGACATTTGTGACGTGGGCTAACTATGAAATGGATTATTCAATCAAAGGAGACAAGATGCTGGACATTACTATATACAAGTTCAGTTTGTTCCTTTTCTTTATGGAGTGGTTCCTTTTGCTTTTATTATCCATTAGGAGGGGTTGGATGCCACAGAGATCGTCATGAGAACATCGGCAAAGGGAAGATTGGAGTAGAGGGGTTTAGACGTGTGATGAACGATCCTCGCTTTGACAATATTCCTCTTATCCTGGAGACCCCCATAGAGTAAGTGTCAGTAACAAATCCATTCCCTGCCTGAAGGGGGAGGGGATGGTTAAAATGAACAATCCTCACTTTGACAACATTCCTCACATCCTGGAGACGAGCATGTGTCAGTAACAGATCCAGGATTCCCTGCCTGAAGGGTGGGGGGGGGGGGGTTAGTTTAGAGGTGTTTAGAGATATGATGAACGAACATTGATCGTTTTGACAACATTCCTCACATCCTGGAGACACCCATAGAGCAAGTGTCAGTAACAGATCCAAGATTCCCTGCCTGAAGGGTGAGGGGCCGGGGTCGGGGGGGGGGAGTGTTGTCAAATTGAACGATCCTCACATTGACAACATTCGTCTTATCCTGGAGACACCCACAGAGTAAGTGTCAGTGGCAGATCCAGGATTTAATTCTCTGACCAAGGGAGGTTCTTGTAAAAGCTTGTGAGTAAATGTTGAAGCTGTGCACTGAGGAATTCCTGTACCTGTCTTTAGTACTGCCTTGAAAGTTGGAGCATGTTTCTTTATAAGATTTTGCTTCTCACCTTTTGTTGCAGGTATGGTTATGCTAAAGAGATCAAAGCTTTGTACTCTCTGGTTGAGTAGATAGACTCCAAGAAGAGCTAGGCCGAGGAGAGCTAGGCCAGGTTGTTGGAGACTAACATACCATATGTTAAAGGTCTGTATCACCTTGAAATCACTTAATAAATGATAGGAAGGAGCTAGGAGGAACTTAAGCCAGATTTTAGAGACTAATACATTGCATATCTCAGAAGCATGATCTGGCCAAGATCTGTATATGGAAGTAACTTGAGAAATGATACAAGTATTTTTGATCACTTTAAAAGCTTTGTACATCTTTCTTCAGGCCCCCGACTAAGTTTTGTGTATGAAATTTGCAAACATAAATATGAGAATTGCTCATTATCCTCATAAAAATGAGTCATTTTTTATTCGTAATAGTAATCCAGTGAAAAAGGAGAGTAATGACGGAGAAGAGTAATTGCTTGTCATTAATTATATGTATAGGCTGATGTGCCATATTACCAAAGTAACAGTATTATTTAGAAGGGTTAGATAATAGATATTATGCATAAACTGAATGGCATTCTTTGGCCAGTGGCAGTTGATGGTAGCAGTTAAGTAACGCAAGAAGGTTGTGTCCCAAAGTCATCCAATCGAGTTGAGACCCTTAGTAAAACTTTGTTTTTCGAGGTGATTGTTAATTAAAAGCAGGGTTTGGTCAGAATTTTTCTTAAAGCTTTGTGCAAATGAAGTGCATTAATTAGTCTTGCTGCATCCCAGAAAGCTTGTAATCAAGGAGGTGCTCGTGGCTTGTTCTATTCATGGAATGATTCACAATACTCTGAACACGAGATCTCCACTATTTCTCCAAAACCTGAATAGCAAACTATCCTGCTCCATTGTTACCCTTATGAACATCTTACAAGCATTATCGTTTTCCCTTTCTCAGCATTGAAATTTCTGGTCAATTTTGTATGAAAAATAACACGGGCTGTATTAAAGGGGAGAAACTTTCTTGGTTGTTTTTGCTATCAAAGATTTTCTGAGACATACATCGCTTCAGAAAATTTGAGACCTTTTTTTGTTACATATACTAATTAAACAAAAAAATATCAATCCTACAAATATGCCATGCACTGAGAGGTTCCGGTTGAAATTATGGACCTTCGATGACTGGTATCAGTTTTCTTTGGACTATGCCAGTCACCTCAGAAAATCCTTAATTTTTACCGGAACCTCTCAGTGCATGTTCTATTTGATTTATAGTATAAGCTCTTCCTCGTCTCGTATATTAATTGAATATTGATGATGAGCATCAGACGATGAAGGCCTGTATGATATTTGAGTTCCTCGCATGCAGAGGGTCAGGGGTATTTGCAGCATTTGGTGAATGTAGCCATGAGCGCTTCGTTTAACAGCTTCATTCCCGGGGGAATTGTTGCAAGGGACAAATTAAAGTACTTTTTGCAAGGTAAAAATATGCAAAGACAAAATTATTTCCCTTGTGTCTTGAATAAACATCAACAATGTATCAGTCAAAGCTGCCTTAGGGTGGAATTGTGTATGAAGACATTTTTTTCTTGTTTCCGCTTTAGTGGCCTTTTGTCTACAGGTTTAGAGTGTATTGATAAGAATACTTTTCTCATAGCTTGTTCCACCTAATATATGCAAAATAATGCAATGTACAGTCTGACAATGGAAATACAATTACTTTAGGCCCCTGACTAAGTTTTGGGTATGAAATTTGAATACATAAATATGATAATTGGATATTGTCATCATAAAATGAGGCATGTTTGATTCATAATTAATAATCCAGTGAAACAGTAAAATAATGAGGAAGCTGGGTAATTTCTAGTCATTTATTATATAAATAAGAGCTTGATGTGCCATTTTACCACAGTAACAGTATTATTAGAAAAAATGTTTGATGATAGATGTTATG
This sequence comes from Heliocidaris erythrogramma, assembly GCA_025617745.1. Lineage (NCBI taxonomy): Eukaryota > Metazoa > Echinodermata > Echinoidea > Camarodonta > Echinometridae > Heliocidaris > Heliocidaris erythrogramma. The sequence goes on along the minus strand of CM046857.1, from coordinate 18,862,432 downwards.
CATAAACTGAATGGCCTTCTTTGGCCAATGGCAGTTGATGGTTGTAGCAGTTAAGTAACGTAAGAAGGTTGTGTCCCAGAGTCAGCCAGTTGAGTCCAAAGCCTTAGAATTTTATAAATGTTTGTCAAGGGTATTTGCTAAATTGTCATTAGAAGCAGAGTTTAGGCAAAAATTTATTTACGCTTTGTGCAAATGAAGTGCATTAATTAGTCTTGCAGCATCCCAGATATCTTGTTCTCATGCATAGAATGCTTGAGAATACTTTGAACATGAGATCTCCACTATTTCTCCATCAGCTGAACGCTGAACCATGTTGCTCCACTGCTACCCTTATGAACGTCTTAAGCACACCACACACTATATGATTGACTGCGATCTGATTTTGGTAATAAATCTCAATATTAGCATTAAATATGGGCATTTTAAGAAATATAATCTACATGATTCAGGTTCTGAACAATAATATTAATACTAAACATAGGATTTTGGTTCACTGTCGGCATTATACCCGGAATAAGAGCTGAATCAGTTTCAAATCAAATTAATGCAGGCGAGACTGGGCATTTCCCTTGTTTAATGTTTATGTCAAATGCTATTACATTTTCTTCCCAAATCGGATCGCAGACCGATCGTATAGTGTGCGGTGGGCTTTACAAGCAGCATCATTTTCTTTTTCTAAGCATTGAAATTTCTGGTCAATTTTGTATGAAAAAGTAACACAGGGTTGGTATTAAAGGAGGGAACCTTTCTTGATTTTTGCTTATTAAATGTTTTTTGAGACTTGCAGTATAATGCTTCAGAAAAATGTGAGAACATTGCTTTTCAGCACCTTTTGAGATCTGTGCCTGCCCCTGAAATAACCCTATAACTCGTCACACATGCGTTCAGCTCCTACTAGTTGTAAAAATCAACCAGTCAGGCAGGGATTGTTCTGAAAAGATTATGTGAATGGTTCATGGTTGCTTCAGGGTGCATCTGTTTCTGCCTGGCACTGTGCCAACACTGCTCGGCACCTGTTGCATTGCAAGCTGTATGGCAATATTTGTTATTGGTGTTGAATGATTAAGAGTATGTATGCCCTTGCTCGTCTGGTATATCATACACGTATGAATATTGATGATGAGCATCAGACGATGAAGGCCTGTATGGTATATGAGTTCCTCGTATGCGTAGGTTCTGGTTTTTAATAGTGAATGAGGACAGCCATGAGCATCATTTCCGGGGGAATGGTTGGAAGGTAAAAATATGCAAGGACAAATTTATTCCCCTAGTGACCGTCTTGAATAAGCATCAACAACGTATAGTCAAAGCTGCCTTAGGGTGGAATTGTGTATTGAAGACATTTTTCTTGCTTCCGCTTAGTGGCTTTTTTTTCTACAGTTTAGAGTGTATTTATAAGAATATTTCTCATAAAGTGCTGTATTAAACTGTATTGAAACCAGTTATTTTGTTAAAAGTATGTATTTTGTTTATTGAAGTAGGCTGGAGAGAAGAATTGTCCTTTTTTTTGGTTCATTCGATCAAAAATCGATGGACTTGGTGCCTTTAGGCTTTACAGTATTGTTTTGTGTTATGTCTTACAGTAGGTTTTGTCAATCATGTTGAAGAAAATATTTCATTATGCTTTGAAATTGTAATATAGCTTATGATTGCCAAAGAAAGAAAATGCGTTTTTGATTTTAAAAAAATAAACATTATGATAAGATGTACATGTATGTGTACATGAATGGAGTAAAATGCACTGGTTGTATAAAAAAAATATAATGTATTTTGTTTCAAGTATGAAGTGGCATTTATGATGACAAATAGGACAAGTGACATGTTTTGACCACATGAAATAAAAATCTTGGACATCTGGCAATTTTTCACTTGACTGTGTTAAGAGTAAAGCACAAGTTTACCAAGAATATGACAAGCATTTTCATTCATATTTCAGTTAACAAGGTCTTGTAATCAAAACATGCATGATTATACTATGTTACCTTTGACGCAGTTCTTAGTAAATTCTTGCTTTACTTGTATTACATTCAACAATCTTGATGTACAAATTATTTTTAGGATTACAGTTGGTGAAAGAATGTTGTATATCATAGTCACCTTTTGCAGAAGTAGGCACCGCTAGCATAAGAGGTTAAGGTGTACCAGTCACTTAAGATAATAATTTTTGTATAACTAGAATGTATAAAATTAACATCTAAACAATTTACCTGACCATCTATGGGTTAACGGTTAAGGAGTATGAAGGAAGTAAAGGAAAACAGAAAACCCCCTCGCGCAGAACCCAACTCCGACTTAGGTTCCGCACGAGCCCTATTGTGTGCGTGCACGTAGGGGTTTGTCGACAAGTCTACTCACAAGACACTGTAATGTTTTTAAAATTGTATTTAAACTTGCAATACCTCTTTCTAGAATTAACATTTGAAGCTCACACTTTGAAGTTTGAATATAGTGTAGCAAAGGGAACCCCTAGCATACAGAATAAAATATCTTTAGGTGATTGGTACACTTTTTTTTAGTGTTTCAGACCAGGCAATGCTTAGGTATCCTCAATCATGCCAATTGTATTATTAATATGAAGATGCCTCATGGATGATAAATATGAAGTTACACATAAAGTATTTGACAAAACATTTCCATTTTGAGCATTTTGTATTATCAATCGAAGAAGAATTGTAATTCAGCAAGAATGGATAATCGTTAAAATAATGCATCTGTTTATTATGTATTCCAGTTCAGTCTAAGATGTATTCATTAACATCATTAATTGTATAATATTCAGTTATGAAAAAATACAAATACAAAGTTGTGTAAAGAAATGAAGAGCAATTCCGGACGGATTCTCTGAAAGACACACACGTTTTAACTTGCATATCCTAAACCAAAATAGCTTAAAGTGACAGTAAACTGGAATAAATATGTAGTGCCATCTTTCAACACTTTCCCATCATGCCCCATGACCCAAGTGAAAAATAATAGTTTGAAATATAAAATTTGCCTTTTATCCATACAAAATGAAATGCAATTAATTTTCAAGTTCTGCCAGTTTAATTCCACTTTAAAGATCAGTATTATACATCTTTCATGTGTGGACAAGACTTTAGCCCGACATTATGTACCTGGTGCCTTCTCCCTAATGTTCTGAGATATATTTTTCTCAAAATTGTCAGTATTACAGTTCTACTTTTCAACGTTTGTGTCTTCTACCATTTTTTAAAAAGGTAAATGTTGTGTTTGTTCTATAACTTGTATTGATAACATGTATTGCATTTATCATGACCTCAAAGATGGCTTTGTCTCATTATGCTGCTGAACAAGAAAATGAACGTCTCCATTAAAGTTATTATTTTTTAAAACAACAATCTTCATCTGTGTTTATTTTGATGTTATTGTATAACAAAGCAGAACCAATCCAATCATATAAATTAATGTTTTTGTTAATGAATAAAACCAAGAACTGTGGACTATTTTACAATTCAGATCATGAATCAATCGTCTCTAAAGCCCACTGCCCACTTTACAATCCGAATGCGATCTGATTTTCAAAGAAATCGCAATTGCATTAGATAATGAAATTTACACAAAATTTACAGTCTTCCTGATTTAGGTTCTGAATAATGATATGAATACTAAAAAAAAGTTTTGGAAAATTGTTGGCCTTCTAGTTGGAGTTAAGGTCAAATCATAGACACTTGCATTACTGGGCCCTGTTTCATAAAACTTGTTATTAATAAGTTACAATAACTGTGATAAGCTACTGAAATCCTTCTATCTGATTGGCCGAGAGCAAATTTGTCATAGAAATGTGGCAGTTGTTACTGATAACAAGTTTTAAGAAACGGGGCCCTGGTATGACATCACCATAATTTGGAGCCAATTTGGAGCCGATTTGGCGTTTTTTCTACTTAAAGGTGACTTGCAAATCCCCAAATTTTACTCATCATGGTAGTCAAAGTTTACTATAGTCATATGACTATTCAGAACCTCCATCAACATTTGATTGCGTATTCATATCCAAATGCTGATGCAAATTCTCCAGATTGCAGTCAGAACGTATAGTGGGTTTGAGAAATACACATGTATGTATCATTACAGGATGACAGGGGCTCATGAATATTAACATCCTATAAATTGATACTTAATCTTGTAAAAGATAGGAATATAGATACTGAAAGAGGGGGGAAACTGGGCCCTGTTTCATAAAAATTATTAATAAGTTACAATAACTGTTATAAGCTACTAAAATCCTTGCATCTGACTGGCTGAGAGCAAATTTGTCATAGAAATGTGGCAGTTGTTACTGATAACAAGTTTAAGAAACGGGGCATTGGTATGACATCCCCATAATTCGGAGCCGATTTTGCGTTTTCACCTTAAAGGTGACTTGCAAATTCCCAAATTTTACTACTCATGGTAGTCGGTGTTTACGAGTCATATCTTGTAAAAGATAAAAATATAAATATTGAAAGAGGGGAAACAGAGAACAGAAATGTGAGTGGATGTTAGAGGGAAGAGAAAATAAAGAAACAAAATAAGAAATCTACATTCTGATCCTGAAGAGCACTTTTTAATTGCAGTTATACATGTACTTAGAATTCAAATTATTCAAACACTTTACTCACAACATGGGTCAACAAATAAAGAGAGAGCACTTCTGCAGCTAAAGTGATCTAAGTGCAGACATAATCACTGGCCCTGTTCATCCCCACAGCTTATTACAGAGGCATGTTGGAACCATCGATCTCTACCAGTGGATAAAGCAACGCCCTCTAAGTCTGATGCGACCAGTCGACATGTTGGGGCTCGCAGAAAAACACTGGCGCTGTACTACAGTGTGTATTTCAATAAAATTTTATGCATATTTAGGATCAAATAATTCAGCACTGTGAAGTTTTTTCCACAAATTAACTGCATGCACAAACGGGCAAAACACGTTTATCCTTTATACAAATTCTAAAGGCAATTTAACAATTTAATGTGACAATCTGTCTTTTTTAAAAGTAAAAAATCAAAGTAAATCACAAATATGGCAATTAATGTATCACTAGAAACTGGGAAGCTTACAGATGGCAATCTTATAAGTCTTATGTCAACTGCGTATCTGGTGATTATAAAAACAACACAAATAAAAGCTCTTCTCAGCATCTGGAATATCCGAGGATTCGCCAGAAATATAGCGATGTTTTGATGTCGTCACACTCGGGATCGATCCTGCTTAAGCAGACGACGTCCTATAATGAATAAACGTAATTGCAATGCAATTATTTATCGAATTATAAAGAGTTTGGTGTATTTAAACATGACCTCATTTCACACCATTATAAAGGGAAAGTGAAACTGATTCTGATAGCTAAAACCGTTTGATTGTAAATACATAGGAGAAGGGTCAATGATCAATGAAATAAACCCCACTTTCAAATTGAAAAGCCCTCCGAATAATAGCAGGATGGTATTCGTTCCCTCTTGAAACGCCGAACATGCCCCGGTGCAAACAGCTGAAAATACAATGGCGTCTTATTTTGTTTACAAGTGACTGATTCCTTTATTTTTTTAACGCTGCATTTTTCATCAAAATAATACCATACACGAAGTTAAGAGTGAGGCAACAGACTAACATTAAGACTGACGCTAGTGAAGGAGAGAAATAAGTGAAGAGGAGATGACAAAATAGGCTCTGAAAAATGTGTAAGATGTTATGGGACATCGTCTGCTTAGCCAGGACTGGTCCAGGGTGTGTCGTCACATATCTCAGCAGCGTTCGAGGAGCTCTTCAGCTGCTATATCGGGGGCTGTATTTTACCGTTTTATAATTGATAATAATCATTACTTCAAATGTTTCCAAGCGTTGAATTTGGATAACCTTGTTTAATTTATGCCATCTATGCAATAATAAGTATTAAGCCAATATTTAAAATCATCAACGTTCTACTTTAAAATAAAAAATCAAATCACATGTCATTTGCATAGGAGTACACTTGGATCACACACAGTACACGGTGTCCCACGTACTGTATTTGAGTGTAGGGCTCCAAATTTTGGTTGTGCAGCCGCATCAATTGCTCGCATAGAGCTGTGTGTATAATGCTACATGTATATCCACGTGGTAGGGATCGATGGCTGGAACATACATGGAGCACTCCATAAACTTGATATATCTAAATTTGTATCATCAAACCCCATACAACTCGATGTCCTCGATGGGCATGTTTCATCGGCTGAGAGCCTGTGTTAAATATTTTGAGTTAGCACAGTTCTGACTCTGACAAGACAATTTGTCCTCTGGGTCTGGTACACTTGCATCTAAACCGCATACTTGAATAACACTTCTCTGAATCAATCTGCATCTTCAGAAGCAGTCTTTTCACTGTTCTATCCTCTTGATGATCATTACCATTGAGTTCCTTCAAAGTTATCTAAAGGCTGTTGTCTCCGGAGATCCCTAATCACCATCTAGTTCCTTCAAAGTTATCTAGAGGCTGTTTTTTCCGGAGATCCCTCATCATCCAGCATCCCAAACGACTTGAGGACCTTGTGCTGCCTGGTGCCTTTCAGTCTCTTGAGGTCGGCTGCGTACTGCTGCTCCCGGATCAGGTCATGCTTCTGCTTCTCCAGCTCCTCCTTGTGAGCGTGCAGTGCCCTCGATCGGTGGATCAGGTTCAGGAGTTCATGACGGAGCTTGCGGTTCTCCTCCTTGATCTTGGAGGTGTGTTCACCAAGGCAATGCATGGCCTCCTAGGAATGCATATGATTAAAACAGGGAAAGAAGGGTAGTAGTTACAGGCTCCTTCAAGGTTTTCATGATCAAACAATTGTGAAATAAGCCACCGGTAAGGCCATGATTGCCAACAGGTTTTGCTTTTTACCTGATTTTCAAAAAAGTGAATATTGCTTGAATACTTTTCAAATGCTTGCACCACTTTAACCATGACTTGCATAACAAACTGTGTATGAAAGGAGTACTTAGGATATCAAATTCCCTTTCTACTGATCCCGAACAATTTTACCCAAGTTAAATTTGTGCATAAAAACTTTCAGAAGATTAAAACGAGTTTACTTTAAATAGCTTTTTACATTCTATTCCTCATGTTTACTGAATGCTTACTAATATCTAATCAAAATAAATCATAATTAGATTTACTATAATTCATTACTAGATTTTTAAAAAAAATATCAATGAATTTACCTTGTTTGCCTGTCTCGCCACTTCTTGTATCCTAGCCTCTGAGTCAGCCTGAAAGTGTTTTTTCTCTGTAAGGAACTGGGTCTTCAGTTTCTGGATGGTTTCTGTGTGCTGGCCACGCATTCTTAACACCTCCTTTTCTAATTCACGGATCTTGTTCACTTGCTCCTGTTGTAATTTCTAGAGATTTTGTTGCAAAAGAAAAAGAGAAAGAATTAACTTACAATTAAAACGATGGATATTATCACCAAAGGAAATTATAATGTGCTGTACATAGAATACTTGGCGTAAGACCACTTGATCGTGGATTCTAGAAAAGTGTAGTGAAACTTTTTGAAGAACATTCAAGGGAGACAAAAAATATGGTCTTTATATGCAGTTGGTCTTCACGAATATGTTCCTTTAACCCTTTCAGGACAGGAATTATTTACGGGCTAAATTGATCACATTTTGTTCTTCAAATTGGCAACAATAATATTTTGGTTCACTTGGCCGTGAACCAGAATAGCCTGGTGGTTAAGTCGCTGCCCGGCAAGCAGTAGATGACAGGTTCGAATCCTGCTGGTTCCAATTTTTTCTGACTTGTGTTTTTCATTACAGATCGAGCATACGATCTTTAACACTGGGAGTAAAATGCCTAAAAATTTGTTTACAAAATAATTTTTTTTTTTTTTTAGTGCTACATGGTTCTTAAAAGGTGTAACGTCTTTGAAAACAATATACATGGTTGGTAATTTTGTTGAAAAGTTTTAAAAATTGCACATTTTGATAAAAAACAATGATTCTGAACCACCTCTCAATGTGTTGCCAATTCAAGAATTTAAAGCTTATTCTTGTTTGAGAATTCCTGGCATCAAACGCTATATGGTCATGCAATAAATATGGACGTAGTGTGTGCAGAAATTTTTGCGCTTTCCACTCATGCATGTGGTATATTTTTTAGACAATTGAATTAAAAGTTATTGAGCCAAACCACAAAATGTCAATTGTCTAGAAAGGGTTAATCCTGCTTTCAAGGAAAAGCAAATGCGGTCTTTATGGACAGGTGCTCACTATTTAAAAGAAGGTTGAGAGTATTAGTTATTGGTACATGTACATGTACATGCTAAAGTTACTTTATAATTGATTATTTAGATGACAATTAGCAAACTGAAATTTTGGGGTGAGGTCTGCTGGGGGGAAGAAATATTGGGGAAGAAATATTGGGGAAGAAATATTCAGGAAGAGGGGGTGATGAGGTCAATGTTGAAAGCTTCATTGAACTGCTGCTGTATGAATTAATGCAACAGTAAAAATGATGATTTTCAATACAGCTGAATGTATCATCTTATCCTCTTTATATTGCCAACACTCAATCTCTCACAAATCACAATGACTTTTTTTTGTAAACAAATTTTTAGGCATTTTACTCCCAGTGTTAAATTTTACAAATTAAAATTCCTCCCATCAAGCTTCTTCGATTACTGACTTTTTTTTATTGAAACATTATGTATCTGCAGCAAAAAAGTTGTTGATTTGAAAGGAATGATATGACTTTTGTACTTGAGTGTGTTTTCTGCTTCTGACATTTCCAATGCATGTTTTTCCCAAAATACATGTACATATATATAATTTCTACCATTCTAAATCAAAGGATGAAACTTAAAAAAAAAACAAACAAACAAACATGAAAACGGACATCTCATTCTTATGGATTTTATAAAGAGTAAAGGGAGGAGAGGGATGGCACAAGTTAGAGGAAGATGGAGAAACCAAATTAATGAACAGTAATTTGCTGATTTTGCTCACCTTGAAATCGTCTAACTCTTCCAATTCTTTCCTCGTCTTTGCTAACTCAGCTTCTCTTGCCATTAGAACATCTTGTAATTCTAAAAGGAAAAGGTTGAGCATACCTTACTATAAAGATAAATAATAATATGTCTTGTTTACCCAGGGTTGCCTCATCAGTACAGGTATTATATACTGTTCTTCCTGAGGCTCTGCAACCATGATAAGGTGCTTAAGCATTCAAGGAATTTCCATCTACCAGGTAGCCATTTACTTCACCTGGGTGGAGTGTGGCAAATGTAGATTAATGTCTTGCCAGGGAACATTAGTGCTGTGGCAGGGAATCTAACCCTGTACCTTGTGATATGCAGTCCGGTGACTTATCCACTAGACCACAACACCTCTAAATGCAATGGTGAATGGAAACAAGTGTTTAGAGATTTTGAAATTTAACAAACTTAAGATAATCACTGATTTCCACAATATTTGAGGTAGAAAAAAAAAACTCAAACGATTATATACATACATGAACATTCAACATCATAGTAAACCCAGTAAAAATGAGGTTTAACTTTTTTTTCTTACTTCTTGTTGTTGATATTTAAAAGAATTCTGGGTAAGGTTAGATCAAAATGATAAGCGCAGCATTCGACCGACCGCTTTTATCTATATTTTATTTTCTGAAAAGTTTCTTTTCAGAATAGACTCCTGAAGAAGTATTTTATCAGAAGCTTAAAGAGTGAGTCCCTGCATCACAATGATGATCTAACTTTAACCATTTTCAATTTATGATTATATAAAAAAGTACTTTATCAAAACAAGTAAAAAGGTGGAGTGCACACCGTACCTTGTTTCTTCTCTTCAAACTCTTTCAGCATCTTCTCCTTTTCCTCCTGAATGTTTCTGATTTCCTGCTGATTCTGATCACTCAGCGTGACAATAGTAGACTGGCGCTTGTGAGCTTTCTTTGCCATGTATGACATGTACTCATGCTGAAAGACGCAAAATGATAATCAAACATTTGTTAATCAATTGATGTTTTGGTAGATTCATCAGCATGAATACTTTCACAACTGAATGAAAAAAATGATTTGAAAAACATATCACAATAGTCCTCAATTACAAAGTCCATTCGGCTGGCAAGCTTGTAAGTCCTCAGGTAAAAATTTGTTTAACCATAACACTATATTATTGTACAACACATGCATCTGGTGATTGTTGCTCTGTAATCAACTTCTTTCACTAGTCAAATTTTAATTCAAACTTGGCCCAAATGCAATGCTCAACTGGAAACCTAAAGTTAACCTCAGACCTTGTGTCAACCCTGTCACTATATCTTTGCCATAATGAAGCTAGCTGGTGCAAATGTTGCTAGAGCAAATGCAGGAGCGCCAACCATATATTAGCTTTCTTAACAGCTAAAAATTGACATTAAAATTGAATAGCTCGCAATGTAAATACGAACTGTTTATCCCATTTCTTGAATTGTAACAGAATGTTTACATGTTTTTTTTAATGCAAAAAGCTGAGCAACTTTACCCTTAAGAAATAAAAATTCTCTAAAAAAGCATTAATCACTTCTTCATTCTCTCTTCTTCTTTATTAAGCTTTGGAATACAATTGCACATTAAAAAATCTCTCCCTCTTAACCCTGGATGCAAAAACCATATGAAAACAAAAAGCTTTCATCAATCCTTACACTCTCAATCCTGGTTTGTTGTGCTTCTTGCTGTAACCATTCATTTTCCCTCCGGCTTTGATAAATTTCATTAAGGATAGTGATAGAAAGTGGAAGCTAAAATGGCTATATATATGAAGTACTGTAAAAGTGGAAATTTTCGCGGGATTAATTTTTCGCGCTCGGTTGAGTAAAGTGAATTTCGCGTGTTTTTAATTTCGCCGACGTGCTAGGCTCATGGGCACAAGAACACATAAACAAAAATATTTGCGTGTTTTTATTTTCGCGCACATTTCATGCTGCGCGAAATGCGCGAAAATTTCCACACCGCGAAATATTCCACGTTTACAGTAATATGTTGAAAGGGGACCATCATCAGAAATTGATTTGCTCCGTAAATCTGGGGTTCCATGTCGGTATACTATAACAAGAATATCAGCATAAAATATAGCTTCAATGAAGAGATATTGCAAGTTTAAATATCCAATTTAAATTGTAAACATAGCAGGTACAAGCGACTCTACAGTAGACCAGTCAACACGCTTGTACATACAGTTTCAGGACATTTATTAACTCTTACTGTGCCAAGGGTTTTAGCTCTCTTCAAAATTTACCAAAATGTGATCAATGCTTACTTTCCAAATGTCTGCACTTCATTAACCATCCATTATTTCACAAAATATTGTGTACAAAACTTGTACGAAATTTATTACCATTTCCTATTATTATTACTTTACCCAAGTTTATGCTTAAGAATTATTGAAATTACATTTGAGTTTCTTTTTGTCCATTATTTTTTGGGTTTCTTATTTGTTTACTATTGTTTAATGTTGAAATAAGGTAATATCTTTTTAAAAATCTGAAATTTTCTCTGAAAATTTCTATGGTAGCATATAATTGTAATCATATATTTAGAATGCTTGATTTATGCTAAAAATGTTGATATACATTGACCACCATATACCTTTCCTGTGGTCGAGCAATTGGTTAATGAAAATGACAGGTCTATCTGTCAAATATACGTGCCATCGGCACTGAAAGAGTTAAAGTAATTGAACTTACCCAATGCTACCAATAAAATAACTTTATTACTGTAATGAATATGAAGTACAAAAGAATAAAATAAATACCACCAAAAAAAACATGAACATTTTCTTTGTTGTTGTTGCCCTCCCCACTTTGAGATATATTCATTATCAATTAGCTATATAACTAACATTACAAAAATAAAAGGATACAGTTCTTCTACTTTTTTCTTCAGGTTAGCAAGCTCATCAGTCAGAGTTTCTAATCTGAGAAACAAATAAAGAGATAAAAAGGAATTAGTCAAAGAAGGTTAGATCTATAATTGAAACAATTATTAGGTCGACTCGACAGTAGAGATGTCCGCTGTGCGATGTTATGTGTGAGTGCATAATACGGTACTAGAACTCGAGTGGACTCTATATCTAACCTAATGTTAGGCAGATCTAGATTTAAAACTAAATATGAGTGGAGACTGGGACTGGGTCTACCGGTACTCTGACTTTAGCCCAACCAGACTCACATGAAATCGATTGCTTGGATGGATTTGTTGAAGTTCAATCCCCATGCCGTCAGGCAATGTCCACAGGGTATAAAACTTTTGACTGCCAAAACCTGTCCATTGCCAAACTAATTCAAAATAGCTTTGCAGGATGCGTACCGCTTCCCGACAGCGCTGCGTACATGTATAGTTGCGCACAGGTGTGACCTTTCAAAAAGTGCAGCTATTACATTCTGCCATTACAATTTACAGAGGGAAGATAATACAGATTCTGTGGGCAGACGATGCAATAAATCATTGTTTTTTTGTAAGTTGTAAGTTGGGAAACTAAATTTAACTTAATGAATGCAATCAATCAATAGATGTAGTTTTATATAGTTTAATTTTTAGATAAAAAATATATGTAATTTCAGCGAAAAGCATGTAGTCGCACTTTGTAGTCGCAGTTCGCAACGCTAGAGAAAGGCTGGCTTGTACAGCGCTGACCTTTCAAAGGACTGCTTTGCGCAGCCCTACGTAGCCGCAGTTACTCTGACCTCTGACCATCAAAGGCATCATGCGGACTGTAGTGTAGAGGAAGATGAGGATTGTCGTACGTACATGTATGAATATGAAATGATGTACTTCACTGTCTTCAGTACTCAGTAGGCAATGGTAGGATTGAATGAAAGTGATATTATTTGCGAAAAAGATTCATTGACAGAAGGCACCGGCATTCTGGCAAAATGATCAATTTTGTAACGTTTTAACAGTTATGAGTTAGATGGACCAAACTCCATAGCCATAGCCTAGGCTAGGGCCTAGCCCTAGCCTAGGCAAAATGAAAGTCAACATGCAAAACGTTCAAATCAAACTCAACAAACTCAAAAATTGTCAAAGTCAATCTCACTCCTTTTTCAAAAGTAGCTCCTTCTCGGTTGGTTCCGGTGGTTCAACGGGTCCACCTTCTCCTTCTGCCTTCTTAGCCTTGCCCTTGCCCTTTCCTTTTCCCTTTTTCGGAGGCATTCTGTGTGTCGAGGTTATCAAAATCAGCAATTTAATCGAGACTTCTTGCGAAGTCTGAGATAATGATATTGATAAGCAGCGTCGCCGTTGTTTAGGAAACGAATGAGCTGTCATCAATTAATGTTTTATAGTTATTAGCAATTATTCAATGAAAAAGATTTATGGTAACTGAAAACATTTGACAATAAACAAAAGTATTGATTACAAAATACTTTTGAGTAATTAATTTTTTCAAGTGATTTGTTGCTTAATATTTCTATTTTAAAAAGAGTTTTAATGAAAGAGGTCAATATATTTTCAAGATGGCGGCGCCCATGGACGTTACTGAGAGCGAGGAAGAGGAGAAAAATGATGAAGAAATCGACGTTTTATCACCCAATTTCAATCCTTTGAAAGCGTTATATGCATCAAATGTAAATCTTCCAGTGGTGGATGCTTCTGTTTTCAACAATTTAGCTGAATATGAGCGTTTTATGAGCAAAGCTGGAAAGGAGACGACCGAAGGCGAAGGCGAAGCACAAGAGCAAAAATCCGCTCCAACGTCAAGACGTGCACTAGAGCGGGTGAGTAACCGCAGCATCCCGCGCTGCGCCCGGGCAGTAGAGGCGCATGGCCGATATTTGGAGACTGTCTCCCATATTCGAGACTGTCTTAGTCAGACTTAGCTACAAAAGGACCAAAGAAACAACACCAACAACAAGGCAGTTTCTCTCTGCCAAATTTTTGCCTCACTGAGGTCAGAAAAGACAGAAGCCCATTTGTTTTGCGTGTAGCCTATAACAATACCGGCCAGTCATAATACCGACCATTAAGCCACATCAGCAAGCAATGGTCATATTGACCATTAGAATCATATACATGTGTGTATACTGGGTATTGGGGATACAGATGTAATTTTGTTTGAAATTGATGTTTTTGTGGGCAAACTGATACTTAAGTATCATTCTTTAGATTTTAAGTTATCAGTTCGTTAAGATACAAAATGTAGAAAGTTATAAAAACTTACATTTACAGCCCTCTTTTTGATACTTGTTACCCACACCTCCATACGGATGACGACTGCTCTCAATAATGTTGCGCACTAGTGAGGCCGCTCTACATGGTTACGCACCGTAGATACGTACGCAGAATGTTACGCACACAAGCTATTCTACGAAGACTGGAAGGGCCAAACTGACGACGTAAAAAAATAAAAAATATTACGTACGTACGTAGTAATTATTACGTACGTACGTAATATTTTTTATTTTTTTACGTCGTCAGTTTGGCCCTTTCAGGTCTTCGTAGGAGATCGACGAAATGATCGCGCCGGTACTACTACGAGCGCTGAGGGCTCCCTTCATCATAATCGTGGAAAATACAAACTGGATGCTGACGGGAGAGTCTCGATAGCAGTTATCGACAAAAAGGACCCAAAATTTCAGGAAACCCTCTTCAAAGGTCACAAAACAACCTGGTAAGTTTTAATCATCTATTATTCAATATAATTCTTTGGATGTAAGTAAACTGCAATATATGACATTCAATTAAATATAGCCAAAAATGCACAGTGATGCAGTTTAGGTGTGGGATGTGTGTTGGCTGCGTTACTACACAGTCGGCAATGGCGTGTACCTATGAGTGCATTAAGCGTATCATGGCATCTAGCACGCGTCTTGCAAATCAACCCATGGGACTACGCGTAGAATGCCTAGCAATATAATAGAGCAAGATAGAGCAAGATGAATAAAAACTTAATTATTATCAATTTTTTGTTAATTTTCCATATTTTCATTAAAATAATTTCTTTTCATAAATTGCCATTGTATGTGCAGGGGTCGGTAATTAAAACGCACTTCTCCCTCTATGCGTAAAATGAGATGACTCTATTCAACGTCATTTGTACAAGAACGCGCTAGTAATATCGCTCGTTAGTACCTGGATCTTGTTCCCCAGTATTTGGGTAATAGTCTGATGAATTTGCATTACGGTTCATGAAGAATCTTTGCCGTAGACATTGGAAACATCGTTAAGAGGCCGGTATTAGGTAAAGGCATCATAGATGTCAAGATGGTGAATTTTTAATTTAAACTTAAAAGTTAAATTTTAAAAAAAAGGGGTAATTTTCCATGAGGAATATTAATTATCACATTTTCATTTTGAGCTGAGGTAATCCCTTTTGCAGCAAATGTAAACAAAGAAAATTGGTCTATTATTCCTAATTAAATGGGAGTCAAAATAGGCTTAAAAAATGTTGACAAAAGTCTCTGACAGAGGCTATAGATAGAGACACTAGTCTCCCAAATAGCAAACAGTCTCCAATATCAGCCGGGCGCAGACTCTTGAGTTTGTCAATGTCATATATCACAACATGCTACTCATTTGCCAAGAAAGGGACCCATTGACATCGTGCACCGGCGCGACAAGGACGCTGACTGACCCTCTTACTGTAAAAGTAAAACCAGAAATTTTGCAACAGAGAACTTTAACAAAAAAAGCAAATTTTCTGAAATCACCCATGTTAAAACGTTACCTAACAAAACAACAACAAATTTCCTGAAAAAAAAATGTATATCCTATCTCTCATGATATAACGGAAATGAAATAATGATGCAATTTCTCTAGCTACGTTCATTTGGATGATATGCAGGGCTGCTAACTATCGCACATTGAGCGTGAAACTCACGCAGTCTACCCAATTCTGACTGTCTCACTCTGATGAACGAATTCTTATGCTGAACCCCAAAAATAAGAAAGTAACAAAGAATTTCTCAAAAATCTCTGATATACAGAATATTCATTATTCTCACGCTAAACCCCAAAAATAGAAAGTACCGGTAACAAAAATATAATTTCTCCAAATTCCCTGATATTCCGAATATTCGATATGCCCAAACTCAAAATTTCGAGATTTTAATAACAATGTTACAACCTATTTATTACTTATTCAATTCACTTTAGTACACTAATTCTGCTTCTTTGTATGTGTTGAAATCATGACTTAAGTATGCACCAGATTGCACCAATTAAAATGTAAAATTGTCGAAGCTCCCTATCCTGAAAGGGGGGAAACCCCACTTCCACACCTCCCCCTCCCCCCTCGGTCGCCTCGCTCCCTCGCAATGTCTCACTCTAAACTCTCGCTCAAGGTTGGACAGCCCTGGATATGGCTTGGTCCTAAAGATTTTTGTAATAGCTGCAAGCCAGGAACATTGTGAGACAATAATTTTTGGATAATCACAGAATTTGTGACCCTCCACCACAAAACGACCAATAAGTCGCAGTGGGAGTTTTAGAGTAAACAGCTGAAAAAAGTTGGTTTGTGGTGGAATATTTTATTTAAAGTTTTTTGTATTTCCTGAAATTTAATATATAAATCTACCACCTGACAAAATTTTGGGGTAAAATACCAAGTTGAAATATGTTTTTAGTCTCATTCAAAATAAACATTTTTCCTGGACATTCAAATTTTGTGTGTCAGCTTGCTGGGATTGTATTTCACATCGCTTTTCTGGTATAGCTAAATAACTATGCACTGTCTGATATTCAAAATCCAAAGAAACAAATAGATATGTCTATTGTAAAGGTATAGAAAGTTTCAACCGTTATTCGTGGAGTATGTTAGGGAGTTTTGACTCAACCTTTTGTGTGACAAACAATAGGACACAGATTAAATGGTCACCCTTTTTTAGAGTCTGTTTTCTCTATTGTTTTGGTCATTAGCCTGTCTGACACTTTGATATTCTCACTGTAATTAACAAGCGTTTGCTTAGTCTATAAAGGACAAGTTATATTTCATTTTAAAGCTTAGAATTGAAGCTTTCAAACTGTGCTGAAATTTAAAAAACCCAAATTTCTGACTTATTGGTCGTTTTGTGGTGGAGGGTCACATTTAATGAGAGTATAAAACTTTAAGAACAATAGCCCCTATGAAACTATTTCAAGAACTTTTCCCACAGAGAATCTCACAAGATTTTGCCTGAAAAAAGAATCCAATGTATCAAAATTGTTTACACTAGGCCATTGTGAATTTTTATTGTTGTACACAGCGCCATCTAGAGCACTTGAAAGAAAAGGAGAAAGAGCTTCCAAGGAGTACTTACCACCAGAAGAAGATGTTCCAACTCAATGTCTTGTCTCGAATGGAAAGTGAACGTAAGTTTATGACTAATGTTAACCCCTTCCATGCCACCAGGTTTTTTTAGCAATATTGTCAAAAATGAACTTTCAATGATTTTTTTTCGCGAGTAAACTGGGCAAAGATATATTACATAGGAATAAACATTATATTGAAGGCACAGGTTTCTGTATGAGGAAGAATTTTCAAGCCATTCTGAGCCTAAACGAAATGTGCAACACTCACATTTTTGGGCAGATTTGCTGCCCACGGCATGGTACATGTAGGAGTTAAAGACTATAAAGGGTTGGTCACATTTGTGCAAAAATGAGATTTTCAATGGAAGGTACACGCTACTGTATGGTGTGTACATGTGAGTATGCTCGTGTCTGTTCATAGTAGGGCAGCTCTTGGGTGTACCTTTAATGAAAAATCTTGAACAGCCAATCCGCAGGTCCCCTAAAAGCGCGCTATTTTATTTCCAGTTCTCCCGGACTATGAATACATAATGAGCAAGAACAGCCAGGAGCATCTCATTTGCAAACTATTGAATAGATTACTTATCATTCACCAATTGTCATGAGTTATACATCAAATAAAAGAAGCGGGATCAAAGATTTGCGACATGTTTTTATTGTGTTCAAAATAAAAGACGAAATTGGT
Organism: Heliocidaris erythrogramma; assembly: GCA_025617745.1. Lineage (NCBI taxonomy): Eukaryota > Metazoa > Echinodermata > Echinoidea > Camarodonta > Echinometridae > Heliocidaris > Heliocidaris erythrogramma. The sequence continues at coordinate 18,844,521 of CM046857.1, read as the reverse complement.
AAAAACTGGTGTTCCTTTTATGACAAAAAATGGAAATGAAATGAAATATAAATCTGGCCAAAACTACCGTAGTTTTATTGTGAGCCAGGGCAAATTTGGCATGAGCGTAAAGGGCATTTTCTGTACTTTCCAAAGATTGAAATAACATTAATGTGCACTTCATGACAGGGTCAGGATCCAGCAATATGTAATCAATGTACACACTTTGTCTTTAAAAAAGTCAATTCCAGCATTCCGATTGGTTACCACCAGGCAAGATGTTTTCTCACAGCTAGGCAACAGCTATGCGCATGTTTGCGCAAGGATGAAGCAACAGGTTGCGCATTGTTTCATTCAACGCGCACTTGGTTACAGATGGCTCGCTTGCCAATCACAGGGCTAAGATTCTATGGTCTTGACTATGGTCTTGACAACGGATAATCTGCGGCTGAATATTGCTGGATCCTGACTCTGTCATAAATTTATGGATGTTTTGAATGTAACGATGAAAAAGATGAGATTCCAGCGCTTCCATACATATGTGTCTTGATGGCGGCTCATATACTTTTTATATATCTTTTAACAACTTGAAATCTTGTGAAAAATGGCTTTTGTATGACTATTTCATCAGTTATTTTAAACAACTTATTTCTAAAATTCTGACTGAAACAAAATATCCCTGTGTTGGTAAACTATTCATTTATTTTTGCAGAAAGTCTAATGAGCACACCATGAAGAACATAACTTTAAAGATGACGATGCGATACAGCCGACTCTGTCATAAATTTATGGATGTTTTGAATGTAACGATGAAAAATATGAGATTCCAGCGCTTCCATACATATGTGTCTTGATGGCGGCTCATATACTTTTTATATATCTTTTAACAACTTGAAATCTTGTGAAAAAGGGCTTTTGTATGACTATTTCATCAGTTATTTTAAACAACTTATTTCTAAAATTCTGACTGAAACAAAATATCCCTGTGTTGGTAAACTATTCATTTATTTTTGAAGAACATAACTTTAAAGATGACCATGCGATACAACCGACTGGGTGCAGGGAGAGAGTCCATTTCGGGCACTGGAAATAAAATGCGCGATTTTTGCTCATTTGCATACGACCTGTGGTCTGACTGTGAACTATTGTTATCGTTATCTGGCAAATGTGACCAGCCTTTTACATCTGCTGAAAGCTAGAAGTGTGTTACATATGTAGTTGAAAGCACTGCACCTACAAATGTAGAGTATCTTCAAGGACAAAGGCCCATTTTTTGTGGTTTGACACATTTTCTTTTTATCGACATATTTCAAAGTATACTTCATGAATGGGGAGAAAAAAAACTTGGGTTTCTGTACCTCTTGTTTGTGCCTTTATATGCATTGCAAAATGTTGATTAAATCAAAGAATATTCATATTCTCTGTTTGGAACTAGAAGGGTATTAACTGATACCATGTAGTATGATTTAACGCCCTTCTGGCTCTCAACAGATGATATGTGTTGAAAAATTCGGATGAACTTATATTTGCTTCAGTGACAATTTCTCCAGGCATTCTCTCGTCAACGGTTTAGGCTTAGGGTTGCAGCTGAATGTTAGGATAGGTTTAGGGCTAGGTTTAGTGTTTGGTCCAGGGTTGAAGTTTGAAATTCAGTGTCACCGGAACATGTGTTAACCAGAGCACATTGATAGAGCGAGTTGTGACACACGCATAATAAGCCTACGGTCTTTGTTTAAATCACGGCGGATCATTACGTGAAAGGGAACCATCCCAATTTAGTTCGCTTTCATGTACATTCTATATGAGGGGGAATTTTTTGAAGCTCCATGAAATGACTGACCAATCAGAAGCGACCTCCAGTGTCAGGACTCTCTATATGGATAGCTCTGGTGTTAACCCCTTGCCCACAGGTACCAGGCAGCCTCTGTATTAAGCCTATGGGAATTAGAGAATTCAGTAGTCAGAGGGTTAAGAAGCAAAATTAGTTCAAAAGGCTATGGCAAGTATGGTTATATAGATTGTGAAAATATCAACAAATTTCTTTGAAATGACTCCTTTATTGTATCCCCCGGCAGTATGCCGGAGGATACTTTGGATTCAGCAGCGTTTCGCCGCCGCCGCCGCCGCCGCCGCCGCCGCCGCCGCCGCCGCCGCCGCGTCACATTCTTGTGTGCGCTCTAGCGGTCACATTTCTTGACGAATTTTTTTCAAACTTCCTGTGGACGTGTATCTTGGTAAAATCTGGACCCCTATAGTTTCTGGTGATGCTGCCCCCAGTGTTCCGTCTTTTATAGGGTAAAAGGCCATATTTTTGGGGATAGTTTGTGTGCGCTCTAGCGGTCACATTTCTCAACGGATTTTGTTCAAATTTTGTATGGAGGTGTCTCTTGGTAAAATCTGGAACCCTATAGATTTTGGTGATGCTGCCCCCAGTGTTCCGTCTTTTATAGGGCCAAAGGTCATATTTTGATAGATGTCTTGTGTGTACTCTTGTGTGCGCTCTGGCGGTCACATTTCTCAACAGATTTCGTTCAAATTTTGCATGAAGGTGTCTCTTGGTGTAATTTAAAAACCTATAGTGTTTGGTGATGCTGCCACCAGTGTTCCGTCTTTTATAGGGTCAAAGGTCATACTTCAGGGCATGGCGTGAGTGCACTCTGCAGGCCACATTTCTTAACGGATTTTGTTCAAATTTTGTATGGAGATGTATCTTGGTATAATCTACACATGTTTAATTTTTGGTGATGCTGCCCTCATTGTTCCGTCCTTTATAGGGTCAAAGGTCATTTTTCCATTTCTTGCACTCTTACTTCTGCATTTCTTGACGGATTTCGTTCAAATTTTGCATGAAGGTGTCCCTTGGTGTAATCTAAAAATCTGTACTTTTTGGTGATGCTGCCACCAGTGTCCCGTCTTTTATAGGGTCAAAGGTCATACTTCAAGGGATGGCGTGAGTTCACTCTGCAGGCCACATTTCTTGATGGATTTCTTTCAAATTTTGTATGGAGATGTATCTTGGTATAATCTACACATCTTTACTGGTTGGTGATGCTGCCCTCATTGTTCCGTCCTTTATAGGGTCAAAGCTCATTTGTCCCTTTTGTGCACTCTTACTTCTGCATTTCTTGACGGATTTCATTCAAATTTTGTATGGAGATGTATCTTGGTATAATCTACACATATTTAATTTTTGGTGATGCTGCCCTCATTGTTCCGTCCTTTATAGGGTCACAGTTCATTTTTCCATTTCTTGCACTCTTCTGCATTTCTTGACGGATTTCGTTCAAATTTCGCATGAAGGTGTTTCTTGGTGTAATCTAAAAACCTATAGTTTTTGGTGATGCTGCCACCAGTGTTCCGTCTTTTATAGGGTCAAAGGTCATACTTCAGGGAATGGCGTGAGTGCACTCTGCAGGCCACATTTCTTGATGGATTTCTTTCAAATTCTGTATGGAGATGTATCTTGGTATAATCTACACATCTTTACTGTTTGGTAATGCTGCCCTCATTGTTCCGTCCTTTATAGGGTCAAAGCTCATTTGTCCCTTTTGTGCACTCGTACTTCTGCATTTCTTGACGGATTTCATTCAAATTTTGCATGGAGATGTATCTTGGTATAATCTACACATATTTAATTTTTGGTGGTGCTGCCCTCATTGTTCCGTCTTTTATAGGGTCAAAGGTCATACTTCAGGGCATGGCGTGAGTGCACTCTGCAGGCCACATTTCTTGAAGGATTTCTTTCAAATTTTGTATGGAGATGTATCTTGGTATATCTCTCAACACATTTCTTTCAAATTTTATATGAAGATGTGTCTTAGTGAAACCTACACATCTAATTTCTACACCATCCTTTTGTTTGAGGGAGGGGATGGGGGAGGGTCTTTGTCCCTCCTTCAAATCGCTGCCAGTGCCGGGGGATACATCTAGCATTGCGCGGCCCCAGCAATGCACATTTCTAGTTTATGCTGATATTTGGAGTTATTTGTAGTGTGGTGTCAATGGCTAATCCAATCCAATCAGGGTATTTATATAGCGCAAATATCTAGTTGCCTAATCAAAGGCGCTGTTGAGACTGAAAAACTACCAAAATGTTTGTTCATGATTCTACCTGGGAAAGACAAGAACATATGACTAGTTGTAAGCAATCTGAATCTGAATCTGAATATAGCTTCATTAATCTTATTGAAAATCAACATTGATTCCTCTCTTTTAATCAACATAGATAATTTCTCTACTAACTTTCAGGAGGTTTTTTTTTTAACATTCTAAGACAGATGAGTAAACAATTCAACTACATGTACATTCAAGACAATATTAAAATTCTAAATTCTAAACAGCACCTTTAACATTCCAATACTTTGAAGAAGGTTGTGTATTATATTGATTTGAAAGATTACAAGTTTTAAAAAAATAATTGAATATAAAGGAGAAAAGACTTAGTTGGCCATTCATATAAATCGTTTATTTTGTCTTCTGTTTTATTTTTTGTCATAGATACAATGGAATCGCCTTTAGATCTTCTGAGGCAATGTGTTGAGAAGCGATGTAAAGTCAGGGTGTGTATACGCAGCTTCAAGGGACTTCGTAGTATCTGTATCGGATATCTGGTGGCCTTCGACAAAATCTGGAATATGGTGAGATTCTGTTGTTATTCTATATTTCTTCATCCTTGAAATGTTCTTTCAGATATGATGCATAAACTACTATGGGGTAGAATGTCTCGGGATGTACATTGGTCCTGGTGGATGACATACAGAGGTGTCTAAAGGGCAATCCAACCTTGGTGATAAGATGATTTGTGTGAAAGCAGAAAAATAAGTAAAACAGGATCGTGAAAGAGACAAATCGGACAAGGAATAAGAAAGTTATAAATGTTTGAAAAATGAGATCACTACATCGGTGCAAATCTCAAATTGGCAATTTGGTGAGGCGATTGTGACATACTTGTGGACAACTCTCCTGTTTGTCGTACACAAAAATATCATTACTTTGCAGTTTTCTCCGAAGCGCCTTTACCCTCGGGGCAGTGCTCAAAATATATTGGAGATCGCATATTGTTAGGTCCTCATGAAAGAAAAAAATTCTACTGAGTAATACATTTTGAAAAAAATGACATTTTAGTCATTTTGTGTGTTGGAGCGAATGGGGGAGTTGTCCGCAACTACATCACAGTGATGTTACCTATTCGGCCAATTTGAAATCCCCATATGTATCGTGATTAAAACTTTCTTATTGTTTGTCCGATTACGTTCAAACTTTCACCAATCTGCTTCTCTGATTTTTCCTCTTTCATTCAGAGCAACTTACCATTAGGGTTGGTTTCCCTTTAAATAATGGTTAACTTTGAACTTTAAACTTTGGATGGTGAGGATGACCTCTTGAGGTCAAGAGTCATGTAATGCAAGGTTAATAAATATGAATGGCATGATAAAGGTCAATCATAGAGTATGAAATACAGTTAACTTTGCATCAGTCGAATCTGTTGGGATCGCAATAAATAGTTCGACTTATGCAAAATTTGACTTTGGAAATGTAAATAACACATGTTTTGCATAGTTTTGTGAAAAAAATTGATTGGACTTGGGGAAAGTTCGACTTATGCAACTTTGAGTTATGCAGAGTTAACTGTAGTCCCTTTCATAGCTCACAGTGCTCCTGAAGTGCCAGTTATAAAAAAAGAGTTAAAAGAGTGAGGGATGATTGGTTCCATGGTAAGTGAAAATCATAATCATAATCAGATGTTAAAGGACAAAAAGTAGAAAGAAAGTAAGAGAGTACAGAAGCATACATAAACAGAAGAGAGAGAGAGAGAGGGGAGGAGAGAAGTATGAAATAATGAAAGAGATAAGCAGAAAAAACCTGTAATGGGGATGAATGAAACAACACTAAGAGGCTTAATCGTTTTTTATTACTCATCTAGGCTCTGTCTGATGTTGTTGAAATCTTTAAGAGGCCCTCAACAGGAAAAAGGTTCCATCATGAAGAAATAGTCACATACTCAATGGTAAGTATAATCTCTCACTCCTCTTCTCTGTGTGTCTGTACATTTGTGTATCTTTGACTCTGACTCTCTGTCTCTCTCTGTCTCTCTCTCTCTCTCTTTCCCTCTCTCTTGTTTTCACTCTCTCCCTCTCTCCATCTATCTATTTCTCTATTTTCCCTTTTAATCTTTCTCATTCTTTCTCATGTCTGAAGTTTATTACTTTATGAAACACATTTTGAGATTGTTTATCTGTATGCAAGGACTTAGGTAATTATACATAATCATACTTTATTATTAATGCAGCAATTTTCTAAATGTATAAAATAGGTTTTGTTGCTTATACATGCTATTTGCATTACATGCAAAATTATTTAATATGGTCAGGACAATGAACAGATAATAAAGAAAAAGCTTTATACAGTTCTTCAAACTGAATGGCCTTGAGGATGTTACAACATCAGAAGGGGTTCCATTTGCAGATAGTTCTTTCTCTCTCTCTTAAGTCCACAAACTAACAAATGTGTCCTTTCTTCTGTTTTAGATCATGTCCAACTTGAATCCTCAACCTAAGAAACCAGATCCTCCCAAACCTTCCGAGCAGGAACAGAAGGGGGCAGGCAAGAAGCGAGCCAAGGAGTGCAAATTCTGCCGGATTAAGCACGAAGCTCTCATGGAGCAACAGGCTGCGATAGATTCCAAAGATACGGAGTCATCTCTGAGTTGGTCAGACAGCGAGAGCAGTGGGAGTGAGACTGATGAATATTCAACCTCAGAAGAGAGCATTAGTGATGTGGAGAAGGAGTTGGGAAACGTGAAATCTGAGAGGGCAAGAAGAAAGCAGAAAACACCTAAAAAGCCAAGTGGATTATGTCCAAATGGCCATGAAAGACCAAGAACACAATCTGGGAGATCATCAAGATCCTCCAACCCTGTGGACAGCAGAACTAGCAAGAAGGATGCATCTGGCACAACTTCCTCTACTGAAATAAATTCCAACATCACTACCTCATCTGCTGCCAAGAGAGTGACTTTAGAAGCATCAGACTCTTTATGGACTGCCACTTCTGGCACAGGTCCTAAATTACCAGAAAGGACTACGAATAGTGCCAAGAAGGAGGGGGCATCTGTCAAGAAATCTTCTGTTCCAATGACTAGTGCCTCTTCTAAAGAATCAAAGACATCTTCTGCAAAGGCTAAGTCAGACTTACTTTTATCCAGAATGACTACTTCATCAACAAAGCAGGAATCACAGTCTTCTTCAGTCACTGATAGTCCTACGATATTAACACATACCAGAAGTTCAACAACACTGGCACCATCAAGAACATCAACAGCACCTTCATCATCGTCTTTGTCACAAGCGTTTTCAAAGTCTCTCACAATTCACAAAAAGTCCATGGAACTCTCAGACGCAAGGAGTAAGGATGAGAAAGAGACAAAGACTGTGAAGGAGGTCGTTCATCTCGATCCAAAGACTGGAAAGAGGCTGATTCAGCCGGAGGAGTTCAAGCGTCGTCATGTCAACCAACTCTTCATCCGTGGAGACCAGGTGGTCTTGGTCTCGGTGGACAGTGAGATGGTGGAGGTGGATGTGAAGAAGGCTGGTGCAGAGTCAGATGAGAGCCAGAAGAAGAAGAAGAAGACCACTTGGAGACTAAGCGGTCTTGGTCCTGGTGGACAGTGAGATGGTGGAGGTGGATCTCAAGTAGGGAGATGCAAAGTGAGACGAGAAATCGTCTGTTGAGAGCCAGAAGAAACAGAAGAAGACCACTTGGAGACTAAGCGGTCTTGGTCCTGGTGGACAGTGAGATGGTGGAGGTGGATCTAAGATGCAAAGTGAGATGAGAAATCATCTGGTGAGAGGCAGAAGGGCGTTGATTAATAACTCGTTACGGAGATTTAGTGCCGTTTATGCTCTCAGCAGACAACATGATCTTGATCCATTTCAGGAATTTTCTGTGACAAAGATGTCCTGGAAATAATGAAATCTTGCTCTTCCATCTTTTAAATGATATTATACAGTGCCTTATTAGTTTAATGGGGGTTTGGGTTGGTTTTTTTAATGCAAACTTGAAAAGTATTTTTGGATGATATTGCACAGGTTCTTTTTAGGGGTAAATTCATTTTAAATGGCAATCAGTCGAGTCAGGACCTCTAACTGATTTTGAGATCTTTTTAGGCTTCATGCATACTTTTTTAATGAGAGGAGAAACTGAAAAAGGGTTTTTAGACTCTTAGTTTGGAATGATATTGTATATGAGTAGGAAAAAAAGTTATGTTCATTTTACATTTTGAAAAATTTATGCGAGACTCAAGTTTTAAAAACATGATTTTTCAACTAATAGAAGAAATGTCCTCGGATTGATTTAAGATTGATGGCACTATTTATTATCTTCTTATTTCAATGCATAAATGAAGTATGCATCACAATCACATATTTTCTTTTCATGCTGTTTCTCAGTCTTATGATTTGAGCACAATAAATGTACTGTTCCAAATGTTTTCAAATTTTAAGCCATATCAGAAACTATTGAGTTAGCAGAAAACAGCTCATGGGGATACCCTTCATGAAGTCGAATAATGCCAAAATCGCTCACAAATGTGACTTTGACAAAATAACTAACGCCACCTTTCTAAACAGAACCATACAAAAAAAATAATTGAGATGATGAAATATCCCCATAAAATCGAGAAAAATAGCAATACATTTATACTTCTGTGTCTCCACCATTGTAGTGTGCGTTTGTGCTGCTATTACCTTTGACGGTCATGTATCATTTTTGTCTCGCCCACCGGAGGTGAAGGCGAGACTAAGGGATCCAAATGGCATCCGTCCGTCGTCCGTCCGCCGTCCGTCACAAACGTTAAAGTTTACCTGCAAGACTCTCTTATGACAGATAACTTTGCAACCGTCACTCACTTTTCAACCAAACTTGGGTTGTAGATGCACTAAGGGGACCTGCATGTTATGATAAGGTCAAAGGTCATACGTTAAAGTTTACCTGCAAGACTCTCATGACAGATAACTTTGCAACCATCACTCACTTTTCAATCAAACTTGGGTTTTAGAAGCACTTGGGGGACCTGCATGTTATGCTGCCATCAGAGGTCACATGGTAAGGTCAAGGGTCATTTCAGGTCAAACATTATAGTTTACCCACAAGACACTCCTATGACATAACTTTGTAAACGTCACTTTCCAAACAGTAATGTAGATACATGCAAGCATAACTTATGCAGATTTATGCACTTGGGGGACTGTTGCATGGCAACAGAGATCGCGATATTTCTAGTTATCGCATGTGGGCGAGACACATTATCGCTAATGCCTTGTTTTCATAATTATCGCATTTATAAACATGAACTTTTATGAGCACTGGCAAAAGGCAATTTAAGTTACCTGAATGCAGGCTGATGAACTGTATTTATAATTATTATATAGAAATGAACTTGGGTAAGTAACTGGCTAAAGTATTATACAAAATGCTTGCTGATACACATAAGGTGATCTAGTTTATCTTGAAAACTAAATTATTTTTTTGTTTTATTACATAAAGAGAAATGATCTTATCTGTTTTAACATATAGATTTCAATTGATACAATTGGCAGTGTTTAGATGTCTTATGTATCTTTTGAAGAATTCTTGCTTTTTGCAAAGCTGTTCTTTTGGGGAAAAAATGTTTTTATTTATAGAGATGAAACTTTGTAATTCTATGTATTACACAACATTTGTTTCACCATGTTCATAGCTTTTCCTTAGAATTAATTTACTTTTAAAGTGAAGAAAGCGAGAATATGAATTAGAAATATAATTCATGTGGCAAGTTGATATATGGATTAATAAGTTTGTTAACTTTGGGGTAAATATTTATTTTAGTTAAATCATCAATAATTTATTAAGGCAACCTGTATTTTCAGTGAGTGGTTTCAGTGCTCTGAATACATCATTAAGGATCACATTGCAAGAAAATTCCATCAAAATAAATATTGGCTTAATACTTATTATTGCATAGATGGCATAAATTATACAAGGTTATCCAAATTCAACGCTTGGAAACATTTGAATTAATGATTATTATCAATTATAAAACGGTAAAATACAGCCCCCGATATAGCAGCTGAAGAGCTCCTTGAACGCTGCTGAGATGTGTGACGACACACGAAGGACCAGTCCTGTCTAAGCAGACGATGTCCCATAACATCTTACACATTTTTCAGTGCCTGTTTTGTCATCTCCTCTTCATTTATCTCTCTTACTTGACTAGCGTCAGTCTTAATGTTAGTCTGTTGCCTCACTCTTAACTTCATGTATGGTATTATTTTGATGAAAAATGCAGCGTTAAAAAAATAAAGGAATCAGTCACTTGTAAACAAAATAAGACGCCATTGTATTTTCAGCTGCTTGCACCGGGGCATGTTCGACGTTTCAAGAGGGAACGAATACAATCTGTGATATTATTCGGAGGGCTTTTCAATTTGAAAATGGGGTTTATTTCATTGATCATTGACCCTTCTGTGTATTTACAATCAAACGGTTTTAGTTATCAGAATCAGTTTCACTTTCCCTTTTAGAATGGTGTGAAATAAGGTCATGTTAAATATACCAAACTCTTTATAATTTGATAAATAATTGCATTGCAATTACGTTCATTCATTATAGGACGTTGTCTGCTTAAGCAGGATCGATCCCTAGTGTGACGACATCAAAACATCGCTATATTTCTGGCGAATCCTCGGATATTCCAGATGCTTAGAAGAGCTTTTATTTACATGTATGTTGTTTTTATAATCATCAGATACGCAGTTGACATAAAACTTATACGATTGCCATCTGTAAGCTTCCCAGTTTCTAGTGATACATTAATTGCCATATTTGTGATTTTCTTGCAATGTGATCTTTAAACAGAATATACATTCTTCAATAATGTAAAAAATGACAGTGCATGTATTTTAAAAGAAAATCTATTGGTTGAAATATAATATTGGTTGAAAACTAAAAACGTTAACACTCATAACATTTTCTTTCATAAAGTTTTATTGGCATAAACATTGCAAAGTAGAAAAGAGTTTTGTGTCCCATCAAACCTGAATATAAGACATAAAATTAAACATTCAAATGAACAAAGAGGGACTGAATTTTTTTCATGACTGATTTTGAGATAATAATATGTCTTGTTTACCCAGGGTAGCCTCATCAGTATTATATACTGTTCTCCCTGAGGGCCCTGCAATCATATGTATGTGGATCCAAAAAGCAGTGATTTTCAAACACTTGAGTTCTTTCTTGAATCACATTTGTAGACAATATGTTTATTTTCTTCTGACATGAAGAAATCATATTTGTAATACCGGTACCATTATTTTGGCTTGGATAAAAAAAATCAATGACTCTATTCCTTGCCTTGTCTTTAATGAATTGAACCTTCTTTATATCATATTCAATAAAATTGTTAGCCATATAATAATATGAATACTATTTTATTAACCCTGTAGTCACTGAGGATTGTAGTCATTTACTCACTGAACTCAGTCTCAGTAAACCGTCTTTCGGCATAGACTCTCTGCTGTATGCAAAATCTTTCCACAGTAATGTATCGCTTCAATGCGGATTCTAAATAGCTTATGTGTAGAGATAGCACACACAAAATTTCAGCGCCCAATATCCTGTACAATACATTTGCTGTAGTGTTACACAGGTCAAAGTCCATGGGCGGTCCAGGGGCGGTCCCGGGAAAGTTTTATCCACTTTGTATGAAAATCCTGACTAGAATACTTATTATCCATTGCCTTTCCTACAATATTGTAATCATCAGTTGCAAATGAATTTATACTTTACTCTTCAGGGTCTCTGAGGCCCCCAAAATAATAATTTGTATACAGTTAGAATGTATAAATAACCAAATAACTTCACCCGGCATTCTACAGGTTAAGGCGTTTGAAGAAAATATCTCCTTATGCTGTCACCATTGAATGTCGTGTTTAGTTTTCTGGGGTTGATTTTATGTAAGCTAACTATACACAAATTATTTTTTCGGGCCTCGGGAACTCTTCTAGAATGACTTGATGATCAACATCAATAATACACATTTTGGCAAGTTGCTTAATTTACATCACATTCATCTGAAACAGAAACTTGTCGCCTTCATCTACACGTACATTCTATACATACATGTATATGTCATCAATGACAAAATTCCAATCTCCACAAAAGGTTTCAAATTACGGTACATGTACTCGAAGTTACCGACACTCAAATGAAAATACAATACGAAGCACATAAATTCATCATATTTTTGACATTGTATATACAATCTTACAAACAGTACTGTCTACATTTGTGACAAATCAAACTTCAGGGCCAGTATTCGATTCAATACCCAATTTCAGAAATGAGGAAGTCAGTGCAATATAGTGATGACCCACAAGTGTGCTATTTTGAGATGCATGTAAACACCCTTTGAAAGTGACTTTCATAACACAAGTCAATAGATGACTATAAGTATAGAGTATATTGCGAAGGTTATTTGACCCACTTGTTAATTGAATTTGTATATGAAAGTTTTACGAGTTGTAGAGAATTGGGTTACAATCACGAGAGTGCATGTATGTAACTCATTTTTTTTTCAAGAAAGTGTGGGCAAGTACTTCCTTGCACTGACCCCATCAAACATTTGTATTTTAATCAGTTTTAAGCTCAGATGAAAAATAATTATAGTGTCACATCTGGGGAGCGTTTCATCAAGCGTTTTTGTCAGTGATTTTCACTGACAATTGTTATAAGCTACTGAAATCCTTGCATCTGATTGGCTGAGAGCAAATTTGTCAGTAAAAATCACTGACAAGACACTTGATGACCCCCCCCCCCCCCTTATTCAGTTGCATTACTTGGTACAGTATTTTACCCTAAGAAAATAAAAGCTAGTTTGCAGATGTAGGTCAATCATTTCAAAGGTCTAGCAATGGGTCCTATGTAGATGAACAAGTGCACACCAGCAAATATGTGCAATGTGACACACTATTAGTATCATTTTATACATAACTGATTGGCTATGTGACATCAGAATGGCTAAGTATTTTGGTGTCAGTTGGCTTGCTCTTAGGTTCACTTGATCCAAGTATTGAATTGAATACTGGCTGAGATATATTTCAGCATAATCTATTGAAACAAAAACACAATTTCTGCTTTAGCATTTAAAAACAAATAAAAATAAAATGTGTATATATATATAAATCAATATTGTGATAATGTGCATCTTTTAATAGGCAAGAAGTTACCTTGCATGAGTTTGCATAATAGAAAAAACAAGGTGAATCAAAACCTTGAAAAAAAAACAAAAAAACTTCAGAACACGTTAATTAAGTACATTTTTAAAGCTTAAAATCTCTTTGAATTAACCATAGAGATAGCACAAAACAAAAAGGCCCGAATTCACCTAAGAGGTTTGGTTTAAACCATGGGTTAAACCATGGTTTAAACCCCCTCCTGGGGTTTTTAAGCATACATGCGCACGGAATCCGATCCAATCATATATTTTCTTTGAGTGTGCGTATGGGCAATGTGCGCTTATTTACACCTATTTCAGTACGCTTACGGAGGTTTAAACCATGGTTTAGGTTTAAACCTCCTTTGTGAATTCTGGCCAAAAGGTCCATAAAACCGTGCAAAAAAACCCAAACTTATTCACTAGAATACTAGACAGCGACATGAAATAAAGATTTAAATATCTTTGGTATTTAATAAACATCTTAATAAATTTGTCCTCTCAATTGTATCCTTATCCTCATCGAAATAAAACTTCAATTTATTTTAAGTAATTGCTTCAAAACTTTACACAAAAGAATTAAGAGTAATTCATTTCTTAAGTCTATTTATATTAAGTGCGACTTTTAAAAAGAATACAGTACAAAAATAATGTGCTGTCAATTATAATTGAATCCTAAAACAAGCTTGCAGCATAATTCAGAATAAGTATTTTAGGAGCATCTAGAATGGAATTAATATATTTCTGTTTATCAGGTCTCCAGAAGAGTTGGGAAGGTAACACATAACTTAAGATTAATAATAGAAGTGTAAAGAACTAGCATATTCTTGCAAGGGGACTAGCATATTCTTGCAAGGGTGCAAGCAAGTGCATGGATATGAAGTGACCAGGTAAATGCCGTTCAATCCTCAAGACCACTGCTCTAATCACTTGGCCATTGGACCTCAACGATATCTAAATCCATAATCAGCTGCTATGAGCCTGAAGAGCATGATTTCACATCATTTCAGGGAAAGTCTCATTAGACGATACTAACAATGACTACAAGACAGTCTACTGTAAACCGTTCCAAAATCAGTCTCCTGAAGTTCCTGTGAAAAAGGTATCGGCTATGCCATCGAGAAAGTCGGTGCAGAAGGTCCAATTCCACTTGTGCTGATGTGCCTTCAGCACCGATTTTCTCGCATTGGTGGCATACCCAGCACCTTTTCCACATGAACTTCAGATGACAGATTTATAGTGATAGCCATCGTTATCATTATCGTTCAGATGGGACAGGCCCTATAAGGCCCTTCTTGACACAATGTACGTGCCAATAACACCCCAATGTATGTTACCTTCATTTATGTGGGTGTGTGACTGGGGCTCTTCATTTCTGTACTCTTTACTTATTGAGTATCAACCATATAAACAAAAAACACTGACATGTAGTTCTCAGTTTTTGAACTATTTCTTACATTACTAAACATTGAATGATAAAACTCTGTGTACCATATATCACAATTAATCAATATTTTCCCTACTGAAAGGTATATCACAAGATTGAAAGCACCTGCAAACACCATATTTTCAAATCCACCACAGTAATAGCACAAGCACATAGAGCTCAGTATGTAAATAAAATAGCAAAATATTTTTCCAGATACAGACAATTCGTTGAATGAAAAGACATTTTGATCATGATACAGCAAACTATACTTTTGACACATTTAGCAATGACTGTCAACATGACAAATATGTGGACAGCATATTTACAGCAAAAGCTTGACTCACTCAGCAACTTTTGCATAAAGGCACCAGATAGAAAATCAACGAAAACTGCACCTTGCTTAAATTGACATCAAATTTTTAAAAAGTTTTCTGAGATTTATTCCTGTATCAAAAAAACAATGCATAGCATTTAATAACTTTCATATTTCATCATATAGACAGAAACAGTCCTCAACAAATTATAGAGAAATAACAGATATTTTGAGGTCCATTTCATTTAGTATAAGATCAGGAAAAAAGTGGTGAGGAAATTTCAGTACTATGAAAACAATGTGATCAGCCTAGAAATTGGAACTGTGTAATACACACCACACAAGAAATTCTCCTTACGAAAAAAAAAAATCATGAGTACGTATATAAAGAAAAAAACAAAATGCATTTTCAATAATTTTTCCATACTAATTACTAATTACTAATTTTGGTGTCACATACATGTAGTTAGTAATTTAAGAATAAATAAATAAATAACCAAGACCATCAGAATTCCTAAATTCTTTGTTAGTTTTACATTTTCTTCCAGCTATTTCCAATTTTGGGGAATTAAAAACACAACTTTGCTACAATAGCTTTGATTTTCCATTTGCAGTCATTTGCCATGGCAATGTTTTTAACAAATATAGCCCATATTCATATGAATAGACTATGTGAAACATGGTTTACCTTTAATAGTCCACTATTCATGGCGTGCCGAGTGTCAAACTCTTTCTTCCATGCAATTACTATAATTCCATAACAAAATCATATCACTATGAAATAATAATTTCATAGTGACATGACTTTTGTGAATTGATTCAGTTACAGAATGCTGGTACGTTTTACAGGAAGGAGATGTTGAGACTTGGCACTCCATAAACTGGTGGACAAACCCTGCCTTAGTTTAAACCGAACATAAACACAGCTTAGCTTTTATGCATACCAGCCTATGACATGAACATGTAGATCACAAACTTGGGTTTCCTGGCAGTATTTTCTTTTCTGTTCCGTTTTATCACGAGACATCTCGATGGACAATTTGACCGTTCTTGACCCTATCCACCAACCAAGCAAAGGCTTCGTTAATGTCCAGGGGTAGATGATCCTTGATCATGCCCGGCCTGACACCGATGTGGTCAAACTGGCGATGGGTCACCCACTGAGCGCAGTATTCTTCCTTTGACCCGCAGCAACCACTGAGGATAGACAAGTTGGAATTTTAGGTTTATGAGAAGGTCCAATATCAGCTGAATGGAAAGGCAAACCTATCAAAAATCATCAAAATTTATACCAACTAAAATTGAATTTGGAATGGAACTGGTCATCAGCTTTAATAACATGGTTCAGTTTTAAGTAGGTGTAAAATATTCTACAAAATGTACTTCATCAGCCTTTTATTGAACTATGCCTCCTTGCGAAACAGACCTTTCCAAAGCAAGGAACCAGTACCCAAACGAGTGTTATTCCAGAGATCATCTCATAATTGAAATAGAGAACTTATGTGATGTATCTACTAATTACCAAGATTTCACTTTGCTTTATACAAAAAACACATGAGCATTCTCAAAATACTACAAGATTAAACAGATAAGAATACATCAAAAACATGGTTATTAGAATACATCACTGCTATTCGTAATGAATGCAAATACATGTACATGCACCACTCCCTACATTTTAGACTGCTGACTTCAACGACCTTATTCAGAATCTAAATCCAACATATCTAATAAATTAAGTTGTTATTTACATGTGTTTACTTTGTTATTTAAAGAATTTTTTACCCAGAATGCATCTCCCTACGGGTGATCCAGATCATCTGACCAGGAGGAAAGAGGGCCATGAACTCCTTCTGACCTCTGACACTTGAGTGTCTTCCATTAGCCGATGCCCCCACCTCTCTAGAATCTGTATCAGGAATGTCTACCTCAATAGTCGCTATTTCCCCACCATGGATCCCTCCATTTCCTAATGATAAGGGAGGGGGGGGGGACAAATAGTATGAATTCAACTCAATTCATTTATGTCTTATATATATTAAAAAGCAACAGTATATGAATACAACAAGAGATACACAATATAGCAAGAAAAATGAACACAAAATACATAAAATATAGAGGAGAAATGAGTACACTCGTGATCCACAGCGATGAAGAGGATGTGAGGGAGTACTAGCAAAGGCAATAACAATAATAACAACAATAGCAACTAAATGTATAACGACAAAAACAACAAATATCAATCGGTCAGTGGCTTTTTCAAAGGGATTTTAAAAGAAGAGTATGCGTGAGTTCTGGGGATCAGATAGGATTATTTACATCTGGGGACCGAGCTTTGACATCACTGACTGAAAAAAATGGCTACACAACTGATAATCTATAAGGTTCTTATACCGTAAGGCCAGAAACCCATTTCGTGTTCGCGAATTTCCCGAGTGGTTCAGACTTGCAAAAGTTTCATGCCAGAAAATTACTGAATCATGATTGACAAAATCGCTAAATTTTTGGCAAATCGTGAAAGTATCCTGCTGTGAAAATGGCTGTTGTTTACAATTCACAAAAGTTTTGTGTCGCAAACGTTTCTAGTTTTTTAAACAGACAAAATCATCCCATCCCCTACCTTCTCTATTTCCGAGGTCTTCCTCCATGGGACTATCCAGAAGTCTCTCCTCAGCCCCCCTTGGCCTGGCAGGAAGGAGTGGTTCCCGGGGGTTACAGCATAGCCCATCCTCGTGATCTTCATCGGATAATGGCAGGTTTTCTGGAAGACCCTTGCAAGTGTACCAAAGACCACGCAAGATGACTCGGTACTGGGAAATGAAAATGTTGAAATCGGAATAATAATCAGGAATGCCACTAGGACTGCTCAAAAAAGTAGGAAAGTATCGTGGGTCTGGAGGCGGAGCCCCGAGCGGGGTCCAGGGGCAGCGCCCCCCCCGGTGGGGGTGCAAGGGGGCAAAGGCCCCTTGAAGCTAGAGCTTTTTCTCAATGAGAACTGCCCAGAAAGCCACCAATTGACAATTTTCCTGATCTGATCAGGCTGATGACTGATGTAACACTACTTACTCCAATTTACAGTACTGTCTGACATTGAAGCTAGAGCTTTTTCTCAATCAGAATTGCCCAGAAAGGCACCAATTGACACTTTTCATAATGTAACGCTACTTACTCCAATTTACAGTATTGACATTCGTCAGTCAGATCCCCTCGTTAGAGACAGATTTCATCGATAGACTCTCCAGTGCGACGCAACATCCCCACTAAACAGTAGACTACACAAATTTCCACATGTTGGACTTACATAGTTTGATGATGCAACAACTCCACTTTGCTGCAAACACGGGCTAAAATGCTTGTTTCCTTCCTTTCCCTGTAATATTCCAGGATGATGAAAATTTACCCCGGATTTTTCCTCAATAGTTGTATATTATCCATGAAAATACCATGGAGACAACATCGCCGCGAGCTCCGATTCCACACGATCAAGCATCGCATGTTTACACACGTACACAAACGTAACACGTACACGTACACAAGTATACACACAGATACAGTATGCATTACATGTGCAGCGCTAGCGCGCGGACACGCATGGTCGTCAGGTCGTTACACATACATGTACATGCAGCATGCACGTACGGAATGAGGTGAAAGAGAAACATCGCAAGAGAGAGACAAGGAAAGAAAATGACCAGTTGGTAGATATATCGAGAGGCAGCCGGAGTGAGAGACGGAAAGAGTCTCAGCCGAAAAAATCGAAAGTTTGACGGATGTCGGAAAAAGTCGGAAAAGTGGCATCCCTGATTAATATTAAAGTGAAAACTGTGTATAAAGACCGCTAAGGGAGACAAAAAAGTAGTCTCTACAGGCAGGTGGTCTAAAAGTACAGGTGGTTGTTAAAACAGCCTATCTTCCTTATCCATCTCATCATTGGTAACGATAGGTTCTCTGGAAGACCCTTGCAAGTGTACCAAAGACCACGTAGGAGATGACTCGGTACTGGGAAATGAAAAAGATAGTGAAAGTAGAACTTGACTGAATTCAATTCACAGTGATATTCCTTGTCCAATCAGGCAGCACAATTTTAAAGAGACAAGTGAGTGCTAGCGATTGTGAGAAAATAGTGAGAAAATATTTTGTGAGCTCTTTCACATTCTTCATTTCTATGTGGGAAAAACATATTAACACCACATGAATAGGACTGCATTTGAAAATGCACCCATCCAGTCAGGAAATACCAGTACAGTCAAACCTGTCTTAGCGGCCACCTGTCTATAGCGGCCACCTGCTTATAGCGGCCACCAAAAAATCCCCCGCAGGAAATTACTGTGTTGTAGACCCTGCATATAGCGGTCACCTGCCTAACGCGGCCAGCGGCCACCCATTATGTATCCCTCGGACAATATCTGACCGCGTATAGCGGCCACTAATATCGAGTCAAGCCGTAGCTTCATGCACAAAAAAGCCATAGGCGCGATGTGTTTACCGAGTCCTAGCTCAGTCACACTCTCACACAAACGTCGTGAATAGATTCTACAATGGCCATGAAGATCTAATAGTTTCACCACATTGCCGACTAATTAGAGATTAAGTCTTTTTAGTAAGAATTAAGCACTAGTATTGTTCGTTTACGTAATCTTCGCACCATCCAGCTGCAATCCCCTGCACTTTAGTTGTATTGTTCTCCTAAGCTATCGCGGTCGCATTGCATTGATATTGATCGCCATTGCGCAATAGCACAGGCTCGTACACTTCAATATAATTTTTTATTTTTAAAAGATTTATTAAAAAAAAGAATTTAAAGCGTTACAACTTTTGAAAAAATAAAGGAGTGATTTTTTTTAGAAAGTGAAAATAATAAAATACTACCCAAGTATTATTTTTTTAAAGATCAATAATAACGATTTCATGTACGAGAGATTGTCCTGCTGAAAAACGGCGTGAAAACTCGACACGGATCGTCCACCCGGATCGTCCACCGGCGATCCAGGCCATTGTCGACGTTCGCACTTTCGACGAATGCAAGCGAGCACCTTCTATCGCCTGTTCTCAAAAACAGTTAAAACTTCTTTTAAACCATTCAAAAGGCAAATATTTATTGAATGAAAATTGATTGCACGATTTTATTCAAAAGATAAACTTATTATTGTAATTTTTTGACAGGAAGCAAAAGCATGATTAGACATCGTTTTTAGACTATAAAAATCAAGAACAGCAGTCTACCGCGGGTGGTACGTACGTGGTAATTTGAGGGAAAATTCATTTTACACAGATTGCTCGTATATCTATTGTTTTTCTCATTTATTGACAACAAAGCATATTATTTTGGCATTTATATATCATATGACATGTTATACGTCAAATCTGTTGATCTATATAGCTTGTTTTCCTAAGTGATATATATGGATGCATGTACATGTACACTATAACTTTGTTGCGTGTAACAGTGTATGTGCAAAAAATTAAAAATGGCCGCCGACCTGTCTATAGCGGCCACCTGTCTATAGCGGCCACTTTTTCCGTTTCCCTTCGGTGGCCGCTATAGACAGGTTTGACTGTAGTTCAAAACTTCAGACCAAATTTCTGATGTCCCACATAAGAATTTTAACATCCAAGAATGAAATTTTTACTTAAAATGCTGTTTTATTCATTAATGGGGCATAAAACATATTCATTGGTATAATCTTCATTATAAAGGAAACAATTGCTGTTTGCTGGAAGAAGGAATAATTATTTTGACCTTCCTGGTCCAAACACGCTGTTCAACACTGAATTCTTGGGTGTGATCTGACACCCACGGCATGCAAGGGGTTAAGGCTGAGAAGAAAGATTGCTAGTAGATGAGTGCTTTACCTTAGGCACTGGACAGGTCTTAATGACTTCTATTAATTGATCCCTGAGCTGCTGAAGAGTACACATGCTCATCCTGTAAAAACACAAATCAAAATATGGACAAAAGTCAAATACAGAAATGTAATATCACATTATTCAGAGTTTATAAAATTGTACGAGATTCATTTTTGACATCAGTAAGTAAGGCTGTTTTTTTTTTTTACATTTCCCTTTTCTTTAAATATTCACTTTTTACAAGTTAATTGCCAAAAATTGCCCAGCCCTTCCTTTTTCAAAATTTCAACATAAAGGCACTTGTGACTTGAAAATATTGTTTGTTGTTTTGCTTGTCTCAGACTTTTTAATACAAAATCCTGGGTCTGCTCCTGAATAGAACTTACTTAATTTCATTATTAATTTTGTTGCAGATTCTAAGTAATTTGTACAGGTTGTCACTGGACACTTAAAAAGGCCAGGATATTTTGGCTATGCCACAGCCGGGGGGGGGGGGGGGGGGGGGGGGAGAAGTGGATTCAACCCCCCCCCGATATATCGACCGTCGAGTGCGCGATTGCGCCGAAAATCGGCACGCACATAGTCCATAATGTAATCTACCAAACTGTATAGTTAAATGCTCTGAAAAATGTTCACATTAATTAATTATGCAAATTTATGCATGAAATCAAAATTTTGCTCTAAATCATTAAATAAAGCTCAAAATATGATAATTTTTGGTCTAGACACTCTTTCCAGTATTCTTAGCAAATATACCTGAAAAAAAATTCGGTATCAAACTTTATTTCTTATGTATTTTATTGTTTTTTAAATTTCTTATGTATTTCTCTGTTTTTTTTACCTTTTGTTTGTTATTGTTTTTTGGATGAAATTTGTCGGGGACACTTTCGCGAACATAAAAAGCCCAAAATAAATTAATTTCAATCAGCAAATATAAAAATATTCATAGATTTCTAAATTTTGGCTGAAATTTGTATTGAAATTACACATGAAATCAGTTTTTGAGCAATTTTCGGTCTGACGTGCAAGTACGAAATGTTGCTAACTTCGGCACCGCATGCCCGGACATCGCAAATTTGGTCTCAAAAGATGCGTGAGATTCGAAAGAAAAAAGTCATGGAATGCTGCGGCGACTGCTTTGCGCGTTGCGGACATATCGCGAGAAACGTCCAGGGGGGGTGGATTCCACAATGTCAAGCCTTCCTCCATATGTGCCCCCAAAAGTAGTAGGATATTGATGATATATATATTCCCCACGTAAATACTCACCTTGGAACTATGTCTTCACCTAGTACTACAGCAGTAACAAAACTCTGAGTGTATAATACTCCTTCAGCACTGGGGATTTAGAAAGGCAGAAGAAAAACAAAATCAACTTTATAATCATGAAAACAAGATTTTATTTCATGAAATCAATTTTATTCTTGTTGCAATTGGAACAAGAGTGTAGAATCTTATTATTACCATTATATACCCAAGATACAGAAGAGAATAAAATAATATATGCAAAATATAATAGATCATTAAAGAGTGACAGGAAGTAGTTAGTAGTAACTGAAACAGCACCAACAATGGTGGAAAAAAATAATCATGAATACTAAGACCCGTATTCTGAACTCCGGTTTAACTTGAACCGCTCTCTAAGTGCAGTTTAAACCCTGTTTAAACCCTGTCTAAACCTGCCCTTTAAACCGGAGTTTAAGATAATCAACATTCTGAACTCCGGTTTAACCTAAACTTTAGTGCAGTCTAGACTTAAGTGGTGTAAATATGTACAGAAATGCAGACTGCAGCTAGGGGTGGTTTAAGTCCTGTTTAAATAACACTGGAGTTTATTGTTAAAACCAAATTTTAGAATACGGGCCTAAGAAAAGAAGAAAAGGTGTACACCTCTTTCCCACTTATGATATATGCCACCCCCTGAATACTCAGCACAGCTAAGAACGCAAAAACAATTTTATACAAAAATCTGTTTTCTTCTGCAGCCCTTTCCATATTATTTCCCACCCCTACCCCCCCCCCCAAAAAAATAAAAATAGACAAACAACTGATCAGAAACTTGACGTACTTGATAAGGCCACCAGGGGGTGAGAAGGCATATGCTTTGATTTCTGGGTACTGCTCTCGGAGGAGGATGGACAGGATGGCCGCTACTCCTGCACCAAGGCTGTGACCTGATACAACCAACTTGTAGTCCTGGAGCAGAAAGAAAACAAAATAAATAAATGTATCAATGCTCAATTGGTTTCCATAAGATCTTTGCAATATGTTTGGCTTTCATTCTGCTAACAATGTCTGGTTAGAATACAATTTCAAAACAAATTAGCATTCTTTTTATTTAAAGAAGTAGACTTGGTTCATCATTATCAAGATGGCCACCAGCCCTGCACAAAGGCTATGACCTGATACAACTAACTTGTGGTCCTGGGAATGCCAAAAGTGAATTCTTTTGTGCTTTTGTTCTGCTCAAAAAGTTCCACTGAAAGAAACATTTGTCTCTGATACAAAATTGTTCCAAAGTCTTCTGAGAATTAAAAAAAAAACCCCATATTGTACAACAAGTTCACCCAGATGGATTAAATCATTAAAATTAGTTCATGAAACATCAAAAAAGTATTTAACTGCATGTGACAGTTTCAGTGTCTATGGTTCAGACACCTTCTGGCAAATTAAACTTTCAGTTAGCTGTTAGTTCTGTCGTTTTTTTTTACTAGAGGAAGCTGTCTGAACTACAGACTTCAACACTGTCACAGGCAGACACCTTTTGGATATGTCAACAAAGTTTTCATTATGAAAAAATATCTCTGTTCTTGGTTGCTGGCGTAGGGAAAATATATAAAGCGTGACTACTTTGAGAGGCATGGTTAAAATTATTGCCCAAGGTGATCTCCAAACTGTGCTATTCCCAGAGCAAATTCGAGGGGCATGATACTACAGATATCTGTTTTTCTTATTTTTCTGCACATGTTAAAACCACCTTGATGCCAGGGGCTGGCAAGCCAAGGATATACTCACTGGATGTCTTTGGAATGCATCATCCAGAAGATTCAGCTCCCGCAGTTTACCTAGGATGCACTTGGAGTTGTTGACGATCCCTCTATGGGCATAGATCTCATGCCCCTCGATGTCCAACCTCTCGGCATCCGCAGACAAATCGGTCAACGTGTCCTACAAAGAGAGCAGTTGTTAGACTTTTAAAATTTTAAAAAAAAAATTATTAAAAAGTTCTAGTCATGACAGAAAACAAATTCTTAAAGAATTAAAAAAAACTGACTCCAAGACTACATACATGTATAAATGATATTTGCCAAACAATTTTTACAGAAAAAGTATAGTTATTAGCAAAGTAAAAAGCAAAGAAAGAGAAAGATATTGAGCTAGGGGTCCTGATAAAGATGCTCAGTATTTGGTGTCAACATGCAAATTAAAGGAGAGTCATGATTTTAACCCCAATAAATTTCCAGCGAGTTCATATTTTTTCTATTCCAAGTAGCATATCTAGTGCATGATAAATGATTCTAGATTACTTTAACCTGGTTTCTTTTGAAGTGAAAATTTGATACCAGTAGTCAAAATTAGCTTTAATAAAAAAAGTGGTGGAATTGAATGCACATCAGTGGTGGATTAAATTTGCCTTTGGACACAAACCCCCACATACATGTAACTTCCCCTGTCTAAAAATCCCGGATTGGTTTTAAACCTCTAGGAGGTTATTGTATGTGATCACCTAATGAAAGAAGAAGAAGGAGAAGGAGGCAGATAAGAAGGAGGAGAAGGAAAAGGAAAAGGAAAAATGAGGCGAAGAAGCAGAAGAAGGAGGAGGAGGAGGAAGAAGGAGGAGGAGGAAGAAGGAGGAGGAGGAGGAAGAGGAGGATGAGGATTAGAAGGAAAAGAAAGAGGAGAAGGAGAAGGAGAAGGAGGGGAAGAAGAATGAGAATGAGAAGGAGAAGGAGAAGGAGAAGGAGAAGAAGAAGATGAAGAAGAAGAAGAGAAGAAGAAAAAGAAGAAAACCTGTGTATTTTTAAATACCATCAGGACTTGTCATACATGTATGATTTCACCTCTATTATTCTTACCTTGAATGAGAGAGTTCCTCTAATTGCGATGACTACAGATTTATGTGTATGGTCCAGGACAACGAAGAATGGACTCTGGAAAATCTGTTCCCAGAGAAATCGTTCAAACAAGTTTCAATTACGTAGCTATGTTAATACACAAATCTATGAGTACATTTTACGAGAATTATTTACAAATTATTCTCACATTGCATTTGAAAGGAAGCACAGATTTGTAATGAGGAAAATTGTATTTTAAAAGATATTTTAAGGTTCTCTAAGTACAATGCTCTGGTGCATTTCACGCTCAGATTAATCATGCAAACTTGAACACTAAGAAAAAGTTGTCTTCTCATGATAATTTCATATATATTTATCTGACAGTTACATAGTAGATTGTAGAAGCATATTTGTCCAGACTTAGATTGACACTTATTACATGAAGTAAAAGACATAAAAATTAATCCTAGGAGACTTGAGTTTAAAGTGCAGCAGGATGTGCATACAACTGTTTTGCGAAATTAAGCGAAACTTTAAAATATCATAACTTTCTTATTTTCAGTGTTATTCTTGTTGGATTTTTCTCTATTTATTCACATCAAGTTTTTGTTAGGGTGGACTTGGCCTTTAAGGGGTAGCTGTCTGTGGGTAATTGCCAAAAGGGGATAGTAGTCAAGGGCTGGTAGTAAGAAGGGGGAAGTCGTCCAGGTGCAATTATGGTCACGGAGTAATTAGAACCATCATTGTTACCAGCGGTTATTTGGACCAACATATCTACAGCAAATGCACATACAATTCTGATTCACAGATTTCTAAGTCTGTTCTGGAATGCACGATTGATTTTTGTTTCTCTTACTTTATTTTTGAAGCTAACATAGAGCAGGTCCTCTTCATCTGCTCCTGCTAAGGACCTGACAGCTGTAGTGTTACACTGGCAGCAGTTATCTCCTATAATATGTTCAGATGGTCTCATACATGCACAGCACCTGGAAGATGATTTACAAGCACAAACCGTCAGTCATATGGGTGTTATCGTCCACTTGCTGGTTGTTGTGACAGAAAGAGTCGTAAATACTTTTTGTCTGGGTAAAGCTTTCCACCAAAAATAATGACATATTTTACTATTTGCATCCTTTTCATTTCCTGACAACGTTCTTCAAATCCCTGTTTACAAGTCATATTTTGGGGGGTTTTGATATATTACAGACAAACGTCTTCACAGACAATTCTTTATTCTGTTGGTCTATAAGGCAGATTTAATACAGGGGAGCATTTCATCAAGTGTTTTTGCCAGTGATTTTTACCAACAACTGGTATAAGCTACTGAAATCCTTGCATCTGATTGGCTGATAGCAAATATGTCGGTAAAAATCACTGACAAAACACTTGATGATTTTAACTAAAATTATTGGCTCATATCAATGAAGGTGGACTGAGTTAGTCTACAGATTTATGGAGCGCCAAAAGACTGTGATTCTGTAACAAAATGAATCCAAAAATAAAAATGAGAAAATTGATTACATGTGCACATGATACTTGTTTATTCATTTAGTTCAAGAATTATGGTAATTTCTACAGGATGAGGAAGTTGACACTTTGTGATTCATAAATCAGTGAACTACCACTATCCACTTAGTCAGGGTTTAAACCTGGGCCCTGTTTCATAAAACTTGTCATCAATAACAACTGCCCCATTTCTCTGACAAATTTGCTCTCAGCCAATCAGATTCAAGGATTTTAATAGCTTATAACAATTAGTGTAACTTGTTATTGATAACAAGTTTTATGAAACAGGGCTGAGGACTGAAGTTTGTACACTTTTATGGATAGTGGTCATTCGGTTTACCTTCCAGCACAGCAGAGCTTGCAGAGCCAGCATTTGAGATCTGCGTTGACTAGAATAGGCCAGCCATTGGAGGCCATCGAGAACCGGTAGTAGTGCCAAATGGTCTCTAAACTACTTTCCACCGGTTCTGTTGGCAAGGCCACATCAGGTCCAGGATCCTTGCAGGAGGCCGTCATGGGGATCCTATCCTGGATCCTCCTCTGCTGTTCCACTTGGACCAGGATTAGACCCGCTACAATGTCCGACAGGACTACATCTAGACCCTGGCGTAATTACAAGCGAAAGGCAAACTATTGGAACTTTTGATCTCGCCATCTGCAAACTGTAATCCTCGACATAAAACCTTCACATCCCCCAAACGGTACATTAGTACCACACATAATCATACTACAGACATACAAAGCCTAAATACACATTAAGATTAAGCATAAGATATCCAACAGGACTAGATCTAGACTCTGAGGTGATCACAAACACAAAGCAGGCATGTGATAAAGCTTTTTGCAATCTCGTAATCAGCAAAGAGCACAACTGTTCAAACTTGTTTTAAAAATTTTTTTACCATCAAAACATGTCCATCAATATTTTGTGCGTGTATTGATGAACAAAGTTCAAAGCGGCACTTATTCCCACCCCTCCCCCCCAAAAAAAAAAAATTAAAAAATTAGATAACACTCAGCCAAGGAACTGATATCATTGGATTAAATATATCTAAATTGCTATAACTTACTTGAAATAGTGATGAAAAAACAGCTGCAGCTTCAGCATATGCAATTTGTGAATTCTCATCTTTCTTCACACAGAAACAGCATCTACGACATCTGAAGTGAGAAGACAAAAAGTTATGATAAATGGTGTTTCCAGAAGCTTAAACATTCATACATAAAGTTGTGCTCAAAATTATTCATACCCCTTGGAAATTTGGAGATTTTTGCATTTTTCTGAGTTATTTGCACACCACTTGAATACATTTAGTTATTATCTAGA
This sequence comes from Heliocidaris erythrogramma, assembly GCA_025617745.1. Lineage (NCBI taxonomy): Eukaryota > Metazoa > Echinodermata > Echinoidea > Camarodonta > Echinometridae > Heliocidaris > Heliocidaris erythrogramma. The sequence continues at coordinate 18,816,816 of CM046857.1, read as the reverse complement.
AATGATTGCTGTTTCTGGTTTGACCTCATTTGCATAACAATAGAAAAAAAAATCTGTTTTCCTAATTTCTTTTTTTGATGTTCAAAATTATTCATACGCTTGGTGATTCATTGATTTTTGCGATCAACATAAATCCAATGCTTTGTGATTTAAGCTTGTAACACTTCAGTACACTGTCAAAAGGCTTCTGGAGGTTTCTACTGGGATGTCATGCCAATACCTGGTATCCAATGGCTTAATCTCCTTGAGGATGTTGTCCAGAGAAGCCTTCACCTGGTTTTTAAGGTGTTCCTTGACTAAAAGTAGATTTAATGTGTAAAAGGGTGTAGTTATTGACTTGTTGGTTATGGGACTATGATATTGATAGTTTTAATTCAGTTTTCTGTTTATTTTAATGACAATTTTGCACTAATGATGATTTAAAACACTCGTCCTGGCGAGACCCTTCCTGGAGCCCTCCCCTATTGCACTGCCTGAGAGGGAGTTTGCCCTCATTTTTATTTACTACATTCTCATCCAGAGTGCACAGGAAGGCCATGTTGGTGATGTTTAAGTCATTTTATGACCCTGATGCCAGGTCACCACTAATTACAGTATGTTGCCTTTGAGTACGATACACATCCCAAACAACACCTTTACTGCATCATTTTTCATACTCTTGATACTATCCTTGGTATGGTGTATACAAGCCTTGATATTACTGACACTGGGAACCACATTTTAAGCACATATTCCCTCAATGGTACCAGCTGCAGAGTACTAACTGCTACCACTTTGATGGCACACAGGAAGATAAAGATAGTATTTAAGCTTCACAAGAGTACCCACTTGTGAAGGACCATATGGCAGATGTTCAAATAAAAAGTGATTTTAATGAATGGCACCAACTAAAATTTTGGCCTTCCCAAAACATGCTCACTGATAATGGAGCAAAGAAGGCGAACTCCCTCTCACGCAGTGCAACAGGGAAGGGCTCTAGGGCTCTAGATAGATAGAGTGTTTTACTTCATCTTAAGCACACAATTTTCATTAAAATAAACAGAAAACTCAATGAAAATATCAATATCATAGTCCCGTAAACGCTAAGTCAATGATTACACATTTTGTAGACTTTAAATCTGCTTTAAATCCAAGGAACTCCTGAAGACCATCTGTGGACAACATCCTCAAGGAGATTAAGCCATTGGTATTGGCCTGATATCCCAGTATAGACTTCAGTAAGCCTTGGGACAGTGTACTGAAGTGTTACAAGCTTCAATAACAAAGTATTGGATTCATATTGATTGACAAAATGAATGAATCACCAAGGGTATGAATAATTTGAACACAAAATTAGAAAAAGCTCACTTTTTCTATTGTTATGCAAATGAGGTGACACCAGAAACAGCAATCATTTGTAGATGATAACTAAATGTATTCAAGTGATGTGCAAGCAACTCCAGTTCCCCTATCATTTTAAGGAAAAACGCAAATATTCCAAGGGATATGAATAATTTTGAGCATAACTCTACAGGCATCCAAGAATTATTGAAAATGAAAATTCATTTACATACTGTGCATGCACTAAAATCTTGCCCAAAAATATGTAACAAATTACTACTCCAAATGATGTAATGGAAAAAAATCAAACACAAGCTAGAGCAACTTCCTTCCTTCACATTCATCCAAGAAACATAATTTAGTCCCAGGTATTCACCAGCAAAAAATTGACAGTTCCACTGGCAAATATGAATTCAAATGACTGAACAATAAAACTGATTTTTCATTTTCTACTTGCCTGCTGGTAAACATTCAGTGAACCTACACATGAAGTGTAAAGTCTTACCAAAGTTACTAGGGAATTAATCAACAATTTTCTTGATTGCACTGGCTTTGTTATAACCGAGTGCTTGGAGCATCAGGCTCTATACTACAACTCAAAATTATTGTAATTTCTTTCACATTCAGGCAACTATTTTTTTATTTTGTCTTTTAGAGTTATCATTGGTGCTCTGATTCTTTCTAGAATCATTTCAGCCATAAAATTGACATTGGTGCACAAGCAAGTCAATCACTTTCAGTGCCGATGTCACATATACATGACAGATAGACTCATTTTTATTCACCAATCGTTTGACCACAGGTATATGGTGGTCAATGTATATCAAAATTTAAGCATAAATCAAGCCTTCTAAATATATAATTATAAATATATGCCACTATAGAAATTTTCAGAGAAAATTGCAGATTTTTAGAAAGAAATTACCTTATTTCAACATTAAACAATAGTAAACAAATGCGAAACCAAAAAACAATGGACAAAACAAATTTTCAATAATTCTTATGCATAAAGTTGCGTAAAGTAATAATGTTTGGTATCATGTTAAATGGTAATAAATTTCCTACAAGTTTTGTACACAATATTTTGTGAAATAATAGATGGTTAATGAAGTGAAGACATTTGAAAAGTTAGCATTGATCACACTTTGGTAAAATTTTTGAAGAGAGCTAAACCCCTTGGCATGGTAAGAGATATACATTTGGGATACTTAAAAGTAGATTTTACTGCTTTTCAAGAGCAAAATGATAATTTAGCAGCACCCAGCTCTAAGAAATATAACCAAATTACCCATACCTTTTCTCCCAGCGATCAAAGTCATCAAACTGTTCATTGTCATGGTGATGCTTCCCACCAAAGAGAATGAGAACACAAATAGCAATAGCAATAAGCAGGAACCAGCTAAAGATGAGGGCTGCCTGTACCAGACGGACGAGGCTCACATCGCAGGAATGGTCGGACTGAAACTCCCAGTCTCTGAACACCCACACTGCACCAACCTGGAAGGAGGTGATTTCAAAGAAAAACAATCAATACATTCACCCCCCATGGCCCCGTTTCATAAAACTTGTCATCAATGACAAGTCATAAGCTACTGTTATAAGCTACTGAAATCCTTGCATGTGATTGGCTGAGAGCGAATTTGTCGGTAAAAATCACTGAGAAGGCATCTGATGAAACATCCCCCTGCCCTGCATCTCTCTACCAAGGTGTATTAAACGGGTGAGAGACACTTCCAAGAAGTGCTGAAGCAAGAAACTTTCTCAAATTTTGCGTGTGGTTCAGATCGATGAAAATGTCATGCAAAATAGAAAACTCACAACTTCTATTCCTTTTTAATTCACAAAAGCTTCTCGTTTTGATATGGACTGTCATACACCCACATTATTATCATAATCAGACTGCACACAAGGCAACGAGTATAATTTTCTCTTTTTGAAATGTACAAAATCTGAACACCTATCTAGAATATCCAAAGACTCCATTCTAATTTTTTAATTCAATTTTAGGAAAATTGTCAAAACATCCTCTCACCCACACACTCTTCCCAAAATAAATTTGCAACATCGAAACTACCAATATTCTCAACCCACCAGACTACTTGCTATCTCAGCCACAAACAGCAGAGCTCTGATGTAGAGCAACGCAGGGAGAAATCTCCGGGGGTGGGTGTCGGTGATGGTTCCCCGTCCGCTGACCACACCTATAGCTGTCTCCAAGGCAACAGTGATGGTGAGAAGAATGACGAGACCAATCAGGAAGCCGGCAAGAAGGTCACCTTGTTTGCAATGCTGAATGGTAGGGTGTTGAAGTACAAACACTGTTATAGCTGATGCCAGGCTGATCAAAAGAAAAGAAAAGACAAACAAATATTATTCCATCTCCAAAATCTGTCAACATGTCATCTTTTCTAACATTCGGCACTGCATAAACTTGAATTTATCAGACAAGTACAATATTTTCAAAAACGTTGCATATTATAGTAATTGGTATCAGAATTGTAGCATGTATGATTAAACCTGATTCGTCCAATTCACCATTTGTCCTACAGATACAAGAAAATAGCAATTATGGGGTTAGACTTGGAGTAATTCTAAATTAAGGGAGATGCAAGTTGGTTGAGCGGTACGGTCAGCTCTCTGTCTTCGGCCACAAACTGACTCTGACAGACCTCGGTTTGAAACTGAGTCACATCTGATCGACCCACGTCTTTAGGGAAACTAGTTACATACAGACCTAACCCTAACCTTAAAGTCAACCCAAATCCTAACACTAACCCAGAACCTAACACTATACTATGCATTATCAAAGGACCAATGGACCAAAAAGATGTCACACTTTCAATGGACTTACAAGATCAGGCGGACACTGGCTGAGCCCATAGCAGGAAAAACAAGATCATCTCCTCCGACCTTCCATTGTCTCTTGAATAAGATCAGAGCAGGCATGGTTCACATTGCCTCGTTCTCCTCAGCAAAATCTCATCTTGAGTAAAGAAAGGATTGTAAAGTGGAGGAAGCTGAAATAAAAGGCCTAGCAATGTTAAAGCCCACTACTCCCATATGCAAACAATACACGTTTATTTACAAGGAAGGTTGAGTTCTAGGGAAGGTGAAAAATAATTTGTGATCTTTCTCATTCTTTTTATGTCAGTTTGGCAGAACATCATAGTAGGAAAGTCCCCTGAAAAGGATTTCCCTTCAAATGCCCATATATTCAAAATATGACCAAAAATAGCTGAAGTGTTCGGATCGAACATTCATGCCATATCTGCGTGCAGTCCCATATACCCATTTCTGTGTGCAGTACCTGTAATTTTCAGCGAGATTGGGTCAATTTCCTACCTATTTTGATGATTCCAAAACAACGCAGTATAAAACAAGTCTCATGTAGACATGGTCAACCTTTCCCAATTGCTTTGAGACAGTTTCTTCCACAATGTAATTCCATGACCAGATCTCAACTTTATCTTTAAGCGACATGTATGCTGGAGGAGGTTACCGCCAATAACCTTGTTCATGTGTTCATGGGTCTTTTCAAATATACCCTTTCCATATATATATTCACAGATTAAAAAATTAAAATCAATCTTGGGTTTGCTTTATCTTATAAATTCTCTTGTCATAAGGACCGCACTTTTTCATCTAAATGGGATATTTGTATCTTTTTATTTTGTAGTGAACATTTTTCGACTTTATACATTCTCAAAAAGTTTGAGCCTAAAAGTCAGTTCAGGCACACTCAAAACTGAAAGTCTTCTGAATCTGCCATAATTAAACTGCCATGCATTTATTTAAGTATCATAATTTCAGAATGAAAGAAATAAAAATGCTTATCCCATTTGTGATATCATGTATAACTTTAACTTTAGTAATTTTAATTGTTTTGATAATACTGCTTCTTTCCACTCCCTTGTATTCTAGCGGCGAGTTCTGTAAAAGTGGAAATTTTCACAAGATTAATTTTTTCGCGCACGGCTGAGTAAGGTGAATTTCAGACGCCGTCTGACAAGGACACATAGACTTTCATTGCGACACCCCTCAATGTCACTAAAAACAATGTACAAAATTAATTTAAAATGTGTGTTAAACGTCCAATTTACGTTATACTCACATGAAATCGATTGCTTGGATGGATTTGTTGAAGTTCAATCCTGAGCAAGCCATCAGACAATGTCCACAGGGTATAAAATTTCAACTTTTGACTGCCAAAACCTGTCCATCGCAGTACCGCTTCACAAGAGCGCCGTGTATAGTTAAGCACGGGTGAGACCTTTCAAAAAGTGCAGCGCGGTTACATTCTGCCATTCGACTGTAGGCAGATGATGCAATAAATCATTGTTTTTGGTAAGTTGGTTAACTAAATTTAACTTAATGAATGCAATCAATCAATAGTTGAAGTTTTATTTAGTGTAATTTTTAGATGAAAAATACATGTAATTTCACCGAAAAGCATGTAGTCGCGGTTCGCAACGCTCGAGTCTAGAGAATGGGCAGGTCGTACAGCGCAGTGGCAAAGCGACAGTGCTGTGTATAGTTAGAGATGAAGAGTCCCTGAATCAGGCCAAAATCTAACAAATTTTAGAAAATTCAATCTTGCTTAGCCTTAGTTAGAGCAATTTTGTTCATTGTCTGTTTTTGACTGCTGCAATGCAACAGTGAATGTTGGACACATAGCCATAGGGATAGGCAAGCATGGCAAGGGCCTATGTATGAGTGCATGCCTTGGGACTCTGTCTCTGAGAAGTGAGAGCAGGACATATTTCACTTTAGTTTCAACTCTGACATGTCTGAAACCTCAATTTGTAAAATTGTAGTCTACTTATGTGTAGTCATGGTAGTAAGACTAGCTGAAATGAATAGTCCCTGAATCCACTCATAGGTACATTACTATAAAATAGTTGGTATTTTCTGTCGCATGTACTAAAGGTATGGGGGGAAAATAAGATAAATATTTTAAATACCTTGCTTTCAAATTCAGCCCTTAAAAATCTCACTCCTACATCAAATGGTCGTTAGGAAGAACTTTCCATATTTCCAGCAAAATCAAAATCATGCCCAAAACCGAAGAAATCCCCGCCGATTTGTTTCGCGATCGCGTGTTGTTTACATACCGCCGATGCCTTAGACTAAAATCAGCCAATAAAATTTTTGTCCACGAAGAAACTCGGGATCGCAAGCGCACATCGTTCTCTACGATCGCGCACACAGAAAATCGGGACTTTTCCGTGTACGCCATAGGGACTGAATTTTTAAGGACAAAACTCTTTTGGGGAGATGTCAGCGCCCGCGGCGACCAGGAAATGTACACAATGACTCCGATAGCTCGTTTCGCGAGAATCAACAGTAAATTACGGATTTCATTTTTGGAAATATCTTTTCCAACATCGGTGAGTTGAATTTATTGTATTTCTTGGATATTTTGGGGTCGGTTTTTGTAAATTAAATGCCGATTTTGAGTGAATGTTGGTGACTTTTGTGCAGTGGTGTTTTAAAAAGTTGAGGTGTATGACTGCCTGCATTCTACTACTTTCTACACACGAATTTAGGAATGTCATGAATGTAGCTATGAGCACACAAAGTATAGGAATGTAGCTATGAGTGGCTATGAGTGGCCTGAATCACTCATAGCTACATTCCTATACTTCGTGTGTATAATTTAGGCAGTCATACACCTCAACTTTTTAAAACACCACTGCACAAAAGTCACAAACATTCACTCAAAATCTGCATTTAATTTACAAAAACCGACCACTAAATATCCAAGAAATACAATAAATTCAACTCACCGATGTTGGAAAAGATATTTCCAAAAATCAAATCCGTAATTTACTGTTGATTCTCGCGAAACGAGCTATCGGAGTCATTGTGTACATTTCCTGGTCGCCGCGGGCGCTGACATCTCCCCAAAAGAGTTTTGTCCTTAAAAATTCGGTCCCTATGTGGCATACGCGGAAAGTCCCGATTTTCTGTGTGCGCGATCGTAAAGATCGATGTGCGCTTGCGATCCCGAGTTTCTTCGTGGACAAAAATTTTATTGGCCGATTTTAGTGTAAGACATCGGCAGTATGTAAACAACACGCGATCGCGAAACAAATCGGCGGGGATTTCTCCAGTTTTGGACAAGATTTTGACTTTGGATTTTGCTGAAAATATCAAAAGTTCTTCCTAACGGCCATTTGAGGTAGGAGTGAGATTTTTAAGGGCGGAATTTGAAAGTAAGGTATTTAAAATATTTATCTTATTTTCCCCCCATACCTTTACTACACGCGACAGAAAATACGAACTATTTTTGCATTTTGTATTCGTAGTGGTCAATATCACTCACGGGTACATTTCTGTAAAATAGTTGGTATTTTCTGTCGCATGTACTAAAGGTATGGGGGAAAAAATAAGATAAATATTTTAAATACTTGCTTTCAAATTCAGCCCTTAAAAATCTCACTCTTGACGTTTTCGCGAGAATCAACAGTAAATTACGGATTTGATTTTTGAAAATATCTTTTCCAACATTGGTGAGTTGAATTTATTGTATTTCTTGGATATTTTGGGGTCGGTTTTTGAAAATTAAATGCCGATTTTGAGTGAATATTGGTGACTTTTGTGCAGTGGTGTTTTAAAAAGATGAGGTGTATGACTGCCTACATTATACACACGCAGTATAGGAATGTACCTATCAGTGGTCAATATGACCACTATTCATGTTCGTGGTGTGGCCTGAATCAGGTAATCTAGCAAATTTAAGTCTAGAAAATTAAATCTTGCTTACAGTTACAGCAATTTTGTGTTCTGTTTTTACTACTGCATCACCATCACTTTTCCAGTGAATGTTAATGTTTGACACATCACACAGTCCCAAACATGGCCATACAATTATACAGCTAATACATTACAGGCAATACATGCCACAAAAGCACCCACACATGACCAGATGACCCAGCATTATAGGAAATACGTGGGACTGTAGTCTTGTAGACTGTGTCCAACCCCGCTACGTTCATGACGTTACAACATTGCAACATACACCCTAGAACAACGACCAAGAAGATCTGTTAATTTGCATGAATAGGTCTACCTTCATGAAATTGTTGTGGAAAGCTATTAATCTCTTCCACACTCTTGATAATACAGTACAGTGAGTGAAACATACCTGTTTCTATCAACAAAACTTGTCTGCCGTCAGGAAGCGACATTCCACAACTAATTACGTCATATTCTATATTTAGATTCCCGCAAGCCGCCCGCTTCTGCATTAATGTATACAAATTTATGCACATATATTCTCTGAGCACCTAGTGACGAGCTATTCCATGAATATGCTTTTTATAAATGACCTTCGAATCCGTTTTGCATAAATTATTTGTTGCTATGTCCGGCAAGCTCCGGCAAGCTTTCAGGTTGTCAAGAAGAACCTTTGTTTGAAAGGTATGCATAAAATTTGCATGCCGAGCAGCTCCAATGCATCCCTGATTATTCAAGAAAATGCACTTTTTAATTACAACAAAAACAAAATCCATGCAGAGGACTCGGGACTCGGAAGGGTTTAAAATCACAGAACTCCTAAAGACGTCTTCAGGAGTTAAAATCCGATCGAATCATTGTATATAATTATAGTTCAACACGACATTTTCCCGGGCCCTATATCATTATCTTGGCTTGGTCCTTGGGAGCTGAGTATCTGTAGGCCTAGTTTATCACATCTCTTCTTCACTTGTAGATTTTAATAGTATTTATTTTGATATGGTATGATTGGCACCAGTGACGGATCCAAGATTTCGGGAGGAGGCTCAATATTCACAAAATTTTCTGACAAGCAAAAAAAAAAAGGGTCATCAGCGTTTCGGGGTCTCTTTTTAACTCAAAAAAATCTCTGCCCAAGGCAAAAAAAAAAAAAAAAAGGCCTCCGCCCCCTCCCCCGCCCCTGATTGGCACCATCAACTTCATTATGCAATAAATGTAGCTATTTGCGAGAGAGAAAATAACTGTTTGCGACAATTTAATTAATTTCGAGAATATTTTTTCATTGAACGGTGACAGGTGCATTATTTATGATAATCTACTGATTTGCATTTTTCAGATTTAATTTCAATTCATTTTTCGTCCTGTTAGCCTTCGTTTCTAAGTGCCCCCGATTTCCAGTTTTCTTCCTCGATGGAATTGTTTGATGCCGGGTGGTTCTTTTGCAGCTTCAGTGGCATGGGCGTGCCGTGGATCGAGGTGGGGGAGGGGGCATCGATTTCAAACTGTGGATGAAATGCCAAATTCATTAACCGAGGAAGGCCGCCTGTATGAGTGGTTCATAATCATAATCACGTTCCAATAGCTCCTCTCTTTCTTTCTCTCCCCCTTTCTCCCCTTTCCCTTAGTGGCGCAGCCCCTTACCATTCAAGGGGGGGGGGGTAACCCTTGCGTTCCCCTGCCACTGTCCTATAATTAACACCACCGTGCGACCGAGCAGAAAATAAATATAAGAGATAATGATACATGATTTTTGAGGTTTGAAGTCACCTCGCTGATTTCTTAACTTAACTAAAAAGTCATTGTATTTTCTTGGTTGTGAATATATAATTGTCAAATGCAGAGGCACAATCATCTACAAAGAATACGGCGCTCGGGGGTGGATAAAATTGTGCACCCCGCCCCCCCCCCCCCCCCCCCCCAAAGAAGAAGAATAAAAAAACGAAATAAAAGTTCACTTTTTGGTTCAGAAATATGAGCACTAAGTGAAAATAATTTTTGATGCACATAACCCGGGACTGGTAACCAAATTTTATATGCAAGGAAGGGAGCAAAGGAACAGAATGGTCACCTTTTTAAAAAATTTGCTTCCCTAAAAATCAACTTCTTAATTACTTTGCCTTTAGAAAAAAAAAACTTACAAATGAGCACTCAAACGCTAGAGTTTCTCAATATTTTTAACAAGATTGAAACACACGCACTGCCTCCTTCAATATACGGGCCACAAAAACACAACGGTACCCACATCGAGTGAATAAATCTTCAAGTAATGTCCTTTTAAAGTTAGGAATTCTTCGGAATGTTTATACATCAGTGGCGGATACAGGGTGGGGGGAGGGCACTTCCGGCCCGTGCCCCCCCCCCCCTTTGGACGAAAAATATGCATTGTGACCCCCCCCCCTTTTTTTTTTGGATTGTGCCCTCCCCCCTCTTTTAGAACGAAAACTTTTTTTTTTTTTTTTTTATTGCTTGTCAGATAATTATAGAGGGAAACTAGACCCCATAACCCATAACCCCCCACTGAGCGACTTTTTGAGAGCTGGCAAGACCAACAAAATACGGGTGTACCTTTTCCAAAAGTTGACAACCCCCCCCCCCCCCCCCCCCCCCCCCCTCTTATACAAAATCCTGGGCCCACCCCTGCAAAAAATTAAGTTCACTTTAATTACCGTTATATTCGAGCCCTTCAAATTTAACCTGTTCACTACTGAAATCTCTCTTTTCCGTATAAGCTTATATCAGGGGAGTAGTCTAGCGGGGGGGGGGGGGGGGGATGGGAATGCATCCCCCCGCTTCAGTTGAAGGGGGCGGGTGGTGTGTATACTCATCCCCACCCCCCCCCCCCCCACCCCAGCTTTCACGGAAAAAACATTGAGGAGAAATTATATTCATGTACAATTCTGTCGTCGTTAGGCCAAGTCCACCCTAATATCAAGTTGATTTGAATAAATAGAGTAAAATTAAACAAGCGTAACAGTGAAAATTTCACTGAAATCGGATGTAAAATAAGAAAGTTACGGCATTTTGAAGTTTTGCATTATTTCATGAAACAGTGATATGCATAACATGGGCGATATGCAAATGAGTGAACCGATGATGTCATGCACTCACTTTTCCTTATGTATTTTATTATATGAAATATCATATATTTCATTTTTTTTTTGCTTCAATAATGTAAAACATGGTTTGACTCCATATGGAACATGTAAAATCATCATTATTGTAACTTATTTTCATACAAGGAAGGGATTCTTTATTATCACATCTATAAAAATTGAAATACATGTATTTGAAATTTCATATAATAAAATACATAAGGAAAAGTGAGTGTGTGACATCATCGGTTCACTCATTTGCATACCGCCCATGCTATGCATATCACTGTTTCATGAAATAATGCAAAACTTCAAAATGCCGTAACTTTCTTATTTTACATCCGATTTCAGTTAAATTTTCACTGTTTCACGCTTGTTTAATTTTACTCTATTTATTCAAATCAACTTGATATTAGGGTGGACTTGGCCTTTAATATCATTAATATAATTACCCGCTCTCTCTCTCTCTCTCTCTCTCTCTCTCTCTCTCTCTCTATATATATATATATATATGCACACACAAAAAAAATAACAAACAATAAATAAAGACACTCCGTGAACAATGTAGGGTTTTATCAAGGTTGTTGTTTGTTATTTACTTATCATCTCCGAGCAGAACTTCAATTTTGGCGATACACACACACGCACACACACACCCACACACACACGTTTACATGGCTTTACTTCCGAGGACAACTATTGTTCCTCTATTGTTACTCGTCCTCGGACAGTCGACGGAATAAGGCATAAATTCATTGTTCGACGTTCGAGGACTATTGTCCGGCTTCCGAGGACCATTGTTCTCATGATTTTTTTTTTGTTCTCTGTCCGAAAATGTCCTCGGACATACGGCTAAACAGACCCACACCCCTACACACACACACACACACACACACACACACACGTTTACATGGCTTTACTTCCGAGGACAACTATTGTTCCTCTATTGTTACTCGTCCTCGGACAGTCGACGGAATAAGGCATAAATTCATTGTTCGACGTTCGAGGACTATTGTCCGCCTTCCGAGGACCATTGTTGTCATGATTTTTTTTTTGTTCTCTGTCCGAAAATGTCCTCGGACATAATGCTAAACAAACGCACACACACACACACACACACACACACACATATTTATATAAAAATATATCCTTTCATGCACCTGAAATGGGAGAATCACCTCCCCCCCTCCAAAAAAAAAAAAAAAAAAAAAAAAATGAGGACCTGCCTATGTACGCCAATGCTTATTATAACAAGGCCCACCCGGTTCTATCTAGTAGAGACAATGGGTTGAAATCCTGATGAAACTGAAACAAAGGAGTAAATTAAGAAAGGCAAGAGCCATGTTTTTTCGGTTTTCCAACGCTTTGAAAACGCTCAGTATCCTACATCCTGAAGAACATAATGCGAGAGAGCAAATTGACCGAGCTTTAGATTTTGCCGCAGCTTGAAACACTCTATAAAGCACGATTTCTAACCTGAGTTTACTTAGGTTAGAGACGCATATATCATAAAGGACTTTTTGTTTCTTTTCTTCTTTCCTTTCTCTCTTTCTCATCCGCCTTTCTTGCGCCCCCTTAAGTGCATGTGCCCGGCCATAGTGCCCCCTTAGATATATACATGCACCACTGCATGGTCGGAGGCGGTCCCGCTGCCCTTCGTTTCAATAGGCTAGTTAATCCATATGTAAAAGTAAATTCCCCATTTGTTTTCTGGGTGCGTTTCATAAACGCAGGTGGGAAAAAGGCTAAAATTATCCCATCATCTCAGTTCCCTTGTTCATTAGATTAAGAGGACTGATTGAGCTTACGCATATTTTTGTTTATGTAATGAGACCACAAAGACCCTCCTTCTTTTAAAATAGGTACAATAATTCATTTTTAAAAAGTGCCAACTAAAGTAGGAATCAAACCTATCGCACTACTGATGATAATAACTAGTGGATTATTCAATAAGTGGTTATCAAAACAACAAAGAAGCAAGAGGATTGGTTAGGGTGCCCGGCCTATGAAAAGAAAAAATGTCCACCTGCCACTTGGATGCTTTCTTCAGAAGGAAATTAGTGCATTCAGTTGAAGTAATGACTAATTTGAAAAGAGTATGCATTGAATACGCATCCGGCAGAGGTTTCGAGAAAGAGAAAGATAAAGAAAGATGGTTCACGATGAATCATGAATTACATTCAACATGACTGATCTGCAAATAATAATGTTTTACCAGTTTTACACATAGAAAAATGAGCACGCCCTCTGAGGTGACCAACAGGAAGGCGTTGTCCACTGCACTCATTCAATGCGCTGCACGTACTTATGCATGTAATAATGTGTAAACGTAGGTGTGCATTTGATGCAATCCATCCGGAAGCCATTATATCGTTTGGAAATCCATGTTCCTGCCGTTTTCCAAAGGAGGAAAGGTATTTTAACTCCTCACTTTGATTTCATGTAGTTATAAGTGCTATAGAAAGTTGTGAATCATTAAATACTATTTACGTGCATTTTCAATACAAGACTAAAAATAAGAATTGGGTTAATCTTTCGATCAGCATGAGATAATGAGATAGTGTGTCGTTTATTGGCATTTCTACGCCGGTCAGATTCATGTGTCAGTGTGTCATGTTAGTGTTGTGCATCAGCAGATTGTGCTGGAGCTAGTGTGGGGAATTATTAATGTCATGTGCAATCCATGGTGGGTTAATAAAAGTACGCCGAATTACCTGACAGAAAAATATGTATTTTATGGACATTGTCATTGATTTGACTGAGGCATTGCCATTGGCATTGCCATTTGCATGATTCGCATTATTATGCACCTATCAATTGTAAGACGCACCCCTCGACCCCCGGGAAAGGTGCGTCATGGTTGGGTAATTTACCAACAAATGAATGACGCAGGGTATGGTCATGGAAGCATTTGGTCAGTCACAGCATGGAGAATGGGGTGCGTCATAGTCGGTCATTTTACATGGGTGCGTCATAATGCCTCGCTATGTTTACAAACGGGTCTGTCCGCGCAATACTCACCGCGTACCGGGCTTTTAAACATGCAAACTCCTTGAATATAAAAAAAAATATATTGACATGGAATCTGTAGCTGCAGGCAATCACAAACAAAGTCGACAAGGCTTTTACGGGAGTGTTTCTTTATTTCCTTGTATAAGGCTACCTTTACTTTCTGTTGATGTAGCTTCATTTCCATTTACTCCGTGAAAACTGTAACAAACAAATGACATACAAAAGGAAGGACATTACTTCAAAGCCTCAACCACTAAAGTCACAATATATCAATCTATAAATGTCATAATTATATCAGTTACTTGTACATATTCAATTCGTAATTGTCTTAGTAGCAATCAAATTTTGGGCGTGACCCGTAGGCATTCTACAAGAAATAACTCTTCACTTATAACCAGTCTTCACACTTCTTTGTATAACTTATATTACAGGGGTGTATCAACATAAATGTTTGGTTCATATAAGCTGATATCATATATGTTAATTCACTTTTGTACCCCAAACTTATTTATAGCATGCCTGTTAATTACCATAACTTTCACTAACACAAATTCTTATACATGGGTAACACCGCAGCATTGTTTATATACACAATGCGATCATCTCTATAATTATAGCATTAATATCATTACAACATACCCTTTTCCCTGAAAACTGAACATCTTAGGATAAGTACTGACCTTCTTGTCTCCTTTAAACCTTATAACATGTCTACAGCTTATAAGATGGTGCAGATAATTGATGATTTTATAACAAACATCGCTTTCTTGTGTTTGTCCTCGAAATTCAATTTGTCTTGCCGAAGATGGCGCTCTTAACTTTATCAGACGTAACTCAAATACACTTACATGGCTCCTTTAAATTAGTTCACGAATTTACCATTATTATCCTATTAAAATACTATATGCAAGTTAACTTTACATTTCCTGAGCCAAGAAAAATTTGAAAGGCATTTATATCTTCTGATTGCAATGAAATTAAATAGCTCCCTATCATGATTTCACAACACAATTTTCATATTTCTCACGATGCATTTGTATTAATACTACAAAAATATATTTTGAATATGTTTCAGTTCAAATCAAATTTAGTTCGGATTGTTTTCCAACCAAAAAGGTAAGAAAAGAGCATAAATTGCTCTAGCATTAGATAATACAGGTAATACATGCAAGTATGTGCAAAACATTACATACATCAACTTCATGAAATTCGAAGTATGAATTTCGTAGTGCAAAAAAAGGAAAAATGTTCTTTGGCCTTATATCACTAATAAATGTGCCTTTTATAAAAAGCATAGGTCATATACTTCCTGACCACTGAGCCTGAAATGTACTTGTAAGGAAATAAAGTATTTCTAGCCATATAAGTTAAATTGTAATGAATGTTGTAGTCTCAAATACAGACTCAATCAATTTCCAATTGAACTAGTCTTGACCTCTGACTTGGAATTTACCTTACAAATTGAGGACTTTTTTGTCCGTTGTTTTAACTCCAACTATTTCAGTTTAAATGAGTATTAATTAGTTTTAATTAAACCTTATCAGTCTAGTCTTGCCTTCAGACTCTGACATTTTCATCAATTTGATAAAATGACCAAGAAAATCAATATAAAAGAACTTGAAGATATTTTTCCTCTTTGGTTTAAATTTGGTTAAACTTTTCGTTCACAGGAGACTGTCAGTCAATTCAATTTAGTCTAGAATTCAGACAGATTACAGGAACTGAATCATTCGCAAGATGAATTATTTCAGGTCAAATGGCAAAACGACATTGATCAATGTAAATAAGTCTTTATGCAGACCCAACGGTGATATGAAACTCATACAGATAAATATTAGTCTCAATTCATACCCAATGGTGATAAAAATTTGTCAAACTCAAATTAGTCTTAACTCAGACCCCGTGGCCCTCATTTCCTCATGGCATTCCTAGACATAGTATTTCAGTCATGTTTAGTCACTAATGTTCTTCAAGTTCAAGGCTCCTTGTTAGGGAATCTTCCCTGGTCTTCTTGTGCGACTAACAAAATTAGTTTATGTATTGGTCGTTCCAAATAACGCTGTTGGGTGATTCGCTTTCCAACACTGTTTAGCTTAGAGTCACCCATTGCTAATTTCACCTTACGCACATGATTGTCGGAGGATGGGTATATCTCAACTACGCTAGCTAGTGTCCATTGGTTTCTTGGGTTGTCGTCTTTCACGATTACAACATCACCAATACGCGATTCACGCTGTGGATGAGTCCATTTCTGACGTGACTGAAGATTCTGCAGAAATTCTCGCTTCCAACGCTTCCAAAATTCATTCGCGAGATGCTGAACTCTCCTCCATCTTTTCCTCGAGTACAAGTCCTCTCGTTGAAAGTGTCCTTGAGGTGGCAACAACACGCTAGATTTCATCGTCAAAAGATGGTTAGGCGTAAGGGGCTCTGGATGAGTGGGGTCATTCAAATTGTCAACAGTTAGAGGTCTGCTATTTACGATAGCTGCTGCTTCATTCATGAGGGTGCGAAGGGACTCGTCGTCAAGTTGCTGTCCAGCTTCATACAGCAGTGTTTCGAGCACACGACGAATAGTGCGTATTTGCCTTTCCCAAACACCTCCCATATGACTGGCTGATGGGACATTGAAATTGAAGTGAATATAGTCGCAGTCTTTCTTTAGCAGAAATTCCTTGATCTCATCATGACGTGTATTACTTCCCTCTCGTAGCTCAGCTTCAGCTCCGATGAAGTTAGTACCCCTATCTGAACGAAGCTGACGCACAGGACCCCTAATAGATAGAAACCGTCGAAGCGCGTTGATGAAAGAGTCAGTTGTCATCGAATTGAGGGTCTCAATGTGTACAGCTCTAGATGCCATACAACTAAAAAGTAGGCCATATCTTTTCAGTTCCCTTCGACCTTCCTTTATCACCCATGGGCCAAACACGTCCATACAGCTGTACGTGAAGGGTGGTGTAGGCTCAACCCTGTCCTTTGGCAGGTCTGACATCTTCTGCCACTGAGATTCTCCACGTAGCCTACGGCATGTGACGCACTTACTTATGAATCTGGAAACCATGGAGCTACCAGACAAGATCCAGAAACCACTTGACCTCAACTGGTTGATGGTCATACCACGTCCTTGATGAGCTGTCTGAGTATGGCAATGCTGTATTATCAGCTCTGTAATGTGGTAGCCTTGGGGTAGAATAGCTGGATGCTTGCTCTCATAGGTACCTTCAGCACAACGTAGACGTCCGCCAACTCTTAGTATCCCATCTCCATCGATGAAGGGGTCGAGACGATGAAAGCGACTATACCCTTGCTGCTTACGTCTGTGTCTCTTGTTTGCATTCATGTCACTACTCTTAGCTGTCTGATTCTGTATAGCCTTGAGCTCATCACTAAATGCATCTCTTTGTACAGCCTTCAAGATTTCTAGTTGGGCTTGGTCTAGTTCCTTCATAGTAAGCTTCTGTAGCTTAACATGGTTTGATGTCTTTCTGGTACTGGATGATGTGCTAAGATCTCGTTCGTGACATCTCTTTCTAAGATATGACTTCAGTCTCATGCAGTTTGCCACTGCCCTCTTAGCTCTGTGCCAAGAAGAGAATCTGTCTAAACGATCGGTCTCAAAGGTAGAAGGCTTAGAGTGTCCTTGTATGACGTTTGCATGAGCCTTCTTTACTTCTGGATCATCTGGTTCAACATCAAACTTATCCCCTTCAATGAACTCATCTCCATTGCTCTCCCTCAGGAACTCTGGACCAGTAAACCAGGAAGATGACATGAGTTGGTTAACTGTAGCTCCACGAGATGCAAGGTTAGCTGGGTTGTCACGTGTACCCACGTGTCTCCATTGCGTAGGGGAAGAGTGTTGCCTGATCTGATGCACACGGTTGGCAACAAAAACATGAAATCGCTTTGAGTCGTTGTTAATGTAACCGATCACCACATTACTGTCCGTCCAATAAAACTCTTCAGTGTCTGCGGGCACGAGCTCTCTCTGTAGAAATGCACTGACTTTAACTGAGATTACAGCAGCTGTCAACTCCAGACGTGGTACTGTGATAGGTTTGAGAGGAACAACTCTGGCCTTACCCATCAGCAATGTACAGTGCACTTTTCCTTCATCATCAGTCAGTCTTAGATATGTGCACTCGCCATAACCAGAAGTACTTGCATCAGAGAAATGATGAAGCTGCATTGACCTTACTTCTCCGAATTCTGCAGGCTTGTAGCATCTTTGAATGGAGAGAGAGTC
Organism: Heliocidaris erythrogramma; assembly: GCA_025617745.1. Classification (NCBI taxonomy): domain Eukaryota; kingdom Metazoa; phylum Echinodermata; class Echinoidea; order Camarodonta; family Echinometridae; genus Heliocidaris; species Heliocidaris erythrogramma. The sequence goes on along the minus strand of CM046857.1, from coordinate 18,798,405 downwards.
AAGGTTGAGTAAATCAATTCTCCACTTTTCCCATCTGCTTCTCAGTTCTTCAGGCAGTTGCTCATCCCAGTCCACTGCTTTCTTGCATAGTTCTTGCAAGATCTGTTTACCTCGTAGTATGACTGGTGCTAGCAGACCCAGTGGATCGTAGATTGACATTACTGTGGCTAGCACTCCTCTTCTTGTCAGGGGTTTATCATGTAGAGTTAGCCTGAACTTAAGTGTGTCGGACTCTACACACCATAGAACCCCCAGAGCCTTTTCTATGGTTGAATCAGTACCAAGTAGATCTGTCTTAGACACCCCTCTAGCTCTATCTGGCTCTGGAACAGATTCCACCACCTCTCTATCGTTAGAGATAAACTTGTGAAGATGTAATCCACCCTTTTTGCACAGCTGCCTGGTTCTTGAGGCGAGGTCGATAGCTTCCTTCGCAGAAGGAACCGACTGTAATCCGTCATCTACATAGAAATCATGATGAACGAAGTCCTTCACATCATTTCCATATTGAGCTGCATAATCTGTAGCAATCTGCTTCAAGCAGAAATTGGAGCATCCTGGTGAAGAAGATGCCCCAAAGAGATGGACAGTCATACGAAGCTCGACAGGGTCTTGGTGAATATCTCCACCCTTCCACCAAAGGTACCTCAAGAAGTCACGGTGGTCTTCCCTCACTTTGAATTGGTGGAACATTTCTCTAATGTCACAGCTGAAAGCAACCTTGTCCTTTCTAAATCTGCAAAGAACGCCTACAAGAGTATTTGTCAGATCCGGTCCGCTCAGCAGATGATCGTTAAGGGATTCCCCTTTATACTGAGCACTGCAGTCAAACACAACTCGAAGTTTGTTGGGTTGTATTACTCCGTGATGAGGGATGTACCAGACCGGACTGTTCTTCTTCTTTGGAGCTGGTTCAGCATATCCTTTATCCATGAGTGCTTCCATCTTCTTGGTATATGCAACATGGTACTCTGGGTCCTTCTCAAACTTTCGTCTAAGGTTTTCCAGTCTTCGCTCCGCCATGTACCTGTTGTTAGGGAGATCAGGATTGCTTTCCTTGAAAGGTAGTGGAGTTTCATAATGACCATCTTCCAAGATGCGAACATTTTCAGTCATGATATTCAAGAATCGAATATCATTTTGGGAGAATGTTTCATTGGTTCCCTGCAGATCAGAGAAGTCAACCTCCATCATCCTCAACACTGTCAAAGGACTGATCAGATCTTCCTTTATCTTGACATTATGTGAAAACGTCACATTCTTCATTGAATTGCTGCCTTCAACAAGCTCAGTTGGTATTTCACGAGTAATTAATCGGTGACTGAACCCAATTCTGTCATCCTGGCTGACTTCTAAGTGCTGGCTTACTATGCCCACGAGACTCCAGCCTAAGTCGGTCTTCATACCGAAGGGTCCACTGCCATGTGGAGAAGGGATTATGCAGCGAGGAGTCAGAGCGGAAGCACAGTCGTATCCGATCAATAGTCCCACCTCACAGTCTTGTAGTGGTAACAATTCCTCAGCGATGTCAGCAAGATGGGGAAAGGACCTGGCCACTTCTGGTACTGGAATGTGCTCCCTGTTTGCAGGCATTATATCTCTTGTATATACTGCAGGGAGATCAATCGTTTTCATGCTGTTGTGAGCACGAACTCTCAGTCCTTGAATCTTCTCGCTAGGGATCCTCTCATCCTTCTTAGACATAGTAGAAAGAAGAAGATTAACCCTTGAACCCTGTAGGTTCATAGCATCCTTAGTAGATTCCACTAAGAAACTAGTGTCTGACTGGGTATCTAACAATGCATATATCAATTTCTCATCTAATCTGCCTTTCTGTGATATCCAGACTGGAACAACGGCTGAACACCTCACTTCATGTCTGTTCAAGTTCGTATGATTTACTGTCGTATGAGAACTTGATGATAGTCGTTCAGGTACCTTAGGAGTTTCATGATCAGGCGACTGTAATTCCTTATTCACCTCATCTCTCTCTTGTTGACTACTCCTATTCCAGTCCTCATGAAGGGCAGTAGGATGTCTTCTTTTGCAGACACTGCATGTGTTTCTCCTTCTACATTCCTTTGATATGTGTCCTCGTATTAGACAAGCAAAACACAGTCCCTTTTCTCTGACAAATTTCTTTCTATCTTTCAAGGTCATTGATAGAAATTTCTTGCAAATTCCTAGATGGTGGGTTTCCTTACAGAGCAGGCAGCTATGCTCCTGCTTCTTTCCGTTTCTGGAAGGTGGAGTGGGCTGATTCGTTGAGGCATACATCGATATTGCCCCCGAGTTTGGTCGCTTCTTTTCGGTCTTCAGTCCCCTTACACTATTGAGAGAGGTGACGGGGTCACAGGCAATGTTGGCCTCCTCTTCAATGAAACCACTGAACTCATGAAATGACGGGAAAGTTCCACAAGCTTCTTTCCAATTAGCAACCTTCCTACTCCAACTCACTACCAAATAATCTGGAAGTTTGGCCAGAATCTTTCTATTTTCTCTCTCGTCGTTTAATTGAGCCAGGTTGCCAATGATTGACATAGCGGTGCAACACTGTTTTAGAAAGTCCGATAGCATTCGAAGGCCTTGACCATCTCTGTTGCTGATTCTCGGCCAAGAATCTAATTTGTCCCTGTAGGCGTTAGACAAGATGAAAGGATCTCCATATCTTCTCTCTAAGGCAGCCTTAGCAGCAACATATGGCCTGGTGTCGCCCAAGAGAGAATAACCTTGCACAAGTTCTAAAGGCTGACCCTTCAAATATCTGAGAAGATAATAGAACTTGTCTTCTGCATTGATATTCTTATTTTCAATCAGGAGGTCGTAACTTCTCTTCCATGCTGGATATTGAAGGTAGCTGCCATCAAACACGGAGGGTTCAGGAAGTGGTAGATTATTCATCCTCATCCTGTCAACTATACTGGCTGCTAACAAGTTTCCATCAACTTCTTGACCCCTCGGATTTACCATCTCAATCGTAGGTGGATCATCTTGTAGTTGGGTGTTGACCCACTCTTCACAATTACTTTGTCTTCTTGAAGAGTGTTTTGAAGAATGTTTTGAAGAATGTTTTGAAGAATGTTTTGAAGAATGTTTTGAAGAGTGTCTGGATGAAGACAAATGAGATGCAGAGCTTCCTTGAAGAGCTTTCACTCTTTCTTGCGTTTCCTTCATCAACTCCGCATGTTGCTCTTCAACATCTTCAATCTTATCGAGGCTGTCATCATGCAGATTTAAAGCCTCTTTAATCTTACTGAGAGATTCTTGAACTATTGTTGCCTTGTCCATAGCAGCTTGGACTTGATCTCTCTGTTGCTTGATGACTAATATAAGTTCCTCATCACTTAAAGCAGCTCTCAACTTGTTGGCTGCTTGACGCCAACCTCTAATTGCCTGACGAAACTCCAGTTCTCGTTGGTCATTTTGATGCTGAAGCCCGCGTTCAGTAGGTTTTGGGTCAGTTCTTGTTCGTTTAGACTCTTGTTCTTCTAGCATCTTGTCGACAGTGAACAGAAACTACTTGGATAAGAAGTTTTCACTGTAGCTGCAGGCAATCACAAACAAAGTCGACAAGGCTTTTACGGGAGTGTTTCTTTATTTCCTTGTATAAGGCTACCTTTACTTTCTGTTGATGTAGCTTCATTTCCATTTACTCCGTGAAAACTGTAACAAACAAATGACATACAAAAGGAAGGACATTACTTCAAAGCCTCAACCACTAAAGTCACAATATATCAATCTATAAATGTCATAATTATATCAGTTACTTGTACATATTCAATTCGTAATTGTCTTAGTAGCAATCAAATTTTGGGCGTGACCCGTAGGCATTCTACAAGAAATAACTCTTCACTTATAACCAGTCTTCACACTTCTTTGTATAACTTATATTACAGGGGTGTATCAACATAAATGTTTGGTTCATATAAGCTGATATCATATATGTTAATTCACTTTTGTACCCCAAACTTATTTATAGCATGCCTGTTAATTACCATAACTTTCACTAACACAAATTCTTATACATGGGTAACACCGCAGCATTGTTTATATACACAATGCGATCATCTCTACAATTATAGCATTAATATCATTACAACATACCCTTTTCCCTGAAAACTGAACATCTTAGGATAAGTACTGACCTTCTTGTCTCCTTTAAACCTTATAACATGTCTACAGCTTATAAGATGGTGCAGATAATTGATGATTTTATAACAAACATCGCTTTCTTGTGTTTGTCCTCGAAACTCAATTTGTCTTGCCGAAGATGGCGCTGTTAACTTTATCAGACGTAACTCAAATACACTTACAATTATGAATCTATACTTTCGCACCGGGCGCCCAAAATCGAGTTTGATGACATCAAATAAAATGGAAACCCCCAAATAATAATAATTGATCTCAAATCCTCTCTCATGCTGTCTTCTGTCTGGGTTCTCAAAAAAGGGAAGAAATAAGGTATTTTTCGTTACTTTGTTTATTTTTACCCCGTTCGTTCCAGCACTGCGTTGGCTGGTTCGGTTCTTGCCGCGATGATCGCGATCGGTAGCATTTGTGCTAGGCTAGCTGGATTGAGACATGAATATTCATGTGTTGACGTCACAAGAATGTCAGCGATTGCACTGTGTGACTTCTGCACATTTTCATATGTCATCGCCGATAATCTTATCTCGAGCTCGGCCTCAATAGCGTGCAGGATGATAACGTGTGTTTGTGTCTTCAGCTAGCATTCATGCATGCATGTCGATATCAACAATGCATGCAATACTATACTAGCGCCGCGCCGATGCATAGCGTGCCACGTGCGCGCGGAGCTTTACCATGACGGGGTGCGTCACAATGGTAAGTCAAAGTCTAGAACTGGTGCGTCATATTTTTTCGTCCAGGCACAGTCATTGTAAGAAAAGGTCCGTCATAGTCGAGACACACAGGTGCGTCATGGTATAGGAAAATCCGACTCACATCTGACAAGTGACGCACCATTCCCGGGGGTCGAGGGGTGCGTCTTACAATTGATAAGTGCATTATCTAAGAATAAATGATGAACTGATTAAATAGGAAACTATTTACTCTGCCATGTCAACACAGGCACAGCTCAGTCAGGGTCGGATGCACTTATAGTACATGTACAAGCTTATCTGAAGATAACCTTGTACTCCAAACTAGCTTTTACGGGTGAATAGGCTTCAATAGCTTTTGTGTGTATCACTATCAGCAGGCCCTTTTCCAGGCTAGATAATTCATACAGGCATACAGGAGAGGAAAATAATTATTTAAAATTTCACTTTCAAGTCTGAATCCCTACATTTGTGGCAAAGTAAGAGTTGAAGAGTCCCTGAATCAGGTAATCTAGCAAATATAAGAAAATTAAATCATGTTACGAGCAATTTTGTTGTCTGCTTTTGACTGCTGCAACAGTGAATGTTGGACACAGTCCCACATAGGCAAGGGCCTATGAGTGGGTCGGATGTAGCCCGACCAGACGCCGTGCAAAGCACGTCATCTGACAAGGACACACAGACTTTCATTGCGACACCCCTCAATGTCGCTAAAAACAATGGAAAAAGAATATTTTAAATTAATAAAAATGTATGTATGTAAACTTCCAATTTTACGTTATACTCAAATGAAATCGATTGCTTGGATGGATTTGTTGAAGTTCAATCCCCAGCTAGCCATCAGGCAATGTCCACAGGGTATAAAATTTCAACTTTTGACTGCCAAAACCTGTCCATCGCAGTATCGCTTCGCAAGAGCGCTGTCTATAGTTACGCACGGGTGTAGACCGAAAAATCAGTCTATTTCGTTTGGGGATATGCTCCGCTGAGACTACGTCTGGCTTCACGGAATCCATCTCCTAAATAGACCCAAAGTCTGCCCTACCCAATCCCGTAGGGTTACTCTCCTAGTTGGAGTCCTACGGACAAAAGTTACGATAATCCCAATTTTATGAATTTGTATACCATCAAACCGGTAGACATCTATGAAAAAAAAATTCTACAACAATTTCAACTTTACCACATTACATGATGGAAATATTCACTGAAGATCACAGAAATCTTTATCCATCTTGCGACATTGCCTTTCCTCTGCTGGTCGGCACTATGTGTTTACGAAGGTTTACAGTCCCGGTATATAACACTTGCTCTGATTGGACAACGGACAATTTCCGTCGCTCGATCAATATGAATAAGCCAATATGCAAATAAGCAACTATGAATATGCAAATAAAAATGGAAATTGATATCAAAATCGGGTCATCTTAAGTACGCTACATACATTAGTGATAATTCATGAGTAACTATGAATATTAATGAGTAGTGGAAACCTAAAATTTGTACATCGAATGTGATTGGCAAGCGGATTCACTTGCCAAAGATTAGTTCAGTAACGCGTCGACGACCTGTAAACTCTGTGTTTTTCCTTGAAAATTTCACCCAAATCTAGGATATTTCAAAGAGCTGGTGAGCGCACTATATTACGAGTTACTTTTACTATATAAGCCGATTCTTGTCGATACGACTCTAAATAAGTCGTAAACGTGTCGGGTGAGGCACTTCACCACGACGTCCATAGGGACAGTGATTAAGATCACACGATACCCACTCGACTACGGTGACTATGGTAGGCTTCCGTCTGTCTTGGAGGAGAAGCTGTAAACAGATTTTTCTGTCTAGCACCACTATGAAGATGGCGAACAAAGAAGCGGACAAAATATATAGCTCCTCGTTGTACCTTCCACAATTGCTCTGGTAGATAAAAGAACATCCCTTGATTGCTATTATGTAAAAGTATGTAGAACAGGTGTCACATGCATTCACCTGTTCTACTTATTTTACATAATAGCAATGAGGGGATTTTCTTTTGTCTACGAGAGCAATTATGGAGGGTACAATGAGCTGTATATTTTGTCCGCTCTCTTTGTCATCGTGTTCATAGTGCACGGGTGTGACCTTTCAAAAAGTGCAGCGCGATTACATTCTGCCATTACGGACTGTGGGCAGATGACACAATAAATCATCGTTTTTAGTAAGTTGTAAGTTGGTTAACTAAATTTAACATAATGAATGCAATCAATCAGTAGTTGAAGTTTTATTTAGTTTAATTTTTAGATGAAAAATATATGTAATTATGTAATTTCAGCGAAAAGCATGTAGTCACGGTTTGCAGCGCTAGAGAATGGGCGGCGCTGTGTATAGTTAGGTCGGACGTAGCGCTTCATTTTGTCAAAATAATCACATTGCATTGCACGATGGGTGTCTACTTTCCCTGCTTCATAGACTTTTCTCAGGACACTGAATGAGTGATTTCCTATTTTACGATAAAGCCAACAGAACATGCAACATGGATGTTAGGCATTCTTTATTGTCCAATAAATCTGATTTTTTTTTTCTTTCATCCTTTGTCAAAAAATTTTCAAAAAACATTTTGTGTTACAGTCACAGATTATATGTAGAGTTGGAGACAGTGACAGACATGTAGGTCTACAAAGTTATGGATGTAACTGATTCTGAATAACAATTATTAAAGAGTGTAACATCTCTAAACCCTAAGCCTAAGGTGCTTTTTGTCTTTTTTTTTTGTTCAATTCTCTCTTTTTTGCTATTGTGTGATTTTTGTGTGAATAAATTTAGAACAAGTTGTCATTTTTTTGTGCTTCTCAGACCTGTGTCACTGATAATTCAGGATGCTGCTGCTTGAATCAATTATTGAATGGCATACCCATGTGATGGACAATGCCATTTACTTCAGTGGGTTTTTTTGTTTGTTCTGAATTAATTACTGATCGTGGTACATGCGCAGTTAACGTCACAATTATTCATACCTCTTGTAATTTTGAAGTATTTTGTGTTTTTCTTCAGAATGAAAGGTGGACTAGTGGAATTTGGGCACTGGTTGAATACTTTTGTTAGCTTGAGGTGAACAATAATTGTGGTTCACCTCATTTGCATAATTTAAATGCGAATATATTCAATTCCTGGCATTTAACAATTGATTTGTAGCATGCCCAAGTAGCATAAATCATGACAAGCCAATTTTTCACAAAGCATAATTGAAGAACATGATAAAGGTATGAATAATTGTGTTGTTAATTGTATGCATAGATTTCATGGTCGTCAATTGTCAAAAAGAAGAAACTTATTCAAGAAAGGGTGAAGCATCATTGCATGAATATTATTTCAATGACTTAAAATTTACCCCAATAAAATCTACTCCTTTAACATACAATATGCAAAGTTAAACTTAGTAGTTGTGATTTTTGTGTAATAGCGATGAAAGGTGTCTAATACATACTCAACCAAAAAACTGTAAGTTCCCCCTTTTAATATAAGTTGAGAAATATACAATGAAATTTTTTTGTTCAAAAACAAAGGACCATTTGCAAAATTTTCTAACCGACATTTTGATCAGTTGTAAACAACTGATTATGTTTTCATAATGAAATTAAAGTTTATGTTGCAGTCAGTACAATATTTCAAAAGAGTTGCACTTTGTGTTTCATAATGCAATGCAGGATTTACATGTCTTTGTGGATGCCCTTTTCAGTTCTTTTCATCTTTTGTTCATGTACAGACATGCAATTCATAATTAAAATTCATGAAACTGCATTGAAAAAGCTGCACTGAAAATAATGATTTGGCAATCACCCAGTGCATTTTCATGAATTAAAATTACAAATTATGCACTTGTACATGGGCAAAAAATTTGAAAGTACACACATGTACATGTACACAGCAATTGTGTTGCATTATGAAATGCAAAGTGCAACTTTTTTCTACTACCAACTTTAATAATGAAAACATAATGAAATGTTCACAAATAACCAATGAAAATGTTGCTTAGAAATTTCTGCATACTTTGCTCTTTGAATTCATCATTTCTCAAGTTAAAACGTATGGGGTGGGAACTTACTTTTTTATGTTGATTATATTTTTTTTTTTCATTATGTGTACCTTAAAGTACCCATTGTAAATGTATGTACATGTATATCATTTTCTCATGTGGTTCTTTGCTGCTCATATTTCCCCCTTTCTGATCTTTTCATCTTAGTTCCCATTCACTCACTGAAACATACTGATGTCATTAAAGCCTTTCTTCTTTTACTTGTTGCAGGTAACCCAGATGCATTGATGAGGTGACAGTGTCACAAAGTGGTTTGGATCAGTAAAATATTGGTGAAGTATACATTTTTGCCTCTAAGAGCCAAACCAAGACAGACTTGCTCTGGTATTAAGTTATTGCAATAGCAAAGGTCCAGTGGACTAGCACTCCTTACCACCGCAATGGCTACAAGACGCACCCTAAAGAACATCGTACATAATTATACAGATGCCCAAGTCAAAGTTCGAGATGCCACCTCAAACGACCCTTGGGGGCCTTCGAGTTCACTCATGTCAGAGATTGCGCACCTCACATACAACGTGATGGCATTCTCGGACATCATGAGTATGATCTGGAAAAGGCTCAATGACCATGGGAAGAACTGGAGGCACGTTTACAAGTCATTAGTCCTCCTGGAGTACATCATCAAGACAGGGTCAGAACGAGTTGCCCAGCAGTGTCGCGAAAATATATTTGCCATCCAGACCCTGAAAGATTTTGAGTTCTTTGATAAGGATGGGAAGGACATGGGACTTAACGTTCGCGAGAAGTCGAAGTCACTTGTGGCTCTTCTCAAGGATGATGACCGGTTGAAGCAGGAGAGAGTGAGGGCTCTCAAGGCACAGGAGAGATTTGCACAGGCCTCGCAGGGCGTTGGAAGCACAACTGCGGGCAAGACAGATTTGGAGTCCAGCCTTGACAGTAACCAGTCTGAGAGTAAGTGTACTGTAGGAGTGGTTTTAGGCTGTTCCTAGAGCAGTTAATGGTGATCTGACATATATGCTCTGGTGACATTAGCTCCAGGCTGTATTTTGTCAAAGATAAAGAGATAGATTTGCTATAGGGATAAGGTTATGTTTAGAGTTTATAGGGTTTAGCCTTTAGATGATTTTAGTGTTGCATCCAGGGTTGAAGTAAAGAATGCTGTTTGTGTAGGACATTGACAGCTGAGCAGTTATCGCCTGGCGTAATAATGATAAACCGTTCTTGTATAGTGTTATCACAGTATGATATAACGTCACTATACATTTACTAAGGGTTTTGGCAATTATTACCCTGGCTTTAGCTCCGGCAGCCGTAATCAACGTACAGTGCATTTTCAAGGAATAAATTCTGCCAATTACCATTCAACACCTGGGTGGAGAGTGGCAAACATGGCTTAATGTCTTGCCAAAAGATGTTAGTGCCTGGCTGAGACTCAAAACTTCAACCATTGGATTGAGAGTCAATTGAATGAAGCACTATACCACGGCACCTCAAGAGGTCGTACAAACCCAATTAACATGTCAAAGAGCAGAACACCTCGTCTCATAATGTGCAGTTGTGAATTACGCATTTTAGTGAATATGATTTCCAGCAAATTTCTGTGAGTTTGGTTATATTTTGTTGTTTGAATGACCCCAACGACTGCATGGTGAAGTCAGAATTACTTTGAGCCAGTTTCTCCTGCAATGGAATCCCATTATTAGAACTCAAAAGAGTGCAACTATTCTACAAAAATCTACAATTACCTTGGTTTCATTACTTTCAGATGCAGCTAACACTACATCAGCGACACCCCCCAGATCCCTGTCCACTGATATAGAGCAGGCTCGTCCTCAGACTAGCGGTGAAGAAGAATTACAACTCCAGCTGGCGCTAGCCATGAGTCGAGAAGAGGCAGAGCAGAAGGAGAAAGAGGTCAGGAGCGACGACATTAGATTAAAAATGGCACTAGATGAAAGCACGGAAGGGAATCCAGTCAGTCAAGTGAGTATGGAAATGTACTTAGATGTGACTTGCAGTGTAAATTGGGAGATAACCTGGAATGAGTTGGCTATGTCAGTAAAATGTTAAAGATATTGCTTATAGATTGTAGTATGAATTCTAATATTTTCCTTATTTCAGGAATCTTTGATATTGAACCTTTTCCTGTAACCAATATTTGGACTAACATTCAGACTAGAAATTCCTTACATTATCCAGTATTTACTATTCACTTCTTTTTTTTTTTCTTTTTGGAGCAAAAAATAGAACTTTCATAATTATTGTTGCAACCATTTGAAGGAAATGTTAGAATTTTATTACTGGTATTGCGAGATAAAATCATGTTACCGGTATTAGCTATATTGACCTGACTTTCATTAAAACACTTGTTTCCTATTCAAATCAAGGGATTGAGTTGGGTGTATTAGTCGCATACATTTCGATGGCAGCGCCTTGCTCTATGTTCTAGCTAACAGAGTTGGATAACTCAAAGTATGAGTTAGAAAATATTTCCTCATACATTTAAATTTTTCCAGGCTTTTAAAATATGATTAAATATGAATGAGTTTAAATTCTTTATATGATGTGTAAGGTATGATTTGCATGTGTTAAGCAGAGTAATGATTTCTTGTTCTTTCCCTAGAGTGCTGTTGGACCCCAACCAACTGCCACCACTCTATTGAATCTGGCATCAGTACCCAAATGGTCCCCAACTCCTCCACAGGACCCTTGGGGTGCTCCTGATCCAGCCTCTTCATCCCCAGCATTTAACAACACTCAATCAAGCATCATCGTCAATGATCCATGGAGGAACTCCTCGCCAGCCCATAAAAACCCACCACCACAAGGCACGACTGACTGGAGCGCGTCTCCACCCTTAGCTACAGCTGCACCAGCTAGTGATCCATGGGGTGCTCCCCCAGCTCCTGCTCCATCTGCAGTCCCAGCTGACCCATGGGGTGGTGTGGATGCCCCTGCACCTGCGTCACCTGCACCAGACCCGTGGGGTTCTACAGCTCCTGAAGCAGCACCCGCTGCAGTTCCAGTAAAGAATGACCCTTGGTCTATGAATGGTGGGGGCGCTGCTCCAGACCCTGATGCAGAATTCGACAAACTAAGGGTGAAGCCTATCGAGTCAGCAGTTACTGCATCTGGCATAGATGATACATTTTTCTCTCCGCCTGTGGCAATCCCGCCCTCCAACAACAACGCATTTGACATGACGGGAATGGACCAAGCACTTGGAAGCACTCCAGACAAGAAGAAACCAGAGGATTTCCTGGGAAAGAACTCCAAACTGGTCAACTTGGAATCCCTGATTGGCCCCACAAGGGAGACAGTTGGACAGCCGTCCATGCAAGGAACCAATCCTTTCATGATGGGACTAGGATCTGCTCCACCCCCTGTAGCCGCTGGCCCTGGTCTGGCACCTGCCAACAACCCCTTCCAACAGCAGAGGATGCCAGCCCCTACCATCAACCAGATGAGGGCCCAGCCAGTTGTGGATGTCAATGCTGGCTTTGGTGCAGGAGGAATAGGTATGGGTGGTGGTTTGGCCATGGGTGGGGGAACAACCCTCCCACCCCCTCTCTTACCTTCAAGTGGTGGTCTACCCCCGGACCAGCAGCAGGCGCAGACCAATCCTTTCTTGCTGTAGCATTGCCAATATCGTCTGGAGTATTACAAGAAGTAAGTCGCTGTTTTTACAGCTTAAAATAAATCAGGAAAGAAGCTGTGCTCCCATTCACATGTCATATACATGTATGCAAATGGTTGAAAGTACAACATATTTGAAATAATTATGATAAAGAAACAATGGGTACTTCAGTAACCTCGAGTAAATCATAAGTACAGTATCCAACAAAAGTGAGTACACCCTTAATAAAAAGATTAATACTCGGGTGTAACTTTTTACAATTTATGGTATTAACACACAAGCCTTAAAGCAAAATAAAGTTGACATTCTGTGACATATTTTTAGCTTTAAAAAAATATTTATTCTGTGACAAAAAGTGTAGTGCAGTGAGGAAATTTATGAAAAAAGAGGGGCATCAAAAGTGAGTACACCCCTGTACTATATTACATTTGAATCAATCTCAGATTGAAATAAATGTCACAATTTTGTATGGCCATCATGGTTTCTAAGCACTATATATCAATTGTAATCAGAGTAGAGTTTACCAATATTACTTATTTTGAAAACTGCATGCTGTTCCACTCGTCCGCAAAAATTTTTGGAGCGGTCAAAACATGGCCATTTTTGTTCCTCCAGTTTGAGTCTTACAGAATGCCCCAGAGGAACTTCAGTGATTTGGGTTATTTCCCATGCTGTGTTACTCCAACACATTTCCACCTGTAAATACTTCAAATATGCATTTTACTCACTTTTGTTGCCATCTATTTGAACAATAACATTAGCATGGTATACTGTTATGGAATAATGTACTGAAAGACATATTACAGCATGTCTACTCTACAATTGCTGTAAGTCATGTGCCTTAGTACATTTTCGTAAGAAGTTACACTGGAATTTTTAACTGTTTTAAAAAGGGTGTACTAACTTTTGTTGGATACTGTAAATATGAATATAAATATTGATAATGGTTAACAAAAAGAGATAGGTTTTAGGAATTATAATTGCTTATAGATTACGATCGAAATAGAATAAATCACAACATTATATTACCCACCTGTTAGAAAATCTTAATGTGAATGTCTCTTTGAAATGTCTCCTCCTCTTTATACTAATGTTTTAGACTGGTGACAGATTTAATGGGACATTTATTCAGCATTTAATGAGTGCAACCCTTTATTGTTTTTTTTTAATTCTCTCTTCCTCTTTTCTCTTTCTCCAGAACGTATGGTAAATGTGAATGGACATCGTAGCAATGTCACTTGCTGGTTTCTTTTCTCATACGTATCATAAACTAAATGCCAAGTTCATTGTCCTGTAGTGAATACTAGCATTGTTGTTCCAGCTAAGATAATATGATTCATGAGTGGTTATATGATTAATATATATTCTTTATCTAATAGTTTGTAGTGTTTGTAAATACCAATCAAAGTTTGCAAGCTCAAATTGTACTGTGTTAATGTTTCTTTTTTATATAATTATAAAATTCAAATTTTATTTCAGGTGTGATACTGAAGAAAAGTGGATAATAAGTTGACAATTATCTTTTCTGCTCCAGCGACATACATGTATAGATGTTTTACAGTACAGAGCAGTTTAAGAATTAGGTTTAATATCTATGTAATCTATTTTAGTAGGTCATTTTGCAGTAGATAAATTAAAAGAGTCACTAATTGTACTCTACATGCAGGAGGAATGTTAGGTTCACAATTTGTCTGTGGATTGTATTTTCAGTTATTCTTTTTTTTTTTTAGAACCATATATATGTTATGTTAAAAAAAGCCATTAACAATTAAATGATCTTGTGAGCAAAAAGGCCAAGTTTCATGAAAATATATATGCATAGTGACAAAATCAATATTGGTACTTAACATTTGTTTGGTACCGACATACAGGTGAGTCTGCACTGTTTGCTAAATACCTGTACTAATTCTGAAGAAGGCTACTTTAGAATGGCTTATACTGCCCTGAAACGTCAACAACAAATGTCCAATCTAATATGACCTGCTTAAAGTGGTAAGTAACGGTGCAAGAAGAAACCAAGTGATAACTTTATAAAGCATTTGTTATTAGCCTAGTGGGGGAAATTAGTGGACAGGAACAATCGTACAAATCTCTTCATGCATTTATTCATTAGGAACATTTGCAGTAAACGAGACAGATACATCACAAGTGATATCACAATCACTCTGTACATATTAGGTTTCTGTATTGAAACTACGTCTAAATTATAAACAAATAATTTAGGGTGCTCTCTATCTTCACAAACAATGAATGCTAATATAGTGTATTATGTTGTCAGTCAAAGTCTTATATTTGCCTATATAAGTAATGTTATTAGTGATGTTTTGTTAAGTAAATTAATGAAAGTCATATTTAATTTATTCTAGATGGGTAAATCCTTATTAAGCAATTATTTTTCAATCTTGTTTCCAATATTTGACACTTTCGAATAATCTATATTTAGTTATTAAAAATGGATCATGATAATTTTATGTGAACAAGGAAGCAAGTGTATTTTTTTTCCCTCCAGTTACACGTAAACAAGGCAAAAAAGAATATACTTGTTATCTTGCATGTAATGGATTTGGCAAGAGAACAAGATTAGTTCCTGGACGAAAGAGGATGAAAATAAAGTGATCTTCATTCTACAATTGCTGGTTGGCTACTTGAATTTCAAAGATGGTGCAGATGGTCTAACGACTCAACGCTGCAATTGCGACTATCTTTGATAGGTCAAATCTTTGGAGAGAGGCAGTGGAATCTTCTGGATGACAGGAACATCTGCTGCTAGAGTACCGACATTGTGTCTTGTTCCTCGTGCGAAAAGTGATCAAAGAAAAATTTGCTGATTTCTTGTGATTCATCCAGCATCAGAAGAAATGTACAAAAGTCTTTATACATATATATGCAAATCTTTTTATTTTTGTGAATTTCTGTAATATTCTCGATGCTTTATGACTGTGTTTAGGTGGCTGGTGTAGTTCTAGTAGCTGGGTGTATACTTTCAGAACAATACAACGTTCATTACGATCTTACATGTATTTATGTTAACTAGTTGTATCTTGTTTGAATGCCAATGTGAAGATATTTTTTTGTTCATTTATATAATTAATGTCAAATAAAAAGTCATTACTTCCCTTCCGTTAATTGATAGTCTTCTTTGGTATAAATGCACATGATGATTTCTCTTTTGTCCCCTTCTTTTCCATGCATATTTTGTAATTTTTCTTACGTTTGTCATTGTGTAGATCCTATTTACAACATGTATAGTTTTAACCTGGATTTTGAGTCAGTGTAAGAATAATTTGAAGATTGTAAAGTAAAGGTGAAATTAATATTAAATTGATTTCAGGTGATGATGAATTTAAATTTAAAATGTGCACCAATGGAATTGGTTGTTTGCTCTTAGTAATTTAAAGAGTTTAAATCAGGTGTGTATAAACAAGAGGCAGCTTCCAATTCTGTTTTTTTTAAGTGTTAAATAAACAAATGATATTACACCATTACATTGCACTGTATTTACAAAGTCACAGGTAGTTATATAGCATTTGCCTCACTCACTCTCTATATACCGCCCTCTTTCATACACTTCCCATCTAACTTTGAAAACTTTGTTTGGATGAATTCATTTCCATGCATTATTTGATAACGGGCTGAGTGTAAATGTAGTCCAGTCATCTATGGAGTGCGACATGTCAAGTTCTCCATTCCATACAAATTACAACAATTCTGTACAAATTTGATGATTCTTTTTAAAAAGTTATTACGGTAATGTTCGTCGTAAATAAAATGAAAAGTCAACCTTATGATGGCATAAATTTTGTTCAGTCATTTCCTTTAATACAGAATTGTTGTAATATGCACCGATTGGAAAGGTTGACGCCTGGCAATCCATAAGTGAGTGAATTTACTCGCTCACTTACGTCTTTGCTTTAATATATTGTACATTTGGAATAAGATAAGTCAGATTTTATAAATACAAGTCATATATTTATGCCCTAAATAATTGTAAATATGATTGATAGTTCACTTGTTTTTCTGACTTCAAAGGGGACCAATAAAAAAAAAAGGGAATAAAAGAATAAAATCATTACAAGACCTGAGATTATTCGCCAAAACTATAGGAGACCATAAAGGAGAAATTGATTAACATCCACACAGATACATCTCCAAGCTAAATAGTGAGTGCCAAATTTTATGCGAGTTTGTAGACTATTTTTCTCACATGTTTTTTATACCTCCATGTAGAGAGCAGTTTTTTATTAGAACTGGCGACATCTCGTTACAGAAGTAATATTCAAAGCTGATACTTTGAACAGGGGTTACCAGAATGGGACCTCATGGAGACTAAAAAGAAAAGAAAAATTGATTGGTCTACCTTACGAAATAATGCCATTTGCTCAGAGTATCTCGCATTTATAACCATGAGTACATACATCAAAATATATGTATTGTAGTAAAATAGCAAGAGGTGATGGTGGCATGTTTATCAACGTAATATTCAGTCTTTATCCCCAATATTTGTTGAGAAGTATTATGCGATGCTTGTTGCTATTTATTTTATAAAAATTCTACCTGAAAATTGTTGACTAACAATTTTGATTGATTCTGTGATACAAATGTGCAAATTTTAGTTTTGATCTGACATGCAACATTTATTAATTTCAATGTCCATTATGACTACTGGACATAGAGGTACAATGTATGTTATATATATATATATATATATATATATATATATATATATATATATATATATATATATATATATACTCAGTCACGAACAAATTTTTGACTTCATTGATGCTCTTGGTTTACATAAGGTTGATTACTTCATCATTAGGTAATTTATAGATTTTAAATTGTCAACCAAAATCGACATTGTACCTCTTAATTTGAAGTATTAGCATTATAGTATGGTTGGTAAATACCGACTGAGGTATTGAGACTCGGTCCTAAAAATTTGCTCAAATTTCATAGTTTACTCTGAAGTTTTAAGTATGTTTTATATGCAAAGGGAATTAAATGTATGGAATTAAATGTATGGAATTTTGCCCAAAAGCCAAATAATTCAGTTTTTATATATACCATTGAAACATTTGGAGGAAGCCAGTTTTTGCATATCAAAACCGAGTCATTGAGCTCTCTGCTCGTGTTTATTTAGAAGCGCAGAATCATTTTATGTAAGCCATTTATAGACATTAATTGTATAATGAAAGTGAGAAAAGTTACCAGTAAATATATGTATCAAATTTGCATAATGTATGAGTGTCTCTTCTTTTGTTTCGCAATTTATACCAGGTGCCGGCGACATGAGGAGTGGTTCACAGCACGGTTGTACAACAATTGCTTCGGGGTCAATTTCGTACATTTAAATTCTTAAGTTCAACCCTGGATAAGATACATACCTAACCCTAGTTTATATTTGGTTTATTCTCCTACGCTGCTCTTTCTCTACACGCATATCCCACACAGAGCAGGACTCTCCACTAATCGCGCAAACCCCAAAATTTCAAACGTCAAAAGGGTGAAGTTGTAAAGGACTGTTCTTGTTTCAGCGTTGAGGGTGTCGGAATCGCGCGATACGGACAGTCCTGGACAGTCCAGGCAGTGGCCTAACCTAACCGTGACCCTACCCCTACCTATTCTAAGACCTAGTTGCAACCCTAACCCTATATTGTCTGTTGAGAACTCTAATGCCCTTCTGACTCCAAACAGACAATATCTTCAACCAAATTAAAATGGCATTAAACTGGTAGAACTTGAACAGCGCCATCTTGCAGTTATTGCTAAATTAAGATTATAATTTGAAATTAACTGCATTTTATTTTGAATTTTGACAAACAGCATGCTTTGGATAATAGGCTCATTTTTCAAACCATTATTTTTGACTTGCAATGTGGATAATTGCCTGGAGGTACATTCTTAGCTTCTATAAACTAGAATGGGGCATGATGAGAAAACGAGAGGCACAGACACTTCAAATCCTGTTAAAAGAGGGCACTATTTACACGTAGGAGCCTCAGTTTACAGTCACTTTAAACACAGCTACAGCAACTGGTGCAGGAGCATATGTCAGACAACCCATAACACGTAACTGGATTATGTTATATGCATGTCTATGTAAAACGTATGTCATCGAGCAAGTCCAATATAATTTTCCATATAGTTACAGATCAAATGAAAAGATTGTAGTTTGCTTGATGAAAATTATAAGTCATGCTGAGCTCTGCCTGAACCCGGAAAATTGGTTTGTCATGTTGCTCCTACCTATGCTCTGGCGACAATTGCTCTGGGCTTTATTTAGTCAAAGATTTCGGGTTAAAACTGGGTTTTAGGTTAAGTATTGTTTTGTCCATGCAGGGTTAACCCTTTCAATCCCAAATTATGGTGAAATGTTCAGATATGTTTTGTGATTTTTTTTCTGCACTGTTTTCATACTAAATATGACAGAAATTTTTTAAGAAGTGGAAAAAAATGTAGTGTTAATTAAATCACTGAATAGGGACTCAAAAGTCCCATCAGACAGGAAAGGGGTGAAGAATGCATGGCATTTTTTTTACAAACAAGCTTAGTCTCATCTGGGACTGAAAAGTCCCGTCGGCCTTGAAAGGGTTAAAGTTTAGAATTCTCTTAGCATGGCAAGTTGAAGCGGAGCAACCGTCGCTGGGGCATGCGTCAAACAACTGTCGGTCACTTTGTATGTTCCAGCAACAATTTATCTGTAGTCAATATCCTATCCTAGCAAAATTCCCAACTTCAACCCTTGACCAAACACTACCACCATGCAGGGCCGTTTCATAAAACTTGCTATCAATAACAAGTTACGATAGTTGTTATAAGCTACTGAAATCCTTGCATCTGATTGGCTGAGAGCAAATTGGTCATAGAAATGTGGCAGTTTTATGAAACAGGGCCCTGATCCTATACCCAACACTAAACCTTACCCTCAATCCAACCCCTATGCCTTAACCTAAAATGTCAATCACCTGAATATCAAGTCCTATTACAGTTAACTTTGCATAAGTCTAATCTCTCGGGACCACAAAAAATATTTAGACTTTTGCAAAATTCGACTTGGGAAATGTAAATAACACGTTTTGCTTAGTTTGGTCAAAAAAATTGATCCGACTGGGAAAGTTAGACTTATGCGACTTTGAGATATGCTAGTTTAACTAATTTTTTTTTTAAATTAAATTTCACGATTTAAGATCATTCATTTATGACAGCATTACACATGAGACATTGTCTCGTATATATACTAATAACTGGGACTTGCCCTTGAAACATCTTTTTTGGTCAGGAAAGGAAACTTGCTTTACTGGACATGCAAATTGTTAGCCTGACCATGACAAAGCCAAGCACATGTAATTCTATGATAAACATGCTTGATCACAATTGTTAAATTTCCTTGCAACTGCATGTATGTGAACAGTATGCTAATTTGTTTTTTCATGACATACTGTACTTTACACCTATAGTTCATGATGGCTAGAAAACAGACATGTGATATTTGTCTACCTTTATCATTATGTAATAATACAGCTTTATATTTTCTTGTACATGTATGACACCTTCAATGTGAGGTCATTTTCTAACAATTTAAGTACCATGTAGTTTGTAGTGGGGGAAATCTCCCTTGTTGATATTGTTATGGGCCAGTATTTAAATTGTAACTTTGGTGAAATAAAGAATATAAAACTACGGGTGTATAAGGAAAAAGATAGTAAGTCATCTATGTGAAATATTAAAACACATTGTTTTCTATTACATAGTAGATGATAGAAAGGGTAGTTACTCCGTCTTTGGCCGAAAGCAAAATTGTATGTTTACATCAATTGACCATTTCTGGAATGTAGAAACATCCTTTTCCTGAAGAGGAAATGAACAGGAAATGGACAAATATTAAAGGGCGTTTGCATCGTGCTATTGTTTATAATTCCTCTGTCGTCTGTCCCCCTTATGACAAGCTCACAATGTAGCAAGGGAAATATTTATAGATCTGGTATACTTGACTCACCAGCGCAAAAAATAGCAATGAGAAATGAAGGAGAATGATTAGAGTTTAAAGTATTCCCCATGGCAGGCCTCGGCTGTGAATCAACAACATTGTGTGCGTTAGTCACTATACCTTAACCTGGCAGCATGCATTGGCATAGTCAGGATATCCTTTAGGTGACTGAGGGGAGGAGGGGTGGGGGGGGGGGATGGCATAGTGGTATGATCTATAGAGCTTGACTGAAAATCAAGGAATGAATGCAAAAAAATGCAATGTTTGAATGATTTGAAGTTTGAAAAGTCTAAATTTACTTTTTATGGCGATCCTCAAATTGGCAATGTTGCTTCAGAGTGACGGGTAGTACAATTCTCCATATGTTTTGTACACAAAATTTCATATTTTCCCCATTATCTCTAAAGGTGCAGCTTGTCTCCTTAGCTCAAAATATATCATGGAAAATGTATTTGACACTACATTTGACAAGCAGTATCATTCTGCCACAAGGAACGTGGGTTAAGGCAATTCTGAACACTAGGCTGAGATAAAAGGATTCGCCACATGTAAAGTTATTATTATCAATATCATTGTTACAAAACACATGTAAAACATGGTACAACCTTACTCGTTAGTATTGTGTAACCATTTGTATTTCTTCCATTCTCATTCTTCATAGCTTCACAATGGCCCGTATTCTGAACTCTGGTTTTAACTTAGGCTAGTCTAAATTAAACCAGAGCTTTAATCAAAACTGACTTAAACCGTAAGTCCTGTCTAAATTTCTGTACAAAGTTAAGCCGTACTAGACAGGAGTTGAAGTTAAACCGGATTTCAGAATGTGATTTCTAAAACTCTGGTTCAAAGGGCAGTTTTAGACTGGGTTTAAACCACACTTAGACCACGGTTTAATTTAAACCGGAGTTCAGAATTCGGGCCAATATGTCTCGGATCAGTTTTACAAGACAAAATGATCAACATAATTCTTTTTAATACTAAAAATTTTGATCATACAAGGCCGAAGGATTTTGACCAGCACGAAAGCAAACAAGCACCCCCCCCCCCCAAAAAAAAGGGGGATTGTACCCCTTATATCCAATCTCTCCTCACTACCCCCTTGGCTGCATACATCAATGCAACAGAATATTCACATTCCTAGGTGATCAAGGAGGCAAAATTGCAATAGTCAAGAAATTGCTATCCTGTAGCTTTCCAAACAGCATTAGTAGCATAAACAAACAAAATCAAAACAGCGGCACTGCCACAAGGGACCAGAAAATCATACATACATGTAAACCCATTCACTTTCAAGGTTTTTTTTTTTGGGGGGGGGGCAGGAGGGATATTCGATTAATTCTGGGTCCCCCTAGCTTGTAATGTCACTGAAATTTGGAACCTCTAACATGCAGAGCAAAATATTTTTTGATGATTGGTACTCTTTAATGAAAAGAAAAAAAAGAAAGTCTTATTTTTGGTTTGTTTATATCTCTCCATCTATGCACTCTTATCACTGATGACTTATTAAAAATACTTATACATTACTAATAATACAGTAATTTTTCACATTTTTACCCTTAGAATATCATTTGGAAATTCCATTTTAGGGTAATCAAAAGTAATAGAGTGTACCGAAGTGTGACGTCATCAAATTTTGATTTTTGTATTTCAGTATTTTTATGACCATATTTAGGTAGAGCATGATGGAAAACGTTCACACATCAAATTTGACATGAATCAGTTCTTGGTGGCCCAAGGTATGGCTATATGAATATCTAATTAGCCCCATTGAAGTCAGTGTAAATTGGCCTGGTTCTTAACAGTTTAGAACCAGGCCAATTTACACTGACTTCAATGGGGCTAATTAGATATTCATATAGCCATACCTTGGGCCACCATGAACTGATTCATGTCAAATTTGACGTGTGAACGTTTTCCATCATGCTCTACCTAAATATGGTATAAAAAATGTCAAAATGAAAAAATAGCTTTTTGTGACGTCATCACTTCGGTACTCTACATCAGAGGGCCATATAAAAAAATGACATAACATGACAATTTATTATCACGTTTCTATCTGGTATCATGGAAACGCCCATTTGATCAGTTACATGTTCAACTTACGGCAACTCTTGCAGCAACACTCCCACATAAAAAAAATCTTCCACACATGTTGCATCGTTTTGATACCAATTCCTCTTTATTGCAGCAATTACACAGAATTCAAAAGATACAAATGAAACTTCACCCGTTTCTAGCAAGATGTAATTGTGCACAATAACATGAATTCACACACTTCTTGACAAATCCAAGGGGTTTATAACTATCTTCCAAAAACTAAAATTCTTAACACGTTGGGTATGATTTCATGTTGGTATAACACACATTTTTATTGACTCCAGGCAGTTATTTTTGGCTTAGTATGAAACTGTTTAATAAATAATTTTTTAATGCTTCCATAAGTAAAATGTCAAGTTTTAAGTCTTTTTAAGAAGTCTTGATGACATTGTCTAATTTTATAGTAAATAAGGGTGGCATAACTAATATGGTAAGGTTGAAGAATGGCAGGCGGCTTAAGAATTTAAATGTGCTTTAAATTCCAGTAAAAGCAGCAGGAAGGACATGGACGGCTCAAGGGAGGGGGGGGGGGGGGTGTAGATGTATATGAAGATGGCGCATCTAAACAATTTTGTTGGAACCCATTTCGATTTTAATAGTCCACGCATGTTCATGACATCATGGCCCGGCCCTGCCCCCTCCCATCGCTCGTAGCGATTTCATCCATTTTGAGACCCGATGGCATCTCACATCCTAGAATCGAGGTGGACGTGAAAACCCTCATGGATACGTTCTCGATTCTGGTACTAGACGTGCTAGAGAACATGGAGCATGCGCAGTTTGATCAAATCACATCATCATGTAGCAGTCACAATGTGAATGTGCAAATCGAAAACTCACTATTAATGCTACCAGGCCACTGTGGAATCACTTTTCTTGGTGGTATTTTGTCCGTGGGTCTTCTTTATGAAAGTTTTCAAATATCATCATCAAGAGGCTCATTGTCCAACAATGTTTCACCACTACACATAATCTAGATATAAATTTCCATGACTCTAATGGCAATAATACAAATAACTAAATTCAAAAGCTTCTCTGCCTGGGGATACAAAGCCTTTATTCATATAATTCTCTCTTGATTTCAAATATTGTCCCAAAATAATATCAATATTTGAATGTCAGTTTAAGGCCTTAGACTATTCATATAAAGGATCTCTGTATATGCTATTTCGGAATAAATCCAATCTATAGTTTGTTTGTTTGCATATATAACCTCTTTTCTAAAGAACAAAACCCCTGCACTTGTATCAGCTAGGTGGCACCAAGTCTCTGATGGTCTTCTGAAACTCCTCCTTGGCCATCTTCAGCAAGTTACTGTTCGGGTCTATCAGATCAATACCAGTCAAAGCAATGGCCTTGGCTTGAATCAGGGTGGGCGTTTGGGCCTCAGGCATCCCTGCAGAGATATGAAAAATACAATTAAATCATCTCTTTATGATTTTAGAAACTCTGGTTCAGGCTTACTGGCAAGCGGGGATGAAAAAAGTAGCTGTGCGCAACAAAGGTCCTACGCATACTCACGTATCTGTGTTATAAGATACTCAAATGTGAAGCGCAGTACAGTGGAAACTCGTTAAAAAGAGGTCTGATATAACAAGATTCCTGATATAACAAGGTAATTTTGCTGGTCCCAGGTCTGTTTGTTCTTTTGTTTTTTTACCCTGATATAAAGAGATTCCTGATATAGCAAGGCAATTTTCATGGTCCCAAGGTCCTCGCTATAGTGAGTTTCCACTGTACCCTTAAAAAAGAACCCCGCGGTAAACTAGCACAGGTCACTATGACATATTCATGTATGAATAAGGCTTTATGGTAGCTCTGAATCTTCCAGTATTGACTTCTTCTATGTTGTAGGCAGCAAATTCTGCCCAAGGATGTAGATATTCTACTATAACTGTCCTAAAAAAGATTATTTTCACTCATAAAAAAGATGTTCAGCTACATGGATAGTGACGGCAGTTGCTATAGAAGCAAAGCACTGCACATTAAATTTGACTACTGATGGTAAAAATCATTTGCAAGCCTATTGGAACATGTAAAAGCAAATTGGTCTATACCTGCCCACTTGGTGAATCCAGGGGTGTGGGTGGCTGCATCGGTGGGGATGCCAAACTTGGGGTGTATGCTTGGAAGGACGTAGGACACATTGCCCATGTCTGTGGAACCACCCTTCTCCCCTCTCCTCTCCTCAGGGTAGATGAATCCCAAGCGCTCTGCGTGTCTTTCAAAAGATGATGACAAGGCATCGTTGTGAATCATGTTGGAGTAGTCGCATCCGCATGAACATTCCACCTAGACGAAATAGAGAGAGATAAGAAAAAATGCAAATTATAATCAAATGGCTCTGTAGTGACCACTTCTACAACAAAGAACAAAAAACAAGAAAGTTAATTATGTGTTCTGCACTCTGTGATAAAACTACTGACTATCAGAGATTTGATTAACTGTACATGTAGCAGCAGAGAGGTAGGAATTGTACAGGTTTCAAATGTTACTATTTACTTACTTTTCAAAGCCCAATCTCAAATCATGTCAAAACTCTCTGCAATTTAACCAGTGGTATACAAAATAAATGAGACACTTAAAGGAATATTTACAAAGATTTTATAGTAAAATTTCAGGAATTTCAAGGAAGATTATTTTTCTTCATTTTTTCCACTGAACATGATATTTTTGTAATGGAAACTACATATCTGCCTAGCAGAGCGAAGAGACATTTCATTCAGTCATTCCTAATAATTCATTTTGTACTGTCAAATTAAGAATTTGCAGGAATTTTTCATTGCTAGGCTAGGCAAACTAACTTCAAAGTTATGTAAAGAGACTTATGTCCTAAAACCCTTCATAAAATCTCAATACAAAAATTGGCTAATTCACTAACTTTTTCAAGGCTGGTTCATATTTATATTCTTTATTAATATTTCTTTGAACCTTATACAACCTTACTGTTAGTACTACCTTTCTGTTACCTCACACCCTGTAGCTACGGCTGCACCTCGGCCACATCCAATGACCTTCTCACGAAGGACATCTAGCTGTCTACTATCAGGAGCTCTCAGGTAGTACAAGAGTTCTGCTTCCTCAGGAATGATGTTAGGCTTGGCACCACCATTGGTGAAGATACCTGAATGAAAGAGATTTGACCTGTGACCTTGAAACAATGTGACCCCACATGCCCGTAATTCCATTTATTCATTAAAGGACAATAAAATCCCCAAAATAAATACATTTTAATAGAAGCAAAAAAATCAAAGAATATCAGTGAAAGGTTGAGGAAAAACCGACAACTAATAGAAAAGTTATATTTGAAATCCTAAAATCGCTAAATAAATGGAGATCTGAAATTGGCAATGTCCTCATTATGCTAATGGATGCTGTGATGTAAATGTGCTGTAATTTCCAATTGCCTTATACAAATAATGTTGTAAAAATCCGCTTTCATTGAACATATCTTAGAAAATTAAATTTGATTTCTGTATTAGTGGTATTCATAAATTTATTCCTCACAATATATTTCACACACAACGTTAATAATTCAAGTTTCTTTGTTTAAAAGCTGAAATCTGATGTTTTTCTTATTACCTATAAAGAGAGAGCTCAAAAACATCATAGCATCTCATTAGCATGAGTATGATGCCAATTTCATTTAGCGATTTTAGGGTTTTAAAATGTTCATAACTTTTTTTATTCTTTATTCATTTTTCCTCAAACTTTCAATGATATGCTTCTAAGATTTTTCTGCATCTGTTATTTAGTGCACACAAGTTTGGTGTTTCATTTTCCTTTAAACCCGACACACAGTCTAAGTCGTGTTTACCAAAGAGAGTTAAACTCTTTGTTAAAACCGAGCTTAAACCAATGAGTCACGTGATCTTGAGCTGAAAATACGACTACAATGAAATGTTACACAAATCAGACTGTTTCTAAAGGAATTGCAAAGGGTTCAATATAAACTGCCGAGATTACTGACCTAAGATCTCCAGAATGTAACAAAGTCATCCCACATTTCTTTTTTTTTTAATCAAAATAATAAGATGTACCTAACAAATTAACATACATGTGGGAGGAAAATTTACCCCCCCCCCCAAAAAAAAAGGGAAAAAAAGGAAAGAAATAAGGTAGGCAATACATCCTATACAGCAGGATGCCAGGGGTGGTATTCTGAGATTTATTTTATCTTTATTTTAGTGAAATAATTTTAATTGTCATAACAAAATGGCTGCGTATGCGGAATTCATCTGTGCAAACACCAATAAAATGTTGCAAATTAAAATTTGTTATGACAATTAAAATCTTTTCACTAAAATCAAGATAAAATAAAACTCAGAATACCACCCCAGTACATTTTTTTCTGTAAAGTTTCTTTGAGCATGAGATGTACATCCTCATTTTTAGAGTGAAAAAAAAAACAAAGGAGCAGGAGCAACTTAGCTCTGGAAAACTCCACAAGAGCTCTCATTAAAAAAAAAATCTCTTAACAATAATGTGATGACTTCTCGCCTGGCAAATCCAAAGAGAGCTCATGTGAACAAAAAGGTTTAATTTTTTTTTTCCATACTCATCGATAATATTATAACAACTTAGCAAGCTTCAGAGGTTGGAGCAACATTATTGATTTTATCAGTGAGCTTATTTAGTAATTATGAGATCTATTTCAGTGTTAATTTCTTCTCATTGAAAGCACTCAAGTGTTTTCCCTTGAAATATGAAACTACAGAATTGTTTCCTGCACACAACAAATCACTCTTGTATTGACCACTTCCTTTAGTTGGTAAGACATGCCTTTACACTAACATTTGTGTATGGGGTCCTTTTAGGAATACCATGACAAAATTTAGAGGGGTCCTGCTAAATTTCATGAATACTAAAGCAGCACTGACAATATAAGTCTTTCTGAAGTTCTGAGTGCCATTTGCCTTCCTACACATGTTAGTGAAAAGCCCTCGATAGATAAGGGGGGTGTTTCATCAAGCGTTTTGTCAGTGATTTTTACTGACAAATTTGCTCTCAGCCAATCAGATGCAAGGATTTCAGTAGCTTATAACAGTTGTTGGTAAAAATCACAGACAAAACGCTTGATGAAACGCTCCCAAGGTGTAAGAATACCTGCTTACCATGAACCCTCCATTCTGGTTTAAACTGTTGTCTCATGACAGAGATATTGCTGTAACACATCACAGCTGCATCTAGAGCATTCACTCCTTCCCAGGGAGCTGCAGATGCATGGGAAGCACGACCAGTGAAGTGCAGTTTTATTCTGGAAAAAAAAAAACGAATATAAACAAGATGAATGCGACTGCATGCGTCTCCTATATGCATCCCTCTAAATTCAGTTAGGTTCTCGGCTAAAACTATTCTAAAAATATTGTGAAAACCAGAATAAAGAGCCACAATTTGAATTTCACATTAACTGATCTCTTTGACGTTTAGCCTACCAACTGAACAGTCTAATCTCCTCCTAGTCATGCATACAAAATAGTTGAGATATGGTGATGACAAAACTAACAAATCTTTAATGCACAATGACGTCTATGACCTTTGACCTTAAGCCTACTAAACCTAAAATCTAATCACTTTGTCTTACTATCTTGATGCATACTAGTACAAAGTTTGAAGTTCACAGCTAAAATTGATGAGATATGGTGATAACAAAACTAAAAAAACCCATTAATTTCATGTATATTGTCCTCTATCATGACCTGCAACCTGTGACCTACTTAGACAAAATTCCTCTATGACCTTCGACCTCCGACCTACTTACCCCAAAATCTAATCAGACCGTCTTCCTATGGTGATGCACACGAGAACCAAGTTTGAAGTTCATACCTCGAATGGTTAATGAGGCTACTTTTGAAACCTGAAATTTCGGAATTGGACTCTGTGACCTTTGACATACGTAACTCAAAATCTTATCAGATCATCTTCCTATGGGAATACATACTAGCATCAAGTTAGAAGTTCATACCTCAAACGCTTCTTGAGCTATTGCATTAACAACAAAGTGGAACAGACAGACGGACAGAACAGCCCCAAAAAATAATGCCTGCATCACCACCTTTGGTGAGCGGAGGCATAAAAATAAAAAATTATAAATGGCAAGATACAATGAAAACAAACTCAAAGGTAAAGTATTTCTACTCTTTCTCCTTAATTTCACTCTGGACCTAAAAATACCCCAAACCAAGAAGAAATCCCAATAATTTGCTCAAGACTCTACAAAATGAAACCAGTGTGGAGCCACACTGTATGAAAAACAATCAATCTTCCTCACTCTAGCATTGACAAGGCTGCTGGTTGTGGTACAGTGTGCGCGTATGGATGTGCCATCATGGCTGCATCCATCCGCTGGAAGGCCCCAGCTTTGATCAGGTCTACCTTGCCTCCTGCCCCTTCCTCTGCGGGTGTCCCAAGCACCGTCACCTGATGGTACGAGAAGGGACACAGTGAAAACTACTTTAGCGACCATCTGCACAGAAAGACCACCTGTCTTTAAAGAGACTGTTTGCTTCCCTTGAACAGTGTCCCTCACTCCTTGTCGGTGCCGTTAGCCCAAAGATGTAATTATTGGTCAATATTGTTACCCCCTGTAATGTGACTGTATAAATGGAATATGTTTCATTTATGACCCACATACATGTATTATGCCCCTTCCTCTAAAAAAATCAACACCATCGATGGGCCTGGGGGTCACGACCACTAGGTTAAGACCCACTGATTTAAGAGGATCATTTGTTGAAGAGCAGTCAGTTTTCCTCAAGACACGTTTTTTTATCATTCTCCATCCTACATGTACATTTCCCTAGGGAAGTGAATGCTGCACTATACATATGTATTATATTCTCTTTCACCGAAGAATATATATTACCATTTAATTCTCCACTTTGTACAGAATAAGCTGGGGAGCGTTTCATCAAGCGTTTTGTCAGTGATTTTTACCGACAACTGTTATAAGCTACTGAAATCCTTGCATCTGATTGGCTGAGAGCAAATTTGTCAGTAAAAATCACTGACAAAAGGCTTGATGAAAGGCTTGATGAAATGCTCCCCTGGTCTCCACACTTTCCACATCTTTTTTCCCCTAGGGGTCTGAAGTGACATATTTCGGGTCTGCATACACGTACATTAGAGCATTTATAATATTGAATGTCCACAGAGAAATTGTGATGGTCCAAGTGTCTTAGACCCATGTTAGTTTCAAACCCTGGAAGAAGCTTACCCTTCCTATTGGAGCATCTCCAAGCTCCAGTGCAGCTTTGATCCCTAGACCTGCAGCTGCTCCACACTCTGCAATCAGGTTGTGTCCACAGGCATGGCCAATTTCAGGAAGAGCATCATACTCGCAGATCACACAAACATGGACGCCACCGTCAGTCCCATATGTAGCTTTGAATGCTGTCTCTAAGTGGTAATTTCTTGTTACCTTGAAACAAGATAATTGATATACAGGTAAACAATAAAACATTACTGCTATAAATTTCTTCTCTCTACTTCAAAATTTCTTTTCTCTCGTTTTCTCTTTTTCTTTCCCCTAGCTGTTCATTTTTTTTAAAATCTCATTATCCTCATTACATGAATGAGAGCAAATTTTTAGTTCATAATGGGTGAGACCAATATGCCTAACAACTTTCCTCTGTTCACCCGATATAAGGATCTACTAGGTAAAAAGGTCTTGAAGACTTTGTGTAAAGGGCTGCATGTATATTTTCTTGAAGTCCTTCCCTCCCCCTCCTCCTTCCTCTTCTTCTCCTCCTTCTTCATCCTCTCCTTCTTTTTCTTCCTCTTCCTCATTTCTATGCATTTAAATAAAGGAAGGAAAGGTCAAGAAATTACCTCAAAACCTTCCTTTTCCAGGTAATCTGTGAGTATCTTGTGAGCATGATGTTCCTCATAACCTAGTTCAGGATGGGACCATATTTCCTGACTGATATCATTCAGAGCCGAGGCTGATTCATCAATTTTAGCCTGGGCAGCTTGCTTTCCCTTGTCCCACTCGGTCATGCCTAGAGTCTGAAGAATATGTGATGGAGAAAAGGAAACAATTGAAGTCACTTCTCCTCCATACAATAAATAAAAATATGCAACTTGCAACTAACTTGCAAATGGGACTGCTGAACCTACATGTAGACCAAAAGCTTCACCGCAGTGATGCAGTCTCCTGTATTAACAGTTGTTCCACTGAGACTATGTTTCGCTCCATGCATGCACTGACAGCCTAGACTGAAGGGCTTGATGGCATGTAGAGCTCTAGTGGAAAATGAAGAAACCCGGCTGAATTCTAGCATGAGTATGACTTTAACCCCACCCCTAATACTATAGTAGGCATACAGAGTACCATTTGTGCATTCATGGGGAAGGTTGACAAAAAATTTCTGTTTTATTATACACTTTCGTGACAGGAATTCTTTAAGGGCTAAAGTGATCACATTTTGTTCTTCAAATTGGCAACAATATTTTTCTTTTAATGCTACATGGTTCTAATAAAATGTAATGTCTTTGAAAACAACATACATGGTTAAGAACTTTGCCAATTTTGATAAAAAACCATGATTTTGAACCTCTCAATGCAAGCCAGATGTAGTCTCAGCGGAGCATATCCCCGAACGAAATACTGTAAAAGTGGTTTCTTTCGCGGTGGTTTTATTTTCGCGCTTTTCGCGTGTTGAGATTGAACCGCGAATTTAACATCATGCGAAAATGTTTTGAAAAGTCACGCGAAATTCACGCCAGGAAATGTTATGAACTTGCCGCTTGCAAAGCTTACGGCTTCTTACACGCTGTACACATACAACGCTATTGCACACACACAAAGATTCCGCGCATTGCCACATGCCATACACAGCCACGCACAGCGGTACACAGCGATACCGCGCAATGTAGGTCAACTCCTGTGTGGTCATTGTACTGGAGTATGTTGGTGATGTTACTAGTAAAACAAAAGAATTCATTCATGTGCAAAAAAAGAGTTTTTGCAGACTGTGAATTCACAGATTTTGCCGACCGCGAATTTAAACACACGTGAAAAATTCGGCACCGATGGAAACCGCGGAAGTATCTGTACGCGAAAGAAACCACTTTTACAGCAGACTGATTTTTCGGTCTACATGTATGCTGAACCACGACCATTTCTCTGTATTTTGTACTCCACTTTGCACATCTACCACTACTGTTTAAATTTGTTCCTTGTTTTGATCTATCTCAGTATCTGTTACATCTAACGCAAGCACTTACATGTATGCACTTTCACAGACAAGGATGAGGCATATAGACATACAGTAGGCGCTCTAGCCAGGACTGCCTACTCTAGACCAAAAGCTTCAGTCTCTCTGTATCATCGGTTGTTCCGCTAAGACTACGTCTGGCTCCACTAGACCTCCGCACAGACCAAAAGCTTCAGTCTCTCTGTATCGTTGGTTGTTCCACTGAGACTACGTCTGGCTCCACTAGACCTATGGGGAAGGTTGATAAATGTCGGAAACATTAAAGATTTCCCCATAACAGACAATCATTTCTGTCTATGCCTACTCTAGCTCTACAGACATGACATAATTCACCAGATTTATGCTGAATATCTGATTCTATGGTACTGGTAGAGAGTCTAGCGTAAACTGTATTGCAGAATTACAGAGCCTGTGAACTTTTTTGCACCCGAGACTACAACAATTTAAATGGCAGCCATCTACATCAAAAATAGTTAGATCTAGATCTAATTACTGTAATGAATAAGGAGTAAAGGCTGCTTTATTTTTTTATACCGCCACACGCGTGTGATCTCTAACTTACAAAAGTTACAGCCACATGCGTGTGGCTGTATCCACAGCCCCGTCGGAGGATACAGCCACACGCATACAAGACATACATTTCACCAAAAGAAAGCCAGGCAAGACAGGGCCATGAACAACAGTTCAACATCAATCAAGTCAAGACTGATGCATACATGCATACTCATTTTTCCCCCAAGGACTGTAAAAGACTGGAATAGCCTGCCTCCTTTAGTAGTTAGCCTGCCATCTATAAAAGCATCACGCCATCACTTAAAAGTTATTTCAAAACCGGCAACTTAAATAGGTGACCATTCACGACACAACTCCAGTTTAAACACCTTTACGGCATCTTTTGGAGGATATCAACCGAGGTTACAGCCCTATAGCTAGAAGGTCCGATAGTTAGCGGGTCCGATAGACCGACGACCGATAGATAAAAGGTTCGATAGACCGAATGTACGAGAGGGTCCAATAGACAGACGGTTCTGTAGACCGAATCAGCAGAGGGTCCGATAGTCCGAAGCTTCTATAGATCGAATGTCCAGCGGGGTCCGATAGTCAGAAGGTCCGATAGACAGGTTCTATAGACCGAATCGGCAAAAGGGTCCGATAGTCCGAAGGTTCAGTAGGGGTCCGATAGTTAGAAGGTCCGATAGACCAACAATAACGTAAAAAAGGTAAAATAAGTGGATACAATAAGTTTCTAATAGTTTTATCTCATAAAAGGAAAAGGGTAATGCCTTATCTTCTTCTATGTCGATGCACTAGGTCTGTAGGCCCACCCCCCCAAAAAAAAATTAAAATGGGGAACTTATTTTAAAGTTTTGTTTTATACATTTTCAACATGTAAAAAGTATTTTTATCAGAGCATCATCATCACTGTGGGGCGGGGGTGGTCCACCCATGATCAGCCCCCCCCCCCCCCCGGTTAATTTTGCCACTACACCGATGTATTGGCAAAGGGGAACGCTGACCATTTTTTGAAACATGGAAATCTAATTATACGGTGCACACTAAAGCCCAGAGCCCCACCATGCCCGAAGCACTTTTTTCTAGTGGAGCAAGCTGAGGAAAGGGCGTCCCCAACTAACACAAGTGTTATTTTTTTAAACAAAGAAATCTTATGGGGTGCACACTATATAGTTGAATTTTCATTAAAAGTAACAAAAGATTCTGACAACAAAAGATTCTGACCGATAAAATGAAATTGTTTCAATTAGGCCCTACCACCTTCTTGGGAGGGGGGCGTTTTCATTTTTTTTTTTTTTTTGAGGGTTGTCAGATGATAGTTTCCTACCAGCTATGATGTCAGCTTTTATACTTTTTTGAGTGTTCACCGGCTACACCCATACTACTTACCTTGTGTCAAATTTTAGTCTGTGGACTCTGTCGGGTAAATTATACCATTTTTTTGGGGGGGGGGGGGGGGTGGGGGGAATCGAGAATAGTCGGATACCTCACTGCCCGAATATTACGATATTCGGGCTTCTTGTTGCTGCAGGACGTAAGAGGTGCTTGCTGCAAGAAACAATCTTGGCCTAGTTTCTTGATTGTATGAGCGAGCAAAGCGAACGAACGGGCCAGAGAAAAAAGAAGAATTTTGTATCCCGAGAATAGGTTCTATAGCGTATTGTTATTCCGTTCCCATAATCTGTGTAACATGTTATCGGCATCTTCCGTTCTCATATTGGAAAGAGACTATTGGTCACAGGCCATTATTTCTGAAAATTCATCTCTTTAGCCCCTTTAGGTCAACTTGCATGCCGCTCGATTCCTTTCAGTTATGTTGCTAACATTCTTTGAGCAGAAAAATAGCATAACATTAGCTAGAGATTCAAGATGCAAACCAAATAACTTCCATAAGAATATGACTTATTAATATAATTGGCATTGGTTTATATACATTAATATGGTGATTATATATCAATAATGAAAATATAATGGGCATTGGTAAATAACCCTAGCTAATAATGCTAGTGAGCAAAGTTCTTGAATTTTTGTTTTGTTCTCTTTCCTTTCTGATTTTTCTTTTTCTATTCTTTTCCTTTTCCTTTTCTTCTTTCCTTTTCAACCTCTTCCTTTTTTGCTTTTTCTTTGGTTAGAACGTCCCCACTTATTTTAACCACTTATTTTTTACCCACTTTTCATTTCATCCACTATATTTTACCCTTTTTACGTATTTATTGTCGGTCTATCGGACCTTCTAACAGGGGTCAATGAATGAAACAAAAGAATTTCAAAAGGGATTTGCACCCCTCGAGCAAGAGGATATTGATGTTCTGCCATGGTTCGCCCGTTCACCAGACCTTTCCCCAATTGAACATCTCTGGGAAGAGCTTGGTCGACGTGTGTCAAGGCGTGACAATCAACCCATCAATAGGGAGACGCTCATTGCAGCACTGCAAGAGGAATGGAACAATGTTCCCCAGGCTACCATCGCGAATCTGATCGGAAGCATGCGAAGAC
The DNA here is from genome assembly GCA_025617745.1 of Heliocidaris erythrogramma. Taxonomy (NCBI): domain Eukaryota; kingdom Metazoa; phylum Echinodermata; class Echinoidea; order Camarodonta; family Echinometridae; genus Heliocidaris; species Heliocidaris erythrogramma. The sequence continues at coordinate 18,763,583 of CM046857.1, read as the reverse complement.
GGTGTACAGCTTGCCAGCAAGCTAGAGGTGGACATACTGGCTATTAATCTGTTTGGATATGAACTTGCAAATCCCTTTTGAAATTCTTTTGTTTCATTCATTGACATGCATATGGTGTACAAGGCTGCAGTTTGTCTTTGTGACTTGGGGATTAGAGAGTCCTTTGCTTCAGTGCACATTTCTTTTGTGGCATTGAAGAAAACTTTTTGTTATTGACTGTCATTTAAAGGGAAATTAACCTCAGCGTATGAATTAGCTTATTTTGAATGGTGTAGTATATGCCTCTTATTTGATACATGCAATTTCATGTAAAAACACAGGATATAGATATAAATCACTATTTTCCAGCCAAGTTATCGTCTGCTAGCAATAATAAGGGGGCTGCCATTACTTTATGTGTACACGAACATATTTTTCATCCCAAGTAAAATTTCCTTCATCGTTAACTTGTAATTGATTTTTAGAGGACAAATATATATTAGATAAAGTCACATATTCTGAAATGTAAGTTTAGTTTTATATATTTTTTAAAAGGTCTTAATTTGTTCATAAAAAATATACTTCATAAAAAATATACGTCAAGGACGGAGAATTGACGTCAAGGACGGAGACAATCGTAACAATACCAAAACAAAGCGAGGAATCTGCTTTACAGGATGGCTATTAGAACTCATGGGTCGTCAATTATCTAGGCCCATGGCCAATAACAATCGTAATACAATCAGAACAAAGCGACGTATCTGTTGTAAAGGTAGGCTATTATCAATGCATATGGTACCTAATGATCCGTGTCATGCACAAAATGGCAGCCTCCATGGAAAGACGTAGCAGACAATAGGTGCATCTAGAATATCACGTGGGGTTAATTGTCCTTTAAAGCCATGCATTGAATCAACATTATATCCAAATTTGGTACATTTCCATGCAGAGAATTTAATTTGGTGATCTCTTGAACTTTTATAAGTTTCTTTTTTCCTTTAGTGTATTAATGGTGACACATATGTCACGGTAGACCGAATTTTTCTGTCTCTCGTTCGTTAGCCTCTTATTTGGATAGGGTCGGCCCTTCACTTAGAGACAGAAACGCTCCATTCACTCGCCTGTGCAAACTCACTGTCAGCCGCTTGACAGTATAGGCATGTCGTTTTTCAAAATCGTATTATTCACATTTTAACAATATTTGTGTAAATTAAATAGATTAGGCCTAGGCTCTATACTTAAACGAACATGTTCAACTTAATTACCAATTTTATTCCTTTTCATGCTCCTTTTTCAGGTAATTCAGGGTCCAAGTTGTTCTCGGTTTGAAAATCATACGCTGCATTCAAACTGTATAGTGTGTAAGTCAATGTGTATTCGGTTTGCACAGGCGAGTGAATGGAGCGTTTCTGTCTCCAAGTGAAGAGCTAACGAACGAGAGACAGAATTTTCGGTCTAAAATGTCACGGATGATCTGGGTCTAGAGAGTAGCTACATGTATAGAGGTCTAATTACAGTGCGAGAAATAATTATGGCAAGGGCCAGGGTCCTGAACTTCTGAAGCTACGCACCCTGCAATGAGCCAAAATTTTAGTATGATCGACTGGGCAACAAGAATATCATTTATGTTTGCCAAAAAGAATGAAATCGGGGTGAAATTCACATCAGTCAGCTTCAGATTTGCATTAATTTACGTGTGCGTATAGCTTCTTCAAACTTTCATTTTGTTGAACAAAATTTGACGCGGGCATAATTGACATGACTTGAAAATGAATGTTAGTTTGTTACTGACATAGTTACTATATTAGTAATTTTCTCATCAATTTAACTTCAGAATATGTAGAACCAAGATAGTCTAGCCTACCTATAGTCCAGTATATGAAAGAAATTTACATAGGCCTAAACCACTGAATAAAAATTAAAATGACATTTTAGTTTTACTTTTAGCGGCTGGAAACAAAGTGCGTAACGTTAGCTTTACATATTGACAATATTGTAGGTCCCCCCATCATGCATGAATCAAATGTCAATAATCCCCAAACTTTGAGTTTGGAGTGGACATCTGGACATGTTTATGGTTCAATCTGGACATGCATCATCATCATCAATGCCATCATCAATTAATTATTGACAACACGTGCACTGCATGGAGTCTCAGACTTTCAATCAAAACGCAGGCTCATCCACTCACGGGTACATTACTGTAAAATAGTTGGTATTTTCTGTCGCATGTACTAAAGGTATGGGGGGAAAAATAAGATAAATATTTTAAATACCTGCTTTCAAATTCAGCCCTTAAAAATCTCACTCCTACTTCAAATGGCCGTTAGGAAGAACTTTTGATATTTTCAGCAAAATCCGAAGTCAAAATCTTGTCCAAAACCGGAGAAATCCCCGCCGATTTGTTTCGCGATCGCGTGTTGTTTACAAACTGCCGATGTCTTAGACTAAAATCGGCCAATATAATTTTTGTCCACGAAGAAACTCGGGATCGCAAGCGCACATCGATCTTTACGATCGCGCACACAGAAAATCGGAACTTTTCCGTGTACGCCATGCATAGGGACCGAATTTTTGAGGACAAAACTCTTTTGGGGAGATGTCAGCGCCCGCGGCGACCAGGAAATGTACACAATGACTCCGATAGCTCGTTTCGCGAGAATCAACAGTAAATTACGGATTTCATTTTTGAAAATATCTTTTCCAACATTGATGAGTTGAATTTATTGTAGGAATGTAGCTATGACTGAGTGGGCTCATCCAACTTCAAGACCCAAGTTTCAAAATCAAAACAATGTCAATGTCAATGAAGGTACCGTACCAATAGTTACACTGTCACTGAACATCGAAACTGAAACTACCGACATGACCGAGACTGAAGATAAGTGAAAAAAATGAAAAATATTGAAAATGATGCATGCATGAAGAAATTATGATTTTGTTCACGCTACGGACTCAAACTCAAAGCATAGTCTAGATCACAAATCACACAAACATGCCGACATTTCTATTTCTAAATAATTTCCAGTGGCACATGGTCACCATACGGAGTTTTTAATGCTTACTTTCAGTAGTTAATACAGCAGTCAGCACAACGATGTTCTGAACGTCACACACCACTGCCTAGCGCTAGGCTAGGCCTAGCTAAATTTAGCAATGGCAACAAGTGCCGCGTCGGGACGTCGCGGCGGCGCGGCTACGTACGCTGCACTGCACTGCACGGCTAGCCGCACTGCGCCCATAGACTTAGTCTAGTTCTGGACTCTTTTTTATTGATTTTTTTATTCGCCGACTATATATACGCGATAGCCGATAAGCCGAGTGATGGCACGATCCCGAGAACCTGTTGGCCCCGAAAAAAAAAAAAAAAAAAAAAATCAATTGATATGACAAAGATAACTGGTTCATGATTTCCAAAAAAAGAAAAGAAAAAAAAAACAAGAAAAGAAGTGTATAAATGTGAGATATATACAGCTATATTTACAAAATACACCCAGAAAACAACTACCCAACGATGCATCGACCACTATAGTTTTCCTTTTCTATCTTTCTTTTATTTGTATTCCTTTCTTTCTTGCTTTCTCTGTTTTCTTACTTTCTATTTCCTTTCTTTCTTCCTTTCTTTTTATTTCTGTCCTTTTCTTTTTCTTCTTTCTCTTTTTAATTCTTCCTTCTTTCAATTCTCATTTTCTTCCTTCCTGAATTAATTTTCTTTCTTTCTTCCTTCCTTCCTTTTTTTTTCTTCAAATGGAACAATGTTCAATGAGTTTAAAGCGTATATATAGACAGATCTATACCACACCTTAGCTACTTTGGGTGAAATAGATTACCAAATGTATTTTCAAGAATGTAACAAGTCTTTTTTTATTGAATAGGCTAGAAAATCTATTCAGTGAATGAATAAATATGTCACATTTGTATTATAAAAAAAAAATTGTTTTGGAGTTCCACACTCATTTACCACTTTAACTAAACTTAATTGTGCAAGACAACAGGAGAGGCAGAGGTAAATTAAGATAGAAAATGGAGGATGAAAGCATAATTATGCGTATATGGACACATTTTCATGAGGAAGGCTGATGCCTTTTGCCTGAATATCAACTTTTGAGTCCATTTTTATGTGTGAGCGTACAAAGCGAGCGAGCAAATATTTTGACCCGTTTTTGTATCGAAATGTACAGAAATGACATATTTGGGCACCTCCCTGTCCAAACATGAGGATATTCTGGCACCTCACTATCCAAATATGAGGTGGTGGTGGTATTCTGAGATTTATTTTATCTTGATTTTAGTGAAATAATTTTAATTGTCATAACAAAATGTACACTTACGGCGCATCATTGGTTAATGACTGCGCAAAAGCGTGGCTGTGTACGTAGTCTAGTTCTGGACTCTTTTTATTGATTTTTTTATTCGCCGACTATACGCGATAAGCCGAGTGATGGCACGATTCCGAGAGAACAGGTTCTCGGGATCGCGTCATCACTCGGCTTATCGCGTATAGTCGGCGAATAAAAAAATCAATAAAAAGAGTCCAGAACTAGACTACTGTGTACGCGGAATTCATCTGCGCAAACACCAATGAAATGTTGCAATTTGAAATTTGTTATGACAATTAAAATCTTTTCACTAAAATCGAGATAAAATAAATCTCAGAATATCATGCAGGGCTATAACAAGGTATCAAAGGAAGACAAAAATCTTGCAAGTTGAGAATAGACAAAACAAAGAATCATCAAATTTATAGGATATAGAGGCAAAATGATCATTTTATGATACACCAATGACAAGTCAATCTGTTCACATCAACATGTTTAATATTGCTTCAAAAATTTAATTTGATATAAAAAGATTTTTTTTTCTATTTGACTTTCAACAAGAAATCATAAAGCAAGAAGTCATCTAAAATAATCTAAAAATGGCAGTTATTTATCATATAGTTCACAGAGAGATACCGGTAAGTCTGCTATAATTCTTTTAATTGCACAGATTAAATGAACGTTTAAAAATCTGAATGCTATTGTGGAAAAGAAACAGTAAATTTTAGGTTACATTCTAATTCTAAAGGTTAATTCTAACGGTTCATAATACGAAAGGTTCATTATTTTAAAGGTTCATAATACAAAAGATTCATAATTCTAAAGGTTCATAATACGAAAGGTTCATAATTCGAAAGGTTCATAATTCGAAAGGTTCATAATACAAAAGGTTCATAATACGAAAGGTTCATAATACAAAAGATTCATAATACAAAAGGTTCATAATACAAAAGATTCATAATACAAAAGGTTCATAATACAAAAGGTTCATAATTCGAAAGGTTCTCAATTCAGAACCTTTGATACGTACTCTGCAAATTAAATAGTGTTCATAATTCCGTCTGAATTATGAAAATTTGGAATGAGGAGTGCCCCCCCCCCCAAAAAAAAAAGAACTAGGTAGATGAATCTTCGACCACGCGCAATCCAAAGTTGTCACTGACTGAAAAATAATCAAATAAGCACAAAGAACATAAACCAAGTGAATATTTCACTAAAAAGTGAACTTGACAATGATTACATTTATAACCATGTATTACTGTATTTTTCAAAGACAGTTTATAATGTAGCACACTCATTTTGCTTGTAGCTTTTTAATGCAATAAGCATTTCCACATTGATTAATGCAAAATTTGATCACCTTTATTGTCACTTAATATTTCACTACCTTATAAGAGAAGACATACACGTTTAGGCTTCAAACACACAAAGATAGTGCATTGAAATGTATCATGATGAGACAAATTTGAATCTCATGTATTCATAAAAGCTACAACAAATCCAGATCGCATTAATAACTATTGGTTTCAATCCAATCACCTGTTATATAAAGCAAACATATTGACACATGATTTCTTTGTAAGTGTAAAAGCCATAAATTTCAACTTCACAAAAACTCAAAACAATTAAGCAAACCACGGAAAATTGGGCGATTCCGTGCAATATGTCCCTTACAACATGCCTTTTATACACATATTACATCCAGAAATGAAAAATCTCTTGATATAACAATTGAATAATGGTTCTTTCTGATATCATTACCATTATTCAAGCTCTTATACGGTAATAAGATTTTTCACTTATGGATGAAATATATGGACAAATGTTGTATGTTGTATGGGACACATTGCACGGAATTGCCCGGAATTGCCCAATTGCACCTTTCTTAACAAAGTGGCAGAAATAGACATTATTTTAATTTTGATCTCCTCAATATTCCTATTTTTCACTCAGTACAGAATTGATAATGGTGTTTATTATATAAATATGCACATAAACTACATGCAAATATGCAATGCCTCTTGCTGCAGCTTGGACTGCAGATACCAATTTACAACAAATCACAAAATACCCTGTATTCAATTAATCCTAAGCAGTATTGCACACATCTTTGTTTGAAACTTCTCGAAAAGAAATTTGTTTTGTAAAAGGCCTACACAATTTTTGAGGGTAAAGGCTTTCACATTTCAACTTTAAACGAATGTCAGCACTGATAAGGGTCCCCACCATTTTCATCAAAATAAAATTCCCTGATTTGTCCCTATTTTCCCCTGATGAAGTTTCTAAATTCCAAGATCATTATAATTTGAACCTATTTTCGGTTTGAAAAACATCTTTAGTACTTGCAAATCAGCTCTGGATACAGTGTTTGATGTTTGGACACAAGACAAATTATATGACGCTGACTACTTTCTTTCAGGGCAAATGAAATTCCCTGATTTTTCCGTTATTTGGGTGAATTTTCTCAAATTCCCTGACCTTTCCCCTAACTGGAGAACAGGAAACCCATTTTCCAGATTTCCCCTGATTTTCAGGATAGCTGGGATGTGTGGAAACCTGCCTTTCAAGGGGAACTGATGTCATACATACATATCTAAGTGAATCATTAAAAAATATTTCACTAAATATTCAGAATATAAAAATATTTCACTAAATATTCAGAATCATTAAATTTTCTAAAATTGTTATTTGTTGGACAGCATGTGGCCTAATTTATACACCTAAATGTAAACAAGGCCAATATTTTAAATAAACTTTCTTTTCTCTTCTTTGTATTCCTCCTATTATTGTCAAGAAAAGTGCCCATGACAAAACAAATATTAAATTTTAAAAGTGATTGAACAGTGTATTCATAAAGCCCCATGTACTTTTATGGTATGCAAAATCCTTAAATTTGATGTTACATATAGACACACACACACACTTATAAACACATTGTATACATGTGTATTTTGTATTTCAGGTAGAAACATGATTTCAATATAATAAACAAGAAAGCTCCATCATTTTCATATCAACATAAGACCATTAAAAAAAAATTGTAGAAAATATTGCTGTGACGATGAGGTTATACATGTTCATAGAATACATTACATGTCTAATTTTAAAGACCTCAGCCTGACCCAAAACAACCATATATTGACGTAAAGCTTAGTAAACAAAGAATTTAATTACCCTGGTTATTCATAAATTTTCGTCTCCGTTTATCCATAAAAAATAAAAAAGATAATTTTTTTGGTCCGCCCCCTCCCTATGGCGTAACACTGCAGGGGGTCGCTAGACGTGTGACGACATGTCATGTATACAGCTCCGAGTGCGTCTACACGATATGTCGTCATCAAATTTTCACCCCCCGCAAAGTAGCGTTCCTCAGAGACGGGGCCCAAACCACCGGGGCTCAACATTCGGGACGCTGTTACTCATTCCACAGGAAACGGAATCTCATGAAGTTGATTTCAATTTGTTCAGAAAATATATAGCTCCCCGTGGATGAATAAAGGGTATATTTCAAAATTCGGTCAGGCTGAGGTCTTTAAATTTAGAAACCCTATTGGAGGAAGATATTTTCATATATAATATTTTCACAACTAAATAACAAATTTTGAATTTCAGAAGAAAAATGATGTTAAGTCAACAATTGAGCAGTTCAATTAGATGTTAATTTTTAGTACAAAACTATCAAATCTTTAATTTCATGTATATTGACCTCTGAGAACTTAGACTCTTTACCTTAACAAAACTATGACCAGTTCATCTCAATATAGTGATGCATATTACATGTAGTACCAAGTTTGAAGCTCAAATGGTTCTTGAGATATCTCAATAATGAGGCTAAAACCTGAAATTTCAGAAATGGACCTCTAAGACCTTTGACCTATATACCCCAAAATCTAATCAGATCGTCTTCCTATGGTGATACATACTATATCACTATGTTTAAAGTTTGTACCTCATATGGTTCTTGAGATATCACGTTAACAAGAAAGCAGTAGGGACAGACAGCCGGAAAACATAATGCTTCCGGCACCACCTTTGGTGGGCGGAGGCACAAAAACATTACAGGATTCCCGTATTTCATAACTTTTCCCTCGTTTTAGAAATTCCAAGACCATAGGCAATCATCCATCGGATACAATGTTTGGACAAGAGACAAATTGTAAGACTATTTCCTTTTGCAGCCAGTGAAAATTCCCTGATTTTTCTTCCCGAGTTGAGTCATTTTTCTCATTTTCACTGACTCGCTTTTTCCTGTTTGGAAAAAAAGGGAACTCATTTTCCAGTTTTCCCTGATTTCTACATTTAGAATAGCTATGAACTGCTAGCCATGCTAGCCATTAACAAAATTTGTGCTGCAATGATCTCAGATATACGAAAGACTCTAGACAGCCATCACCTAGGCCTGTGTTCCTCCCGTCTGTGAAGCAAAGTCCTTTCTGATCTCTTCTAGGATGTGCTCGTTCCCTGGCTTCATGATTTCCAGGGCTGTTAGCGCTAAGGATTTAGCCTGGAGCAGAGTATGGGGCTGAGCCTCAGCAGCACCTGAAAACAAATATTGGACACTGGATCCATGAAGATGTTTGTCTGATTGAAAAGGTTGAATTATAAATGTCAAAATTGATTTCTCAATACCTTTTGCCTGTCAATGAAAACGAGCTAGTTTGTCAGCCACAATCAGTAGTCTGAAGGCGGCTAAAATCGTTAGTAGTCAAAAATTTCACAAGGTGAATTTATTTATTTATTTATTTATTTCTGATATTTATACAGGGTGACTCATTATCACCAATATTGGTGGTCTTCCATGAGGCCCTGATAGCAATAGTAACAATAATAGCCAACAAAATCATGAAAATAAACTCATAACCAAAAATAAATAAGAACATACATAAATATATATATATACATGTATATACAAAGAATATGGTATCCTCGTAATCAAAATTGGTTTTACGAAAATGTTGAAATTGTTGCACATTCCTATCATCTTAATTCATAATGTATAGACGGTGATATTTTCAAAAATCTGTTGAAAAATAACCATTTATATATGGGTTATTTTGAAATGGCATTGTATAATTCTGAAAGTACATACAAGAAGTATAAAGACTACTTTAGCTCAGTATAGAAACAAAATTGTATACATATTTACAAAACATATTATAGGGTAGTATACTTATTCAAAGATTACACAATGATTGCATGTAATATAGTATAACAATCGAATGTACAGTGTCTCTTATGAAACAATAAAATGCAAATTATTTATTGATTATAAATGATATGAAATCATTCATACATTTTGAAAAGCATTATGTCATCGTACATTTTTATGATTTATGATTTATGATTTATTGTGTTATCAAAAAATACTTTTTAATCAATATTCAGGAACAATATCAAAACAGTGAGAAATGGATAGAAAAGAAGTAACAGAAATGAAAAGAAAAAGAGGATTAGAGGAATGCAGGAGAATTATATCAAAAAGTAGGATCAGTAATGAGACCAAAAACAGAAAATGAGGAGAGAGAGAGAGAGAGAGAGAGAGAGAGAGCAGGATGATATTATAACACATTCACAGCAGGTAAAATATTTCATATAAGTTTCTTCATTTAATATAGATAAACTACATTGCCCCAGAGTAAAAATACTTATTGTTCACAGGATCTCTTTTGGGATTTGCTATAGTATATTAAAGTGAAATTTTATCATGGCAATTTTTATGTATTTCTCTGGTCTTTCTACCAGAGCTCTTTTCGAATTCCAATAGCACTTCTAGAGCTTTCCAGATTGAAACTGTTCAATGCTTGTGTATCTTTTCTACTGCACTGAAGAAATTGGCAATATCAATACCTGCTGCTTCCGTGAATGGTCTGGAATGATTCGGTGCCTGAGTCTCTATTTTAAACGTAGGATGGATGCTAGGGACCACGTAGGAGACATCGCCCATATCGGTGGAACCGGAGCCAGCACAATCATCGAAGACCACGTCCAAATTGGCAGCCTCCTTCTCATAGATGGATATCATGGTGGGGTTAATTACGACATTGGCATAGCCACCGCTATCTTTGAATGTGTACTGGAAACGATAAAAAGAAAAGAATGAGACAGCTTATTTTCCAATATATCCTCCACATATAGTCCTCCACAGCTTTATACTCAGGCAATATCATCATAGGTGTTAACATGCATATATTATCTATTCATGAGGGGATCACGTTATAACCATAATATATCACTGAAAGAAAACTAAGTACAAGTTTGTAAACCATAGTAACACAGCCCAACCAAACTATAGTCTTTATTCCTAATACATTTAACTATTTAAAAGAGCATCTCTTCCTAAAATTTTCAATAAATTCATATGATGTGTAGTGTGTTAGCCTGTCTCAAAGAATACACGTGTATATCAAAATTTATAATAAAAAGAAAAAAAAGGGTAATGAATGAATTCTCTTTTGATTAGCGCATATATATGCAAAGTGCTGTGGAAAATTATTACCCTTACTTTAGCTAGCTTTCAGTTAAAGTATCATATCCCGAGGAACCGCAAGGACTCCGATAAAGTAAAGTAAATTAAAAGTAGCATTGGAAATCAGCTCACAGTGCAGTACAACTACAAGGCATAAATCATACCACATACTGGTACCCATTTACTTCATCCAAGTCAAGAGCCACAAATCTCTAACAACAGCATATATGTAATTTCAACCTTTAATCTTTTATTTGAAAGTTACATGAATACATCATGTTACAATGGTTACCCAAGTAAAAATATTCTAGACCTACTCACCTCACAACCGGTTGCCACAGCTGCACCCTGTGCACATCCGGTGACCTTCTTCTTAATCTGTAATACTTCCTGCTTTGTTGGAGCCCTCAGGTAGTATGTAAGTTCAGCCTCCTCTGGTATGATATTAGGCTTGGCTCCACCATTTGAAATTATGCCTGACATACAAAACACACAAAACTCTTACTCAGCTTTTGCGTAAGATGTAAATATTAAAAGGAAATTGAAATGAAAACCCAATGATGTGCATGAACATCATGCCTTATGTCATGTTTAGGAGATTCTGTTGACAGAATAAGACTTGTGAGACAAGAAAATCCCACTCCTGACACCAAAATAGGATTAACAAAGGATAATGATGACAGTACAAAGTGGAGTATATATACTGACCCACAATAAAAAGCACCCACAACTTTATAATGGTATATCATATTTATATTGACAGACACAGAATGACAATGAACCAGGGTGGAAAGATTGACCTTTTATTGAAACATTTCACTAATTTTGGAAGACAATGCTGTCTCTTGTCAGCGCGCATTACAGCGCAGAACACAAGTTGAAAAATGAAAGTCACAGATCACCCCTGGTGTTTGTGGATGGCAACATCACTGCACAGCGCTATGTGGACGATATCCTGAGACCACACATGGTGCCATTCCTGCAGAACAACCGAGGACTGCGCATCTTTCAGCATGATAATGTCCAACCTCATGCTGCACGGCTAACCACTGCATTCCTGAGGGGTGAGAACATTAACACCATGGAGTGGCCGGCGATGTCCCTTGACCTCAATCCCATTGGGCATCTGTTGGATGAGCTTGGGAGGCGCATTGCTGGCAGGGTCAGGACTCGTGCACAACTGATCCAGACTTTGCAAGATGAATGGAACAGGATTCCACAAGATTTCATTCAAAGACTGGTGCGCAGTATGCGTCGCAGATGCAATGCCTGTCTGCAAACAAATGGTGGCCACACACACTATTGATCTGTGACTATCATTTTTCACCTTGTTGTGTTCTGCGCTGTAATGCGCGCTGACAAGTGACAGCATTGTCTTCCGAAATTAGTGAAATGTTTCAAAAAAAGGTCAATCTTTCCACCCTGGTTCATTGTCATTCGGTGTCTGTCAATATAAATATGATATACCATTATAAAGTCGTGGGTACTTTTTATTGTGGGTCAGTATAGTTACCATGAACCCTCCATTCTGGTTTGAATTGTTGTCTCATGACAGAGATATTGCTGTAACACATCACAGCTGCATCCAGAGCATTCACTCCTTCCCAGGGAGCTGCAGATGCATGAGAAGCAATACCTTTGTAGGATATTACTATCCTGTTGAAAAAGAGTTAAAAAAAAGAGATGGAAAGATATAAGGAAAGATGTAACCCAGGAAATTACAATAACTCATTCCTACTTTCAACTTAAAGTGAAAAGACACAATGAGAACCAATCAACAAGAACATTTCCTTAATAAACATTTCAATACTGTCATCAAGTCTCCAAGTAGAGACAAGTCAACAGGGGTCGATTTGTAAGTCCTGAGCCAAGTAAAATCTCTACTAGCAGTGACTCACGATGAGTCCCTGAAATGTTTATGGTAGTTTAATGGAACCCAGTTCTTCAGTTCTTCAGGCTTTTACATTCTTTTATTACGTTTGATACAGCAGAGGGTGGATAAAACAATCTTACTCAGTCATGGCAATAAGTGGCGGCCTTGAGATGTTCTTTGCATAGGGATGGGCCATCATAGCAACATCAATGCCTTCAAAGGCTCCAGCCTTGATGAGGTCCTTCTTGCCTCCTTCAGCTTCCTCTGCAGGAGTCCCTAGGACAGTCACCTACAGGAACAAATCAGGGCAAGTTAGTTGTAAGAGATAGTACCCTAGCATAATACATGTTTATTGTATTTGTCATTTGATAAATGACATTCTGATATGTCCTTGACCCCCATACTCGGTATTAAAGACACTTAAAGCTTAATTATCACACTTTGGGGGAAAGAGAATGTCATTTGCCCTTTCTGCCTTCCATAGCTATTTTGGTTTGAGTGATGCCTAGTTTGGCTGGCAACTTTAACGGCTTGATACTATAAACTTAGCAATCAAAATAAGACTAAGGAAGCTTAGCAAATCGTTAATGTGGCGTGTAAAGACGGCGCACACTGCACAATCTGACTATGATGCGATTTTGGGAAAAGTTGTTATTACATTTGATATGAACCTTCAATCATGCAAAATCTTCTGGATCAAAGTTCTGAATAGTATTATGAATACTAAAATCAAAATTCTGGGCTACTGCGAGCCCCCGTGTAAGAATAAATCGTAGTGACGTCATACCAATCTTGCGATCGACTATAAAGATTTGAAGCCGATTTGGCCTTTACTCTAACCAGAAGAATTGCAGTTAACCAAAATTTCGATATTAGTATTCGTATCATTATTCCGAACTACAAATGAGATAATTTCACTGTATAAAACTTTCACATTTAATGCAAAATTCAATTTGTTCGAAAATCGGGTCGCAGTCGGATCGTATAGTGTGCGCCGGGCTTAAAGAGGCGGGAAAGACGCATATGACAAAATTATTCAAAATCAAAATTCACAACCAAAATATTAGGATGTAGAATTATTATTTACCTCTTTAAACACTTAAGCAAAATAATACGAAAGCTTTTATTCAGATTTGTCCAATTCTAATGAGAAGCACAGACAAAACGAGCAATTTTCCTCTCTGCATCTTTCGCTAAGCTACCTATTAAAGAGGCCTCAGTTGATACAAATAAAAAGGTCAGCTCTATGTGCTCCCGTTTTTAAGCACATAAACACCTAAACTCTGTTACACATAAATAATAAGAGTTCTCTACTTAGTTTACCCATATTAGTAATTAGGTAATTGACTTTGGGCATAGTGTTTTTCTTTTTACTATAACAGCATTTTGCATATCCCCTTCACAGGAGAACACTTACCCTTCCTACTGGAACATCTCCTAGCTCCATTGCAGCTTTGATCCCTAGACCTGCACCTGCTCCACACTCAGCAATCAGGTTGTGTCCACAAGCGTGGCCAATTTCAGGAAGAGCATCGTACTCACAGATCACACACACATGGACGCCACCATCAGTCCCATATGTAGCCTTGAATGCAGTCTCTATATGGTAATTTCTTGTCACCTTCATATTACATAAGCAAAATTCATCTATTTGATATTTTCTTTTAGTTATATTTCTGTTATCCTATATTTCTTTCATTCTTGCTGTTTTTCCTCACTCTATCTCTCTCTGTTTATCTCTTCATGTCTTTGATTCCCCCCCCCCCCCTCCCCCAAATACCCAGTCAAACCTGCTTTAACGACCACCTGTCTATATAGATCACAATTTTCGTTTCCCTTGAAATCGGTTTCTCATTGAAACATGTTTTTAAGAAACGTGAACATAAAAACCACCCGCTTTTCTTGTCTCCCTTCAGCAGTCTTTATATACAGGTTTCAGTGTATTTTATTTCTTTACTTTCCCTCTCAACATCGATGAAAGCAATTTGGAATTCATGGCAAATAACCAATACAAAATTGTATATCATCCTCTTATTTCACCTGGAAAAACATAGGAACTAGAAAAATACTTTTCAAAGGTTTTCAAGTTTAAAAAAAAAAGAAAAAGCCACTAGTCAGGTCTCAGAATCATTAAAACTTTATTAAGACTGCTCATGAGAAACAAGGAAATGATGTTTAACAGCTAGCAGATGGTCTTTTGTAAACGGGTTCATTTCATGTTTTGAAGAAAAACAAACAAGGTCTTTATAGCCCACCAGACACTATATGATTGACTGCGATCAGATTTTGGGAATAAATCCCAACAGAATTAAATATTGGCATTTTAACAAATAAAATCTACCCGATTCAAGTTCTCAACAATATGAATACCAAACATAGCATTTTGGTGCGTTGTCAGACTTCTACCTGGAATAAGGCCCCAAGGGCCAAATCAGTTTTAAATCATAGACCATCGTACAACTGCTCTGACGTCTATACGACTCAGAGCCTATTTGGACTTTCCTGTAACTAGTATAATTTTACTATCTAAACACAACAAATAAAGCAACTCCCCCCTTAATCAAAATGGCGTAACTTTTTAATGAAAATGATTTGAGCAAAATAACTTGGCAGGAGTGTTCCTACACGAGTCATGCATGTGTGAGCAAACATTAAAGGCAAAATTGTCACTTTTCAAAAGTCACAATTAGGGTCATTTTGGGGATTCTGTGAAACAAGAATAGCGAATTTGGTTTCTGGTGCATATTCATGTGTTGTTGTTGTTTATCATCCATTGCTTGACCCCTCACACCTATCCCGACACTTTTCTCATTATTATGATTGGGTGAGCACAATTAAAAAAAAAATAAACCCTCCTGAATTTGAAATTGCAAAATCCATTCAGCTTTCTGAAAAAAAATAACTCCAGATATTTTTATCAAAATGTATCATCACATATTGTCATCATGTTGTCGTGTCATGGTTGAGTGAGCACACTTTAAAAATCGTGCAATGCTAAAATGTACTGTTAATACAGCATAAAAAAAGAACCCTTGTGACTTTTGAAAAGTGACAATTTTTTCAGTTAATTTTTGCCCCTTCATGCATGACTTGATGGATCAATCTCATTTTTACAGGGAAGTTAGTCAATAAGTGTAAGAACACTCTTGCAAAGTTATTTACTCACAAGCCTTTCGTTAAGAAGTTACACCAATTTGAATAAGGGGCGAGTTACATTTTTTTGTTATGTTTATATGACTGTTCAGAACCTTGATCAAAATATTTTATGTGTTTAGGTATTTATAATGAATGCCATTACATTTTCTTCCAAAATCGGATCACAGAACGATAATATAGACAGTCTTAGTAAATTTCTTAGCAGTATAGGCCTATACTTCCTCAAAATACCATCTGCCTTATTTTCCTATCTGTATGTCTCTCTCTCTCTGTCTCTCTCTCTCTCTCTCCCTCTTTCTGTAAATATTTGCAAGTATACTTTCATCTAAAAACAGTAGTTACCTCAAAACCTTCCTTTTCCAGGTAATCTGTGAGTATCTTGTGAGCATGATGTTCCTCATAACCTAGTTCAGGATGGGACCATATTTCTTGACTGATATCATTCAGAGCCAAGGCCGATTCATCAATTTTAGCCTGGGCAGCTTGTTTTCTCTTGTTCCACTCAGTCATGTCTCTAATACTCTAGTAGGTTAAAAAAAAAGGGGGGGGGGGAATCAGAGTTAAACTTTCAAAATACAGGCCTACCAATCAGTTCACGCGTTGGAACTGCAACATGCAAGTATAAATGCATCAATGTAAAGTTCATGTACGATTGCTGTAAACTTCCAAGAAATTAAAACAGATCTACCAAGTCTCACGTATTAGGCGTGACAGTCACGCATCTAGCTGGGCTCTTACTCACGTCCAAAAAGGTCTTTCTCACATCTAGCCTCACAGCCTATATCCATACCGTGCGGCGTGCGCATGGTTCCTTCAGGGTTCCTTGCCTATACCTGGCACTGATGTGCGGAAAATCTCACATTGTTGGTATTTGACCTTGGTGTCGGTTAAAATATTTTGTGAATTATTACAAACTGCCTTAATTTTTGCATCAAGGAAATAATTGTAAACATGGCCATCTCATCAGGAGCCTGCATGCATATTCACTTTCAGCTGTAATTCAGTAACCTAGCCACTTTTTTTCCTCTAAGTTTTGCTCTTGATTCGGGCGTATTACACAGTGAGACTGAGAAAGCCATGTCAACATTCAGATTATTTTTGAAGATTCTCCAAATAGTCAAATTACAGAAACATTCAGATGAAAGTCTGTTTAGGTCCAGTAATTTGCCTTTAAAAGTAAAACATATTCTGTCAGCCAAGCCATGTACTGCACTGGTCATTGAGTGTAGATACACACACTTTGAGTTTGACATGGAGAGGCATATGCCATAGCATGCAATGATGAACTTGACTGAAATGAACGGAGTGAATGAGTGGCACACACAGTGGCACACAGAGCGAGTGGCACACAGCTATATTCAGTCACACTAATCATTATGTCCACATGAATAAGGCCTGGCTAGAGGATTCGGTTTGATGTGTTACTACTCTCATCATGTCTCATACTCAGTTTGGACAAACATTTGTAAAGACAAAACTTAAAGTGTACACTGATCAACAATGCAATCATTATCAACAGAAAACAGTCAACACAAATCAGTATCGATCACATCGGCATCGAATTCACAGCACGCACACATGAAATCAACACACAGCAATTATGAACTTCTTTAGTCTTTACTTCAGTGAAACAACTGTGGCAACTTCATAATATAATTAATATGGTGTCTGGTGATATCGACGGAAATGTAATGTTCTTACAGGCGAGGCCTATTTTCTCTGCACTGCTTATTTCAGCTGGGCTAGCTGCTACACTGTACACATGCGCTATGCAGGCACAGTAGTGCACAGCTGCTACGAACTTGTAGTTGTAGGATGACATACCGAACGTAAAAGATGGTGTCGTCACGTACGGGATCGCGAAGAGCATTGTTTACAAACTTTGGTTCAGAATGAGAGGGGCGTGTCTTGTGGGCGTGGCCACCTCTATGGAAAGCGCTGGCCCCTGGGGAGCGTTTCATCAAGCGTTTTGTCAGTTTAGTTTATTAACTCAATCACCCTCCTGGGGTATGCGAGTATAAACAAACAATAAAAATTACACTTTTGGTGTAAGCTGGCAAGAGATACAAAATAAAGATAAAATGTATAATACTAATAATACTAATAATACTACTACTACTCCTACTACTACTACTACTAATTATAATAATAATAGTAATAACAATAATAATAATGTACATATAGCGCACTAACTATACACATATACTCTACTGTGCTTATCAAAAAGGACCCATTGCTTGATAATCAATTGTTACATAGTAGTTCATTACACAAGTGATAAAGGAAACTACTGAAAAGGGACTGAAAAGCTTCTACAAACAGGTGGGTTTTTAGCTTAGTCTTAAAAGAGCGCACGGACTGGGAATTCCTGAATTCCTAATGTTAAAAGGAAGATTATTCCAAATCTTAGGTGCTGCGCAAGAAAAAGCTCGATCTCCCATTGTCACCTTAGTCCTGTAAGTTGGCATTTTTAGAAGCAATGTGCCATTTGTACTCCTGAGATTATATGAATGTGGATTTGATTTTAAAGTAAGTAATTCGGAAATGTAATTCGGAGATTGTGTTTAAGGCCTTAAATGGTCAATCAAGAGAATTTTAAAAGCAATACGCTGCCTCACTGGCAATCAATGAAGTGTTTTTAAAAGAGGAGTAATGTGGCAAAATTTTGAGGAGTTACAAACTAGTCTAGCGCAGGCATTCTGTATACGTTGAAGCTTCATTGTATGTGACTCTGGTAAACCAAGCAGTAATCCATTGCAGTAGTCATCTTAATAACATAAGCATGCACTAAAGTTTCTGCACTTTTCTGGTATTGCTATTTTCGAATGTGACGAAGATTGTCGAGCATATAGAAAGCTGCTTTACACACTTTGGATATATGTGTCTCCATGTTCAGAGTGGTATCAAACCAAACACCCAAATTTCTTACAGTACTGGATGAATTTACAACTGAATTACCGACTCTTATGCTAGTGACATCAAGTTTTGATGTCGGGATGTTCCAATTATCATAAATTCTTTCTTACTTTCGTTTAGCTTAAGTTTATTTTGAAGCATCCATCAGCGTATATGCATTTCGTGATTAGGATTGAAAGAAATGTATAACTGTCATCTGCGTAGCAATGACAAGAGACCATAGGAAAATTTTCTTGAATGTCTTTGATAAGTTTGTTAGTGTATAAAGTGAAAAGTAATGGGCCAAGGCGCGAGCCTTGCGGTACACCATGGGATACCTTAAAAATATTTGAATCAACCTCATCAATTCTTATTTTTTGCTGCCTATCAGTAAGATAAGATTCGATCCAGTCAAGAACTGTTCTAAGAACTACTAAAACATCATGAACAATAGTATCAAATGCCGCACTTAAGTCGAGCAAGATCAACAATGTAAATTTCTGTCTGTCCATGGCCATTAGAGAGATCATTCTTAATTTCAAGTAGAGCTGTTTCGGTGCTGTGAAATTGCCTGTATGCAGAGGCTTTTGCTAAACAGTCGGGTAACGTCGCGTCGCGTTGGTAGAAATTTTCGAACATTTTTCAGGAAGGTGTCTTCAAGGGGACAAATTGAAAAAGAGTCCATCTCAGTATGATTTTTCCCGTTAACTATAAAAAGAGAATTCCCAAAACGAACGCATCTACACTATATACAAATTGTTCTCATATTTTGGGTTAATGTATGCCGACATCTTTGACTCGTGTCTTGAAGATGTCGATCGATGGTAGTCAGTAGACGTAAGTAAAGGTAACAAAACTAGATTAAATTAATTGAAGCTACTAACAGACTAATATAATGCTTACCTGTCACCATCTTCCCTTTTAACAAAAGCCTGATGGCAGCATGAATTAATTATTTGATTTCTTATGCCATGAATAAATCGATTGTTGGATTAATTAATTAATTATTCAATTAATCACTGTTTTATTGAACTTTTGGATTGAAAACACAGAGATGTTTAATAATTTTAATAATTTTAGCTGTGTTTACGTTTTCCGGATTCGTGGAATGGCCTGAGCTGCACATGGCCTAGCCTAGCCTAGCCTAGCCTAGTTTGCAGGCACAAACCCTGGTCAGTCGTAAAAGAGTGCCTGCACTGTAAGACTACTATAGGCCATGTACTATAGCTGCTCCTTCCGACCAGAAGGTAGCTGAATTAGGCTTCTGTCAAGACACAATGATTTTCTGATAAAGTGTCAAATTAGGGTCTGTGCTTGCAGACTAGGCCTAGCCTGCCTATACACGTACGGTCATGCTCTGGTCTACGCTGCATATCTTTTCATGCGTAAAGTGCTTTGCACTGTGTCACGATCATCGTCATCATCATCATCAGACATCATCCGTGAAAGTACAGGCCACCGGGATGGTGTATCATCGCACGATGGCTTCAAGTTCAAGCTCAGCCTCAGGGTCAGGGGAAGATGGTGACAGGTAAGCATTATATTAGTCTGTTAGTAGCTTCAATTAATTTAATCTAGTTTTGTTACCTTTACTTACGTCTACTGACTACCATCGATCGACATCTTCAAGACACGAGTCAAAGATGTCGGCATACATTAACCCAAAATATGAGAACAATTTGTATATAGTGTAGATGCGTTCGTTTTGGGAATTCTCTCTTTATAGTTCATGTTTTTCTTTGCATTATCCTTCTATTGTTTTCTTTATTCCCTTGTTTGTCGTTTTTAGCCTGAAAACGAGAAAAATCATACTGAGATGGACTCTTTTTCAATTTGTCCCCTTGAAGACACCTTCCTGAAAAATGTTCGAAAATTTCTACCAACGCGACGCGACGTTACCCGACTGTTTAGCAAAAGCCTGTATGCAGACTGCCAAGAAGGCAAAAGCAAATTGTGACCAAGATGTTGCTGGATCCGTTTTGTCGCAGCACCTTCAACTAATTTAGATATGTACTGTAGGTTATTAACTGGCCTCAAGTTGTTGGGACTAAGCTCAATATACTGACAAATTTGCTCTCAGCCCATCAGATGCAAGGATTTCATTAGCTTATAACAGTTGTCGGTAAAAATCACTGACGAATCACTTTATGAAATACTTTCCTGTTGTTAGGAATCATTAGGAATATACCCGAATTATACCGATTCATTTTGTAAAAAGATGACCCATCAGTACCTCAAAAGGTGACAAATTTAAAATTTTGTTATTATACAATTTTCTAACACTACAGGTCTAGGATGATACTGTAGATCTATAGATTATTTTTTCCTGACTTTACTAGAGCCAAGTTGAATGTTTTAACAATTCCAACAAGGGCCTATATACAGTCTATTATTTTCAGAGCAGACCAACAGGAGCATAAGTGCAATGATTTATAAGAAATTCAGTCACCTTTTTTTATTATGACCGTTTTGTGCCATTTTACACACACATACAGGGTTCACTTGTAATCTCCATGACTGAATGTTAAAAGGACACTAGAAAAAATTATTAGGCTTTTTTTTTATTTAAAAAAGATCCAGTTGAAACTGATTAAAACCAAATGAAACCAGCTAGAAGTTCCAACTGGTTTCAATTGGATTTTCGTCCTGGGTACTACTACTACTACAGTGGATCTCATAACAAATTCTATGGAACAAAGTTATACCTATATATCCAAAACTTGTTATATCAGGGCTAAAAAACAATAGAATACAAAGAAGTGGGTCCGGAAAAAAAAATTACCTTGTTATAACAGTGTTCTTTCCATTGTATCATCATCAACATTTATATTAAATATATGGTAATACAATTAAAACAATATTGCAGAATGCAACTCTTCAATGAGGGAAATAAAGTCTTATCTTTAATGTTAAAAAATAAAATAGGCCTATATAGATAGTACATAATTGATTATACAAGATTGGTAGAATATACATTGGATTACCATTTCATTCTATTTCTGTTTAATATATTTATTGCATTGATACACAAATATACATATTATTTCTTGAGTTGTCATCCAGCATTCTAAGGCAAGTACTAGTCACCTACAATATACAGGGACCGCGGAACCGGGGGGCTGGGGGGCTGTAGGGCCCCCCCCCCACTTTTTTCAGTAAACATGTGGAAACTTATGGCAGTGCAAAAATGTGGTTATACATGCAGCCCCCCCCCCCCCCCCCTTAAGCCCCTCCACTTTCCAAGACGTTCCGCGGCCCCTGATATATGTCTTGACATGGGAGTAAGCCATGATATAAGTCATCACAAGTGAGCAGATCAGTTTATCAAGACACAATTCATCATGACCCTGGCCTTAAATACATTTTAAAATGCCTCAAAATGTCTTAATATAAGTTAAAAATGGCAGTAGCACATTGTTAATGATCATCATGGTACCAAATATCAATAATAGCCAGGATTTTGTTTTGGTTTTGTTTGCGTTTTTTTTTTTTTTTTTGGGGGGGGGGGGTCATACGAGTGAATAATATCAGAAAAATTTGTGTCCCCAATCTCCTGCTTCACTTTTTTTCTTCTTTTACCAATTCCTTTACCTCCCAACCCCCTTCCCCCCCCCTCCCCCACCCCATTTTCCCCTTTATCCACATATTTTTCTCCCTATTTGGAGGCATGAGGTATTGTCCAAGGTTACACCTATGCAAATATTAAAATGAACTGAGGCTACAAATGCCTCTTCAACAATTATGAGATCAAATGAGGTACATGTATCAAAATTTACATTAACACTGGGAGTAATATGCCGAAAGATTTGTTTACAAATTAAAAATGCCAGTAATGTCCTAAAACCTGAGACTTGCCATAATGATACTTAAAGTAGAACGTTAATGATTTTAAATATTGGCTTAATACTTATTATTGCATAGATGGCATAAATTAAACAAGGTTATCCAAATTCAACGCTTGGAAACATTTGAAGTAATGATTATTATCAATTATAAAACGGTAAAATACAGCCCCCGATATAGCAGCTGAAGAGCTCCTCGAACGCTGCTGAGATATGTGACGACACACCCTGGACCAGTCCTGTCTAAGCAGACGATGTCCCATAACATCTTACACATTTTTCAGATCCTATTTAGTCATCTCCTCTTCACTTATTTCTCTTCCTTCACTAGCGTCAGTCTTAATGTTAGTCTGTTGCCTCACTCTTAACTTCGTGTATGGTATTATTTTGATGAAAAATGCAGCGTTAAAAAAATAAAGGAATCAGTCACTTGTAAACAAAATAAGACGCCATTGTATTTTCAGCTGCTTGCACCGGTGCATGTTCGGCGTTTCAAGAGGGAACGAATACCATCCTGCTATTATTCGGAGGGCTTTTCAATTTGAAAGTGGGGTTTATTTCATTGATCATTGACCCTTATCCTATGTATTTACAATCAAACGGTTTTAGCTATCAGAATCAGTTTCACTTTCCCTTTATAATGGTGTGAAATAAGGTCATGTTTAAATACACCAAACTCTTTATAATTTGATAAATAATTGCATTGCAATTACGTTCATTCATTATAGGACGTCGTCTGCTTAAGCAGGATCGATCCCGAGTGTGACGACATCAAAACATCGCTATATTTCTGGCGAATCCTCGGATATTCCAGATGCTGAGAAGAGCTTTTATTTGTGTTGTTTTTATAATCACCAGATACGCAGTTGACATAAAACTTATACGATTGCCATCTGTAAGCTTCCCAGTTTCTAGTGATACATTAATTGCCATATTTGTGATTTTCTTTGAATATCTACTTTAAATAACAAATGAATCCTGAACACAAAATAGAATGGCTAACTTAATACTGAATCTGCATGTACTGCAGTAAGAATGCATGAAAATAATAAATGAAATGAATTTATGTTTCCTAACTTATGTTTCCTAACTTATGTTGATATATAATAATGACTTCAACATAAGGGTAATACCATTCATTTTATATTCATTACTAGACATATCAGAGTCCCGTTTCATAAAACTTTTTATCAATAACAACTGCCACCTTTAGGCTATGCTATGCAACTTCACCACTAATGGCCTCCATAGCAACAAATCCGAGCCTAACAAACGAGCATCAAAAGCACAAGCAAAGATAACGCAATACTTCGCATCAGGACGACGTGAGAGCTAAACGAGCATGCGACAGATCTCCTAGCAGAACACAAATCACAGACCAAATCTTCCTAGAGTGATTTGTGGGAGGAAGGTGAAACATCCGCAGAATACTAAATGTACTTCAAGATGTTGGCAGAGTCCCTACTACCAAGTTCTGTAAGAACTCCTTGCTACTACTACCAGCTAATGACAAGAAGGCTACCGCTTCCGAGCACAAACCCAGGTTAAAGAACAAAACTACTAAAATAACTTATCTATCAATGTCGAAGCAGACAAATGGGTTACAAAGATTGTGTAATCTATCAATATAATTTGGTTTAATTGTATTTATAGATGTAGAATTAGTAAATCGGCATTATAAGAGTAAACTGATGCAAGGATATTGCTTGCGAACAGAAGTGTAGTAGGGGAAAGTTTACAAAGATGTTGGAATTGCAGTCTCAATAGTTATATATAAGAGTTGCGCTACCGCCAGTCTACAGAGAAGATATCCCTGTTGTGACATGAATAGTTATAGTACATTGCGCAAGTAACCGGATATGACTGTTGTCACAAGTCTATCGAGTATGACCTTGGACACTTTTTTTAGTAGTTTTTCAAAGAAGAATTCAAAACTACAAATCACCTGATACAGAATCTTTTACTGGTGTAACCCCCTAGGTAGTTATCCCATCTTCTACTCTAGTAGCTCATCCCTTCCCACCCCCTTGACAATTGGAACCTAGAGTAGAAGCTACGCATGCTTTTTTATAGGCTGCTCAGGAAAACTAGTAGTCTGAATGTCAAACATCTGTTTATCACTACAGTACTTGTGTTACAAATCTTTGATCTGGGCCCTGTATCATCAACAACTAGAGTCACATTTCCTGAGAAATTTTGCTTTCAGCCAATCAAATGCAATTATTTCAGTAGCTTATAACAATCATTGTAACATGTTATTGATAACAAGTTTTATGAAACAGTGCGCTGGAAGACTTGACTTCAGGAGGTCACCTAGCTAGGCTTTGGTTCCTCCCATCTGAAGAGCAAAGTCTTTTTTGATGTTTGCTAAGATCTCCTCGTTCCCTGGCTTCATGATTTCCAGAGCTGTTAGGGCCATAGACTTAGCTTGGATCAGAGTATAGGGTTGGGCTTCAGCAGCACCTAAAAAAGATATGAATGATAGCCATCAAAAGAAGGGATTCGAGAGAAAGGGAGACACAAAATGAAATATAAAACCAGGAATGTCCATTGCCGCGAAGGAGGGACAAAGAACCTCCCCCCCCCCCCCCCCACCCTCCCTCAACAAAATGATGGCATAGAGATTGCCACCAGTGGCCCGGACTATATTGTCAACACTAGGAGCAGCATCACCAAAAAAACAATGTGTGTAGATTAGAGTATAATGCATCTCTATAGAAAATTAAATGTAATCATTTAAAATCATAATAATGGGGAAATACTGAACTGAAGATAGGAAGTCAAGAATGCCACGCATGGAGATGCTTCTTGAGGACAGGAATGTAGAAAAATGTGTGAAACTGTCATTGGAAGATGTGATGATGTTAATGATAATCATCATCATGAATATGACAGTGATGATGATAATGATGTTAATGATAATCATGATGATGATCATTATATCATGACAGTGATGACGATAATGATTTTGATGTTAATCATCATCATCATCATCATGAATATCATGATAGTGAGGATGATAATGATGTTGATGATAATCATCATCATGAATATCATCATGACAGTGATGATAACGATGTTGATAATCATGATGATGATCATTATATCATCATGACAGTAATGATGATAATGATGTTGATGTTAATCAGCATTATCATCATCATCATCATGAATATCATGACAGTGGTGATGATAATGATGTTGATGATAATCATGATGAATACCGGTATATAATAATGATGATGGTGATGGTGATGGTGATGACCATAATGGTGATGACTATGACTGCAATGAGAGTGACCTTAACCATGCCAAATATGAAAGAAATCACATTTCGTTATGAAGATACGACCATAAGTTGATTTTTACAAAAAGTCGCCTGGATGACGTCACGATAATCTGATGACCTTGAAAAAGATGCGCGAACTTGACCTTATTAGGACTGATGACTGACGAAAATTTGAAGATAATTGACTAAACCAATTTTGAGAAATTTCCATAGGGCTGTACACAAACTACTGCACACTACTTTCCAATAGACAAAACACGCAAAATAAGGAAGTTTAGTACATGGTTTGTGATTGTATATGATATAATAGTCGAAGAAGATGGTAAAATGAAAGGCAAAAAGAAGCAAAAAAAAAAAAAAATTTTATAATGGACCCACCGGGGATCGAACCTGGGTCACCGGAACGAGAGGCAAGTGCTATATATACCAAAATATTTCCCATAGAGATAACACGTAAACGAAAAACGGGATTCTCAAATCCCATTTTGTAGTTAAAATTTGGGCATGATCCCGACATCTGATCAAAAATTGGAGGCCACACTTATAAAAGCTTATAGTCTCAGCTATAACATACTAAAATTTGGAAGGAAATAGACCAAAAACAACTGAGATACAGCTCAGAGAACAATGACATGTAGATTCATGATTCGAAAAAAAATCATCTTCCATAGACATAACACGCAAATAGGGAAATAGGCATCTTTAATTGAAAATTTCACTGTGATGACGTCATCAAAATGAAAAATGGTGGGACTGATTTTGTAAGAAATTGCCTCAGCTACAACATATTAAAATCTGGGTGAAAAACGACCAATAATTACGAATCTAGAGCCAAATTTGCATAAATGTGATGACGTCAAAACATGAAAAATGGAAATTTTGACTTCTGGCGCCATATTGATGATGTCATAATGTTTATAAGTGTCAAATGATACATGAAATGAAATCTATGATTCATACCCTACCTGATGAAAAAAAAAATTGGGGGGTTTGTGGACTATTTAAAGAGCTAGAGTTAATTTTGTAGAGGCATGTTTTTGCACGTTTTTACGTTATTTTCGCCATAGACGCGTACATGGATTTTGAACTTTGACGCGCCCGTACGACCTTATTATTGATTGAAATTGATTCCAAGTTGATGGAAATGATGAAGAAAAGTGTCAGGATTGCAAATCAATCGCAAAAACAGCGTTTTAACGTTATTTACGACTTGCGCGCGCGTAAAATGCGCGCGCGGACGCTTACGCACAGACATTTTTGAAATGCTCAAAATGACCTGAAACGTGTGCAGACTTGATCCTACGTGATTTTGAGCATTTTTTAATTTTGACGCGCGCGTACGCGCACGTCCTGACGTCTAGATGACCTGTAAGGACATGACTTGATGACCAGTCGTGAAGTTTATGTGATGTGAATATAGTTGATTTTTGATGATCGATTATGAAGATATAATCGATCTTGTAAATTTACAAAATGGCGTCTAGATGACGTCACGATGACCTGATGACCTCCAAAAGCTTAATGGACCATGTCCATGATTGACCTCATAGATGACATGAAACTCGATGATATTGACCTGGCCGATTTTGAGATTTTGAGATTTGGTGGGAACAAGAATTTGTAATAAAAAGAAGATAGAAAAATAATAATAAAGAAAATTCTGACAAAACTAATAGGTGATCTGTCGATACCGACAGACCATCTAATAAATCTGTCAAGAAATGAGACCTGCAAAGCACACACAAGATATCCACTAAAATATGACCATTGACCTATAAAAGACAGAACACTGGGGGCAGCATCACCAAAAACTGTAGAGGTCTAGAGTAATCTATGCATGCATGCATGCAACCAAAATAAGACATTTGACCCTATAAAAAGCGGAACACTGGGGGCAGTATCAGCAAACACCATAGATGTATAAAATTCACTAAGACACACCTCCATATAAAATTTGAAAGAAATCCATCAAGAAAGGTTGAAGTTAAAGCACACAAAAGACATACATGTATGACCTCTGACCTTATAAAGGACAGAACAATGAGGGCAGCATTATCAAAAAGTATAAATTTGTAGATTGTACCAAGAGGCACCTTCATGCAAAATTTAAAAGAAATCGATTACAAAATGTGACCTGCAGAGTGCACTGACGCCATCCTCCAAAGTAGGACCTTGACCCTATAAAAGACGGGACACTGGTAGCAGCATCACCAAAGACTATAGGTTTTTAGATTACACCAAGAGACACCTTCATGCAAAATTTGAACGAAATCTGTCAAGAAATGCAGAAAAGTGCAAGAAATGGACAAATGACCTTTGAAAGTAAAGATGTGTGATTATAAAAGGATACATCTCCATACAAAACTTGAAAGAAATCCATCCAGAAATGTGGCCAGCTGAGTGCACTCATGCCATCCCCGAAGTATGACGTTTGACCCTATAAAAGACAGGACACTGGTGGCAGCATCACCAAAAAACTATAGGTTTTCAGATTACACCAAGAGACACCTTCATGCAAAATTTGAAAGAAATCCATCAAGAAATGTGGCCTGCAGAGTGCACTCATGCCATTCTCCAAAGTATGATCTTATAAAAGACGGAACACTGGGGGCAGCATCACCAGAAAGTATAGGTGTCCAGATTTTACCAAGATACACCTCCATACAAAGTTTGAAAGAAATCTGTTGAGAAATGTGACCGCCAGAGCGCACACAAGAGTGCACACAAGACATCTATCAAAATATAACCTTTGACCCTATAAAAGACAGAACACTGGAGGCAGCATCACCAGAGTCTATAGGGTTCTAGATTATACCAAGAGACACCTTCATGCAAAATTGGAACAAAATTCGCTGAGAAATGTGACTGCTAGAGGACACACAAACTATCCCTCAAAATATGGCCTTTTACCCTATAAAAGATGGAACACTGGGGGCAGCATCACCAGAAATTATACGTGTCCATATTTTACCAAGATACACCTCCATACAAAGTTTGAAAGAAATTCGTTGAGAAATGTGACAGTTAATTCAAAGTATCCTCCGGCATTCTGCCGGGGGATAAAATTAAAAATAAAATTTAGAAAAGGTACTAAAAGAATAAAGGCAAATATAGCACAATAGTTAAATAAACACGAGAAGATGGTAAAACTCATGCATTACCAGGGGAATCATCAGTTGTTCTTCCACCAGTCACTGGGAGTTTCGGCCCCTTATGAACAATACTCCCTCTTGGTGGTGGGCCAGCAATGCAATGCACCACCTTCCCACTGGTAACAAAAAGAATTTAAAAAAAAAAAACCTTGTTTAAATACTGGTTGCTCTCTGCCTTTGGACGTACTTGGTCCAAATCCATGCAGAACCCTTCTCTGCCTCAGATACAGCCCTGCAAGCATGTTTGCACTCCCTTAGCAAGGGTAGGCAAAAGATCATAAGTCATAAGTCTGCCATAATACAAGCCATGTCAAATTTCTGGGTTCCTGTTGATTCATGGAGATAATACAAAAAGAGACTGCTGGAAACACAGACAAATGGACTACACCAGAAAGAGTAAATGGTGGCATACCGCAAACACACCCCCACAAAACAAAAACACAGAAAAGATAAAGCAAGGGGAAATATAAAAGAAATGAAATACATTTTCTTTGATTTGCCTCACACAGTCAATGAAAACAGTTGTAACACATTGCCAACAAACAAATTTCAAGGAGGGTGTGCATATATCCCACCACAACCCCCTCCTGCAACACTTCTAGTTTGACAACTTTTTGAACATTTGCAAAATAAGCTCCGATTAAATTTCATTTTTAGCAGACTGGAGGTGTCACTCTATCTATACCCACCTGTCACTTCTGTGAATGGTCTGGAATGGTTGGCTGCCTGGGTTCCAAAGTAGAACATGGGATGGATGCTAGGGACCACATAGGAGACGTCGCCCATATCAGTGGAACCTGAGCCACCATAATCGTCAAAGACCACACCCAAATCTGCAGCCTCCTTCTCATAAATGGATATCATGGTGGGGTTGGTCACAACATTAGCATAGCCTCCTATTTCTTGGACTGTGCACTGGAAAGAAAGAATAAGATGAAAAGATGGTTAGTTATTTCAAATGTATCCTCATGTGCAGGGGAAAGAAGGACGCTAACACAAATTTTGGTCAAATTACCAAAGTTTAAGATGAGGATGAGAAATAGGTATCTGCAATTAAGATACAGAAAATGTGAGGCATACTACTACACTTATGTCACTTCAGGTTTCCACCAGACTTTTGGTGGTGGTATAATGTATCATATAGGAACAAGGCTTAATTTGGGGATATTGTTTATCTTATCACATTCTAGATTGTTATGGTCTGCAAAATACAACGAGAAGCCCTGAAGAAGTACCCCGCATTTTCCATAGATTTTAGAACACTCCATTTTTGATGGTGAATTGATACCCTGAGATATTAGATGACACAAAATGTTGTGCAGGGACTCTCACTCTCCTCACCTCACATCCTGTTGCCACGGCTGCACCCTGTGCACATCCCATGACCTTCTTTTTGACCTGTAATACTTCCTCCTTTGTTGGGGCCCTCAGGTAGTATGTGAGTTCAGCTTCCTCTGGTATGATATTAGGCTTGGCTCCACCATTTGAAAATATACCTGGCATCGGAAAGTTTTAATCTAGCTTTCAAGAAAATTTGATAAAACTCTTCTCTTCGTTTACAGCTAACCTTAAAGGCCAATTCCACCCTAACAAAAAGTTGATTTGAATAAATAGAGAAAAATCCAACAAGCATAACACTGAAAATTTCATCAAAATAGGATGTAAAATAAGAAACATATGGTATTTTAAAGTTTTGCTTAATTTCGCAAAACAGTTATATGCACATCCTGCTCAGTATGCAAATGAGGGAACCAGTGACGTCACCCACTCACTATTTCTTTTGTATTTGATTATGTGAAATATAGAATATTTTAATTTCTGCAGATTTCACAATTAGGAAGCTCTCATTGAATTGTGTACAGGTTGCAACAATTACACATGTTCAGCGAGGAATCAAACCTTGTTTCACATTATAACAAGGAAAAATTAAAATATTTCGTATTTCATGTAATAAAATACAAAAGAAATTGAATGTCTTTGAGTTTGTTAGTGTATAAAGTGAAAAGTAAAGGGCCAAGGCGCGAGCCTTGGGGTACACCATGGGATACCTTAAAGATATTTGAATCAACCTCATCATTTCTTATTTTTTGCAGTAAGATAAGATTCGATCCAGTCAAGAACTGTTCCATCAATACCAAAACAAGTACGTAATGTGTCTACTAAAACATCATGAACAATAATATCAAATGCCGGACTGAAATGTCGTATTTCATGTAATAAAATACAAAAGAAATAGTGAGTGGGTGACGTCACTGGTTCCCTCATTTGCATGCTGAGCAGGATGTGCATACAACTGTTTCGCGAAATTAAGCGAAACTTTAAAATACCATAACTTTCTTATTTTACGTCCTATTTTGATGAAATTTTCAGTGTTATGCTTGTTGGATTTTTCTCTATTTATTCAAATCAACATTTTGTTAGGGTGGACTTGGCCTTTAACATCTGGTATTGATGGTCCTGAATTTCAATAAAAACTGTGTCAAAAAATCTGGAGTGCCCTACAACTCTCAATCTAAGTGGTACTAATGTATACGCCATATATTTCACAGACATAAGATGAGGATGAATCAGACCCCCTTTTCTCAAAACTAAAAACAGCTTACACACATATGCAACGCTGAGATCAATATCGGATACAGTACTGGCAGAAATAAGCTGAACGGCTGTGTACGGTCACCCAGACGCACATCTACTGTAGTATGTATGAATGTTGGCAGGATTTTAGCAAATATATGGTGTATACAGTATACAGAAAGTAATAGCAAAAAAGAAAACAAGAAGGCTGACAAAGTGGAATACAAAATATTCATAAATTATTATCTTCATAACATCCTGACAATAAAATGCAACTTGTGAAAAAAGAAAAAAGAGCGTATCCCACTCCTGACACCTTATTTCGAAATTGTGTTCAGCAAAAGAAATACTCAGGAGCAATGAGCAAATTAGCTCAAGAAAACCCAAAAGATCTCTAATAAAAAATAAACATAAATATTGCCAAAAGTAATTCTGAGTTTTAAAGAGAAGGTTGGGTTCTGGAAAAGGTGAAAAATTTGTGAGCATTCTCATACCTTTTACGTTAGTTTGGAAGATCATAGCAGAAATGTCCCCTGAAAAGGATTGCTTTTCAAATGCCCTCATATTCGAAATATGATGAGAAATAGCGGAAGTGCTCAGGCTGAACATTCATGCCACATGCGTGTGCAGTCCGATATACCTATTTCTGTGTGCAGTGCATGTGATTTTCAGTGAGATTGGGTCAATTTCTTATCATTTTTACGATTCCAAACCTCACATTATACACCAATTCTGATAGAGACATGATCAACTTTTCACAATTGCTTTCACAATGTAACTGCATCACCAGAACCAAATTTCATCTTTCATGTAGAAAAGCAAAAGAGTTCCAATTAACAAGAGTACATTTCACACTGATTCAGATTTCTCAAAATAAGCATTTAGTCCTCCAAACTCATAACGAGGATTAAGAAAGTAGAACAATTACTTACCATGGACCCTCCATTCTGGTTTAAACTGTTGTCTCATGACAGAAATATTGCTGTAGCACATCACAGCTGCATCTAGAGCATTCACTCCTTCCCAGGGAGCTGCAGATGCATGAGAAGCAAGACCCTTGTAGGATATTACTATCCTGTTGAAAAAGAGAGCTATAGGAGATGAATTTAGAAATTAAACATTTCTTTCCCATACAACATATAAATAAAGAAAATAAAATAAAATTCACCGCACAAAGTAGATATTCAAATTGCATTCATCAAAAAAGTTGTGGGGTTTATGTATCGTAAAAATACAATGTTGTGTACAGCCCACAGTACAACAGGGAATTAATAAATGAGTAGCAAAAACTTCCGAACAACTCAAGGGAATAATAGTAATGTCTTGTTTACCTGGGTAGCCTCATTATTATTAATACTGTTTTCCCTGAGGGCCTTGTAATCATATTATTACCCAGGCTTTAGCTCAACTACGATGACATTATGTTTCTTGCTTCTAATTCATTAAGGTGATCCTAGAATTCAAACTAATTCTGCTTCATGAATGATACACTGAGATATTCTTCTGTAAGTTTGAGAATGAAATAATCCTCACTGATTTATGCATATAAGCATCGGTCTTGGTACGTTCTTTGGAAAAGGATGGGCCATCATAGCAACATCCATGCCATTGAATGCTCCAGCCTCGATAAGCTTTATTTTGCCCCCTCCGCCTTCCTCAGCGGGGGTTCCAAGAATCGTCACCTAAAAGAAAGAAGTATCAAATTTGTTAATGGCTGCATGACTGGTATGATGTGATTGGTCATTCATGCCAGTGCCTTCCAGGGGGGCGTTTCATGAAAGGACTTGTCAGATATTTTATCCGACAAATTTGCTCTCAGCCAATCAGCCAAACTTCCTTTCATGAAACGCTCCCCTGGTGTTCCAAGGACCGTCTCCTTAAGGCCCATTGAGAGATCACGCAGGACAAATTACTTTTAAAAAACAAAGCAGCCACACAATACTGCGAGAAAAGCAAAGTGTGTTTCAAATTTCTGTATAACAATAATAATAATGGTTTCTTGTTAGTCTACATGTCCGTCAAACCATGAGGCTTCTGGCACTCCAAAATTAATACCATGGTCTTAGCTGAGCGGCTAAATATGTAGCACTCCAGCATATCAGGAACCCATCTGCACCTGGGCAGAGGATGGTTAATGTGAATTCATGTCTTGCCAGAGGGCAGAACTTGGAACAGATATGTCACAACTCACTTCCCCTCCAGTAACATCCCCAGTACGTAGTCAGATTGAAATAAACACCACACCCTGACTTCATATAATAAAATTTTACCCTTCCAATTGGAGTATCTCCAAGCTCCATTGCAGCTTTGATCCCTAGACCTGCACCTGCTCCACACTCAGCAATCAGGTTGTGTCCACAGGCATGGCCAATTTCAGGAAGAGCATCGTACTCACAGATCACACAAACATGGACACCACCATCAGTCCCATATGTAGCCTTGAATGCAGTCTCTAAGTGATAATTTCTTGTCACCTTGAAATGAGATAATCATAATACAATCATTCAATATTTTTTACATTTGCTTTCTTGCCTTTCTTTCCACCTTGTTATCTCCTCTTACTCCATTCCCCTTGCCCTCCCCCTCTCTTCTTCTGTTTCTATCTTTGTCTTTATAAAAAAATTCTCTGTTCAGTCCCTTTTGACATCAATGAAAGCAAATTTACGCTAAAGGAAAACAAAAATGTTTTCTTCATACAATTATACTACCTTGTGGTATCCCCTATTATATTTCCTGTCTCTCTTGGTATCTGTCTTTCCCTTTCTCTTTCTTTTTCAACTGTCTACAAATATTCAGTACAGGTACTTTCATTAGAAAAAAAAAGAGTTACCTCAAAACCTTCCTTTTCCAGGTAATCTGTGAGTATCTTGTGAGCATGATGTTCCTCATAACCTAGTTCAGGATGAGACCATATTTCTTGACTGATATCATTCAGAGGTGAGGCTGATTCATCAATCTTACCCTGAGCTACTTGTTTTCTTTTGACCCACTCAGTCATGTTGCTGTCTGCTGAAGTCTAGGATTAAAAATGAGCAAGAACTGTGTTAAATATTCTGAACAGCTTACCAATCGATTAAAGAATTTTAAGACTGCAGCTACAACACCAATGCTTTCACCCATTAATTACTGTAAAACCAGGAAACTACTGTGAATTATTAACAATGGCCCTTGAATTTATATTTGCATCAAGAAAAATTTGTTGAAGTTCAATCCCCAGCACGCCAGCAGACCATTGGCGGATCCAGGGGGGGCACTTTCGGCCCGTGCCTCCCCCTTTTGGAAGAAAATTATGAATTTTGACCATAGACGATCGGCCATTTTCTTGATTGTGCCCCCCCCCCCCCTTTTAGAATGAAGACCTTTTTTTTTTTTTGCTTGTCAGGGAATTATGGAGGGAAACTGGACCCCCATAACCCCCCTACTGAGCGAATTTTGAAGGTTTAGGGAAAACAAATTTTGTCGCCACCCCCCCCCCCCCCACTGAGCGACTTTTTGAGAAGCTGGCGAGACCAAAAACATACGGGTCTACCTTTTGACAAACTATAATTTTTGTGCCCCCTCTTTTACTCAATCCTGGATCCGCCCCTGCATCAGGCAATGTCCAAAGGGTATAAACTTTCAACTTTTGACTGCGACAGCGCTTTGTATAGTTACGCACGGGTGTGACCTTTCAAAAAGTGCAGCGCGATTACATTCTGCCATTCGACTGTGAGCAGATGACGCAATAAATCATCGTTTTTGGTAAGTTGTACGTTGGTTAACTAAATTTAACTGACTATATTGTGGTTGAGGAAACCACTCTTTCGTTAGCATGCAAAAATAAAGTGCAGAGTCTATGGACGGGGAATGAGGAAACCAATACGTGTAATGCAATGAAGCACTTCTATGCGGAGTGAATGGTGGTTTCCTCAACCACGATAATGCCATTTAAATGAATGCAATCAATCAATAGTTGCAGTTTTATTTAGTTTAACTTTTAGACGAAAAATATATGTAATTTCAGCGAAAAGCATGTTGTCACACTTTTGTAGTCACGGTGCGCAACGTTAGCGAATGGGCAGCTCGTACAGCACTGTCGCTTCGCTGTGTATAGTTAACTTTCAGCTAGACTAACAGCTTTCAGTCACTCTGTATCGTCAGTGTTCCACTGAGACTACATCTGGCTCCACTAAACCTATGCATATGGGGAAGGTTGATAAATGTCAGAAATATTAAAGATTTGCCCATAACAGACGGTTAGGCCTTCTCGTGAAATAGCCACTGGTCATCGAGTGTGTATACACACACTGCCGTGTAAAGTCAATGGAGGATGTGAACCCTCATAGGCAATTACACGCAATAAACTGCATATACAAAGTGAATGTGAGGTGGCTTATCATGGCTTAATGCCGACGGTTATTTCTGTCTAGCTTTAAAGTTTCAGCTAAATCTACATAAAAATAACCTTATCTGACTGATAACAATGTCAACACTTGGTGAGTCTCAGTTCAGCCTAGCCACACGGGCTTGATGTTTTAAAAAATATGACATTGAACATTTTTATAAAACAACTTTGCAGTTGTAGTCACTTGTACTGGTATAGCTATGCCTATGATTGATGAAAAAATAAAGTTCAGCCATGATCAATTAATTATCACTGGCACTACTACAATCATTCTTGAATTCATTCACAACCATGACAACTCAACGTCTAAAAATTCACAGCATGCATCTGAGTGACAGAAACAACAGTGAACAGAACTATTTTAAATTTCTGATTTGGGTAAAACAAGTGTGGAAAGTACCGTAAATAATATAAAAAGATGATATCGGTGGAAACGAAGTGTTCAACTCACATGCTAGACCGAAAAATCAGTCTATTTCGTTCGGGGATATGCTCCGCTGAGATTACGTCTGGCTTCTTGGAATACCTCTCCTAAATCCCTCACGGAATCCCTCTCCTTGGAGGCCTGCACGAGGAGAACCTCTAAAGTCAGAAAATGTTATAAAACATGCCCACTTCCTCTGCTAAGATTTGGTAAGACCGACCCTCGTTTCAGACTCCGTGAGCTCCAGCAGGCAGGTAGTAGTGCGTGCGCGAGCCCGAGGCCGACGATCTAGGGCAAACAGGTCGTCAGGTTCCGCCGCACGAGCTTGCATCAAAATTGTGTCACTACGAGATTGCGAAGAGCGCCGTTTTTACGGTCAGGTTCAGAATGAGAGTGGCGTGTCCTGTGGGCGTGGTTATTGAGGACTATGAGAAGCTCTACGGGAAAATTAGATAATATCAGACTGTAAAAAAAATAATGAAATAAGACCTACCGGGTATGTCAAAAAGTGAAAATGCTTAAAAGGGTCTATTTAGATGATCAAACAGCTAGAAAAACAGATTTTGTTTTTTTCCAGATTTTACCGCTTCCATGAAACGCTAATTAACGTTAAAGGGAAATCCAACCACTTACCTTAATGGCAAGTTGCTCTGAAAGAGTAAAAATCAGAGAAGCAGATTGGTGAAAGTTTGAACAAAATCGGACAAGTAATAAGAAAGTTATGATTTTTTTAATGTTGTAATCACTATCCATATGGGAATTTCAAATTGGCCGAATAGGTAATGTCCCTGTGATATAGTTGTGGACAACTCTCCCATTTGCTCCAACACACAAAATGACTAAAATGTATTACTCAGTAGGCTCTCTTTCTTTCATGAGGACCTATAACACTATGCTATCTCCAATATATTGAGTAGGTACTGCCCCGAGGGTAAAGGCGCTTCGGAGAAAACCGCAAATTAATGATAAATCTGTGTACGACAAATGGGAGAGTTGTCCACAAGTATGTCACAATCGACTCACCAAATTGCCAATTTGAGATTCGCATAGATGTAGTGATATCATTCAAACATCCACAACTTTCTTATTTCTTTCGAACTTTCACCATCCTGTTTTTCTTATTTTCTGCTTTCACACAAATCAACTTATTCCCAAGGTTGGATTGCCCTTTAACAATTTTGAACAATGTATACTCTTCAATTGTAATTTTCATGGCAGATTTCTGCAGTATTATGAAATAAATTAATTCATTCATTCATTCATTCAAAATAATTTCACAGGCTATAAGTACACGTGATAGGGCATAAAGACCCTTGCATAATTTATGTTCAAGCCATGTTCCATATTCTGAAACCTATGTTATCTTTTATATCGAGGAAAACAATGTTAATTGGCATAACAAACAGAAATTGCATGGAATAAAGCTATCATTTAGCGAATGCAGTCAGCCTCGCAGAGACCAAAGCCGGAATAATTTTGATTTGCTATGACAATTAACATGGTTTTACGAAAAGAGAAGACAAAATCATTTTCAGAATACCACCCCCGTTTTTATGCCTCCGCCCACCGAAGGTGGGTGCCGGAGGCATGTTTTCGGGTTGTCCGCCGTGCGTGCGTGCGTGCGTCCGTCCGTCCCACTTCTCGTTACCGCGATATCCGAAGACGTATCCGGACACCTACCCCCTGGACAACCACCCCCCGGATAACCACCCCTAGGATAACCACCCTCTAGGACAACTACCCCCTAGGACAACTACCCCCTAGGGCAACCACCCTCTAGGACGACTACCCCCCTAGGACAAGTACCCCCCGGATAACTACCCCCCAGACAACTACCCCTAGGACAACCACCCTCTACCCCCCGTAGCTGTCCTAGGGGGTGGTTGTCCGGGGGGTAGTTGTCCAGGGGGTAGTTGTCCGGGGGGTAGTTGTCCGGGGGGTAGTTGTCCAGGGGGTAGTTGTCCGGGGGTAGTTGTCCGGGGGGTAGTTGTCCGGGGGGTAGTTGTCCTAGAGGGTGGTTGTCCTAGGGGGTAGTTGTCTGGGGGGTAATTATCCGGGGGTACTTGTCCAAGGGGGGTAGTCGTCCTAGAGGGTGGTTGCCCTAGGGGGTAGTTGTCCTAGGGGGTAGTTGTCCTAGAGGGTGGTTATCCTAGGGGTTATCCGGGGGGTGGTTGTCCAGGGGGTAGGAGTCCTAGAACCATCTGAAGAATCATTTGAGGTAGGAACTTCAAACTTGGTACTAGTATGTATCCCCATACGAAGATGAACTGATTAGATTTGGGGGTAAGTAGGTCAAAGGTCAGAGGTCACAGAGGTCAATTTACATGAAATTCTTGGTTTTTAGCACCGTTACCACGATATCTCAAGAACTGTTTGAGGTAAGAACTTCAAACTTGGTACTAGTATGTTTCCCTATATGAAGATGAACTGATTAGATTTTGGGGTAAGGAGGTCAAAGGTCAGAGGTCACAGAGGTCAATTTACATGAAATTACATAAAAATTCTTGGCTTTTAGCACCGTTACCACGATATCTCAAGAACTGTTTGAGGTAAGAACTTCAAACTTGGTACTAGTATGTTTCCCTATATGAAGATGAACTGATTAGATTTGGGGGTAAGTAGGTCAAAGGTCAGAGGTCACAGAGGTCAATTTACATGAAATTACATGAAATTCTTGGTTTTTAGCACCGTTACCGCGATATCTCAAGAACTATCTGAGGTGAGAACTTCAAACTTGGTACCAGTATGTATCCCCATAGAAAGAGGAACTGATTAGATTTTGGGGTAGGTAGGTCAAAGTTCAGAGGTCACAGAGGTCAATTTACATGAAATTACATAAAAATTCTTGGTTTTTAGCACCGTTCCCGCGATATCTCGAACTATCTGAGGTGAGAACTTCAAACTTGGTACCAGTATGCATACCCATAGAAAGATGAACTGATTAGATTTTGGGGTAAGTAGGTCAAAGGTCAGAGGTCAATTTACATAAAATTACATGAAATTACTGGTTTTTAGCCTCGTTATCAAATATTTCTAGAAGAGTTTGAGCCATCAACTGAATTTAGGCGGAGGCATATAGGAGACGCAGTCGCATTCATCTTGTTTTTCACATGTATCATTTGTTTAAGTAACGGACATGCAGCAAGGCTCCCTAGGTGGCAAGTTTATTTTTTTTGAGAAACACATGCACACACACACACACACACACCCACCCCCCCCCCCCCGCACACACGTTGGTATTACTAATGTGCCAAACACCATGTACTTAATGTAGGATAAAAGAGCCATGTAGATAAAAAGCCTTGCTCAAGGACATAAGTGCTAAGCAGGGATCGAACCCACATTTCCAGTCATTAAATGTTTAAACCACTCGACTATGACAACAAAATCCATGCGCACCCACACAAGCCCACATACACATTCTTTGGACACCACTGGACTGGAATTCTGGCAATCAAAACTAATTTGTAGGCAAGTAGGCATTGCAAAATGCAGTACGTCATGTTTCGGGGGAATAAAAATTCAATCTTTAATGTTAAAAATAAAAAAATACAAAGGAATTTACATATCATGAGGAGAACAACAACAAAAAAATTCCTGAGGAGATTATTGCAGAAACCATAGAGAATCATATAAGATTTGAAGAATTAACATGTAGAGTCAAAATGATTTCCATTTCATAGTACTTTATTAAATTTTCAGTTCCCTGTATTTATTGCATTCATACAAAAATATACTACATGTATTTATTTCTTTTGAGTTGTCATATAGAAACAATATGGCAGGTAGTCGCCTACAAGATACATCTTTAACATGGCAGTAGTAGATATTACATGTCAGTTTGTCAATATATAACATCATGATGATCCTGGTCTTAGAATGTCTCAAAAATGCCCTAATATGTTCAAATGGCACTAATACACAATAGAGCAATACTGATTAATGACATTAATCCATCATGATCTTGGCACAAAAACATAATCTTAACGAGCAGCCAGGACTGGAAAGGGGGGAGGGGGAAGGAGTCACACGAGTACAAACTATGTGTAAAATCTTCTCTCCCCCCCCCCCCCCCAATCACTTCCTGTCTTTGCAAAGATTTTTCCCTTTTAAAAGGTATGGGAGAATTGCCGCCACATTACACCTGTGCAAATATGAAAATTAATCTTCAAAAATTAGATTAATATGAAAAGAAATATCATTTGTATACAAAACATTTTCATTTGTGCAGCATTTTGGCATCAAGCCTCAGACATATACTGCATATTTGTCAGGGGCGTCGCTAGAATGTTTTGAATAGGGGGGGGGGGGTGCGACACCTAAATTTGCTGACAAAAATGCTGCACCCCCCCCCTCCCCCAACAAATAATAATGAAAAAAAATCACAGATGTAGAGATCTAGATCATGCATGTCCATTTTCGCAAGGATAGGGCCGATGACTTTTGCCCGAATATCAACTTATTAATTTCTAAATTTTTGCAAGCAATTCGCAAGCAAGCACATTTTTAAATACTTTTAGTAGAGAAAATGTACAGAAGTTACGTAATTATCTGCCTAAATATGTGGATATTCTGGCACCTAACTTCGCGGCCCGAGCACGAAGTAGTGGTTGCCTCAAAATATCGGAACTTTGAAAATCCTGGGGGGGGGGGGTGCTGCAGCCTATTGCCCGAATATTAACCCATAGACTACGGGAACCGGGTGGCTCCTGTATTAAGCCTATGAGAGTTAAAGAATTCAGTGGATTAACTTTCTAGTGTTTTGGTGAGCGAGAGAAGCAAGTGGGCCAGTTTTTTTTTCTTTTTCTTTCCTTTCCTTCTTTTCTTTGTTTTTATTTTCCTTTCCTTTTTCTTTTTTTTTCTTTTTTCTCTTCCTTTCTCTTTTCTACTTTTCCCTTTCCACTTCCCTCTCCGTTTTCCCCCTTTTTCTTTTGCCAACAAAGGTGACGCATGTGCCAACAGCAATTCTGAGTAGGGGGGGGGGGGGGGTGTGCCACCCCTCACACCCCCTCTAGCGACGCCCCGAACAAGGTGGTCTGCATATAAAGACCACCAATCCAGGTGGTCCTTATGTACAGGTTCCTACATTGAGAATCACTTTACAAGGGAATCAAGAAATGTGGTCTTTATAGACAGGTGGTCACTAATTAAGGAGGTATCACTATAATTGATTCAAGAACCGAGGTTCCCAATAAGACAATTCGTAATTACAATTTGCGCATGTGCAGATAAAGGTCATTTGTACCGAGTACAATCGACCTCTATAAGCCGTCATTTTGTATGCACAACGATGCGTGCACCAGTATGATTTTACATATTAAACAAGTCGCGCGTCCACCAAAACCAAAAACAAAAACAAATTGGGATCAATTCAGGGTCATTTGTACCATGCACTATTTATGAACTGGCCTATTAATCCAAATCACTTTTACAGTTTTGGGAGTCACATCTACACAGCTTCTACAATTAAGGCATCACATGTGGAAATAAGAATGACATTATAATACACAAATTACATATATATATATATATATATATATATACAAAAGCAACAAGGCCCAACCCTGAGATTTGTCATCCTTCTTAAAAACTCCACAAAGTCGCAGAAGTAACAGATGAACCCTGAACATTGTTACTGTACATGCATTACATTACCAATGAATGAAAAAAATAAATGAAAAGTTTCCTTTGTTGAAGTATGACTTCTGATATTCAAAACAGAATATCAGACATATTCTCAACAAAATATATAAAGCCTCATATTTTATTTGCAAGTATTACAGCAAAGGTGTATGAAAAGAATAAACAAAATTTATTCTTTTCATGATTCTTTACATAAAAAATGAAATTAATTCTTTTCCTGATATAAGATATGTAGGCAGTGTCACAGGTACTACCTGCCAAAGGCAAGAAGGCCACATCTTCCAAATGCAAAGGTTAAAGAATAAAACTGCTTAAAAAAATGGGTTGTAATCCACTGCTACAGTATCAGACAGACATGTTGTGAATATATTGCATAGGAAACTATCTATTGATTTCATGTTTTTTAAATTGTATTTCTAGATGTTAAATTAGTAAATCTGCACAAATTAGACTCAACTGATGTACTAAAGCAATTCATTGTTAGAACATTCTTTACTACCAGAAGAGTAGGAGGGAAAAGTTTTCCAAAATGGAAATTGCAGTCTTAAAAAATTTTGTGAAGGAGATATATATGCAATCGCCAGTCAGCAACAAGCAATTTGTTGCAGTACGTTTTACGAGTAGCTGGAGATGGTTGAAAGTCACATATCTACAGAGTGACTTTAGGGTTTTTATCTTTTCACAACTTTCTTGTTAATTGTCAGTAATAAACAACTGAAAAGCTACAGAACAATTCTTGTCACAAACTCTTATATAGGAGTAAACCCCTTTGTACTTATCCTGAACTACACATGAGAAGCTCATCCCTCCTTATGCCGACAATTGGAGACAAAATTAGAAGCTACACTTGCTTGTTACAGTTTGCTAGGGAATGTCAGCAAAATCTCATACGACTCATAAACATAGTCATTCATAGGCATGTATTCTGACTTTATGCTGGCTAGTCTTAAGGACCCTGCATAAACGTGCATATTTAACCACTAATTTAATGAGAGCCAAATGTCAACTGCTTAATTGTGTACAAATCAGCATAATTTTGTCACTTAACAAAAATACAAAAACTTATCACTATGAATCTACTTTTTCATTTTCATTTCATGACCAAATCAAAGTTTGTCATGAACTTTGTTATATATGGAAATTAAGGATTGACACTTGGCACTCCATAAATCAGAGGACTTGGTTAAACCAGGTGTAACTTTGACCTCTTTCAAGACTACAGGCCATAGTCGTCTGAATATCAACCACTGTTTATCACTACAAATCTTTTGATCTGGAAGATTTAATCTCTGGACAGCTAAGAGCTAAGCTTTTGTTCCTCCCATCTGAAGAGCAAAGTCGCTTTTGATGTTTGCTAGGATCTCCTCATTTCCTGGCTTCATGATTTCCAGAGCTGTTAGGGCCATCGATTTCGCTTGGATCAGAGTATAAGGTTGGGCTTTAGCAGCACCTGAAAAAAAAAGAAAACGTAACAACAACATAGGATATGAATTTGCATGGGTTAATCTGAAGAGGGCATTGGAGAGAAATAGGACATATAAATAATATGTAGGAAGGAACAAAGAAGAACTAGAAAAGTCCATTGTCGTGCAATGCGAATGTATCCCCCGGCAATGGCAGCGATTCGAAGGAGGGGCAAAGAACCTCCCCTAATCTACAATGTGTGTAGATTAGAGTATAATGCATCTCTATGGAAAATTCAAAAGAAATCTGTCAAGAAATGTGACCTCAGATCGCACACAAGATATCCACTAAAATATGACCTTTGACCCTATGAAAGACAGAACACTGGAGGCAGCATCACCAAAAATTGTAGAGGTCTAGAGTAATCTATGATGGACCTCCATACAAAATCTGAAAGAAATCAGTCAACAAATGTGTCCTCCAGAATACATGCAACCAAAATATGACATTTGACCCTATAAGATGGGACACTGGTGG
Organism: Heliocidaris erythrogramma; assembly: GCA_025617745.1. Taxonomy (NCBI): domain Eukaryota; kingdom Metazoa; phylum Echinodermata; class Echinoidea; order Camarodonta; family Echinometridae; genus Heliocidaris; species Heliocidaris erythrogramma. Next base: position 18,719,646 of record CM046857.1, on the reverse strand, counting down.
CAGCATCACCAAAAACTATAGGTGCATAGATTTTACCAAGATACACTTCCATACAAAATTTGAATGAAATCTGTCAAGAAATGCAGAAGCGTGCAAGAAATGGACAAATGACCTTTGACCCTATAAAGGATGGAACAATGAGGGCATCATCACCAAAAAGTAAAGATGTGTAGATTATACCAAGATACATGTCCATACAAAATTTGAAAGAAACCCATCTAGAAATGTGGCCTGCAGAGTGCATTCACGCCATCCCCTGAAGTATGACCTCTGACCCTATAAAAGACGGGACACTGGTGGCAGCATCACCAAAAAGTAGAGGTTTTTAGATTACACCAAGAGACACCTTCAAGCAAAATTTGAACAAAATCCGTTGAGAAATGTGACTGTCAGAGCGCACACAAGTGTGCACACAAGACATCTATCAAAATATGACTTTTGACCCTATAAAAGACGGAACACTGGAGGCAGCATCACCAAAATCTATAAGTTCCTAGATTATACCAAGAGACACCTTCCTGCAAAATTTGAACAAAATCTGTCAAGAAATGTGACCTCAGATCGCACACAAGATATCCACTAAAATAAGACCTTTGACCCTATGAAAGACAGAACACTGGAGGCAGCATCACCAAAAATTGTAGAGGTCTAGATAATCTATGATGGACCTCCATACAAAATCTGAAAGAAATCAGTCAACAAATGTGTCCTCCAGAATACATGCAACCAAAATATGACATTTGACCCTATAAGATGGGACACTGGTGGCAGCATCACCACAAACTATAGGTTTTTAGATTACACCAAGAGACACCTCCATACAAAGTTTGAAAGAAATCTGTTGACAAATGTGACTGCTAGAGTGCACACAATAAGGTGACGCGGCGGCAGGGGCGGCGGCGGAACGCTGCTGAATCCTCCGGCATTCTGCCGGGGGATACAATTATTGGAATAAAGACAAATTTAGCACAGTACAGCACAGCAAGAGACTGACTGAAACAGAAACAGACACAGACAGACAATAAGAGGAGGATAGAAAGAGAGAGTGAATGACAGCATAGTGCAAACAAACAAAAAGTCACAGAAAAAAAGAAAATAAAGAACATAGAAAAGATAGGATAAGAAAACAAGCAAAAATTACGACTGCGTCTTCAATATGCCTCCGCTTGTATTCAGATAATTCCTGATCACTTACAAGTATAATATAGTTGATGCACATTCATCAAATGGTTATTGCGAAATTGACCTCTGTGACCTCTGAACTTTGACCTACCTACCCCAACATCTAATCAGTTCCTCTTTCTATGGGGATACATACTGGTACCAAGTTTGAAGTTCTTACCTCAGACAGTTCTTCAGAAATCGCAGTAACGGCGCTAAAAACCAAGAATTTCATGTAATTTTATGTAAATTGACCTCTGTGACCTCCTTATCCCAAAATCTAATCAGTTCATCTTCGTATGGGGATATATACTAGTACCAAGTTTGAAGTTCTTACCTCAAACAGTTCTTGAGATATCGCAGTAACGAGGCTAAAAACCAGTAATTTCACGTAATTTCATGTAAATTGACCTCTGTGACCTCTGACCTTTGACCTACTTACCCCAAAATCTAATCAGTTCATCTTTCAATGGGGATACATACTGGTACCAAGTTTGAAGTTCTCACCTCGGATAGTTCTTGAGATATCGCAGTAACGGTGCTAAAAACCAGTAATTCCATGTAATTTCATGTAAATTGAACTTTGGCCTACCTACCCCAAAATCTAATCAGTTCCTCTTTCTATGGGGATACATACTGGTACCAAGTTTGAAGTTCTTACCTCAAACAGTTCTTCAAAAATCGCGGTAACGGTGCTAAAAACCAAGAATTTCATGTAATTTCATGTAAATTGACCTCTGTGACCTCTGACCTTTGACCTCCTTACCCCAAAATCTACTCAGTTCATCTTCGTATAGGGATACATACTAGTCCCAAGTTTGAAGTTCTTACCTCAAACAGTTCTTGAGATATCAAGGTGACGGTGCTAAAAACCAGTAATTTCATATAATTCCATGTAAATTGACCTCTGTGACCTCTGACCTTTGACCTACTTACCCCAAAACCTAATCAGTTCATCTTCGTATGGGGATACATACTAGTACCAAGTTTGAGGTTCCTACCTCAAATTATTCTTCAGATATCGCGGTAACGAGAAGTGCGACGGACGGACGCACGGACGGACAACCCGAAAACATAATGCCTTCGGTGGGCGGAGGCATAAAAATGAAAAACATTTTAACTTTCCTTACACAGTCAAAATAGTTGTAACATTGTAAAAAAAAATCAAGGTGGGGAGAAGGTTCATATCTCATCACAACCCCCTTCTACGACGTCCCTGGGTTGTCAACACTAACATTTACCCATTGACTGCTGAATTCTTTCATTCCCATAGGCTTAAAACATGGACCATTCCGTTTCCGAAAGCAATGAGTTAATGATGCTTCTTGTATAGCACTCATGTCTGTCATGTTGTGACACTGCCAGCGCTATCATCCAGTCATAGCGGAGAAGCCAAATATGTAGTGCTCTAGCACATCAGGTATCCATTTACCCCTGGGTGGAGAGTGGCAAATGCGGATTAATGAATTGCCAAAGAGAGTTGGAGACTATGCAAAATAAACCCTGATGAAACCTTCTTTTCAGACGCAGGGATGTCATGTTATAAAGGGGTAACCTTGCTAGTCAATGACCGCTATTCATAATGACCGCTATTCATAAGGACCGCTATCCATAACGCGTCACTAAATGAATAGCGGTCCTTATAAATTGCGACCCTGTTATAATCACCTGTTGCTTCTGTGAATGGTCTGGAATGGTTGGCTGCCTGAGTCCCAAAGTAGTACCATGGGTGGATGCTAGGGACCACATAAGACACGTCACCCATATCAGTGGAGGCAGAGCCACCATAATCGTCAAAGACCACGCCCAAGTCGGAGGCCTCCTTCTCATAGATGGACACCATGGTAGGGTTGGTGACAACATTGGCATAGCCTCCCATATCTTTGACTGTGCACTGGAATGTAAAGGAAAAGATTGGGGTTGTTTATTTCCAAGCATTAGTGTCGGACCTTGTTTATCTGGCCATTTGGACGTAAAAATGAGATTACATGTAATATTACATGTAATATAAAAAGTCCTTTGATATTCAGTTTGTGCACATGGAATGTATTTTCTTTGGTGCTATGAATATGGATCTGTAGCAAACTGGATTTTCTGCTTTACATTTGAGTTTTGAGGAAGTTTTGAGTAATATTGCCATGTGAAAAGAACAGTGTAGAGACATTATGTACACTGCGAGATTGTGTCCTGTCTATAAAGGGATTCTTGTAACCAATGGCCAGATAAACAAGATCAGACTGTAATGTCACAAGCTGCCCAAGTCAGCTTAAATGTTTTCTACCTGGCGATTTTTGATGCTGCACTGTACCCGTTGGTCAAAATTTTAAAAATCTGGTATCAAAGGATGCGTAAGACTGTAGGCAATAAAGTCTTGAAAACTCGCGAAGCAAAAAAAAATTATCCTCGAACATAAATATCGTGGCAAAAGTCCAGGGGGGTCGATGTTTGCCACAATATGTTCGAGGATAATTTTAGGGTTAAGGTTTTTACTGCCTGTACGATTTGAGCCATCAACAAAAGAAAGCCTATATCGATTGTCACTGGAATATATGTCTGAGCCAAATTACTACACTCCCACAAATATTTACAGTAACTGTATGACATCGACGGTCACACAAAATGTTTTAAAAGGACTCTGTTTCTCCTCACCTCACAGCCTGTTGCTACAGCTGCACCCTGTGCACATCCAGTGACCTTCTTCTTGATCTGCAATACTTCCTCTCTTGTTGGGGCTCTCAGGTAGTATGTGAGTTCAGCCTCTTCTGGTATGATATTAGGCTTGGCTCCACCATTGGAAATTATACCTGATATATGGAAAAATCCATAAAACTAAAACTAATCTTGATTTCTGACCGGAACTGCATTTCAAGAGAAACTGGCTTAATTTGCCTCTAGCCAATTCATAATGGTACAAATGAGCTTGAAATGACCCTAGTTTGTACGCGCATCTGTTTTGGTGGATGCACTACTTGTTACACAACGAAAATCATACTGTGCACCAGTATGAAAGCGTATAAAGGTCAATTGTACTTTGTACGAATGACCTTTATCTGCAACATGCGTAAATTGTAATTACGAACTGGTTTAATGGTTGTCATGAAAAATGTGAATCGTTTGATCCAGTCAACTGGAAATAAATTAACAAGAATTTGCTGAAAATTGCATTCACTGAAAAACACTATTCTCATCTGCATTCAAAGACCAGGGGGCGTTTCATCAAGTATCTTGTCGGTGATATTTATCGACAAATTTGCTCTCAGCCAATCAGATGCAAGGATTTCAGGAGCTTATAACAATTATTGCAACTTGTCATTGATGACAAGTTTTATGAAACAGGGCCCTGCGGTGTACACACATTGGCGGGCACAACTAGCATAATTTATACAGATCTCTATTTTGGTCAATACTAACCTATTATACACTATTTGTTTAACACGTGTTATGAATAGCGGTCCTTATGAATAGTTATGAATAGTGGTCCTTATGAAGGGACGTCCTTATGAATAGCGAGGTAATTTGTCTATGGTTTGCTCGCTATTTAGAAGGACCGCTATTCATACAAAACCGCTATTCATTTAGTCACGCGTCATGGATAGCGGTCCTTATGACTAGCGAGGTTACCCTGAAAAAATGGAGATGCTCATGTCAAAGACCGAGAAATGAGAATGTGGAACAATTGTACATACCATGAACTCTCCATTCTGGTTTGAATTGTTGTCTCATGACAGAGATATTGCTGTAACACATCACAGCTGCATCTAGAGCATTCACTCCTTCCCAGGGAGCTGCAGATGCATGAGAAGCAATACCTTTGTAGGATATTACTATCCTGTTTAAAAAAGAGAGATGGGAGATAACTTCAGAAATACGTTTCTTGCTTCTAATTCATAAAAGTCATCGTAAAATTTAAACCGGTTGTGAAATCTACATTGAAATATTCTTTTAAAGGTTTATGAAGAGCGTAATCCTTACGTATGTCTGCAAATAAGCAATGGTCTCGAAATGTTCTTGGGAAAAGGATGGGCCATCATAGCAACGTCTATGCCTTCAAAGGCTCCTGCCTTGATAAGCTCTATCTTGCCTCCTCCACCTTCCTCTGCTGGGGTTCCAAAAACTGTCACCTGCAGGAACGAGTATAAGATTTGTTAATAATTACATCATTGGGTCCGATGAGACTGGTCATTCTTACATCCACCTTCCTGGTATAGGAAGGACTGTCTCCTTTCAGCCAGGTCTGACAAGAGTCGGTTACCCCTCCCCCCCCCCCCCCCCCCAAAAAAAAAAAAATAAATAAATAAATAAATAAATAAAAAAATAAAAATAAAAACAAATATAAAAATAATAAATAAAATGAATAACATGAATAAATGAATAAATGAATCAAAATCTAACAAATAAGGTAGTGGTACTGTGCTTCATATTTCGGGTAGTCCAGGCTATTTTTTCCCATACATTACCAACCACATCTTTGATTGCAGCCTATTGCCGAAGGGGGACGCCTTTTGCATGAATATTAACTTTCCAGTGTCACTCGCGAGCAAAACAATTGGCTAGTTTTCCTTATTGCATTCTTAAATTGCATAAGAAATTGCATTTTGTGTGGGGGAGAAATAAAAAAAGATGCTTTGCTCCCTTGCTTCTACAAGGACAAAAAGAAAAAAAGAAAGAAAGAAGGAAAAAAAAAAACAATAAAAACAAAACAAAACAGTAATCAATTTCAGAGATTTGCCAACAAGGCACTGAAGATTCAAAATTTGCAGACAGATTTGAATGGGGTTGTCCAGATGGCCAGATTAAAATTGAAACCACCCGACCCCATGACTTTATTGTAACAATTACCCTTCCTATTGGAGCACCTCCTAGCTCCATTGCAGCTTTGATCCCTAGACCTGCACCTGCTCCACACTCAGCAATCAGGTTGTGTCCACAGGCATGGCCAATTTCAGGAAGAGCATCATACTCGCAGATCACACAAACATGGACGCCACCATCAGTCCCATATGTAGCCCTGAATGCGGTCTCCAAATGATAATTTCTTGTCACCTAGTATGGAAAAAAGACACATACATGTATCTGGATATGAACTCTCATTGATGAAGCAAGTAGTAACCTAAAGAGCATTTCTATACATTGTCGTTGAAAGGAGAATTAACCCTAGAATATTAATGTAATTATGTTCAAAAGTGTAATATATTCTTAACCACTGGCCTGTTTCACTTTAGAAATGAAATATCAGAAAAGGGTTTAAATCTAGACATTCTCGCACACGGTATCATCTGCTAACATTTTACATGGGGGATGCCATTTTCTAGATGACATGGAATTGTACATGAACCATTGGAAACCGTTCCAGTCAGAAAGATATTTTTTAATCCTAGAGCTAAATTGCTTCTCTTCATTACAAAAAATCCCCAAATATGATGGAAAATACATACATGTAACAGGTGTATACATATGTTACAAAATTTTGAAATTCATAGATTTCTTTATAAATTCTCTGGTTTGCTAAATCGATTTCTTGGGCTTGCCTGGCAAAGCAGAACATAATTTATACAACGCGCATTCTGACTATCTCAAAGCAGGTACGTGAACGCATATATGACAGCATTTGAGGCCAAAGAAAATCTACAGTCGACAAAGGTCTCTACGGGAGCTTCTTTTATGTTTTATTTCGGTGAATTTCATCTTGATTTGCTCCGTGAAAACTGTATTAATAAAACATATATGAAAGCATCATAAATACAAGTGCATAATAATAACACTGATCATAAATCATCCTGATTTTCAAACATGAATCTAACAATATTTGCAATAAGTATTTTAGATAAATGAAAGGTCTCAAAAACAGCTTAAAATAATCAGCATCTCATTTGCTATCATTACTAAAATATATACTATCCCAAACTAGGCGACTTAACATGTTTAAATTATAATTTGAACTATAGCTGATCGACCTACATGTACATGGTGTGACCTCCCTTGTCATTCACCTTGACATTAACACCCACAATCAAAGCCTGAATCTTATTTCAGCTAACTAATTATTCCAAAGCCAATATCTTAAAATAAATCTCTTATACATGACAATATCATATATCATAATCATCAATAGTCATAGCATACAAAATACATTTATATAGACTTGACCTTATTTCTGGCTATACATGTAATGTACTATGTGTATGTATAACATACATGGAAATTTACAATGTTATGTAATCTACATGTACAACTGCTAAATCAAGAGCCAAAATAAACCAACTAATTTGCACTTCTAACATACAATATTTCATGAAATATAGAATTCATATGATAAACTAACCTCTTTGCCTCCTTTATGTAATAGAAAGAAAAACCAGGTTTCCAGGATACCCTGGATCTTAGGTGATCCAAACCTCAAATCTGTCAGGTTTTCTCAATTCAAAAATTCAAAGTAAAACACTGTCTTGAGTTGGACACAAGTTGGCGCTATGTCAGTAAAAAACCCTGAGTGATAAGTAATGCTGATCACATATATACAATGTACATGCATGTAAACAATGAATTGGTTAAAAGTGCTAAATCATTTATGTGTTATAACTAGCAATAACATCTTGATCACATCATAAAGGAAATATCAAAAATGATATTATCAATATCAAAGTAGAAAAAATATATTTTTCAATCAACTTTCACTACATGGCTCCTTTAAATTTCATAAATTTACCCAACAATCTGGCTTGAAAAATTAACTAGATTTACACTACCTTCTGAACCAGCTTTACATACTAAACACATGTTAGATCCCAGTAACTTCAATCTGTTTAAATACAAGGTTTCTACAAATTGGATGAATGCATTTAAAGAAAATAACAATACTGTTACAGTAGATAAACATTAATTGAATAACCTTGAACAACCTTGAGCCAAGGAAATAAATTTCCTTCATTGGTAATCAAACATAAAACCATTATCAATTGAGTGACAATACACATAGCCATAGAAATTTATGCAAATAAGTCAATGTTCAATAAAAAATGACATTTGTTTATCCTTTATCCACATTTCAATAATGCATCAATCTATGCTTTTGTCATCTTTGATGATATAACAATCTTTGAGTTTAGAGTGAATAAATTTTGGCACAATTTCTGCTTCACTTGCACAAAATCATTGTTCGTTACCCACATTTCTCTAAAATTGGAATCAAATACATGTCTGATAAAATTTTAGATCAACTATTCTAGCATCAAACCTGTGAATTCTGTCTTGCAAACTCACGTTACACACCGAGTGTGCCAGGTCATAAAAAGCACAATACAAAAGAAATGTTGGCAAAGTAATCTGCCATGTATATTACAATTTCTATATACTATTCAACGTAACAGACATTCAAACGTCCTTTTCTTAGAAAAATATTTTCAATAATTTGCTTTCTTCGATAAATTACATATACATGAATTATATATAATACTGAATGTAAACTATGTCACGACTTCCATTGTCTGTTGGAAATGAATAAACACGAATATGAATTTGAATTTGAACAAAGAAAAACACCAATATACATGTATTCCTAAATCTTGGAAATATTAGTCTTAATTTAGACTCTCGATGAGATAAAGATAAATACATATAGTTTTGACATTCAGACTCTTTTGGAGTTTCAAAGTTGAACAACAGTCTTCACATTCAGACCCTGTAACAAGGTGAGACAAAATATGTAGTCTGAAATTCAGACATATATAAAAAAATACAACAGATACCAATTTCATCCAGTCAGGTATTAGTCTATAATTCAGACGCGACTCTTCGATTTACTTATTCGCATGTTCATGGCTCCTTGTCTGGGAATCCTACTTGGTCTTCACACGGAAGTAACAGGACAAGTTTGTGAATGGGGCGATCCAAGTAACTTAGTGAAGTAGTTCGCTTTCCTGATGCTGTTAGTTTTCGATCACCCACTGCTACCTTGACCTTGCGAACCCGATTATCTTCGGATTCATATGCTTCGACGACTCTTCCCAGAGGCCATGTGTTTCGGGGAAAATGATCATCTTTGATGATCACGACATCACCAACTTTCATATCGCGCTGAGCGCGAGTCCATTTCTTTCGAGATTGCAGTTGGTTCAGGAATTCCTTTCTCCATCGGCACCAAAACTCATTGGCCAGATGCTGAACCCTCCTCCAGCGCTTCTTTAGATATACGTCTTCACGAAGAAAACTCCCAGGTGGCGGTAGAATAACCTTCGACTTCTGGGTCAATAAGTGGTTTGGAGTGAGTGGTTCTGGGTGGTTTGGCTCGTTAAGGAATTCTACCGCTAACGGACGACTGTTGACGATAGCTGCTGCCTCACAGAGCAAGGTACGAAGGGAATCGTCATCAAGTTGCTGACCGTTTTTATACAACAGTGCATCGAGTATGGTGCGTACTGAACGAATTTGGCGTTCCCAAACTCCTCCCATATGGCTCGAGGCTGGGAAATTGAACTTGAAATCAAAGTAGTCACATTTCTCTCTAAGCAAACAGGATTTCACCTTCTCATGGTCCATCTCTTTCCATGCTTTCTTGAGTTCAGTCTCTGCACCGACAAAGTTTGTCCCCCTGTCTGACCTCAGCTGCCGAATAGGACCTCGGACAGAAATGAAACGTCGTAATCCATTAACGAAGGCATCAGTAGTCATTGAATATACAATGTACATGCATGTAAACAATGAATTGGTTAAAAGTGCTAAATCATTTATGTGTTATAACTCGCAATAACATCTTGATCACATCATAAAGGAAATATCAAAAATGATATTATCAATACCAAAGTAGAAAAAATATATTTTTCAATCAACTTTCACTACAGCATAGTTTGTCACTATTGACGCTCGGGAAAGTTATCGTCCATAAATTTGAATTAATCTGCTCCGTCGCGTACGTCATTGTATAAAGAAATGAGATTTCTATTTAGTAAAATACTGGGTTTCAAAGAAATATAAAACCCATTTTCGTTTTTAGAATATATGCATATATCTGTTAAATATTTTAAATCTCAAATGGGATTTTGTATCGGGAAGAAAGACAATTTTGCATTCGGATTAAAAAATCTTTACGTACACATGAAGAAAATGGCAGCCCCCAGGTATCGTTTATAGCAGACGATAAATTTTGCTGAGAAAATCTTGATTTATACCCATCTCGTATATTTTAATGCAAAACTACGTAGGACAACAAGAAGGAATAGATTACATCTTTGAATTCAAGCACATTTATATCTTAAGGTTAATTCCCCTTTAAGGGAAAGGAACTGCATATACACGGAGAAATCTGTGAGATGAACAATATTTATTTAAAACATTGTTGCAAAATGACCATAAAGAAATCACACACGGTTATGTATTTTTCATATCTATCCTCCCTTCAAAACTGTCATCTTGAGGCTTACTTGCTCTGATTTGACTGTTTTGTCAATGAAATGGAATACAGATTACACAAACATATTTATCTTCCTGTACTCATAAAAATTTACTTCAGGTTCCCCCCCCCCCCCCCCCAGGAAACACGGATTACTTTCCTGAGGGAATACCAAATGCCCTCTCCACGTTCTCTCAGGAGGCTGGAAGGAGCACAAAGAATTTCAGGGAATTATTCTTGATGAAACCTGTCAGCCCTCCCAAAGCTCTGAAGAAGCGTGGGGGCAGGAATTTTTTGCTCTAAAAGGCTTATTTTTTAATCTATTTTCCTCAATAGGAAAAAATAAAATAAGTACTATCTGCCAGAGATAATTTACAAAGATTAACCAGAATTATATTCCACATACTAAAATAAGTGTGCATTGCCCAATAGCGCGCTTAAAATGATAAAACAACTGTGCGCACTCAGGTAGGGGTACGTTTATGGGGGTTTATGGGGGTTTTGCCATCTTTTGTGAATTTATTCGGGCCTAAATCATAAATGTCTTTTTCGAGAAGTAGAGAATAATTGTCTTTCTCGTACCAGTTAAATGTTTCAGATGCGGAATATAAAGCAAATAATCACCTTTTGATTTCAGGCGTTGAGACGTACTATCACTTCCTTGGCGATCTGAATGTATAACGCTATCTTTCCTCAGCTTCGCTTCAGAAAGATAGCTACATCCAGATCGCCTCGGAAGTGATAGTTTGTCCCATCACCTTCACCAACGGTAATTATTTGCTTACTATAAAAATGACAGTTTGTCTGTGAAACAGGTTGTTGCTACTTTGGACTTGAAAAACTGTGAAATAGTACCATAACAGTAGTATTATGATAATGCTGGAGTGCATCATTCACCAAACAATCACCTCAAAGCCCTCCTTCTCCAAGAAATCTGTGAGAACCTTGTGGGCATGGCGTTCTTCAAAACTCAGTTCAGGGTGCGACCAAATCTCCTGACTAACATCATTCAGCGCCGAGGCCGACTCATCAATCTTCATCTTGGCTGCCTCTCTCTGTTTAGTCCACATGTCTGATGATATAGCTGTTTGCATTTTGTCTAGGAATGTGAAAACATGGAGAGAAATATTAATATGTAAGGACATTGTTTTTATATGTGATCAATTTTGACAATGTTCCGTGACATGTGATAAACCAGTGCTCTGAGGTTGACTCCGCCGGAAAGAAAATTACCCACTTCAACTGGGTGATAATGCACTGACAAGAACTACTATATGTAATCGATATGAGAGTTTCAGCAAAAATGACGGCTTCATTGTGAAAATAATAGTCATGAGGTTAGGTCTAGGTTTCATAACATGTATAATAATAAATACCGCAACGTTTTTATTTCAGGGACACAATGGTATATTGCCCTCGCTTTGAAAATATTTCACTTGTCGTGCAGACTCGTGAAAGAGGATCAGCTCTTGCAACAGACCGCTTCTGTAATGTATACACATTTATGCACATATATTCTCTGAGCATCTAGTGACAAGCTATTCCATCAACCTGAGCCTCAATGCTTGGAATCCAGTTTGCATACATTTGTTGCTATGTACGGCAAGCCCCCGGCAGGCTTTCAGGTTATCAAGAACAACCTTTGTTCGAAAGGTATGTATAAAATGTGCATACATTACCGAAGCGGTCTATTTAACCTTGTATCCCACTCAACACCATTCAATATATGACCCTCCATCACAATACGGCCAATAAGTCGCAATGGGAAATTGTAGAGTAAACAACTTTTAAAAATCTATGGTTTGGGGTGGAAACTTGATTTTAAAGTTTTTATTTTCTGAAAGTTCATTTATCTACCTTCTGTCAAAATTTCAGGTTAGAATACCATGTTGAAGTATGTTTTTACTCTGGTTCAAAATGACCATTTTTTCCCAGACATTCAAACTTTGTGTGTCAAATTGCTGGAATTGTACTTCACATTTTTTTTTTTTTATAGCTTAAAAACTATGCGCTATCTTTCTGATATTCAAAATCAAAAGAAACATAAAATATTGTGGCGGAAAAGGGGGGGGGTAATAAAAGAGGAGGGGCAGAGGAGGAATGGATGGGGGGAAGGGTGTGAGGCGAGAGAGAGCGGAAACGATGGGGTTGGTGGTGGTAATTTGGAAAATGCTTTCTTCCCATACCAGAAGTCGATCTGGTGATAATAAAATCGGTATATGGATAGTAATGGATAGTTTGGAATCACCGACCCCCAACCTCTCTCTCTCTACCCGCCAATCACACGTCGGAGGGCGTTTTCTCTGCCACGATCACTTCTCAAAACGGTAAGCTGCCACCATCTAGCCTTTATTAGGAGCACTAGATTCTCCTTCTCTTTATAACCTGTAGTTATGAAGAGAGTTAATTTCCAGACTTGCCGGTTCACAACAACAGCACTCAAACAATTAAATGTCTTAATTATGCACAAATTACAGCCATCTCATTGGCTCGCTCACTTCGCTCTAATTCAACGCGACGCACTCAAACTATTTCACAATTGGGCAACCTTTGACCTGAACCCTAGGATAAACAACATACTCGCGCCCGTTTCATCCAAACCATGAGGGGCCCAGTCCATGTCCACATCGTTCACCACTACCAACTATCGTCTTTATCAACAAGGTGAGCTAAAATCATTATCTCAATTTCTCCATTTGATACTCGGTCATTTGTAAACAATTGAAGCCTAAGATTTGTACTACTAGACTTCTACAATCAAGCCTCTGAAACCGTCTTATACATGACAACATGTGCAACACTCACGCGACGGGGGCACGCTCGGTGTCCTGTCCTCACAATCAGGCATGTCACGTACACGCACTCGATTCTTGTGGCAATCTCTCTCACGTCCTCTACTTCAAGGTTTTCTTTCTGTGCTATTCCATAGAGAGAGAAAGAGAGAGGAAAGACAGAGAGAGAGAGAGAGAGAGAAAGAGGAGAGAAGAGAGAGTAATTAGCTGGAAGCTTGAAAACAGCGCCCTCATTTAACTAAATCTATATATATATATTTAGGAGCAAAGGGCTTGTCTCGAATGGGTGGGGTGCGGGAGCGGGATGGGAGCGGGATGGGAGCGGGAACGGGCACACCCTTTCGAGACAAGCCCCCCCCCGGTTATCTCGAATGGACGCGTTCCCAGCGAGAAGTTCAATGAACGCGCCACTTCGAGACAACCGGGGGGGCTTTCCTCGAATGGGTGTGTTGAGTAGACTTTTGTAACAGACGTTTTAGAAATTTTTGAAAAATGTACTCTTGCTGTTTGTTTTTTTTGTTTTTCTTTTGTCTAAGATGTAGAAAATATAATAAAACAGTATCTAAAATAAGCTTTTGACAAGGAAATCATTATTTGTGCAAAATAAATAGGAGAATTGAATAATTATGCATTAAAATACACAGGGACGAAAGGGCAAGTGGCATAGCTAGGATTTTTGTATTTATTTATTTATTATTATTTTTGTTTGGCGTGACCTGGGCCCCGTAACATAAAGAGTGTTTATAAACTCCGATCAAGCGCTAATGGCAATCAATCGCTAAAATCCGTAACACAAAGCCCCCCCCCCCCCTTTCAGTCAAAGGCTATTAGAGCATGATTCATAGCGATCAATCGTTATTAATTTTTGCAATGAATTTAAATAACACATAACGACTTGTCTTGAGACTATGACAATTCCACATTTCCCCGCTGATATCGCTGAAACTAGTGAAAGCCTGACTGGAAAAAATGAGGTAAGTACCTCCGTTTTATTCATATTATATGACGATGTCAATATATTTTAATAAATCATGACAATAATTATGTAAAATTCTAATGCCGCGTCACATTCTTGTGTGCGCTCTAGCGGTCACATTTCTTGACGAATTTCTTTCAGACTTCCTGTGGACGTGTATCTTGGTAAAATCTGGACCCCTATAGTTTCTGGTGATGCTGCCCCCAGTGTTCCGTCTTTTATAGGGTAAAAGGCCATATTTTGGGGGATAGTTTGTGTGCGCTCTAGCGGTCACATTTCTCAATGGATTTTGTTCAAATTTTGTATGAAGGTGTCTCTTGGTAAAATCTGGAACCCTATAGATTTTGGTGATGCTGCCCCCAGTGTTCCGTCTTTTATAGGGTCAAAGGTCATATTTTGATAGATGTCTTGTGTGTACTCTTGTGTGCGCTCTGGCGGTCACATTTCTCAACGGATTTCGTTCAAATTTTGCATGAAGGTGTCTCTTGGTGTAATTTAAAAACCTATAGTGTTTGGTGATGCTGCCACCAGTGTTCCGTCTTTTATAGGGTCAAAGGTCATACTTCAGGGCATGGCGTGAGTGCACTCTGCAGGCCACATTTCTCAACAGATTTTGTTCAAATCTTGGTATAATCTACACATGTTTAATTTTTGTTGATGCTGCCCTCATTGTTCCGTCCTTTATAGGGTCAAAGGTCATTTTTCCATTTCTTGCACTCTTACTTCTGCATTTCTCGACGGATTTCGTTCAAATTTTGCATGACGGTGTCCCTTGGTGTAATCTAAAAATCTGTACTTTTTGGTGATGCTGCCACCAGTGTCCCGTCTTTTATAGGGTCAAAGGTCATACTTCAAGGGATGGCGTGAGTTCACTCTGCAGGCCACATTTCTTGATGGATTTCTTCCAAATTTTGTATGGAGATGTATCTTGGTATAATCTACACATCTTTACTGTTTGGTGATGCTGCCCTCATTGTTCCGTCCTTTATAGGGTCAAAGCTCATTTGTCCCTTTTGTGCACTCTTACTTCTGCATTTCTTGACGGATTTCATTCAAATTTTGTATGGAGATGTATCTTGGTATAATCTACACATATTTAATTTTTGGTGATGCTGCCCTCATTGTTCCGTCCTTCATAGGGTCAAAGGTCATTTTTCCATTTCTTGCACTCTTCTGCATTTCTTGACGGATTTCGTTCAAATTTTGCATGAAGGTGTCTCTTGGTGTAATCTAAAAACCTATAGTTTTTTGTGATGCTGCCACCAGTGTTCCGTCTTTTATAGGGTCAAAGGTCATACTTCAGGGCATGGCGTGAGTGCACTCTGCAGGCCACATTTCTTGATGGATTTCTTTCAAATTTTGTATGGAGATGTATCTTGGTATATCTCTCAACACATTTCTTTCAAATTTTATATGAAGATGTGTCTTAGTGAAACCTACACATCTAAATTGTTTGCTGATGCTACCCCCACTGTACCACTTTCTATACAGTCAAATGTCATATTCAGGTTGTTGTTAGGGTCAAATGTCATATTTTCGTTGCATGCATTCTGGAGGATACATTTTTATTAACTCATTTCTTTCAGATTTTGTATGTAGGTCCATTATAGATTACACCTCTACAGTTTTTGGTGATGCTGCCTCTAGTGTTCCGTCTTTCATAGGATCAAAGGTCATATTTTAGTGGATGGCTTATGTGCGCTTTCTTCCGAATTTTCTATAAAAATGCATTATACTCTAATCTGCACAAATCGTTTTGGTAATGCTGCTCCTAGTGTTGACAATATTCCGGGCCACTGGCGGCAATTTCTACACCATCCTTTTGTTTGAGGGAGGGGATGGGGGAGGGTCTTTGTCCCTCCTTCAAATCGCTGCCAGTGCCGGGGGATACATTTCGCATTGCGCGGCACCAGCAATGCACATTTCTAGTTGTAATTGTACCTGGACTCTGGAGCTCCGACGCTGCGCGTTGGAGCTCCCTGGAGTTAATAATAATATGATCATCCAATTTTTATTGTGACTGAGGCCTGAGCAAAAGATGGGCCATCAAGGGCAATTATGATCTAGATCTTGATCTTGAATAGCTATACCGTACTGGCTTGATATATGACATTGTTATCCATGAAATATCATCTTCTCAACTCAGAGTCATACTGCACTTTGACCTTAATAGTCAATGCATGAGCCATGAAGCTACAGTAGCTTCACGGTAAATGCAATGCGGACAACATAAACTCCAGCCCGGATTCCAGGGAGCTACGAAGCCGAGGGCGGCGGCATGATGCAGAGCTCCGGCTCCCTGAATTTAACCATCCATGTTGTTCTAATCTAAGAAAAAAGTTATACTCGACTCACCAAGTTTCACCCCAAATAGAACTGAGGAGTATCCACGGTAATACCTTCTCCTCAAGAAGAAGCTAGCCTAAATTTCCTGTGTAGGCCTAGCCCGTTGTTGCAAGTTCAGCTACTCTGCCCATATACCATGCAATGCAGACATCGACAATCAAGTAACTATACACAGGTCATCACAGCGCTGTCGCTTCGCACGCGGCGGCGTCTGGCCTGGTCGGGCTATAAACAATAAAGATAAGCTGATCTGAGCTGGTCAAGGATGGCCGATCCGAGTGCGAATGCAGCCATCTATGGGGCGCTGAGTGTTCGCTTGTAAAGTCCGTCCATGTTTATTGACAATTTTCGTACGAAATCCACTTTGTTTTGTACAAAATGCAATTCCGTTCACGAAATTTGTTTCGACCTAGGGCCTAAACGAAATGGATTTCGAAGTGACGAAATACACTTTCTGTATTTCGTACCATATGAAATGGCTTTCGTTGAACGAAATCCATTTTGTGTGGTACCTAAGTTAACGCAATTCCGTACACGAAATACGTAATACGAAATGGCTTTCGTTGAACGAAATCCATTTTGTGTGGTACCTAACGCAATTCCGTACCCGAAATACATTTCGTGCGCTACTTAGCGCAATTCTGTACACGAAATGTATTTTGTGGTACACCCAAATCCATTTTGTCTGTGTCTGTCAAGTAAGTGATATAAGAAGGTCGCTGATTGGCTGCCGTGTTGATCGTGCTTTGCTATGACCTGGCCATGGGGAGCGTTTCATCAAGCGTTTTGTCAGTGATTTTTGCAGACAAATTTGCTCTCAGCCAATCAGATGCAAGGATTTCAGTAGCTTATAACTGTTGTTGGTAAAAATCACTGACAAAAAGCTTGATGAAACGCTCCCGGCCACGTGCCACTGATCTGTACGGAAAGGTTTTCTCTCCGTATATTGTGCCACGTGTATCTTAGCCTTTTGACAAGGCCTCGTGACTTGGCTATTTTCCTCGTCATGCTGTGCCTGAGATGAGACTAGCCGGCGACGAAAAGAATCAACACGGCCCGGGTGAACGCGCGATCGAGCGACTTTAGTCGCGAGGCCTTTTGGAACCTGGGTTTCCATCGTCCGATATGAATTATTCACGAGTTGACATTCGTATGCTAACACGCCTACCGAGGATTATCGACCAATCACAACGGTATCTGCGGGGCTTGCTTTCCATGATTGATGTACTAGTAGCTTGCACGGGCCGCGCTAGCTCGAGATGAAGGCGAATTTGCATACCAAATGTATGCTGACGTTTGCTGATTGGCTCCTACCTATAAGGTAGCAGATCCTCGCTAGGAACAAAGGATAACATAAGAAATACAGGCCAGGTTCCAAAAGGCCCTCGGACTCACGTCGCTCGATCGCGCATTCACCGGGCTGGGCGGCTAGTCTTGTTATGCAGCCACTACTAGCTTACTTGCCGAGAAAAATAGCCAAGTCACGAGGGCCTTGTCAAAAGGCTACGTGTATCTTGGACTGGGATGCTACATCAAACTCGGACGCAAGTCGACTTGCCGCCGAGTTGTCTCGGCATCCCTTAACTTTAACCATGAACCATATGTCATAATCTGTATATCGGCATTTCAAGAGAGCATTAACTTTTATGTTGATAAGTGAGTCATTTATAAACACCATTTCACATTGATAAATTTCTATTTGTTGTTTTTCCCCATAATTTTGTGAAAGATGTGGTGATGATGATGATGATGATGATGATGCAGGCACAATATGGCATGTGTTCTGAAGTGTGATGGTGGATTGGTATAAATACAGCCTAATGCAACCTTGAATAACTGGATGATAGACTGTATTGTGTGGGTTTCTGCTGATGGACTCATTTTTAGATTTTACAAGAAGATGAAGAAGAAAAAAGGAGAAGAAGAGGAAGAAGAAGAAAAAAAAAAAGATTTTGAGGTTTGTTTGTTGCTGTTTTAGTTGTTGGGTTGTTTTGTTTTGTTTTGTTTTGTTTTGTTTTTTTTTTGTATGTTTGTTTTGTTTTGTTTTGTTTTGTTTTTTTTTTTGGGGGGGGGGGGGTGTACATGCAGTAGCAGCAGCCAGTGCATGGTGGTACATATGGGGTCATGGGGAGCACATTTTCTCTTTGTACTTCTGTTTTACTTGAGATATGATATGCCAGATCTGCAAGGCACAAGGAAGGCGTTCAACGAAGGGAAATTCAATATCGAAGGAAGGCTTCTTCCTCTTCTTCTTCTTC
Organism: Heliocidaris erythrogramma; assembly: GCA_025617745.1. Classification (NCBI taxonomy): domain Eukaryota; kingdom Metazoa; phylum Echinodermata; class Echinoidea; order Camarodonta; family Echinometridae; genus Heliocidaris; species Heliocidaris erythrogramma. The sequence goes on along the minus strand of CM046857.1, from coordinate 18,700,728 downwards.
TTCATCCTCTTGTTCTTGTTCTTCTTCTTCCTCCTCCTCTTCCTCTTCTTCTTTTTACTTCTTCTTTTTTCTTCTACCTATTCCACTTCCTTTTCATCATCTTCTTCCTCTTCCCCTTTTTCCTTTTCCTCTTCCACTTCTTTTTCTTCATCTTCTTTTTCTTTTGTGCTTCTTTTTCTTCTTCCTTTTCCTCTTTTTTCTTCCTCTTCTTCTTTTTCTTCTTCCTCTTTTCCCTCTTCTTGTTCTTCTTCTTTATCATTTTCTGCTCATTTTGGCTACACAAGTACAGTATATAAGCCTGAGTACAGTTCAATTTTATGTTAATTAGTTATAAAAGCTCATGAATATTCAGATTTATAATTTCAATAATTTTACGCGCTGCGCGCAGGACAAATTCTGATTTTCGCTGGTACACTGAAAAAATTTCGGCTTCATAGGCTAATACATGAAAAGTGGGAGCAGTGTGCACTTTTGACCCGCCGGAAATGCCCCCATGGAAAGCCTGATTACACATCACATATGTGAATTAAAACATGTATGGAAGTCATGTAACTTTATTTTTTATTAGTTTGTCGTCATGGGGTGGTATTCTGAGACTTATTTCATCTTGATTTTAGTGAAAAGATTTTATTTGTCATAACAAATTGCAACATTTCATTGGCGCAGATGAATTCCGCGTACGCAGCCACTTTTGCGCAGTCATTAAAGGGATACGCCACCGAGTGGCCACGGGGAAGGTCAGGATTGCGTAAGCCCCATTCACTCGTACACAAAGTTTGTGCGTCGAACGTGTCCGTCGGACTGCTGGGATTATATTTCGGACTGCACGAAGCCGACCGAATCTCGTACGAGAGCTCGAGTTCAGGCGGAGCGTGCATGTTGCGCGGCGACCAAAAGACGTCTGTCCGAGGTTTGCTCACAGAACTCCAAAAGACGTCTTTTGGAGTTCTGTGGGTTTGCTCCCCGCGGGGCAACGGCATGAATCAGGTAACGATCACGGTGCCCTCTCGCGGCATAAAAACGTCCACACTGATCCGCGGTTGAGTATCCCTTTAACCAATGATGCGCCATAAGTGAACATTTTCTTGACAATTAAAATTATTTCACTAAAATCAAGATAAAGTAAATCCCAGAATAACACCCATGGTCATTATCAAAGAATACTCGCACATTAAATTATGAGACACAACATTGTGGTAAACATGCACTAGAGCAAGAAGAAAGCCCAACGCATGCACAGGCCTATACGATCGACTGATTTTGGAAATAAATCGCAATAGTATCAAATCTGAGCATTAAATTAAATGAAATATACCTGATTCAAGTTCTGAAAAATAATACAAACATAGGATTGTAGTGCTCTTTCGGCCTTATATCCCAAATGAGGGCCAAATCAGTTTCAATTTATACGGTACTATTGACAATCGTAGGACTGCCGCTGACGTCACTACGACTTGAAGACGACTTGGCCTTTCCTCCGACCAGCAAGCTCCCAAGAGGCCGTTTTTCGATATATATATATATATATATATATATATATATATAATTATTTCTCTGGATTCCGCATTTGGGAGACACGCTTTTGTCATTTCAAATGTTCCGCGTGTCTCCTAAATGCGGTTCGTTTCTCCATAATGCGGTGGTCTGTATTGTGACGGAATAAACTGCATTGTTACGTGTCTCCCAAACTTGGGATCCAGTAAAATATACATATACTATATATATATATATATATATATATATAATTGAAAGGAAATAACATATATACAACAGCTTTGGCAACTCTCGTGGAAATAAATACAATGTGAAAGAAATGAGAGAATAATGGTTGCGTAACTTAAACCAAAGTCACTCAAACTTCATCAAACCATTATTCTCTCATTTCCTTTCACATTGTATTTATTTACAAACAGACGATTGGTATTATAAAGATAACATTTAACAAATTCATAGTGACGAAGCTTTTCGACCTGCACTCATCGGGTCACAACGCAGGAATGAGAGAATACAAGAAAATACAAAAGGAAGGGTGTGTACAGCGACCCGGATATGATCCGGGCACGCTATAATCGAAGCGCTTGTACAAACTCCTTTTGTCGGCAGACATTCACGCAGAAATTGTATGGTGAACTTACCACTTCTGACTTTACCCTTTAATCGGATGACATTGTTGATTTCTTGCAACTGCTCCTTGGTGTATCGTTGCTTAAAATATACAAACTGACGATTGGTACTACAAAACTTGAAGATAACATTTAACAAATTCACAATGTCATCCGATTAAAGGCTTGGAAAAAGTCTCGCCAAATAAATATTACTGAATATTTTCAATGAATTTTAATTCTTTTAGATAGCTTATAGGGTCCCTCCGATACAAGAGCACCAAAAATCTGACTAATTATACGCTTGAGTACGTCATATTTATACATTTGCATGCAGTATTAATTGAAAAGACAATATGTTCTGACTGATATCAACAAAGTTGAGAACCGTTTGAAATTGACAGTTAGAAAAATTCTCCCAAATTAAAGTATTTTCAGGAAAATTTCATATATGTGGTTAGCTTAGGATCTTTCTATTAAATGACACTAAAATATATCATTATATTTTACTCTTGAATGAGCAAAAGCCACTTTTGTAACATGGTGCAAAATCCATTCTTGAAAAATGTTTGATTTTGTTCTGGCTGGTATGAGCCAAGTTGAGAGTCTTGAAAAGACTTCGAAATTTTATATTATGATCATTGACAGACTATTTATGAAAGAACAGACTTTGATCAGTGTTACCTGATATATCCCATCAAAAGTTTATGGTTGAGTGAGCAAGCCAGATGAAATTAAAAGACTCACCCAAAGTAACATTTTGAAACACTCAGCAAAGTAGTTAATTGCTCACTCAAGCATAAAATGTTGATGGGATGTTTGAGGATATACAGAGAACATAGCATGTTATTTCATAAATTGTCTTTTATCAGAATATGGACATTAATTTTCTAAACCTTTACAATTCTGCATGACTCTCAGCTAGGCTGATACCAGCCAGAGCCAATATCAATTTTTGTCAAGACTGGATTTTGCACCCTTTCACGAAATTGGCTTTTGCTCACTCAAGCATAAAATGGGAGATATTTTTGTGTCATTTGATAGAAGAGACGCTAATCTATCTAAGGTATGAACATTTTCTAGACATATTTTGAAACATTTATTTGGGGTGAATTTTTCCAACTGTTGACTTTTTTTTCTGGGACGGACTGTAGAGTTTCTATTTGCCTCATCGTGTCAAAACAGCAGGTATAGTTTCCATCGATCTTTTTGAATATTTCTCTAATAACGAAACTATTTCTATACGTCGATAAATTCATGCGGTTGCCACGCGACATCGCACCACGAATATATAGCAGTCAATGATTATTAAGACGGAGAACATTAAATAATGATACATGGAAATTTCAAATGAAAATCACAACGAGCCATTTAACATGTTTAAACGACGATTTCCATTCAGGGTCACCATATAGGTATGTGCGTTAAAGCTTTCAAAGCTCCATCTGGTGTTCCATTCTTTACTAATTGCTGGCTCTGCTGGAATATTTTGAGTCCGTATTTGCATGATGGCATCATTCTGTTGAACAACATAAACTCTGATCTATTACATAATTGTATTAGCAGTTGAACGAATCAAAATTGTCTGCATAGCTATAGAAATTCAAGGAAGACCCAAACTGGTTTGTTTGAATTTTGTTTGCCAAAGTAAAAAAGAGGATGGGAATGAACTCGGTCAGAAGGAAAATAAGCAACAGGGAATGATAACCACGATGACAGCAGTAAAGTTTAAGGAAGGAATTAGAAGCGATATAATAGTGTGTGTAATTTGAAAAAAAGAAAAAAAGAACAGGGGAAATACTGCATGTGATAGCTCTGTACTCCGAGGTCGGTGAATTATATGCTGTCCAAAGAAGTGATGCCAGTGATGTGCAACAGTAAATGACCTCATTTAAATACGACTGAAATCATGCTTATCGATGCAGCTTGAAATATAGATGGCAATGTCGGGGGAACTTCTCAACGATACGGATCTTTCTTATTTTTCACCACACAATTCCATCTGTGATCCGTCTTTGCCAAGAACATTTATAATTTTCTTCCTAACTCTCGGATTCGCTGGTCTCCTATCATGCAGTACTCTAATACTTATTCCCTGTCATCAGCAACTTCGACAACGTCGGTTCATTTTTCAGTTCAATATTGTCCTAGCAGATTTCGTCACCATCCTTGTAGCCAACGTGATAGGGTATTTAACATATATTCACGACAGACCGGTAAGACAGTAATAACAGAAATATTTTAAAATGAAATTGAACTTGGTTTTCTCATTATAATTTTGATTTTTCACATTGCTTTATCATTAGCGGTATTCATGTTTCCTGTATGATTTTTTCAATGTTAGTGGACCATTATACGAAAACAACGTACTTTGCTGATAAGGATACTCAGTGCAAAAAATAAAACATCATTTTGTTAGGTAAATTTGGGTTGGTTACCCACTCCTCTTCTGAAAAAACTGGCAACGCCTCTGCTTGCTGATGATAGTTACGATGACAGATTTATATGAACTTATTTTAAGCCCAGTGGAGTAACCACGGGGGTACGTGAACCCCCTACCCCCGTCGAATGGCGAATTTAAAAGAGAAATTTTAAAAAATGAAAGAGAACGTGATGATGGAAAGGAATGGAGACAGTGAAGGAGGACGTGGGGGAAGAAGATGGGACTCTCTTCCATATCCTCAGTCTCCTGCCTGTAATTGGTCGCCATGTTAGGCATGTAAATTCGTATAGTTCACCAAGTGAAACAGAAGCCCCAATAATGCCAGTGTGCCCTGAGTGGCTGGACCCACACTACACCGTTGCACTTTGACGCCCTCGGCTACAGCCGACGAGACCAGGGGAGCGTTTCATCAAGTGTTTTGTCAGTGATTTTTTTTTTTACCGACAACTGTTATAGGCTACTGAAATCCTTGCATCTGATTGGCTGAGAGCAAATTTGTCGGTAAAAATCACTGGCAAAACACTTGATGAAACGCTCCCCAGAACCCCACGAGATCGACTACCCACGAGACCGACAATGTAGGTCTGGTCGGCCTTCTGAAAAGTTGAAGAACGCCCACGAGACCGACATATCTGGCAATTTGTGAGGGTTCTCCAGACGTCAGTCGGTCTCGAGGAGTGTCTTTCTTGGATGTCTCTCTCGGTAGCCCTCCTGAACGCATGGGATTCAAACACCTGTCACACATAACTAGTGGAAATTCTTTGACCAAAATTACAATAAGGCTTTTACAGGATATTATCTCCTTTCACATAGAGAACAGAGGCATCTGTATAAATTCCTACGTTCTGTTAATAGAGTTAACGCTAAGTTCAGTTCGGCTATAATGTGACATAATACCCATTGGATTATATCCTACAATATTAGTCATTGCAGTATACTTTTTTTACATGTTGTAAGTGTGACAAAACTAATGGTACATGATAAGCGTTTAATTTACGAAATGGTTTAAGATTTTTATGGTATATTGCTTGCCTAAACAAAAACCTGCATGGGAAGAGGTTTCCGATGGCAATATACATTAACTTTTTTTACCAACATGAATATTATTACTCTCAGACGGAATTCCTCATTGGCATCCGTTTCATCATTGTGCTCGGTACCAAAGTGTCCCTCATCAACATCTTCTTTGTCGCTGTCTATCAGCTCATCACCATCCGAATCGACCCCTTCGGTGTACGCAACATCATAACCACTCCAAGATGCATTGTCGCCTGTATTGCATCGTGGTTAACGCCTTTCTCTTCGGTGGTATTTCTCGAGCAGAACACAAACGACTACAAACCCACTGCAGACCTTGGCGCCACCTTTTTGCAAGTGATACTCTGCACACTCACTGGTCTGTGTCTTTGCCTGATCTATCACGCTGTTGCTAAGGCTCCGTGCAATGGCAACATCCAGATGATAGGGAGAAAAGAAGAGAACAAAAGACTTCTGCGCACATTCGCCATGGTATATGGAACAACTTTGATTTCTGCTACTTTATCTTTAGGTTTATCAATCAAACTAAAACAAGACGGTATATATGCGGTCATGTACGGAGGCTGTTTGTACTTTTTAGTGTTATTGTGTACTGTTTTGAATTTAATCACAAACTCTATTGTTTACTGGTGGAGATTAAAGGAGTTTCGTTCGATGTTGCCTTGTAGAAAAAACAGAGTTGTCGCAATAAATATTGACGGAAGACTGGAATAATTTGTGATTGATTGATTGACTGTATCGAAATCGTGCTTACAAGTTATATTTAAAGAAAGTTTTCATGTAAGAAAGAAATATGCGGCACACGACTATGAACAAAACCGTTTATCAATGTATAAAATTATAGCTTCTCTCCCGCTCAGTTGCAGTGGTCAATTGCAAAATTTCCTGGGTAAAATGCACAAGACATTACGTGTTTTAGGGTAAAGAATTTAAAAAATGCTCGCTCGCTTGTACAATAACGTAGATAAGTTTGGGAACTCTGGGGAGGGGGGGGGGGGGCGTAACTTCATTGTTTTCCCCGGGCGCCATAATCTCTCTCGGGGCGGTCAAACCCCTAACCCCCCCCCCCTCCCCACCCCCACCCCCACCCCAATCATGAACACGGATCGACACCCCTGCTTAGCATCCAATATTCCGAAACGTCCAACCTTGTCTCGGCAAAATATGAAAGGGGAAAAATGCAATGAGCCTTTTGCCTATCGAACAGAGAACTCAAACCATCAACTATCGAATTAAAATTCAAAATTCCCATTTTTTTTCCTTGGTTGCATTTGGAACCGACTGTTTCAATTAACTTGAGTCACCAGGTAAACTAAACATAATTATAATTCTTCATTTTTAGAACAGAAAAGATTAGAACTAATACACGCAAAATGGATTCACCAAACTTTATTCACAAATGGTTCAAAGCTTCATCAAGAAGGACGCTGCTCGACAGCTTTCTGTGTACCTTCTTTTTCCTACCAAAAACTAAACAGATTGTCAAATGGTACAGATCTTCTTATCGAGCTGAACTGGCAGTAACTGATTGTAACAATAGCATAAATGTACTGGAATTAGGAGCAGTTATATTCAGCGATTCATTAACCTCTCTAATGTTAGTAACCTATGTTTTCTATGAAAGTTTTCTATGAAAGTGTTCCCTCCCATTGTGGTATTATGGGAAGCGGATGTAAGGACTTTATTTTTTGCTATTAAAGGCGGCTCTCAGTAAAAATATTGAAATTTCAAACTCCTCACACTTTCAGAAGTAAACAGAATTTTAGTGAAACGTTTTATAGAGCAATGGCAATCCAGACAGCAAAACTCTTCACTACGCAAAACGTTTCAACACGGCTTCACCGCCCTATAATACATGTATATGCAAATTAGAGATGTCAAAAGAAAAAAATTATTTATCGATTACGACCAGGATGTATAGGTCTTATAATGCAGATGTAGTTAAAATGAGAATTCACTCAAACGGGACATTGTAATTAATGTCCCGAGATAGAAACTGTTGAACAGGCTGTAGAAACTGCTGAACACTATACTACACAAAATGCTATGTTCGTTTAGAACGACACTTTTTCAAATGACGGGTTAAGCAGAATACAGCAGCAAGTGTTGTTAACACGATAAGAACTACTTTCGAAAAATAAACTCAATGGCGATTTCAAAGGACTATTGTACTGCCCATAGAAATCAGGTTCGGATTATGTAATACACCATTGTAATGTTCGCACATTTCTAAAGTGATAGACAGGGCTATTGAAATTGTCTTGAGTTTATTTTTCGAAAATAGTTTTTATCGTGTTTGTTTTAGCTTAAAATAACAAGAAAAGTTAGGTGTATACATGTTACATGCCTCGTTCAAAGAACGATATTCCTTTCTCCTTCTCTTATGGGAGATGCAGAACACAGCTTTAAAAGATACTTAACTTTTTTTGAAATATATAAATACGTTAAGTATTTGTACTTATATAGCCTATTAATAGGGACATCACTTTTTTTGTGATGTGTTCTGTATAATAGGCCAAAGGAAAAGTGTAATAATAATAATGATAATAGCTCTTTCTTATATATATTTATGCGCTGTATACACATTTACTATTATTTTTATTATCATTACTATCATTATAATCATTATTATCATTATTATAAACATATGTGGGTATGACATATTAGCTACGATAGATGTTTCATATTGAATATGGGCCTTATTTAGTATGAATTACATTTGTTCGTTTTTATTTTGTTTTGTGCTTGTTTTATTATCACTAACTGCACCAGTTTCATGAAAAGCCCATATTTTGTTTGCTTCAACTTCTTCGGTTTATACAGTTTAAAAAAAAAAGAGAGAGAGAGAGAGAGAGGTATATAGCATATGCAATTACATGGGCGTCGCCAGTGGGTGCGGAGGGTGCGAACGCACCCCCCTCCAGACCAGGGAAATATGGAGGGAAACTGGACCCCCATAACCCCCCCCCCCCCCCCCCCCTCCCCACTGAGCGAATTTTTAAGGTCTGGCGAAAAAAAATTTTGTCTTATGAAATTATGGGTGAGGGTCTGTTGCCTGAAATGCACTTTGATCAAAATTCAAGACTGAGGCATGTTTGCTCAAACCAATTTTTCTAAAAGTAGCCAGTACCCACTCAAGCGTAATGTATTGTCAATAATATAGTGTCGTCCGATGAAACCGCACTATACACCCATAATTCAGTGAAATTACCATTTTGGACGTTATTTTCAAAGTATGTACTTTTTTGATACGCACTGTAGAGTAGCAAGACACACCATTTCGCAGCCCGATACATTTGCAAACAACACGCTATTGTGCTTCTACATGGGCGTAGCCGGTGTCATGGCATTAAAGGTTCCTTGGCAGATGCATGGGTGTCGATCCCGGGGGGAAGGGGGGGGGGGTATATATCCCCCCGAAAAAAAATTGAGGTGGGGGCATGGCCTGTATTATCATGGGCGTAGCCGGTGTCATGGCATTAAAGGTTCCTTGGCAGATGCATGGGTGTCGATCCCGGGGGGAAGGGGGGGGGGTATATATCCCCCCGAAAAAAAATTGAGGTGGGGGCATGGCCTGTATTATCATCCTCCTCCCATATTTTTGGATAAAATAAATAAGAATTATGATGCATTAACTTAAAACTAATAGTTATCCAAAGTCACATTCTTTAATGATTAGAAGTAAGGAAATAAGAAATGCCATAATTTCAAGGCGAAAATATCGAAGAAAATTCCTAAAATTCGTTCGCTCCTATTGTTATTCTCAATTAAGGGGTTCCGTCCATTGGCGTAGATCCGTGTATTCCTTTTTATAGACAGATTTTGAAAAAGTCCATGGTATAAGAGGGAACCCCCTCCCACACCCTCCCTCGCCGTCATCCCCCAATTATGAACATGGATTGACACCCCTGGGCACATGTGCTACAGTCACTGAATGAGCTCGGCGGACTTGGTGAAGGTCATTCACCTTTTTTCATCAAGAACAAATTTGTGGGGCGGATTTTTTTTCCTGATCGTTGAATGTTGATCACTGATCGAATTCATCATCGATAACATTAGTGACCGCGACACACGTGAATATGATATCATATGATATCATACAGGGCAAAATACAAAGTAAACATTAAAAAAAAACATGTTAACAATCACAGAATATTAAGGGTGGAATAGGAAGCCATGAAATAGACAATTTAAAAAAAATAGGAGAGTTTGGCCTCATGTTAGTGATGGCGATGAAATATTTTGTCAAGTGTACAGTTCATGACGATACCACATCCGCCAAAGCATGGTCCATGGCTAAAAAGATACCGTATCTTTCGAGACACCGGCCATATTAAGTGGATGTGATCGAAGTTAACTTAAGTGATGAGCTAATAAAAGGTCTTTAAAGACATTTAGAGAGTCTTAATACAAAGAAATGTATGAAAGTGGAGACAGAATGGGCCTTGTCAAGATATTTATGACGGATGAAAATGTGAAAGCAAAACTTCAAGAACAATATACCTTGAAAATATAATGTCAGTCAAAAACACTTATATCGAACTAATTGCCATATCTTAACACCCTCGAGGGTTTTATTGTCAATAAATCTGATATTACCGGTAATAAAATATCAATCATGTATATATATCCATATATATATATATACACACACACACATACACACACCCACACCTACATGCACACCCCCACCCACACACACACCTAATATGTTATGTATATATATATATATATTGTTGGGGCTTTTTTTTATTTATTCCAAAGTCCACTAATTAGCGCAATGTCCAAGTAAAAAAAGAAGAAGAAGAGACTCGTAATGTATCAATGCCAGTTAAAGTTCCAATATATTTTCCAAATTTTTCGAACGACCACGTTCCTTATTCAGGGAAACAGAAGAAGGAACGTGGTCGTTCGAAAAATGGTTAAAAGGATGTGTGTAGACTTTTGTTTCGGACACTCAAATGCACGCTACTTATAGCTGAATATTCAACACTATGTGAGCAAATGTGAGTCTTTATTTCCTGTCCGTTTAGGATGATATTCTGGCCTGCTCCCCCACCATGAAACAATCTGGCTACGCTTAACTGTATACACCACTTTCAGATACTAGAAGGTAATTAGAAGGTAAACGCTTGGCACTCAGTTCAGTGGCGGCACCAAGGGGGGGGGGGCATGGGGGACATCCCCCCCCCAGTCAGAAGCTTTGCCCCCCCCCAGTTGCCTCCCCAATAATTTTCAGAGTGAAAAAAAATAAAAGGGTGGAAAATTTTTGTGTCCGCCCTTGCCCCCCCCCCAACATTTTCTTTTGCCCCACATTCCCCCCCCCCCCCCCACTTTAAAAATCCTGGTGCCGCCACTGACTCAGTTTGAACCTTTTTCCAACCAATGAAAAGTGCCTCTCCGTATCATGTGGTTTATCACCTTTCCTGCATCCAATGAGATGTTAATTCATGATCTCCTGACTCATATTCTTCAGCGATGTTCAATTTAATGGGGAGAGAGCTCATTCTGTGTAAGTTTGACTGCAAAAACACAAACTTTCATAATTTGGTATGTGTTTGTCCGCTCATTGGGAAGTTGGAAAGGAAACAAATGCCACAAGAACAAAACTTTTGCAAATTTAGCATCTATTGTCATTTTGTATTAGCCAAACACGAGGGAATTTTTCGACGTATAAATAAGGACAAACTGTATTCTGTGTGCATATCTGTGAATAATTACAATACTACTTCGTATAGAATTTTGCGCTGTACTAACTCGGGAGTCCTCCTAGTGAAACAACTTTAATATATTGGATATACTATTGTGAACTCTGTATTTCATATCTTGACTTACATACTCTGACTTTGCTTTCAAGAACATCAGTATTTTAAATTCAGAATTAAAGACGGAATGTGTCTAATGATGGATGTGCTTGTCAACAAAATATGCTTAATATTACTGTGTGCATTGAGTTTTAATTATGGAAGATCAATAGTACGCACAGCTACGACTGTAAATCATGATTGCTGGGCAAGTAATCGCGACGCCAACTGTTCTTCTCTTAATCTTTCTTCAGTTCCTCAGAATCTTTCGCAGGAATTACGTTCCCTAATTCTTTCCAATAATAGTTTGTCAACATTGAAGAATGGATCATTTTGTAACTATAAGAAACTTGAAAGGTTGGACGTCAGTTACAACTCAATTCTCAGTATAGAGAAAGAGACATTTGAAACGCTGCCAAAACTCAGAGAACTAATCTTACACCACAACAACATCATTATGTTTCCAATTTGCCTTATTGAGAAGAATTCTTATCTAACACGACTAGACCTATCCTACAATAAACTCGGAAAAGTCCCTCGCAACGTGTTAAAGTGGCAGAAAATTACCAACGCAAGTGAACCAACATTGCAAACTTGTAAATGGAGTCAGCCAATCTCGTTCATCTTGGCCGACAACGAAGTTACAACGCTTGAACAGGAAGATTTTGTAGCACTATCGAATTGCAGCATTACCATTTATACTCTGAGTCGAAACAATCTGACAGTTCTCCCTTCTATGATATTTAAATATCTGCCACCAGTGAAGTCATTCTACATGGATAGAAACCGTTTATCTTCACTTGCTGTAGAATCATTTTTGGGCATTTTAGAAATAAATAAACTTTCGATTACTCGCTCTGGCATACAGTCTATTCTCCCGATTAACACATCGATGGTGCGAAGGGAACATTTCCCAAATGTTAAAACACTGTATCTACAATATAACAGCTTAAGTACAATTCCAGATTATGCTCTCTTTGGTTTCGAAAAGTTGCAGGTACTAAACATCCAATCTAACTTTATACAAATTATTAGTGAAAAGTCATTTTGTGGTCTGGATTCATTGGCTGAATTGAGCCTGCCTACAAACAAAATAACTTCACTACCACGTGGCTCGTTTGGTTGCACAAAAAAGCTACGAAATATTGATTTGTCACTGAACAACATTTATACATTAGATCCTCACTGGTTCAGCGGATGCCCGCTTCTCCGTGCTTTGTATTTCTATCAAAGCGGCATCAGGAAAGTTAGGACAGGACCATGGAATCTAACCAATCTTGAAATCATGGACTTAAGATATAATAATCTCGTTTCACTTGAAAATTACATGTTCGATGGCTTACCAAATTTTAAAAAGCTAAATATTTCTGGCAATCGTCACTTAGATCGCATATCTCTTAACACTTTTGATGATACCATTTTAGAGATTCTGATAATGAAAAATGTATTTACGTTTACCATGAACGGTTGTTTCAGAAAAATGAGTCGACTAGTAAGTCTAGATTTGTCTTATCCTTCAAAGCCATTGACATTTTCATCAATTAATCAATTCAGTCACACATTTGCATTGAGGATTCTTAGGTTATCTGGAGCACAACTCCAGGCCGAAGACCTATTCGATCCTAAGATGAACGTGTCTTTGTTCTCTGGCTTGATCTCATTACACACACTTGAACTACGACACAACTCCCTAGATAACCTGCACACTCTTCCTTATGTATTCACTCCGCTTGGAAATCTTACAGACTTAGATTTAACCGACTGTTACATACAACAAATCGGTTCAGAAACATTTGCAAATTTATCATTACTCGTTAATCTATCTTTACCGGCAAACCATATTACTAGTGTTTCCGAGAAGGCCTTTCGAAATTTACACAATTTGCGTAGCCTGCTGCTTCAATACAATTCCATTGCAAAGATCGAGAGACAACTCTTTATAGGCACACCCATACTTCAGAGGTTATATTTACAGAATAACCAAATATCTACGATAATTCCTTTCACAACATTGCCGTCACGCCTAATTAGATTAAATATTGCAAGGAATCCTTTATTGTGTAACTGTCAATTAGCTTGGTTCAAAGAATGGCTGAACAAAGAAGATGATATAGACTTTTATCCCCAAAACGAAACGCTTTGTTCCAGCAGTTCTTTTAAGGGACTGGAGAAGAAAGAAATTTGGTCGTTCCATCCAGAATACTATTGTGGAATTGACATCTCTCTCGTTGTTGGTGTATCACTTGGCATTATCTCAGTGCTGACATTTGGCATTCTCTTTTATTGGAAACGATTGTGGCTAAAGTATAAGTTCTTTCTTTTAAAGTTGGCTATCCTTGGTTACCAAGAGGTTGTTGAGAATCGGGATCCCGATGACTACGAATATCAGCTCAACATCATGTTCCATGAAGATGACGGTTGGTGGGTCAATGACTGCATGAAACCTTTTCTAGAGGAGAAGATGCCACATCTCCACAGTATTGTCTTCGGTGACGAAGATCTCCCGCTAGGGTCGTTTTATTTGGACGCCATCTATGACGTCATCGAAAACAGCTTCAAGACAGTCTTGTTGCTTAGCAACCAGTCAGTGGATGATACCTGGTTCATGACAAAAGTCCGTATGGCCGTGGAGCATATGAATGACACGAAACTGGAGAAGGTCATCCTGATATTTCTTGAAGACATCGATGATGATCACCTACCGTATCTTGTCAGGCTCTTGCTGAGCCGGAACAAACCATATTTGTTGTGGAAGGAAGATGAAGATGTGCAGGAGTTCTGTTGGGCAAAGTTCCAAAAGAGTATGAGAGGAAACAAGGAAATTAACAATGTCCTTCCCGTTTAGGTGCGCGTGATTTACGACCGTTTGAGGTGCAATTTATAACAAGAATTTGTAAAAGTTTAAATTGGTCATGCATTTATTTAAAATTGAAACTTTAAATACGTGGCTGACGTAGATGTGTCGTAGTCGACTGTAGATTGGGTTCGATCCACGGCACGAAACTTATATCCTAAAGCAAGACATTTCATCTACATTTCTCTCTCTTTTCTCAGATGTTAAATTGGTACCGGTAGAATGGGAAAATCATTGTGGTTTTATCAGCATTTTGAGCGCCTGGCTGGAATGCTCCCCACGGAGTTGAGAAGATACATATTGTCTGAGGTTAAGCCGTGAATCCGATGACCAGGGTAATAGGAAATATTCAGAATATTATTATTATATTTTATATAATTTCAGATCTAATCTTTAAAAATGGAAAAGATTGTGAAAATGAAAACATTTCTGAAAATATCTAGGTATTATCGGAGCTATATATATAGAAAAAAAAATCGCAAGACATTTTTTTTAAGTTGATAGGAGAAATGTACCATTACAGCAGTATGGCTTTATCGACATTTTTTAATCTCCAAACTTTCCGGTCAGATGCAGATTTTTTATTCACTACAAAATTTGGGATGTCAGGTGATCTTATTAAATCAATATGTACAATGTATATGTTAATATATAAGCTAGAAATAATCAATCTTAAGCTATAATAATAATAATAATAATAATAATAGGGCGAAGAGTCCGAAATGAAATTTTGCAACATGCTATGGTCCTCTTTTTTATGTTTTCTTTTATTGAACATGTTTTATAATTATGTTGAGAAGTTCGTGCGGTTGCCATGTGACATCACACCACGAACCCGACAGTCAATAATATCATGATAAAGAATATTGAATAATTATGATACTTGCACATCATATTGGAATATCGGGTGGCAGTGATGGACATATTAAGTGTGATTATATAAACGATGGCAAAACTTTCTGTACATAATATTCCATTTTCAAGTAGACATTGTCAAAATATGTCAATAAATGAAGTGATTTTTAAAAAAAGTACTATATACATTTTTGTTGTAGATGACAACTCTCTTATAGGACCTCACTTAAAGGTAAAATGCTCTACACGTATATTGCTCTTTTATACAAGGCATAACGCATACATGAATGTTTTTTTCATTCTAATAATATTACTTACTGTACAACACTTTATATGTAACGCTGCATTGAGGTTCCTTTTTTTATTCACGTAGTAAAATGTTAAAACAAACGCCAAAGTATTTTCTGCATTTTTGTATAACCTTCGTGAGCACTTTGTTATTAAACTGACTTCAAATTTCAGACTTTGAAATTCAGGTTCCCGTGAGGTTGCTTTCATTTAATTTATTTTCACTCGCATGGAGAGGGGGGGGGGGGTGAGAGCTGAATAGAGGGGGAAAGAAGGGGAGAGGGGGGATGAAATGAGAGGTAGTGAGGGAAACAAAAGAGGGGTAGAGAAAGAGAGAGAAAGAGAGAGAGAGAGAGAAGTAGAGAGAGAGGGGAGAGAGAGAGAGGAGAAGGGAGAGAGCGAGAGAGATCTAGAGAGAGAGAGGCGGGGGATATGTGTATCAAGACTATGCACATGACTGTGAGAGATTGTTCAGCTTTGGTTCTCACTTCTCCACTAAATGCTGCATCATTTCGAGACAGTGTTTGCAAATTGTTGAGTGTCGTGACGTTCTGAAGATAAACTGTACTACATGCAGACTGACTACATGTACCTCTAAAATTCTCATTGGAGCGAACTTCATTGTCTGCTCGTAGAGATAGAAAGAGTTTCGTTCGATGTTGTCCTTCACAAAAAAACAGGGTGGTTGCAATAAACATGGACGGTAGTCTCGAGTAATTTCTTAAACTGACCGATTGAATTTATCAAAACAGTGCTTCCCAAAAAAATGTTTTAATGTTTCAATGTACAAAAACAACTGCAAGTATGGAATATAATTATTCTGAATTTGATATAATATTGTTGGTTTTAAAAGATGATTTTCTTGAACAAGAAAATCGATCCAATAAATAATGTGATGTCACAAACTAATTTTAAGCCTTTGTGATTAGCACGTCAGCAGAGGCATCACTCTTGTGCTTTAGGCAATAATTAGACGTGTCAACTCGACTTCTTTTTATCCTCTCCCACTCGGTGGAACTGAAATTCGATTTCACCTTCATTCTCTTACCTGTTTCAACTCAGTCTCTGACTAGCTCACCTTCGTTTCTACAGACACAGTTTGGTTCACGATTCATACAGGGTAGAGAGCTCGTTGAATTTAAGCCTACAATTTCGCTCATAACATTCGAACTTCTGGCTTTAAAGTTGATATTTAGCCACTTTGTATTTCTTTCTTTTTTTAGGAATCTCATCATCCGGGTAATTATGTGAGATGTGAGTTGGTCTAGCAGTACGGTTAACTCTCAGCCTTTGCCTCCATAATTATGTGCTCGAAAGGACCCCGGTTCGAAACTTGGTCGCGTCTTTCGGATAGTGACGTTAAAGTTCGGTTCACACACACATACACCCTCGCCACGCGCAACCAACACTTACACACGCATACACACACGCACACCCATACCTATTTATTCACAAGGCGTTTGCGTGTCCTTTTAGAATAATTCTGTGAGACGTACGCCGCATAATGAAAGAAGCGTATATTTTAAGTTTAGACTTTAGAAAACGGCACGAATTACGGGTCGACACAATGTTGGAGAAATAATATTTACTGGATTTCAATTGGACTGACCAAAGCTCTTTTGATTATTACTCTGTTTATCAAACTCGCGAATGTAGCCCTCTGTACTTCATCTACTTCACCTTTCAAGTTCAAGATTCAAGTTTATTTATTCATTTGTCTTTCTTCCAACAATAAGTAACAGAAACAATAACATGAACGAGGAGACCTTCCCTGATAGCAGAAAGTGTTAAAAATGACGTGATATTTACGTCGTGGTTTTCGTTTTTTACGTCCTGTAATTACGTCAATAAGACGGCAACTTCCACCAACGCAAGACGTCAAGAGGACGTCTTATTTTGACGTCATCTCTACGTCTTATACACTGTAAAAACTAAAGTGCTACTTTTAGGGGCATGTATAGTGACTGCACCTGAAATGCTGTTTATAGCACTTGTAGTGTGCTAATTTACCGGCAAAAAAAATATGCCCGTGGCGAGCCTCGAACCAGGTTCCGCTGATTGAGAGGCGCTGACGTTACCGATGGACTAACGAATGCTTCTTGCAATCCAGTTTAGTCATGGGAGTCAAGTAGATAACATGAACTATGTGGTGTCGTAAATTCACTATGTAACAATATGATCTGCTCTAAATCGTACAATGTGATCTAGCGGTAATGCAAGCAATTCTCGATCAGCGGACCCTGGTTCGAAGCTCGCCCAAATCATTTTTTAATGAATGTTTAGCAGTTTCAAGTTCAAGTTCAAGTTTATTCAAAACCAAACAAACAAATATGAGAATGTAATATAAAAAACAATGGTATAAAGGACATGAATATGAGATTGAGTGGTTTAAGGACCCCATGAGAAGTTAAGCTTGTGGGTGGGGCCCCCTAACAACAAGGTAATAATACTGAATACTTAATGACAACACTAAATACAACATATATACATGTACGATGACTAATCTACAGAGTATAACATAATACAAGAATATATTTAGCCGGTCCAGCTCCCGTGAAAGTGCTGAAATAGCACGCTGTGTGCATTCAATAGCACTCTGAGTGCAGTCCCTATGCATTCCCTCAAAAAGTGCTATATTCAGCACTTCAATTTGTACAGTGTACAGATGACGTCAAAATAAGACGTCCTCTTGACGTCTTGCGTTGGTGCAAGTTGTCGTCTTATTGACGTAATTACAGGACGTAAAAAAGACGAAAACCACGACGTAAATATCACGTAATTTTTACCACTTTCTGCTATCAGGGTTAATGAAGCAAAAATAAAAAGTTATATATATTATATATATATTACACTGCACTTTGTCGGAACTTTGTTCCTGTAAACACTTTACGATATATATATATATATAAATATATATATATATTGAACAATATATTTCGATCCTCGAAACGTGCGGAATAGTCCTCTGATTATTGCGCGGGAAGTCTTGCTGTACCAACGTCTTTACCCACTCGCCAACGTAATCAATTATTTATATATTAGTATTCAAGATGACCAAGAGGTTATGAATCATTCAACAATTAACCTTCCCAAATAAGGCAATAAAACTCGTTAATTTTAACCCATAGTTTTAAACACTAAACTCTACATTTCTGTGCGTTTAATTAACCAATCAAATAAAAGGAACCATAACGGGGGAAAAATGCCGGGGCGCGTCCATCATTCAGTGGGGACCGAAAAAGGGTAGATAGCGGGATAAAGCTGAAAGTATTTATAATTTACTTTTCTCTTGATAAAATTTCCACAGTTAAAAAATGCAAATTTTTCCAAAAAATAAAATAGTCAACAGTCATAGGGGAATTTTCATGTCCTATTTGCGAGAACAAATTACTTCCCCCATACATGTTTGGAATCAGCTGAGCGGTCTCTTTAGGCCATGTCACAGAAGCTTCTAATTGGTTTTTGCTCTCTATACCAAGAACAGAATTATTCATGATAATTTTCCGTAGAAAATTGACGAAAGATTTCAAAGTTAAAAATAAGAAAACAGCATTACGTCGACGGGTGGGTAAAGGCGGTCTGCAATAGAAACACGTGTGTCGGCTTCTCGCAATCAGAAGACTATCCCGCGCGTTTCGGGGATCGACACAGCCAGAACAGCAAAGAAAAGAGCTACATGTAGGATGAGCTAGAATGCCGCCATGATTAAAGGCTACAACAGCACTAGCCTTTAATCAAGCCGATTGTGCTGCTCTCTCGATCCTGGTCGATCCTCGAAACGCGCGGAATAGTCCTCTGATTATTGCGCGGGAAGTCTTGCTGCTTCAACGCCTCACCCACCCGTCAATGTAATCAATATTCATATATTCAGGACGGCCTAGAGGTTATGAATCATTCATCAACCTTCAAAAATAAGGCATTTAATAAACATTGAACTCTACAGTTTATTAGCAAAATAGCCTTAAATGACTTATCTTTTATTTTACTATACGTAAATGAATGAAAATGATGCATAAACAGTAATTCATTATTTGTAAATCTACCGACAGCCTACGCAATATCATTACTACTCCAAGATGCATTGCCGCCTGTATCGTGTCGTGGTTAACTCCTTTCTCTGCAGCGGGATTTTTCGACTTTGACGCAGCGTCTACAACCCCACTGCAGAACCTTGGCGCCACCTCTTTACAAATGGTACTTTGTGTCTTTGCCTAGCTGATCTATCACGCTGTTGCTAAGGCTCCGTGCAAGGGCAACATCCAGATGATGGAAAGAAAAGAAGAGAACAGGGGAGAACAGGCGACTTCTGAGCACATTCGCCATGGTATTCTACTACTTTTTCATTATATAGGTTTATCACTCAGAGTAGAGCAAGACGGTATATATGCGGTCATGTACGGAGGCTGTTTTTACCTTTTAGTGTTATTGTGTACTATTATTAATTTAATCGCCAGCTCTATTGTACGGAGGCTGTTTTTAGTGGAGACTAAAAGAGTTTCGTTCGATGCTGTCTTGTAGAAAAAAAACAGGGTGGTTGCAATCAATATGGACGACAGACTCGAATAGTTTGTTATGGACTGATTGATTGACTTTCTCAAAACAAGAAATTTTTAAAATTATTTTTGCGAAGTTTTGCTATAAGGAAGAGATTATGTGGGATACAAAAATGGAACATAATTATTCTGAATTGATATACAATGTGAGTCAATAAAAAGGAAACCTATATTCAAGCCAAAATATCTTAAAAACCAAGTGAAATCATTGAAAGTTATTATAATCGTACTAGCAGAAGCAGCCCGTGGACATCCACGGGCGCTAGCTGTGTTTATGATTAATCATAAAGGTAATCGGGTAAAGTTATTTTTACCAAGAAGTATTTACAACATGTCCATTGGCGGACCGGGGGGGGGGGTGCTTCTGGCCCGTGCCATCCCCACCCTCCCCCCCCCCCCCCGTTCAATGGCAGGAAAGTATGCATTTTGACCATAGACGATCCCGGGGGGGGGGGGGTACTCACGTATATTGGGTATACGGGGACGTGCCGCTGGGAAGGGTGACTTTTTGAAGAAAGATCCTTAGACATGGGTCCCCTTTTCATTAAAAAAATCCTTAGACATGGGTCCCATTTTCCCCCACCCTTCCCCACCCGTGGGTACCAAAAGGCGGGGACCGAAAGGGCCAGGGGAGGAGCCTATTTGAACCAAAAAGAACCAAAAAAAAAAAAGAGCCCGAAATCCTTAGTGTATTATATTATAAGATGATAGTTGATAATGTCTTATTTAATTTGATAGGCTGCTCACAAACTGAGATCACAGATAACCGAGCACTGGTAAACAGAATTTCAAATTTTGGGATGATTGATGTTCAGGAGATACTTTCACTCTCTGTGAGTGCATTCATCTGGGATGGAGACCATTCAACCAACCTTGGGTCACCATCAATTTCATTCAAAACTTGGTCAAATTTGACATGAATCTGGGAAAGTGTTACTGTTCAGCTTCCATGGTCGGATTTTATTGATCAAGGTGTCAAATTAAAAGAAACGTGATATGCTGATAGCGTACCGAAACCCAATATTTTGTATTCATAATTATTGTTCAGAACCTAAAGCAGGTAGATTTATTTCTTTAAATCAGATCTCAGTCGATCGTATAGTGTGCGGTGGGCTATATTCAAAGATCTGCAAGACCGAATGCCAACGAGACCGAAAGATTCGGTATGGTGAATCTTCCAGGCCTACTTTTCCGATGGCAAGAGACGGAAGGTCCCCGAGACCAAGATAGAATTACCTATGTAAGTGGAATTTTGGTCTCGGGAACCCTTTGTTTACTTCCGGTCATGAGCAGTGGGTCAACTAAGATGTCCCCAAACGGCAGTTCTCAACTTCTTTTTTTCTTGTTTTTTGACTCATTGCATTGGTGTCTATTTATCCACAAATCTTGCAGATTGTAGTATAAAACCGCCTTTTTATTTTATCGTGATGATATAAAACATATTGTTAAAAATATTAATGTTTAATGTTGATGAATTAAAACAACCGTCACGATTCCTATAGTCAAGTAAATTTAGACGAAATAATTTTGACGAAATAAATAGTTTATGCCGAATGATATCTGTGGTTGCAATCGATAGAAACGTGATTCATTGAATGAGCGAAAACATTATGTCTCCCATAAGCGTTATGTTACAACTGTTCAAGGTACAAGAAGATTGCGAGACAAATATTATGCTCAACCGTCTGTGATGTTTGCTAAAATATGAAATATTCAGATGGTCTGCTTCATATTTCATAAACAAGTAACTCTGGTGCAGAAATCTGATAATTATTGATTTTGCACGTCCATTCTTCACCGCATAGCCATAGGACGCATGCACACCGCATAGCCACAGGACGCCTGCAGGATGCCTGTGGGACGACTACCGGTCAACACACATGTGGTTATGGATGACAAACGGACAGGACTGCTATAAATGATGATTACAGCATAATATATCTACAGCACATCCAAAGTATCATAAACAGGACATGGAACTGATGTTAAACGAATATGTACCTGCCTGCAACTGACACCGGCAAGGGCATATAGAAACGACGTAGGACCTCGCCCCTGTCATTTGATGCCTCTCTGTCGGGATGCGTCACTCATTCGTTCCTCATGCGTTTTGTCCGGTGGGCATGCCTTGCATATTCGGTTCTCGTGCGTTTGCACACGTTACACTGTCCTGTATACAATCGCCCGAGGTGCGTTGATTGTGCGTTTTGTTCGGCCCCTGGACCGTGCATGTACGCTCCTGCAAAATGGAAATTTACACTTTGTCGACCGGATTGACGATTTGAACAACGCATAAACAAAATACCACCCGTTTCTTGTACGCTGGGCCGATCCTGCAATGTGTGACAGGGGCATTTTAACAAGCACCGTGCCCTGTTTCACAAAACTCGCTATCGATAACAAGTATTGATTTAAGCTTCTGAATTCATTGCATTTTTATTGGCTATAGTTATAAATGACTCTATCATAGATCTGTGCCAATAGTTATAATGGAAAAGGACCCTGGTGTAAAAAACCTCTTCAGGTTTACGCGTATTTGATATAAAATAATGATGCATTTTTAAAAGTATAATTTCTCATAGTGGCATTAAATTTAGAGCATGTGTCGTGATTGCTATATTATTATTTTTTTAATTTTAGGAGGAATAATTCAATAATGTTGGCCAGAACGATGTTCTCGTATCAGACTGGGTCACAAGCAGTAGACAAATGAATTATTTAATAGTGAGCAAAACATAGGCCTATAGAAGATAATTATGCTATCCATTAGGACTACTACAATAATTCTTGTGTTTGATGTACGGTACATGTTGCTAATGATACATAAAATGATTACACACAATGCACACACCACCCAACCGCCCACACATATTCATTTACATGCACACGCCTCTTAAGAATAATTCTGTGTCACTCCGCTTGATGGAAGTGTCGCATTAAAAGTTGAGAATTCAGAAAAGCAACACATAAAGTTCAACTATGTTGGAGGAAAATTCTTCACTGCATTTTAACTGGACTGGCCGAAACTCTGTTAATTCTTCCGTTTTTCATGAAATTGACGAATGTCATCCGTTTCGACTGAGAAACCAAATAATCTACTTCCTCTTTCTGGGGTTAGCTGGTCTTCTAGCATGTATTACTCTCGTCCTCATTCCCTCTCGCCGTCGACTGCGACAACGTCGATTCATTTTTCAGTTTAATATTGTCTTAGCAGATTTCATCACCATCATTGGAATCATCGTAAGGGCCTGTATATCATATGTTCTTCACTCCAGGGTAAGATGATAAAGTGATTGAAAATAATCCTCCAGTTCGATTTGATTATTTCGTCTCTCATTAAATATAACAAATGTTCCCGTATTAAACGTAACTTCAAGGTAGATAAAAAAAAATGTTGTTATAAGGTGATTCCCATTGATATTCTAAAGCAGCTTGGCGACCACACCCAGTAGGATAACGTAGTCCCCGAGAGAGGGGAAAGGTTGGGGGCTCAGAGCACTGAGCATTCCCAAAATGTTCTCAGTGGAAGGCTTTACACCCTGTAGCATGAACCCCCTGCAGATATTTATTCATTCAGCTCACTCTGAATTGAAAATGAAAATTCATGTTTGATGATACCTTTCTTTGTGAAATTGAAAATTTGACTTTGTAATAATTATGAAAAGTGAAAAAGTGAAATATTGATGAGTGCCTAGTTTTAAAATGCTATTTTAAATCTTATGGATTATAAGCCCTCATGCAACAGGGGATATATATATATATATATATAAACTCTCTCTATACACAAACTATTTGAAGTTTCTTGACCACCATCTAAATATTAATATAAATTAAATCCCCCCTTTTTTGTTGGTAGAAGTCAAAACCCAAATCAGTGTTGTTGCGTAAAGGTTACTGCTCTCGCCTCTTTTCAAATAAAAAACATCTGCAATAAGAGTTTTAATTTACTGTAGAACATATCGTTTTAACACTAGAAATTTATTCAAATTTTCGTTGTATGCATACGAGGGTGATTTCCCTGATTGGCCAAGGAAGTGTTGGTTGCATAATCGGCTTGAACAATATAGCAGATATACAGTGCTTCCTAGAACATGTAGAAAAAACGAAACCCTAAAGCAAAGGGTTATTGTGACCAAATTATGTGCTCTAGAACGATAATTTTCTATTTTCTATAAAGCAGGAGTATTGGGCTTTCAATTTATACCTTGATGCTCGTATGTTTGTGCCGCTCACTTCTAAAGCGGGGCCACTTTGAAAGGATCCTGGGTAACTCGGCACTATACGCTAGGGATATTTCGGACTAGGCGCAAAATCGAGTTAGCCAAGAGAACTGAAATGATCGCAAATTCTTGCATTGAGTGATCTTTAAGGACAACATGTTTCAAGATGATTCAAGTTGATTAGAATGTGTAAAATAGTTACCAAATAAATAATGAGCCACTTTTTTGAGGTGAAATTCTACAAAAACATGAAAAGTAAGGCTATAGTTAAGGTCTATTGTGAATCTGCGCGATGCCGAGTCCCACCGTTTAATCATTGTCGCCACTCACGAAACGCCTACTCGTTGTGTAGTAAAATACATGGTTAACAAACAGGTGGGTGGCATCAGGAGCGTCGCTAGAACATTGTGGTTGCTGACGCCTTTTGCCCGAATATCAACTTTTCAATTTATAGATTTTTGCGGAGCGAGGGAGCAATTTTTTTTACTTTTCGTAGAGAAAATATACATAAGTTACATAATCATCTGGGAATCTCGTTGCCCATGTGGATATTTGGCACCTCATTTTGCTGCCCGAAAATGAAGTGATGGTTGCCCAAATATCGGAACTTTGAGAATCCTCGGGGGAGGGGGGCTGCGGCCCATCGCCGAAGGGGGACACCTTTTGCCCAAATATCAACCTTTCAATTTCGAAATTTTTGCGAGCGAGTGAAGCGAGCAAGCAATTTTTAAAACTTTTCGTAGAGAAAATGTACAGAAATTTGGGAACCTCACAGCCCAAATATGTGGATATTCTGATACCTCACTTCGCTGCCCGAATATCGGAACTTTGTAAATTCTCGGGGAGGGGGGGGGGGGGGGGGGTTTGGGGGGAGGGGCTGCAGCCTTTTGCCCGAATATTAACTTTCCAGGTTTTGCGAGCCAGCAAAAATATTACGCAATTACGCAATTTTTCCATTTGTTTTTCTTCTTTTCTTCCCCTTTCCTTACCTTCTCATCTGCTTTTGTTTTCCTTTCCTTTCCCGTTTTTTTCCTTTTTCTCTTTTCTCCTTTTCCCTTTCCTCTTCCCTCTCCCTTTCCCCTCCTTTTTTGCCGACAGCAAGTTTGAGTGGGGGGGGGGGGGTGTAACACCCCTACACACCCTTTAGGGACGCGTCTGGATGGCATTAATCGGTACATTCATTACTGAGCAATATCATTTTGAAAATGACGTGTAAAATTCCGATTGTTCCAGATTTTGGTAAACAGTGAAAAACTTAAGGATGACATGCGAACATGACCCAAAGGAAACAAACTTTCAAACCCGGTTTCATCAGCTTCCCTGCAGAGTAGACTGCTAAAAGTACAGCTCTTTTCTCGAGTTATCCTCATATGGAACAGACTCCCGACAGTAGCTGTAACATCTAGCTCGACTGCTGGTTTTCGGACCATAGCAGTCCCGTCCATGATAGTTATGATGGGCGCTTTACAACTATCTTGTGATTTTTACTTTATTACGTAGATGTGTGCTGCATTAACCTTATTCATTATCTACATACCTACATACAGCCTATGCTCCATATGCTAGAAATGCGTTTCTTTACGGTAATTGGGACCAACGTGTCCCTCATCAATATCTTCTTCGTCGCTGTCTATCAGCTCATCACCATCCGAATCGACCCCTTTGGTGTACGCAACATCATCACCACTCCAAGATGCATTGCCGCCTGCATCGCATCGTGGCTAGCTTCTATATGTGCAGCGGGATTTTTCCACCTTAACACAAATGTCTACAACCACTCTGCAGAATTTGGCATTACCATTTTACAATTGGCCCTTTGTTGTTTCACCGGTGTGTGTCTTTGCCTGATCTATCAGGCTGTTGCGAAGGCTCCATGCAATGGCAACAACCAGATGATTGAGAGAAAAGAAGAGAACAGGAGACTCTTGCTCACATTTGCCATGGTATATGGAACAACTTTGACTTTTGCTATTTTGTCTTTAGGTCTATCAATCAAAGTTAGTCAAGACGGTATAGATGCGGTTATTTATGAAAGCTGTTGGTACTTTTTAGTACTAGTGTGTAGTATTTTAAATTTCATTACGAACTCTGTGGTTTACTGGTGGAGATTAAAAGAGTTTCGTTCGATGTTGTATTGTGGAAAAAACAGGGTGGTTGTAATAAATATGGACGGGAGCTTGTAATGATTTGATATTATTGATCGATTGACTTTATCAAAAAAGTGCTTTCGAAGTATCTTGAAAAAATTCTAATGTAAAGAAACAACTATGTGGAACACAAAACTATAGAACAAATCCTGACATGTTCATAATGGTTATGGTTTTTAATAATGATTTTCCTGCATAAGTTGAAGAAAATGTATGAGACATGAATGATCCTAGTTAAATTGTTTGTGTCATGACTTTTTTTTAATCCATGTGTTAATTATTTTAAAAGTACTTTAAAATGTTATCAAAATGAAATTTTCATTGATTTTATTTATTCATGTACAGTTTTGTATACCCAGACATTCGCATTATTTCATGTATCATGTTTCCGGCATTTGTAGTAATTAAATAACATATGTTGCAGCACCAATTGTCACTGTCGACAACCTTTGGAGAATTTTTCAAAACCATGCACATAGAATGTCGCCGCTATATACACAGATTGTCGTCGGCGTCAATCTGTGCACATGGATGACACCACGGATTGTCGCCAGACATCAAGGCTCTACAAAAAACCATTCCCCATTCCCCATGTTCCCACGTTCCCCATGTTCAAATCATTTTCTTGATCTTTTTTTAATGGCAGGCATCAGACATAATTTGTTGGAACATCAGTTTCGAGTTCTATTCTTAGCTTGAAAAGTTAAAGCCATGAACTCATTTAAAATTAGATTGTTGTTTTTATAACGGATCATTTCATTTATTGGTCTGTTCCTATATATGCGTCTTTTTCTTTGTGTCAATAAATACCCCTTTATGTATAGTAAGTCATTTTGGGTGCATAGGCTAATGTTTAAAGTTAAAACAACCTATGTCGCGCGAAGAGGGTAGGCCTAATATTATGGTTCAAATCGTTGATTTAGCAGTGGTCTTCTTGGCAATTTTCTTTGGTTCATTTAATGTAAGTATAAGTTTATAAGTATAATGTAAAATTTATCAATAAAAAATAATATATTAAGTCAAATCATTATATTTTACTTTTTTTTTGTTTTTTTTTTTTTTTTGGGGGGGGGGCGACATGTCTGCCCCAATATTTTCTGCCCCCGGATCGACGCACCTGCTCTCAATGGATCGGTTTTTTGCTCTCGGGTCAACTGGGATAGGTTTTCATTTCCCTGCATGCATTGTCGCCAGCGGGAGAAAAGTAGGATACAGCACAACCAGCACAGATTGACGCCTACGACAATCTGTGTCAGTGGCGACAATCTGTGTAAGCGGCGGCAATCTTTGTAAGCGGCGACAAAGATTCTGTGCAGCGGCGACGATCTGTGCTGTAACACTATCATTTTCATATTTTATCTGGGGAAAGTAACGCAGTTGATGAAATAATGAAATAATGATATAAATTGATGTAATGTATTTTTAAAGTTTATAGAAAATGCAATCTAATTACCATAACGTACTGGCGTTTTAAGTATCTATTTTCTCTATGTTCAATATTTTATTTGAAATACATTATTTATTTATTTATATTTTCTTTGTCCAATAAAAAGTCTGAACAAATCTAATCATAACTAACGTTTTATTGTTGATGGTTTTGGATCTATATAGTCAAAAAGTACAGCACACCTTAAAGGGTAATTAACCTCAAAATATAAATGCTTATATTCAAAGATGTAATCTATTCCTTCTTGTTGTCCAACGTAGATGGGTATAAATCAAGATTTTCTCAGCAAGATTTATTGTCTGCTAGCGATACCCGGGGCTGCCATTTTCTTGATTAAAGATATCTTTAATCCGAATGCAAATTGTCTTTTTTCCTGATACAAGATCCCATTTGAGATTTAAAGGATTTAACAGATATATACATATATTCTAAAAACTTAAATGTGTTTTATATTTCTTTGAAAATTACGATTTTACTAAATATAAACTATTTTCTTGATACTATGAGGTACGCCACGGAGCGAATTAATTCAAATTTATGGATGATGACTTTCCCGAGCGTCAATGGTGACAAACTATGCATTCACCTGCTTTGAGATAATGGACTTCAAGAGTCAGAATGCGCGTTGTATAAATTATGTTCTGCTCTGCCATGCAAGCCCCAAGAAATCGATTTTCTAGTTAGCAAAACCAAACAAAAAAAAAAAAAAAAAAAATATATAAATGTCAAATTTTAGAATATATGTATACACCTTTTATGTATTTTCCATCATATATGGGGATTTTTTATAATGAAGAGAAGCAATTTAGCTCGAGGATTACAAATATCTTCCTGACCGGAACGGTTTCCAATGGTTCATGTACAACTCCATGTCATCAAGAAAATGGCAGCCCCCATGTAAAGTGTTAGCAGATGATACCGTGAGCTAGAATATCTTGATTTAAACCCTTCTCTGATATTTTATTTCTAAAGTGATACAGGTCAATGATTAAGAATATATTACACCATTGAACATAAGTACATTTATATTCTAGTGTTAATTCTCCTTTAAGAAGACAAACTTTTTTTTTTTGCAACTTACGCTATACCATAATATTTAGCCAAACATCTGCAAGACCAAATGCCCACGAGCATGACGAGATCGAACGATTCGGTCTGGTTAACCTTCCAGGTCTACTTTTCAAAGGGTTTTCTTTGAAAAGACCGAACATCATGGCATATACATGATATGGTTTATCAGTTAAAAGATTGCCTTCTTGCTTTCTTGATGATGTCAAAGATACTTTAAAACGTAGTCATTCTTAATGTCGATTATTTAGGACAACCGTCATGATTGCTATAGCCATGTCAGTTCAATCTAATAAAATTCGAAAAGAATAATTCATTGATGTATGAATATAATTATGATGCTCGCATATCAAAATGGGAGACTTGGTAGCAATCAATAGAAACGTGATTTATTGAAAGAATGAAACACATTATTTGTCTCCCATCATAACAACGGTTCTATATTGATCCAGGCACAGCGTGATCGGGAGACAGAAAATGATGCTGAATCGTCTTTGCTTACCAAAATCAAACATTAAAAAATATCTATTCTGGTCGACATGTTATAACTGAGTTGTACTCGTCTAAAAATTTAGAAATTGATGAAGAAATCGATTTTGCAATACCATTCTCCATACTGTGCATTAATTCACTCTACTGCTCCTTTGTAAAGCGCAAAAGAATATGCTGGATGCATTTCGATTCTAATATTTTAACAATATTTATGATGTCACAAACTTTTCAAAGCCTTGAGAATTCATCTTGTCGATCAGTACACCATTTATGTTTTCTTTGGGACATGCCCCCAGGAGGTTCATTATTCCGAAGGTTCGTACTCTCTGGACCTCTAGGAAGAACAGAGCCGTTCAGTTAATGGCTCTGATTAGAGCTTTCAAGCCGTTATAGTTTATTAATTCTTGATTTAATTCTTGATTTATATATTTTTGTACATGTATCTTTAAATATATGTAGGCCTATTGATGATTTGTTTAATGCAGAAAATAAAACCAACCGACCAACCAACCCAAGTTCTGAAAATGAAATGAAGTTGATAATAAAGAAGCTGAAGTTGATAATTTTGAAATTGAAGATGGAGTTGATAATTTTGAAATTAAAAATAATAGTGTTCGTAATTCCAAAAAAAAGGATTCTGTTGCATTTTCGGAATTATGAGCCCTATATCTTTTTCCCATTTATGAACTTTATTTCATTTTCGGAAACGAACTTTCGGTTGAGTCATAATGAAAATGAATGAGAAAGAAATATAATGAACTCGACAAGTCTCGTACATTATCTTAAATGTAACTTGACCTGAGTGCAATGTATATTCACTATAATGCACTCGCAAACATGAATCATCATTTGTATTTAATGAAAAATAATGCACCCTATTCTATAAAGTTTGCTAACTTAAAAATATAAATTACAAAATGTCTGACAGACATTTCATTATCCAGTAACGTTTAAGAAAAAGGTCTTTAAATGTCATAGAGCAATTGATGTTGCAATCCCGCACTTCAGGTGTACATGTATTTGCTCTACTGCTAATTTGCATCGCATGAAAAGCAAAATTAAAGGGGGAAAAAAAACTAAAAAGAAGTGGAGTGTTACTCAATTATTGAAAATTTTAAGACGATGTCCAAAATTATTTCAAGCCTTGAGAATCAAGCTTTGTGATCAGCAGAGGCGTCACTCATTTTGTTTGGGTAATCAATAAAGTGTCTATTCTTTTGTAGACTTGAAATTTCAACTTTGCCTTTGTGTTTTTAATACCCTTTTCACATTCTCCTGAAAGCTTAGAGAGAAGAGGAGGGAAGAGAAGAGAGAGAGAGAGAGAGAGAAAGAGAGAGGTGATGTTTTAATGAGCTCATTTAGTTTCTCCGGACACAATTTGGAAAACTGCCACGTGGAGAAGTTCAGCGATCCATTGAGAACACATTCAATTTGAGCCAACAATGCAGCTATCGAAACTCTTCGTGTGAAGTGAACGATGAAGCATTTCCCCCTTTTCTTAAAAACAGTGAAAATAGGTGACAATGATGTGAAAACATAGAACTACAGAGCTTGTTTATGTTAATTGAATTCGAACGTTCAAAGTGCGAAGGTGTGTGCCTATAAATGAAATTGAAATTGGTATTTGGAACGAAAATTAAACGTCTATCCAACTGGCACGAAATTGAATGACAACTTCGCGTCGTTAAATTGAATGATTTTCTCTCTAAATTGAATGAAATGCCTATTCATGAATTCGAATGCAACTCTGATGAAATTGGGCGAGAAAACTTGACTTCCGCTTTCAGATTTTAAAATTCATGTGGGGTTGCGTTCATATAATTTATTTTCATTCGCATGAAGAGAGGGGTGTGGTGAGAGCTGAACAGAGGGGAGAACGAAATGGAATGGGAGGTCGTGAGGAAAACAGAAAAGGGGATTGAGAATGAGAGCGGAGACATAGACAGAGAAAGGGAGAGAGAGAAGTGGAGAGAGGGGTAGAGAGAGAGAGGAGGAGGGAGAGTGCGAGTATGTGTGTGTGTGTGTGTGTGTGTGTATGTGAGAGAGAGGTTCGTATTTCCCAAAATTAAAAAGGGTTCGTATTTCCGAAAATGAAATAGGGTTCGTATTTCCGAAAATGAAATGAGGTTCGTATTTCCGAAAATGAAATAGGGTTCGTATTTCCGAAAATGAAATGAGGTTCGTATTTCCGAAAATGAAATAGGGTTCGTATTTCCGAAAATGAAATAAGGTTCGTATTTCCGAAGATGAAATAGGGTTCATATTTCCGAAAATGAAATAGGGTTCGTATTTCCGATAATGAAATAAGGTTCGTATTTCCGAAAATGAAATAGAGTTCATATTTCCGAAAATGAAATAGGGTTCGTATTTCCGAAAATGAAATAGGGTTCATTATTCCGGGTAAAAAAGGGCGAATTCATCACGAGCAGAGGTGTAGCAACGGGGGGGGGGGGGGGGGAGGGCACGCCCCCACCCCTCCCTCATCGGATGGCGAAAAAATAAGAGAAAAAGAAAGAAAATAGAATAGGAAAGAAGACGGTTGGACCCCTTCCGGCAACCCCCCCCCCCCCCCAACCCAGCGGCGTCTTAGATTAGCTTTAAGATTATTCCAAAAGACTTGTGCCTCCTTGCCAGTGCTCTCACAATGGCTAGACTCTAGCTACGCCACTGTTAAAGGGAAAATTTAGGATCACGATAGGATATTATGGTTTTAATTGCCATCTTCAAAAAGCAGATCATTCTCTTTTCGACGAAAAGCACCTCCCCCACCCCCGCAATGAATTTTAAAAAATGAAATGGAGACACAAAACTGGGAAGGTTTATAAAAGAGGAGAGGAGAAGAGAAAAGAGACGAAAATAAGAGGACGAGATTAGAAGAATCGAATAAGTGTTTGTGTGTGTGTGTGTGTGTGTGTGTGCGTGTGTGGAGGTGTCGTATAGTCGAACGGTTTACAGCGCTTGACTGGAAACGCGAAGGTTGGGGGTTTGATCCCTGGTACGGCACCTATGGCCTTTTTGTTGTTAAAAAAATGATAGCAACTTTCCTTTTTTTAATTTACGAGCGCGCGAAGCTAGCGACCAAAAATAATTGTGCCTTTCCGTTGTGAAAAATCATAAAAATAACATATTTCGGAATATAATCACTGAGATATGAGGATATTCGGGCACCTCACTCCCTGAATATGAGGTGTGAGTTGCCGGAATATCGGCACTTTCAAAATCCGGGGGGGTGGCTGCAGCCCCCCCCCCCCCCAATCTCGTACGCCTATGCCTATGCCTATGCCTATGCCTATGTTGAGAACACAGTTGCGATTTATTTTAACTTGCGATTGTTTCAAATAAATCGCTTCAACTCCTTATAAGGCGGGGCACTGGTTGATAAAAGCCATTAATTTAGGTCAGAATGTTTTCTTCTGCATGTGTAATTCCATATTTCTATTTTTTACGATGAGGATTGTCTTTTAGTGTTTTGTCATTCGTTATGCTTGTAAAAGTTATTTCAAACTTCAGGTCAGCGGTTTTAACTGTGGGCGGGAAGGTACTCAAAATCTGGTAACAAAATCATTATTCTATAGACAATATCTCCTTTTTTTTACTTGCTCACTAGCGCGTAAGATTTAGAAACGGAATAGTTTGGGACAGGGAACGCCCTTCATTAGGGCGAGTGAAGTGCCCAAATATTCCATATTCGGCAGTAGGGTTAAGTAATATTATTCATGGCTCATTATTACATGTTCTATATTTGTCTTTTGATGGCGAAATTGCATTTCCATTACAATTTTTAAAAAATGGTTTTATTTTTTTCTAACTCGCTTCGCTCGCTTGCAAATTGTAGAAACGGGGAGTATGATATTCTGCCAAGAGGCATCAGCTCCCCCTTTCAAAAACATTACGTGGCCATGTTCTGCTTGTAAAGATCTACTTGGAACTTTGGTGTGTCTCATTTTCCAAAGCGGTATATACATTATATAAATAACTTCAAGCCAATTTCGTTGTAGCAAATTTAATCCGGAATCCGATCATTCACTTTCTTCAATACATCAGTATGTATTTGTAATCACCGAAGCAATATCATTTTATGAGAAATGAAACATGTATTCCTGAGGCGCTCGCTCACAAATACTGGTTATTATAATAGGAACAATGATATAATGATAATAATATTAATAATAATAGCAATAATGATAATAATAATAATAATAATAATAACAATAATGATGATGATAATAATAATCATAATAATAATGATAATTATGATAGGAATTACGATAATAATGGTTATTTCTCTGGATTTTATTATAATTGTTATCATCATTGTTATGATTATTGAGTCCGAAATTAATATCTTTACACTTGGCCGTCTTTCCCCTTCCCCCTATCCGAAATACGGATTGACGCCGTATTCTCTGAATTGACAACCCTTTTTCATTTTCGGAAATACGTACCCTTTTTCATTTTCGGATATACGAACCCAATTTCATTTTCGGAAATACGAACCCTTTTTCATTTTCGGAAATACAGTCAGACCCAACTCCGTAATACCGAGCACAGGTATATACTCCGAAAACGGCGTACAGAACAAGATGAATATGGAGCCCTCATCGTTCAGTGTGTACAAAAGGCATGGGGAAAATCATGCAGTGTCAACCTGCTGTTGATAATATATTTTTCAAAAATAATGCTGCGGATAAATTTATTTCAAATGTTTGTCATTTGAAATTCACTTCATATGACGAATCATTCAAGGATTTTGAAGATAATTGACACGCAGCATTATTTTAAAGAATATGTATATCGTTGGCAGGTTGACTTTGCAAGATTTTCCCAATGCCTTTTGTATACACTGTCTCATACTGAACGATGAGGGCTCTATATTCATCTTGTTATATACGCCGTTTTCGGAGTATATACCTGCTCGGTATAACGGAGTTGGGTCTGACTGAAATACGAACCTTCGGAATTATGAACCTTTTTTCATTTTCGGAAATACGAACCTTCGGAATTATGAACCCTATTTCATTTTCGGAAAAACGAACCTTCGGAGTAACGAACCTTCGGAATAACGAACCTTCGGAATTATGAACCTTCGGAAAAACGAACCTTCGGAAATACGAACCTTCGGAAAAACGACATGTAACCATGTACATCTAAAATTCACACTGGAGCGAACTTCATTGCCTGCTTGCGGATATTGAAAAAGTTTCGTTCGATGTTGTCCCGCACAAAACAAAAAACAAGCAAAACACAAAAACCAGGGTGTTTTCAATAAACATGGACGGCAGAATCAAGTATTTTTTTATTTACTGACCGATTGACTGTATTAAAACAGTGCTTTCAAATTATTATTTTAAAAAAATGTTTCAATGTAAGGAAACAACTGGGGCACACCAATATGGAAGATAATTATTCTGAATTTAATACAGTGTTGGTTTTAAAAGATTATAATAAATGGTGTCTTTATTGTTTGCTAGGATGAGATATTGCAGAACGTATACATGGTTGACGATTTATAACTGAATCACTTTGGAAAAAAAAATTAAATCCACTGATTAATGAATTGCTTATGCGCTACCACTCTTCAAATACGTTTGCCTAACTGCTCCTTTGCAAAGTGATAGAGGACATGCGAAGTGTTGCTCGATTCAAATAAACAATTTGATGTCACAGGCTAATTTTAAGCCTTTGTGATTAGCACGTCAGCAGAGGCTTCACTAATTTGCCTTGAGCAATTATTAGTGTGAATTAGTGTCAACTCGACATCTTTTTATCCTCTCCTACTCGGTGGAACTGAAATTCGATTTTCCCCTTCATTCTCTTACCTGTTTTAAATCTCTAAAGATCTTGAAGAGAGAGAGAGAGAGAGAGGCAGAAAGAGAGAGAGAGAGAGAGAAAGGCAGAAAGAGAGAGAGAGAGAGAGAGATGAGTGAGAATGAAGTGACAAGTCATAATTACTAGCCCATGGATAAGTTCACGATCCATACAGGGTTGAGAACTCGTTGAATTTAAGCCTACAATTTTGCTCATAATTAACTATCGAACTTCTGGCTTTAAAGTTGATATTTAGCCACTCTGTCTTTTCTTTTTAGAAATCTTTTCCTCTGGAAAATCGTGTGAGATGTGAGTTGGTCAAGCGGTATGCTTAACTCTCTGCCTTTGCCTCCATATCGACTCGAAAGGACCCCGGTTCGAAATTTAGTCGCGTCTTTCGGATAGTGACGTTAAAGTTCAGTTCACATACGTATATAATCAGAACTTTGATACAAGTCTGTAAAAACCCAATTACACACACACACACACACACACACACACACACGTTTACATGGCTTTACTTCCGAGGACAACTATTGTTCCTCTATTGTTACTCGTCCTCGGACAGTCGACGGAATAAGGCATAAATTCATTGTTCGACGTTCGAGGACTATTGTCCGGCTTCCGAGGACCATTGTTGTCATGATTTTTTTTTTGTTCTCTGTCCGAAAATGTCCTCGGACATAATGCTAAACAAACGCACACACCCCACCCACACCACACACAAAAAACACACCATCGCCACGCGCAACCAACACTTATTCACATGGCTTTTGCGTCCACTTAGAATAATTCTGTGAGACTCCGCATAATAAAAGAAGCGTATTTTAATTTAAGAGTTTAGAATACAGCACGAATAAAGGTCGACACAATGTTGGACGAAACTGCTTCACTGGATTTTAATTGGACTGACCAAACCTCTTTTAATTTTTATTCTCACGAATGTAGTCTGGCTCTACTTAGAAACCAAATAATCTGCTACATCTGTCTGGGGATAGCTGGTCTTCTGTCATTTGTTACTCTCGTCATCATTCCCTCTCATCGTCGACTGCGACAACGTCGATTAATATTTCAGTTCAATATTGTCTTAGCAGATTTCATCACCATCACTGGAATCATCGTAATGGCCAGCAAATCATACTCTAAGGTAAAGATGGCAATTACTTAAAATTATCCTCTTTGAATTTGATTTTGCTGTCTGTTATCAAATATGAAAAATGTTTCCGTGCTGGTTCACCCAGTAGTACAAGGTAGGGCCCGAGGAAGGGGGGGGGGGGGGGGGCGGTCAGGGATCAACATTCAGTTACCTAAATCATTCAATTTACTTTTTAGGGCAAGCGATCGCACCCTTTCATCATGCATGTTGACAGAATGAACATTCAAATTAGAATTTCTCCCTATGAACATTGCAATTCACGGGAGCTTGGATCGCGAAAATTTGAGAATTCGAATTCATCAATAGACAAGCATGTTCGCGATTTAAGCAATGGATTTCACAATGCACTCCTTTCCTTCAAATTTTCAAATTGTTTTTACAAATAAAGTTTTGAGAAACAATATGTAAAGTCGTGTTCTTGCAATCATGGGTGTCGATCCCGGGGGGGGGGGGGGTATATATCCTTCCCAAAATTTGAGGGGGGCTTGGCCTGTATTATCATCCCCCAATATTTTTGGATAAAATAATTAGAATTATGTACATTAACTTAGAACTATAATAATTATCCAAACTCCTTATGTTTGATCTTGAAATACTATCACATTCTTTAATAATTAGAAGTAAGGAAATAAGAAATGCCATAATTTCAATGTGAAAATATCGAAAAAAATACGTTCGCTCACATTGTTCTTTTCAATTAAGGGGTTCCGTCTATTGGCGAAGATCCGTGCATTCCTTCTTTCATTAAAAAACATTTTGGAATGCTCTAAAATCAAGTTTTATAGACAGATTTTTAAATAAATCCCTGGTGTCCATTATCCTCGCCGTTCATCCCCCCAATCATGAACACGGATCGACACCCCTGCTTGCAATGTCATAGGTCAGGAATATTAATGAAAATGGTGAAAAATTATATATATTTTACCAAAAGGTAGAAATCATGGAAAAAAAACACAAAGTTGATAAACAAACTCAAGTGCCGCGGAACGATTTCTGACTATGAGGGTGGGGTTGTTGCAGGAGTAAAGGCTACGTCACACAGCTACTACGTACAATTTGCGCATATTCCACGTATGAAATTTTGGTCATTCGTGATACATGCGCGATATACGTAATTCATAAGTGTTTCATGCGTTTTTCATTCGTCGATGTGCGCAGATGTCCGTCGAGGGTTTCGGCAGACGGGTCTTTACGTGATTTCGGTTTTGAGCTGCTCAAAATTTTTGGTCGGTTGAGATTTACGCAGTTTATGCGTATTTTACGTAGTTAAAACGCAATTCTTACGTAAATCTTACGCAGTTGTGCGTGATTTTTGCGATATGCATACGCAAATTTTAGGCTTTCCACGACCGTTCCACGTATGTCCACGTATGTTTAACGGACCTTTCACGCATGTACCACAGATGTATCACGTTTATATCGCATATACGGCGCACATATCGCGTTAAAATTACGTAATTGACGCACGAATCACGAATGAAGCGCGATTTTGGGCCAGATTTGGCTTTTACGTAGATTTACGTGTTCTTTGCGTGGTTTATTCGTACTTCTTCCGTGGTTTTAACGTGGTTCATTCGTGATACATCTGTTAAAATTTCACGTAAAGACCCCAACTTTTCTAAATTTTTCCACGTATATCCACGTATGACCAAATTTTATGCGTGGAATATGCGCAAATTGTACGTATAGTGGCTGTGTGACATAGCCATTAATGGGACGAGTAAAGCGCTTGAATACGAGCGTTTGAAAATGAATTTGAAAGCTAATTTTGCGAATTTGACAGAAAAACCTATAAAATGTTTTACCCCCATGCATGGACATCGTGCAGATAATTTAATCGCTCACTTTGGGCATCCCATAAACCTTGAAAATTGTGTAACTGATACTTCTCTCCATGAATTGAAAACTAAAATTTATCTGACTTCTCTGTATGAAATTGAAAATTTTGACATCTTAAAGGGAGTGTTGAACGGTAAATACTGGTTAACGCTACCTACGTCTCTCTTTTTTTTTTTTACTACTGCACATAAACAACCTCAGCTAACGGTAGTCAGCGACTTAATCTCTACATGGCCATCATTGCGAAACAGACCGAAGTTACCTACTCCTCTGTTTCGCGTATGTTGCACGTACGTACGTGAGAGAATAGCATGGCCCGTCCGAAGAGTTGCGGATAAACCCGATTGGCCCCGAGTCAGGCCACGGGAGAGACACATAGTCTCGTCAGTTTACACCCCCTTTAATTTAAATGTTTGGTTATTTTCTATGTAAATTAGTGATTTCTCGGATCGGCCAATTAGTGTAGGTAGCAAAATCGCCTTAAATGACTATATACACGTATGTGATTTTTAAAATTTTTACTACGTAAATGAATGAAAATGATGCATAAACCGTATTCATTATTTACAAATCTACCCACAGCCTACTCGTCAAATGCTAGAAATGCGTTTCTTCACAGTGATCGGGACCAACGTGTCCCTCATCAACATCTTTTTTGTCGCTATCTATCAGCTCATCACCATCCGAATCGACCCATTCGGTGTACGCAACATCATCACCACTCCAAGATGCATTGTCGCCTGTATCGTATCGTGGTTAACTCCTTTCTCTGCAGCGGGATTTTTCGACCTCAACGCCCCAAACGCTTACAGCTCCACTGCAGAACTTGGCGCCACCACTTTACAAATGATACTTTGTTGTTTCACCGGTGTATGTATTTGCCTGATTTATCACGCTGTTGTGAAGGCTCCGTGCAATGGCAACAACCAGATAATGGGGAGAAAGGAAGAGAACAGGCGACTTCTGAGCACATTCGCCATGGTATATGGAACAACTTTGATTTCTGCTACTTTGTCTTTAGGTTTATCAATTAAAGTTAGTCAAGACGGTATAAATGCGGTCATTTACGAAAGCTGTTGGTACTTTTTAGTACTAATGTGCAGTATTTTAAATTTGATAACGAACTCTGTGGTTTACTGGTGGAGATTAAAAGAGTTTCGTTCGATGTTGTTTTGTGGGAAAAACAGGGTGGTTGCAGTAATGATCTGATATCATTTGATCGATTGACTTGACAAAAGAAGAATTTCAAATTATTTTTAATATAAGGAAGAGATTATGTGGCATACAAATGTATAAACTGAATTGTATATACAGTGTGAGTCAATAAAAAGGAAACCTATATTCAAGCCACAATATCTTAAAAACCCAGGGAAATCACTGAAAGGTATTATAATGGTACGATAGTTTATAATGTCTTCTTTAATATGATAGGCTGCTCACCAAAATGCGATCATGGATAACCGAGCATTATTAAAAAGCATGTAAAAAAAATCGTCTTTGCCAAAGTTTGGGATGAATATTGTTCAGGAGGTACTTTCATTATCCGTGAGTGCATTCAACTGCACTCTTAGAAGAGTTGGGAAAATAATTAACCAATTTTTAACCAACACTGGGCAACATACTGACCTGTTAACTATTAGTTAAAATATGCCCAAGTGATGTTGGGTAATTGCTTTGTAGTTAGGCAAGTTAAATTGCCCAATCACATTTGTTCACCAATCACATTTACCCAACCTTTTATTTGCTCAATTATTGGTTATACATTTATTTGGTTAATTCATTGCCCAACAAATTTTACCCAATAATATATTACCCAATTGGTAGTTTATCAACTGTTGGGGAAGCCAAAAGAAGAACCAACTTTGTTTCCACAACATGACATTTGCCCAGCTCTCAAAACGCTCATAATTGGGTAATTTTTGCCAAAACACTTCTCTCAAATAGACATTTGCCCAACTCTCAAAATGCCCATATACTGGTAATTATTGCCCAACAATTTCTTTCAAACAGATATTTGCCCAAATAAACTACACATTGGTAGTTTACCAACTGTTGGGTAAGCCTAAGAAGAACCAACTTTGTTTCCGAAACAAGATATTTGCCAATTGTTTCCTTTTTGCCTGTTGTGTCTTTCATATCCTATATTTTAACCTATCCTATCCAGTTGGTGCAATCTGTGTGTGTGTGTGTGTAATTGGGTTTTTACAGACGTGTATCAATCAGATATGATTATTTACGTCTGGGACCGACCTTTAACGTCACCATCCGAAAGACGTGACTCAGTCTCGAACCTGGGTCCGCTGAATCAGTTTATAACTTCCACTGGTATAGCTGGATTACAGGCGCACGCCACAACGCCCAGTTTGGTGCAATCTGGTGCAAGCTCTTATAATCCCTTTATAATTTGTTATGCATTAGGTGACAGTTAATAAATCTGGCCCACCCCAAACCGTAC
Organism: Heliocidaris erythrogramma; assembly: GCA_025617745.1. Lineage (NCBI taxonomy): Eukaryota > Metazoa > Echinodermata > Echinoidea > Camarodonta > Echinometridae > Heliocidaris > Heliocidaris erythrogramma. Next base: position 18,660,159 of record CM046857.1, on the reverse strand, counting down.
ACAACTAAAAATTCATGAATATTTATATTTAAATTTACCATCTGTTGGTAAATACATGCCCATTTATTAGGTGAATACAATTGCCACAAATTGGTCAAGCTTGCTTTAGCTGAGTTGGTTAAAATAACTTGGTAAACTTTTAACCAACTCGTGTTTGCCCAACTTAATTTGCCCAACATTTTTAAGAGTGTGCAACTGTAGGGCAGTGTTTGAGCAATTGTTGAGCAATGTTTGCCCAATGTTAGAGATTTGGGGAAAACTGCCCACCAGTTGGACAAATATTAGGCAAACACAAAATTTAACCAACTGTTAGGTAAACTTCTGTATGGCAAAATTTCCCTCATAGATTTCGACCAACCTTTCTTTGTCCAACTATTTTTCCCAACATGAAAGAACTCATTCCCAATTATCCAACTACGAGGCAATTATTCCCAACCTAGATTTAACCAATGCTGTTGGTAAATATGTGCCCAACAGTTGTGTAAATTTATTTGCCACAAATTGGTGAAAGCCTTAGGCGATCAGTTAACATAATTTAACCAACATTTTAAAAGCGTGAAAAAAAGACCATTCAACCAACCTTTGGTTGACCATCAATTTCATTCAAAACTTGGGTAGAGTCAAATTTGACATGCATCGAGAAAACTGTTATTGTACAGCTGTCCAATTTCACTTTCTATTGATCGAGCTGTCAAAGTAAGAAATACATCATCGGCTACAATGTGATTATCTTTGATTAAATCTATATGTACTGATCGCAACGATATTTAGGGCTCAATCTGGGTTTACTTTTTATTGACTTACATTGTAGTGCTTGTTTTTAAAGATTATTTTCTGTATAAATTTAAGAAAATCGAATTTGGTACATTAAAGGAGAATTTACCCCAGAATATAAATGTACTTATGTTCAAATGTGTACTATATTCTTACTAACTGGCCTGTATCACTTTAGAAATAAAATATCAGAAAAGGGTTTAAATCAAGACATTCTAGCACACGGTATCATCTGCTAACACTTTACATGGGGATGCCATTTCTTGATGATATGGAGTTATACATGAACCATTGGAAACCGTTCCGGTCAGGAAGATATTTTTAATCCTAGAGCTAAATTGCTTCTCTTCATTACAAAAAACCCATATATGATGAAAATACAAAACGGGTGTATACATATATTATAAAATTTGTAAGTTATAGAGTTCTTTTTCAATTCTCTGATTTTGCTTGAGTAACAGAGCAGAACATAATTTATACAACGCGCATTCTGACTATTGAAAAGTCCATGATCTCAAAGCAGGTGAATGCGTAGTTTGTTACTATTGACGCTGGAGAAAGTTATCATCGATACATTTGAATTAATTTGCTCCGTCGCGTACGTCATAGTATCAAGATAATTGATTTCTATTGAGTAAAATCGTAATTTTGAAAGAAATATAAACCACATTTATGTTTTTAGAATATATGTATATACCTGTTCAATATTCTAAATCTCGAATGGGATTTTGTATCAGGAAGAAAGACAATTTTGCATTCGGATTAAAAATATCTTTATGTACACATCAAGAAAATGGCAGCCCCCAGGTATCGCTATAGCAGATGATAATTTTTGTAGGGACAAAAATTTTTTTTTTCGCCAAACCTTCAAAAATCGCTCAGTAAGGGGTTATGGGGGCCCAGTTTCCCTCCATAATTCCCTGACAAGCAAAAAAAAAACAAAAAAAAACAAAACAAAAAAAAGGTCTAAAGTCTAAAAGGGGGGGGGGGGGGGGGCACAATCTAGAAAATGGCGGATCGTCTATGGTCAAAATTCATACTTCTCTTCCAAAGGGGGGGGGGGGGGGGGCACGGGCCGGCTGTGCCCCCCCCCCGGGTCCGCCACTGTACCAGGACACTCGAATTATTTCATGTCAATGTATTAATGTCATCGATTTTGTAGTTATTGCAAAAATTTAAACATATTTTGGTATATTTTCATTTTAATGTTAAGAAAGGGGAAAAGTACCATGTTTGGTGAAATAAATTGATTCAATGTTATTTTCTTTCGGTTGTATACCATTACATTAAAAGGCTCAAATTGGATACGCAGTGCACTCACGGTGGATGTCACCTTAGTCAAGTCAACATTCTTGAGCACTCGCTTCTCTCTCTCGTAATCTTTTTTAAAACTTGAAAAGTTGATATTCAGGCGAGAGAGGTCAGCTTCTCCTTTAAATTTAGAACGAAACAATATCATTGGCGTATCTTACAATTGCTACCCAATGTCAATCATGTTTCCTCAGCAAGGCCCTCTTTAATATCCCGTAGCAGAAATACAAGGTGCTAAAAGTAAAAGTCATTCAGCTCTCTAAAATTGTTGTAATAAATAGTAATACTTTAATTTGCATTTTAGGCATTTTACCAAATTTGGTTATGAATATTTTATATCAATTGATGATACTGACATAGCTACATGTACCTTACATGTTCATGTTGAAACAATTGTTATAATGATTGGAAACAATAATTTGCAACAGGTCGATGTCATAACATAAACATCTATATAGGTTTTATATACAGTGTACATATCTATAATGGCAACGTTACAATTCAATTGAAACAGTGATTCCTTAAATCTGAAATCTTAAATTTGAAATATGCTAGTACAAAAATATATATGTACATGGATATTCATAAGAGTAATTGTTATTACCAACTTGAATGAGATTATGACAATGTCGAAAGTGTGAATAAATCTAATTGTGAAAAGAAAATTACCTCTTATTTACCTTATTCATAATAACGGCCGTCTTTATTATTATTGTTAGTATCAATACTACTTTCAATATATCAGAGATATTGAATGTAGGGCGTCGATACAGCAACCCCCCCCCCCCGATCTAGATGTTCTCTTTACAAATCTATAATTTAACCTGGTTATAGTTCAGCTGACCGAGGCCCATATGACGCCTCCCCCCCCCCCCCCCCAAAAAAAAAAATAAAAAATAAAAAAAAAAAAAAAAAAAAAAAAAAAAATAGGTATTAAATATATGTTTAAAAAAGAATAAATAACTAAATTAATAAAATATCCACAAACAAAAAAAGAAAAAATTTCAAATGGTTGTCAGATGGCTCGATAGACTGAAACTTTGGTTCCGAAGGCATTCGATTCGATCTTGTGGTAAATCGGTCTTGAGGATGTTTGGTCTTGTGGGTGTTAGGTTTTAGGGGTGGTCGGCCTCATAGGCGTTCGGTCTCAGAGACCATAGGTATTGTGAAATTTGAGTCAATTTCAAAATACCGTGCCAACACCTGTGGAGTTCCACAGGCACCCCGGACCGATTTATATTAGGTAACGTGGATAAAAAAATTAGAAAGATTAAAATGATTACAAAAGTTACAACCACACAGACATTCACTGTAATCAATGACAGGATATCGGGTCCGCTTGCTAATCATAAGGACCGCTATTTATAGAAAACCGCTATTCATTTAACACGCGTTATGAAGAGTGGTCCTTATGAATGGAGGTCCTTATGAATAGCGAGGAAATTTGTGTATGGTTTTCTCGCTATTTAGAAGGACCGCTATTCATAGAAAACCGCTAGTCATTTAGTCACGCGTTATGGATAGCGTTCCATATGAATAGCGGTCCTTATGACTAGCGAGGTTACCTTCTAAACAAAAAGGCAGCTGATTTGTTTCCTCATGCCATCGCGCTATTAACCAGAACGCTACAATTTGCGAAAATATACATATTTTCCAATAATTACTTCAAAATACATAATAATGATGATGATTACAATACTAATAATAATCATAATAATACTCAGTTCTTGTATAGCATATTTCACACATACATTATAAATAGCGGGAAAATATTCGCAATATGAATTCTTAAACTATAATAAACCTGTACAATTAACATCGTAAGAAAATATATTCCCCTGCTAACACACTCTCAAATTGTCTACAAACTCTTGGAGTTCTTCAGAACCCTCTTCGGACAAAGTGCTCCAAAATTTGTCCTAATTGTGAAATAGGCTAATCGCCCGTATGCGTCATTTCTCAAATGATGTCAACACATCATTAAAATTGTCCTTTCTTACATTCAAGTAGTATCAAGTCATGACATTAAAGAAGTTATTTTTCTTTTAGTAGATGAATTCTTATCCGCCTTTCACTACTAATTACCGTTTCATTTTCTGTTTATATTATAGAATTAGCAATGTTTTTGCATATCTCCCTTTTTCTTGTTTCTTGATGTTTGACAATGAAAAAAAAATCAAATTAACATTCCGATCGACGTAAAAGAAATGTTAACAATTGCCCTCATTTTCTGGACGGAAAAAGCAGCAACTTCTCATAACCTCACTTTACCAACCCAACGTCACGCAATTTCGGAATGTCATGATAATTCAGGTGTTGACGTACTTGTTGATATCATCCTGATCCAATGACGTCATCAGTGAAACCATATCGACGTGCGTTTCCTCGTGGAGCCCTTCAACGTCACATTCCTCGATGTCGCTATCATCCAAGAGAGAATCAAAATGGCGGCGATCGTTCGGCGGATCTGGTAGGGTGACCGGATGAGGTATGGGAGGCTGAGGGGGTCTCCCTCGCAGGCGAGATGGAGATGCCGTGTAGCGCTCGGGTCCTGGGGTGAAAAATAAAATGCGTTCATGAATCAATGAGTCACGGGCTTGCCTGTTATGGGTAGCGAAAGGCATTATGAATCTATCGGGCAATGTCAACATAAATCATGTGATTAAATATTGATCGAAAGAAATGACGATTAAGCTTGGACCATAAATCTGCATCAATATTCAGTTGATACAATAGCATAGTTTCTTTACTTAGTGTTTTTAGTATTTAGTAAGATTTTTCTTCATTTCTTTCACTGATTACAAATGTTGAATGGAAGATAGTTTGTACCATTTTGTACAATTGGCAGATGTAGAAGTATCTTAAGGGGCACAGTTCTCATAAATCTCTGACCTCTGAGGATATTGTGCCACGCTGTGTTTCATAGTGTTGACAGACTATTACTACACTCTCGTGACAGCCGATTCTCTAAAGTCTCCTACAATCAAGCAAGCAAACGACAGAATATGTTGATAACCTAGTTTTTTGAGGGGGGGGGGGTATATTCGGAAAATCACAGGTTGCCGCTCATAGTTTGTACTGTCTGATACTTCGACACATCCTCATCTTCTAGCGACGCTCCTGACACAGGCATATTACATGTAACGACTGGCAATGGTTTGTTCATCAGTACAATGTATTGGCTCCAACAGAACCAGACTAAAGACCCCACCCCTGCCGATATACTCACCCGGGATTCCTCCGGGTTCAAGGTCAGGTCTTATGAAGAGCAGAGGGGGTGCTATGGTTGGTTCCATGCGCGGTAGCTTGGGGAGCGCCCCCCTGATGGACCCCTTGCTGTGATGTCGGGACAGGATTCGGTAGATCTCTCCAGCTGTCTTCTTGGATTCCGTCTTCAGCTCGCAGTAACCTTGGAAACCGAAGAAAATATGATGGAAATGAAGAATTAAAGGAAATCATACACATGGGCTATCTGAAACTGGATTAAAGTGTACGCCAATGATATATCAGATGTTACACTGTATATTTTTGGAGAGCAGTAACTACGTGATAATAGAAACATTTCTGTCATCTTCCACATACCTCTTATTAATTTTGTAATATCATCATTCATTATCCATGGCTTATCATGCTTATGTACATGAAAGTAAATGGTGCAAATTCTGCAAGAATGGTTTTAGTGCACTTATATTAAATAAAGGTATCAATATTATGACATTCGGTTGTTTTAACACTCTCCTGGCAATCCTTTTGATTTGAGTTCCGTTGATTAGGTACATGTATATTGTATTCTGGTCCCATTGCTCTCATTTCTTTAACAGAATACGATGTAATGGTAAGCCAGATATGGGCTAATAACAGAAACAACTCTCAGTTATTATTTAATTCACAATTATTATGCGGCTACTTTATTGCAGAAAATCTTCATATAAATCAAGATAAACTCCTTGGAAAAACTGCCCCAGATAACCAATCCTCCTGAATAAGTTTCTCCTGGACAACCTCAAACGAGCACAACTAACCATCCCGGACAGTGACGAATTACTAGAAAACTTTCACCCGAATAGTGACCACCCATCCTAGATTATTTGATATGAGAGGTATATTATTAGTGGATGAGGAACCTTGATGAGTATTATTTTGTTCGGAGGGGTGGTGGTCCGGGTGCGAAAGTGCCCCGGAAGAAGTTGTCCTAGTCTCATTCTCTTACCTGCGTCACTCCCGGTGCTATCAATGTGGAACCCAAGTGTTTCTTCCTGGATGCTGAACTGTGCGATTCTCTTCAGATCCCAGGCGATGCAGCACTTTGGCGGGCTGAGCGTGGCCAGACACATCGCGTGGTGGGTCACATGGAGAGCCATACGAAACTCTGGAGCCACGATGCCCTTCAACGGAAACACTGTCCAACTCTCTACCAACAGTATAAATATTAACAGGTATAATAACAGAACAAGTATTGATATATTAGGATGGAGGCCTTGCCGAGCAAGGTAACCCACAGTGTTAACCCACAGTGTGAAAACAGTGTTACAACAGGTTGAGCATTTTGTAATCACAGTATGTACGCTATGAAAATTCAAATCCACAGTATGTACGCTATGAAAATTCAAATCCACACTGCGGTGTGTCCACTCCGTTATTAGTGAGCTTTCGAATGTGTCGACTTGAACGCCGTCCTAGATCCCCCCAGCTACAATGGACTGCTTTGTGTTAGCTGCATACCGCGCTTTGTGCAAGAACGGCTCACCCGTCCACTGGCTTCTCCCTCGTCCACTAGTCAGATCGAGAACGCGTCAAACATGGTTTTACCGTCTTCTCTAAAACGTGAACTTCGCTTCACCCATTGTTAGCTTCATGCTTCACCTACTTTGTATGCAGTCAACACAAAGCAGTCCATTGTCACTGGGAAAGCAGTCCATTGTCACTGGGAGGATCTAGGACGGCGTTCTAGTCGACACATCCGAAAACTCCTTATTTTCTCGTTTGCAATATTGTACCACACTGTGCAAGATAATTGTGAACACAATGTGGTGTATCCACTCTGTGGTTTTCTTTGCAGCCTTAGTTTGTCACACGCACTGTGAACAGCCTACTGCGGTGTGTCCACTAATTTTGTTAAGTTTCTCCTTAGCCGTACTGTATCACACCGGGTGACAGAGCGTGAATACATCGTTTTTTAAACTGTGGTGCGTCAACTTTGTCATTCTCTATGTGGTAATCATATATCAAACCGTTCGACACAACGCGTATCAGTAAGGTGGACAGTGTAAACACACTGTTTTTGTTCACTATGTCTATTATGTGATCCTCTACGTGGTCCACTAGCGTACCCAAGAGGGGGGCGAGGGGCAGACTGCCCCTGACAACTTTTGACCCCCCCCCAAAAAAAAAAAAAAAAAAAAAAACGGGTGGGGGGAGGCAAACCCGGAAATTTTTTTTGCTTGTCAGAGAATTATGGAGGAAAACATCTGATAACCACCCCCCCCCCCCCCACACACACACACACACACTGAACGAGTTTGGAGGGCTGGCGAGGAGAAAAAATAAGGGTCTCCCTCCAAGCAGAATTTGGCATTTGACAAAATTTGCCCCCTTGTAAAAAATCCTGGCTACGCCACTGACATGGTCACGGTATAACTGCAGCTCTGTGTGTTTTTTTCGGGCATATTGTACCACCCTGTGTTTCATAGTATTAACAGACTACTACTACACTCTCGTGACAGCCGATTCTTTTAATAATAGAACGGCTACTCAATAATTTTAAACCTGAAGCTCGTCAATTTTACTAGAATTCAAGTCACCTTTAACATCGTAGATGTAATAGCAATATCCGAATGAATTTGATAGTTCCCTATAATTTTTTGGATAGATTATTGTAAGTGTCGAGTGGCGTAGCGTGAGTCCAGCCGTTAGGGGGGCATTTCCATTATGGGGGGGATCGGTCTTACTCGGAAAATTCAATGCTAATTTACGAGGCCACTGATTAGTCGGAAGGTTGGGGAAGGGATCCCGTCTCCTTTTATTGTCCTTACCATCTTCTCCCTTTTCTTTTCTCTCTTCTTCTCTCCCCCTTTTTGTGCCATTCGATTCATATTTCATATTCATATTTGAATAGATATTTTTGACATTGCATACTGTGGTGTGTGCAGTCTGTGGTTCTCTCTGTATAGCAACTACCATGGGCGTCAATCCTCACAGGAATTCTATTCAAGTGGGGGGGGGGGGGGGGGGGGGGGGGGGGGACACACCTGGATGCAACAATAGGGTGTCCCCCCCCCCCCCCCCCCCCCACTTGAATAGAATTCCTGTGAGGATCGGCGCGCATGGCAACTACATGTATGTATCACACTGTGTCCATTGTGTCACACAGTATGCACACACAGTTTTATAGAGCTACACAGGTTTTGCGAGTATCTCTGTATTCACTCTGTTGTAGGGTCCTATCCACCTGTGTTGGTTTTATGATTCAAAATAGAGTATTTAACAAAGAGTATGAACACACAGTTTTATAGAGCTACACAAGTTTTGCGAGTCTCTCTGTATTCACTCTGTAGGGTCCTATCCACCTGTGTTGGTTTTATGATTCAAAATACATTTTTTAACAAATACAAGCCTAGATTCACAACTAAACATTCATTGATGCCTCAGACATTTTTTTCTAGATTCAGCTGAACACATATTTCACGTGATCATTTTAATGTAAGACAACACCATTAACTTTTCTTAACTGTACAGAACCGATTGTCATTGATTCAAAATGTATCATGAATGTTTACTGTTCAAGACGTTTACAAGCCAGAAAATAATGGAACATTGGCAAGGGTTATTAATGAAGTTCATCTATGGAATCAAAATGTATCTATCCTGTATCGTTTGAAACCATACTGTTAGTATTATTTAGAAACATCTTCTTCTTAATTAATCCTTATTAATTGATACAAGTGAGTAATACGACACGATTTTCATACGAATGCTACAGTCTAACTCTTCATTATGGTCAGTGTGGATATCAACATAAGACGATCGCAAAGACTTATAAATCAACCTAAGGCGATTTAAATAGCCTTGCGCATAACCTATGGAAAATATGCTAAAAATTACAATCATATACGACGTAATCCGAACACGATTTCATTATAGGGTATTGAAATTGCCCTTGAGTTGTTTGTTCGAAAGTCCTACAATGTAAATATGAATAATTCACCCGCACCTACCGCTGACAAAGTGTGACTTGATGAATGAGTACCACGTGGCTAAATCCTCCGACGCCATCTTCTTGACGAACAGATCACGTGACACTGATTTGGACTCTTGGAAGAGGATGGTGTCGGCGGCCAGCATGATGGCCCAATACTCGATGGGTGACTTGCGTTTACCAGGTCGCTGCATCATGCCCCGTTCAGTGCCCATGAAGGTGTCCTTGTTGACCGTGTAAGCACTCTTTAAGATCTTCTCGTCCATCTTCTTGAAGATCTTCAGCTGAAACAAGCCTGGGTTGAGAAATGAGACACACCAGCAATAAGGTGCATGCATCATATTTGACTTCTCTGACAGAATAGTGTACTCATTTTTAAATTACAAGAAATGCAAATTTTAGAATTATAAAGATATAATGAAGAGATATGTCTATGTACATCGTATGGGCATATGATCTGATAAGTAGAATATAACGCATACACCTCAAAGGTATATTTCGGAACCTTTTATCTCTTTAATGCTGACTTAGTCATAGAAAGGCGATAACGTACATACAAAGGGATTCCCGTAAATTAAACAATTGAATTTCTTTTCATGCATTGAAAGCAAGCAACAGAGTCGAGACCTATAACTGCCCCCCCCCCCCCCCCGTGCAGCTGATTTCTGGTGCCATATTTAAAAAAAATGATCGATAGATCTGTAATCCTTCTGGAAATGATGATCCAAATAATAATGATCGAAATTTATGCAAGATATAGGTCTTTGCTGCTCATAATGCGTATTTTTTAGTTTCCTTTTAGTACGGAAAACAACAACCTATTTTTTCAAAGAAATTGTTTGCACGAGAAGTGTCTTGAGCATGATAACAGCCTATTAGTTGTTGATCAATTGAAATGCGGTCTCGTTTCAAGATTTCTTGGTTATGTATTCAGGGATCCGTTCCCACAGCCATGGAGGTATGGATATCTTATCAGTTTAGATTAATTCCATTCCGAACATTTGAATTGACTTCTTTTGTTTAGTTATAAAGAGTGACATTTCCTCCTGGTGATTTTCATGTTTTTCTTTAGTTTTTCAGACTTCTCTATATGAGCTAAAATAAGTAAATCGCTCTCAGCTTAACATTTGAACACCATGTTTCTTTGGAGGGGGAAAATAGGGAGATGTCAATATCAAGATAAACAAAAGTTCACATTCTTACCAGTCTGTGTATCACCTTGGAAAACCACCCATCTCTGAAAAAAAGAGATTACAATGTAATTATGTCGACCATATTTAACGTGCGAAGTATTTTTGTCATACTGGCAAGCAAAAAATAACAACATAATTTCCTTTAGGCGAATAACGACATCAGTATCATAATAAATGACGTTTCTTCCTTTACCATTTCCCCTCTTTTTATGTTCTTGAGTCCCCTAGTTCTTTCTGTAATACTGAGCTTAGGGAATCATTATACGGTATATGATAACAAAATTAATGTCTTCCCCTTCTTCAGGATTTCACTAAGGCTCGTCCGGTTTGATTCCTGGAAATGGTAAATCCTTCATTCGTTTTACCTAGCTCCCAGTTTGGCGGTATTTGATCTTCCAAGCCAGATATGTCTTTCGGATTTTGAAAAGGTCTTATGGCTACGTGTGGCATGTTTATCTTGAACTTTAGCAATCCCTTATCAACCTATAAATGGTAAAATCCGACGCCGGGGGCCGTTCAAGCTTTACGTAGAAGCCTGCAACACAATGAAACTTCAAAGATTTCCAGATGGCTCCGCATTTTCCAAAAAAATGAGATGTCTTCCGGCATTTCCCATATGTGAAGATTGTTCACCCCCCCCTTTTTATTATTCAAGGAGACTTTGTATTAAAAAAAAAACTTTCGTTGGGCGTTTCATGTATAGAGTCGGTCATGGGATATGCTTCCCCAAATTACCCCTTGATTTTGTTCATTCAAAAACAATCCAAATTTTGGATATTGAGGATATTGTCACAAAGTACCTTCAACGCTCGCTTATAGCCGTCCGCTATAGAACGACTATTACATGGAAAAGTGCCCCCTTTCATGCATTCCGTGGATTCAGAACATAAATTGCAATAATAAAAGAAAGTACATTTTCATAATGATAAACTGTTTAGAAAACATTTTCATATATACATGGTCAAAGAATAGTGCTTGAGAGAAAAGTTTTGTTGAGCGAACACCCGGTGATCCGATACTTCAGATTAAAGGGATACTCAATCGCAGATTGTGGACGTTTTTATGCCGCGAGAGGGCACCGTGATCGTTACCTGATTAGAGTACCTTTATACAGAGAGTAGCGACATAGACGTCTGACTTTTCGTGAAACAAAATGGCGTTCAAATCATGAGTTGTCGCTACTCTCTTTATGTAGGTAGGCCTACTCTATACCTGATCATGCCGTTGCCCCATGGGGCGCAGACTTCGGACAGACTAGTCACTGTGCAACATGCACGCTCCGCCTGAGCTCGAGCTCTCGTGCGTGATTTGGTCGGCTTTGTGCAGTCCGAAATATAATCCCAGTGGTCCCACGGACGCGTGCGACGCACAAAGTTTGTGTACGAGTGAATGAGGCTTACGCAATCCTGAATCTCCCCACGGCCGCCTGGTGGCGTATCCCTTTAAAGGGCTGGTCACATTTGTCCGATAACGATAACGAGATTTTTCATTATAGGTACACCCTAGAACCGCTCTATATAGTAACAGACAAAAGCATACTCACTATTACTCACCATAAAGTGGGGTGTACGTTACTTTAATTGAAACTCTCGTTATCATTTTCGGACAACTGTGAACAGCCCTTTAATATATATCTATACAGCGCCATGAGCGTCGAAAGGCGGACCTGCGCGCTACACAAGTAGCCACTATTATTATTATTATTATTATTATTATTATTATTATTATTATTATTATTTATTATTACCCTAATTGATGAAAAATTTGGCGGACAGCAGGCGCCCATTTTTTTGCAGGCGCCGCGGAACGTCTTGGAAAGTGGAGGGGCTTAATGGGGGCCTGCGTTTATACCAAATTTTGCACTGCCATACGTTTGCACGTGTTTACTGGAAAAAAAGTGGGGGGGGGGGGCTGCAGCCCCCAGCCCCCCGGTTCCGCTGTCCCTGTTTTGTGATATCAAATGGGCATCAGTAGCAAATGTTCACGAAGTTTAACATGGCATTATTCAAAAACGTGCGTAATACACCGTTGTATATAATACTCGATGAGCTCGTGTCTTATGCCACAGTCACACCGCCAAACCGCACCCACACCGAATCCAAACCGACCGACTGTTGGCCATCGGTGGCAATTGTTTGTTTGGTCTATTGTCGGTCTGGCGTCGGTCTTGTTGGTGTGACTGTGGTATTACACAGTAGATTATTTCTTATCTACTATTGTCTCCTTTTGGTGACGACGGCGTTAGCCAAAGCACGATTATGACGAATTTGGGTTTCCATATTGCAAAATGTGCGACCTGGCAATGAGCTCAATTTGCATTTAGATTGCAGCTTGTCACAAGCATGGCAAAAAACAATTCCACGGTAACGAAGTTACGATTAAGAGAATATTTTGTTTCATCTGCATGCATGCGGATCCAGGGATGAGCCCCTAGTGGATAGGGCACTGGACTGTGAATAACAACAAGGGATGGAGATCGAGTTCCCACCACAGCACTTACGTCCTTTCGAATGACACTAATCTGCACTTTGCTACATAAATAATCGGAAGAAGTTACTTGAATGTTTCAGCGCCTTATTAGGGCAGCTAGGCTATAAAGCCTGTGTAATAATCCAAAACAGGAACGTCATATATAGACATTGCTAAATATGTAATATTCGCTACACTAAAACTGATTATCATCAATTTATTATTATGATATCTGAAATGGGCAGCTCCATGTAGACTTGGCCAGTTGTTTTTTAACCGTGTTTTTGTCCTCTCACGTGTGATAATTATAACATGAACATAATTTTGCTACAGATTCGTCCATTAAAGAAAGAGAGATAGGAAGCGAAATGAAATGATAAATAATCACTCATCTCACTAGAGAACTGCAGAAGAAAGTGCTCATCAAGTATATGTGATCAGCAAAGAATGCTCGCCTATGTTATAGAGGGAGGGGGGGGGGGGCACTCGTTTTTCCTAAGGTTAATAATTCTGAAACACAAATTTCAGGTTGTTCATAATTCCAAAAATAAAAAAGGCTTCATAAATCCGAACATTATTTTGTGTCATTACTCCTGATTCCGAAGATTCATGATTCCGAATATTCGTTATTCCGAAGACTCGTCTATCCCAAGGTTCATAATTCCGAATATGAAATAGGGTTCATATTTCCGAAAATCAAAAAGGGTTCATAATTCCGGAAATTAAATAGGGTTCTATTACACTTAATGAACCTTTTTTTTTCATTTTCAGAATTACGAACAATGCGAATAACGAACCTTCGGAATTATGAACCTTGGAAAAATAAATGGAACCGTCAGATAAGCCTAGGGAGCAAGAAAAAGAAAAAGACCCACCTTTCGAAGGTGGGCGGTAAAACAGAATTGGCAGGCGGGGGCGCAATGGGCATTTATGCTCAAGGATATGTCTGTAAATATAAATGCCAGAAAAAGGCGCAAACAAGCAGTAAGAGGTAGACAGGTTTGTGACAATGAAGATGCCTTCAGAGGCAGCCCTTAATACAGGCCTTTTTTGTTTAATCGGCACGCAACTACTGTTTCCATTGCACCCTAGAACCGACGCAACGTCCCTGAGAGAATATCCGCAAGGAACATCGATAGTACTTTTTTTCCTCGAGCTTATTTTCCAGACCCGTCTTTATTTCCCAATCTATCCACCGACACCGTTATATGAACATTTGATTTCCTTTCGTCGGACGGGGTAGAATTTCGTCCATCCTGTCGACGATGGCTGATAGTAATGTCAGCAAGGAGGTCACCCAATCGATCTGGAGGCGGTTGACGACTGTTTGTACAACCAAGGCTCATATCCGGCGACGTCATTGAACGCCCAATCAAAGCACAGGAATAAGACTGCACACTTTTTTTGAACCGCCTACACATTTTTATCTCTTACTCTGTATATCAAAGAAATTATGGAAACATAATCACTCTCAATAGGAAACAGCAAGTGAATAATTCAATTTCATTTTCATTCCACTTATTACCAATTATGAATTACGGAAACTTCTTCAACAATGTTTTTGTAAAATAAGTTGACGACATATCATGTAAATATAATGAAAGTATAAAATGCATTTGAAAAAAATATATATATCTTGTGTCCTTTCATCATATAAATAGTATATATACTAAATAGTATAGAGGTGTCGTAGTCGAGTGGTTTAAACACTTGACTTGAGATTGGAAGGTCGTGGGTTTGAACATTTTCCACTCTCCACCCAGGTGCTAAATGGGTACCGGCAGGAATGACTTCCTTGAATGCTTTGAGCACCAAAGGAAGTCATTGCCTAGCTAGAGCCAGGGTAATATTGGATCCCCTTGAGCACCATTCATGGTGGATATAAATATCCAATATTATCCTTATTACGTAATCTGTAACCTGTAACTATATAGTCCATTGCCTGTGTATTCATTCATGCCAAGAAAACCATGATATTGTTGATGATATGAAGCCTTTTTGATATGTTTTTTCCGTTTTCATAACTGTGTTTCTTCTAACCATGTTCATGATGTCACCAGCTGTAAACAATACACACCTGTTCTGGATTTGGATATAGCTTATAAAAGGGGCCTACGCGGCTGTATAATATTATAAGGAATGGTCTTTCGTAAACCCCATGCATACTGGTAACCATTTTTACTACAAATGCGATATATATATATTTCAAATGTACCCGAAAAAAGTAGTTTAAAAAAAACAAAATTAATGCAAAAACATATCCCATTAAATAACAAAGCTACCAAATTCTGATTTTTGTTAAACGCAGAAAAAGTTTGTTTTACTTTGCTTATTCCTCTAAATCCCTGGCATGTAAGATGCTTTCAGTTTTACCGCAGAACAAACCGAGATTAAAGGACATTTTCACATTTTCATCATAATAAAATGAACACCTTTGTCGTTCCATATGACACAAATATAACCTTATTATGATGATAATTATAATTGCCTTGACTTGTCGAGTGCGTTTCTTTAAAAAGAAAACTTCCCATGCTTGATAGGAACAACGTGATATGGATGTCAAAATATGCATTGAATATTAACAGAATTAATGGGATTAAAAGATTTTAAAATTTGTCATAATACGTGGCAAAACAGGTGATATAAATATATATCACCATTTTCGTGAGTTGAAGATAAATTATCATTTTGATATTCAGACTTATTTTATTCTATATCATATCAATGAAAAACATTTGAATAGACCTGTTCACAAAGTTATTCAAATTCATGGATGTTTCTTTCCGTGGGACCTAATAATGAGGTATTCCATTAATATGTTATTAATGAATGAACTACAATGCCTGGAATCCAGTTTGCATACATTACTTATTGCTATGTCTGACAAGCCTCTGACAGCTTTCACGTTTTCAAGAACAACCTATGTTTTTTAAGGTAAAGCAATGCTACGCTACTTGTCTCCGAATAATACCCCTAAAGATATCGATTATTAAGCGGAACTTGCCAGTCTCATCCAGACGAAGGGTTGTCTCAATCTCCAGCGGATGCAGAGTTACTATGGCAACCAACCCGCATCTACGGTTCTTCATGACGTCTCCTTCCCTGCATGGACATGCATACAGAGTGATCCAGGGATATCTTTTTTCCTTGATCATTATACCACATTATCTCCTTATTTTCATATTGTTTTCGCCGGCCTTGTTCCTGAGCTGTTCATTTTCGAGCTTAGGATTCAAACATGAAAGCATTACTTGAAATTACTGAGCAGTTTTCGTTTTCTTCAGACAACTTAAACTTGGCCTTTTTAAAGGTACTCTTAACATTGTGACATGGACATTAAAGTATTGTATGTTTATTTGGCTTCGAATGATAGAATAGGTACTTTTTAAAACAGATTATCAATGTTTGCTGCGCGATGTATCTTTGGTTCTGTGGTTTGGAGATGCATTAAACAATCCATTATTACCACAGAAGATGTGAGCATTATAATAGTGCTAGAAATAAAAGCCAGATCAGATCTGATCGGGTATCAAGGTTTTGTAAGAATAAAAAGTTAACGTCTATTTTGATTTTTTGTTTAAATGTGTAAATTTTTCACTCATATACGAATAACCTTAAAATCAAAGATAACATCATAAATATTGGGGGGGGGGGGGGCAAGAAATCCAATGACACTGTCACCATCCACATGATATTCCTTCCAATTACATTTTAGACTGATTGACGGTCATCATATATTCTCAGAAGTTAATTAATTTTTTGCTAGTAATGATATTTGATAGCAAGTGACAACCGACTATTGACAAGTGATGATGAATGATGATACACATGAATACAGCAAGGTAACTTTAATGATGTCAATAGTGTCTAGAAAGAGAAGACAAAGAAGAAGGAAATGAAAGACGGGAGTAAATAATTAAAAAAAATAGAGAGGATGACTATTAGGTGTTAAGACGACGTTGCGAGCAAATTAAAACAAATGGAAATACAATAAACATTGAAAGGGTAATGACTTTTCGGTTATCTGATAGCCTTACTATGCTATCGTTTACCACTCTGCAGTATAATCCTTAAACTTTTTAACGATAACAATAGTGATTCTAAAAAAATATTTTCAATACCGTGACGCATAATTTTCATACATTAGGAAGTGTGTAGGGGTAATGGGGTACTCTTTTTTTTAAGGTTCGTAATTCCGAAGGTTCATAATTCCGACACACAAAATTCCCATACCACTGGGTGGTGTTTCATAAAGCTGTTCGTAAAGTTACGCATGACTTTACGAACGACTGGAACATGTTCTTAGGTGCTATACTAATCAGATTCTCAATCATTTAGTACAAGAACTGATCACCAGTCGTGCGTAAAGTCATTCGTAACTTACGAACAGCTTTATGAAACACCCCCCAGGGTTCATATATTTCCGCAAATAAAATAGGGTTCATTATTCTGAAGGTTCAGAATTCCGAAAAATGATGTTTTATGGTTCTATTACAATTTCGGAATGATGAACCTTCGGAATTATGAACTTTCGGAGTAACGAACTTTTGGAATAAACGAACCTTCTGAAATAAGAACCTTCTAAGTAATGAACTTCGGAAACACGACATTTAACCACACAAACCGGTGTGATGAACAGTTACTGTGCAGATAGCAGTGATTTTACAAGTAAGATGAAGTATATAGAACGAAGAGAGACATAATAAAAGAAATTTGACCAGGCATATTACACTTTCGACAGAGCTGGAGCCATTAATTACAAATTTGTCACAATAAAAGGAAGTTTACTTTTAAAATAACTTCCACGGCTTGAAGATTCCTTATCAACCACGGCGCGCAGAAAGGTTTCAGAAATTCGAAGTCACGAATTTGCTCCAAAAATCTACTTCTGTCTGTCATTCTACTTTTACTCAAGAACACCGTCATATCAAGTTAATAATTGATGATAAATATCTTTTTGATTAAGTTATCACGTGACTGAGAGGACATCGTTTGAAGATTACGTCAAAGTCAGCCTAAAATATGAAAATGATTGATCTGCGTGAGGCAGAAAACGAAGATAAATTATCGTTGCAATAAATAATTATGAAACGATAAAAAGAGGGGAGTGGGGACGGATTACGGATGATCAAACTGCATCTGTAAAATGGTGAGTTGGCGGGCGACTGGCTGAAATGCTCCCCAGTGGGGTGGAGAATGGGCAATATAAATGCAGAATCGTAATTGATTCCAATTACCTTGGTAATAAAACACTGTGAACCTATTTGATCTGCACTTCAACTGGAAAGGGGCTTTTTTAAAATCCATTATAAATATAATTAATTTCAATATTCATCATGCATTATTATTATTATTATTATTATTATTATTATTATTATTATTATTATTATTATTATTATCAATGATAGCATGACATTATTATTATTTGTAGAAGTAGCAGTGGCACTGAAAACGAAGTAAACAAGAGGAAAAATTTGAAATTACCTACCGGATACGGGTCTAGATCTGTGACAAAATGACATTTTCTTTAAAAAAAGGTCATTTTTTTTGCTCGCTAGCTCGCAAGTATTCAGAAATCGTGCCGCGTATACATTTTGTTCGGCCCCTAAAATTGTTTGGCTCATTGCGCCACTGAGCAGTGGCGTCATTACAGGCCTACACATAAAGTCAAGATTTTGTATTCTTTTCCCCCGATTTTCAACACTGTCATGTATTTCTTGATTCGCATTCACATTACATTGCAGTGTATTATGAGAGTAAGAAATACAAAAAGGAGAGAGAAAGAGAAACATATATAGAGAAGGAAACTGGGTATGATATAGAGGAAAGGGTATATATATATATTTATTTATTTATTTATTTATTTATTTATTTCTGATATTTATACAGGGTGACTCATATCACCAATTTGGTGATCTTCCATGAGGCCCTGTTTGGTAACAATAAAACAAATAACATCAACAATAATCAATATATATAAATACACAAGCGTAAACACGTATAATACACATTAATCGGTATCCTCATTAGTTAAGTAATCATTCAGTAATATTCATTGACTATTTACAAGAATTTTCGATATATATACGCATATAGGTCTATATTACTAGCATCATTGTGATAACATATTTCCTTACTACTTGTACATGTACACAGTCGAAGCGATTTCTTGTTATGGCCGGGGGGCACTAGCATTTAGTCATTATTTGCTAGCCATTTTTTTAAATTTAGTGTTCCGAATTTGCGGGAGGGGGGCACATGTCACCTCCCACAGTCTCCCCGGGATCGCCGCCCCTGCATGTACATAGTTAGTTTTTATTTCCTTCAACCATTATGATACTTTTAACTCTAGGGGTACGCTTTTAATTAATCACTTCCATATAACGTCTATCAAGAATGAAATATTATATCTTATTATAATGCCTGATTTGAATGTGGTAAACCACATGCATGTCTCGATAAATCTTACATAATTATGCATCATTTTACGGTAAGTACATAGCCTCATCCGGCAGTGACGTATCTACAGGGGAGGGGGGGGGGGCACGTGCCTCGGGCGGCACTTGGAAAGGGCAAAAGAGAGGGGGGAAATGAAGAAAGAAATGAAGAAAATTTTAAGGATTATGCGCCCTCGAATCCGCATTAAAAATACATTTTCTGAGGGTTTAAAATGCGAAATTTTTTTTGAAGCTCGGTCGCTTTGCTCCCTCGCATAATCATTTTGTTTCTGGATCTCGTATTTGGATCTGGATCAGGATTTCGCATCCCCAGTATATATAGTTTTTAAATAGCTTTTTTTGAAACGGTTCAGAATTTGAAAAATAAAGATGCAATTCTCTCTGCTTTGCTATAGCTATCTGTAATATATATTGTGCCCCCAATATAGGATGAGGTGTATAAAATAGCGTTTTTAAAACTCTATTCAAAATATTCAAACCTCTCATACCGCTCAATTCCTGGGTAAAATGAGCAAGAAATTGTGTTTTTCAGGGTTAAATATGCAAAAAAGCGTAAATCTACCATTTTGAAAATGTTGTGACTCCTCGAACCTTTTCAATGTTGATTTATCATTTGAGTTTATGGAATGTATACCTGCATAGAACAAATGAAATCGTTTAGACATTATTCTTACCTTCTTTGTTTTGATAGTCTTAAGGCATAGTATCTGGTCCAAGTACCCGGTCCTGATCCTCCTTTGGCTGGCTACGTCTTCCTCTGAGATCTTCCTACCGACGAAACTTCCTCCTGTCATCCTGCTCAGGGCGTACGATCCTGTTGAAGATTTTGCTGAGACAGTAGGATCCGCAGACAAGTGGAAAGAGGTGCCAGGTGGCAATCGGTATAATTAGAACACGTAACTATTCACGTACAATTACACTCTCATAATTATGTTGTATATATTATTATGTGTCTTTCTGTATTTTTTGTTGATTATGACCTGTATGTATATTTCAATTTTTAATGCATGTAAAAAAAGGCAAGACGAACTTCCTTATATAGACAATGAAAAAGATAACAATAATAAAATATTACCTCTCTAGTTGTTTTGAAGTTGATGACTCAAACTGGTTTTTATGGGGTATACACTGAAACTCTGATCCAAAGTCGGATGTCGGCTGGAATCCCTGTTCGGTTCTATGATCATTCAGGATGTTTAATTCACAGTAATCACTAAGTTATTCCGTTACAGTGAATATGTAGGCCTATTTCTATAACTGATTGAAAAGGAACGAGAGCGATTTCAATTTTACGACGTGTTAAGAAGAAACGTCGGAGTTTGTAAAATCACATCAGCAAGGAATACGCTCACACAATCGTATTGCCTGAAATATGCTTTCACTGCTACGAGAAGCCTTCGACTTAAATATTTTTCCAGCACTTTCCATGACATTTAACATGAATATTTGTCATGTAATCCGATGTACTCCTGAGACAAAACAAGACAAGAAATGCATAAGAGTTCAAGAAACGCCGAAGGAAAATTCAATTTGACGCACTAAAGAAGGCAAGTACAAGGTCCCACAGAGACACGTTGGATAATGACGTTCGCGCGCACAGAAAATCATTTTTTTTTCGCAGTGCAACTCGTTAATCGATCGTCTACGAGTCTGCATGGAGGCACGCGTGCACAAGTTTATGTAACATGATGCAGAGATGCCATTTGCGGGTTTACGAGCCCAATTAGTGCCCCGACGGGCGGCCATGGTACGGGTAGAATAACGTATAACGTAAGCGAGTCCTTCAGTTGAGGAGCATTGCCTACTACTCGTTGTAATCTGTTTCCTGACAAGTTAGGAGTCACATCCCGCGGGCGTATCCCACTCGTAATGAAACGCCAATTTCGCGTCGAGATGACGGATAAGCCAGTGAATATAAATAGGCTGGCTATAGATATGCAGTCCGGAGAGTAAAAATATAATTATGCCGAAAAGCGGGCGTGTTGTTGGTAGATGTATGAGACATATTAGACAGAGGTGATGAGAATGAAATGAACATAGTATACAGAGGGAGAGACGGAGAGAGAGAGAGAGAGAGAGAAAGAGAGGGAGGAGCTGGTAAGACAAGGAGAAAAGGGACATTAAAGGGAAATTCTAGGAAAAGGAATTCATGATGCAAAGCTAGTGTGCAAACTTATATACATTCATTCAATTCATTCTGTCTATCAATGTAAATTTGGTTTTCTTACATGTAAAATACGTAATCATTACAGAAGAGGAGAAACGTGATAAAGCAATCGACATACTTGAAAAGGCACAAAAACAATGCCTAACACTCAAATAACAATTGCATACAGTACTTTGCTTCGTGAATGACCGAATTTCACTACGAATATATTGAGTTCTTTTAAAAAAGTGTCATGGGAAATTACTTTTAGGTGAATAAATGGTTGCGTTTTGATTTATATGAAAGGAATTACACATCAATAAACACAAATTACTCGTAGGCCTATCTGTCTTTCAATGAAACCAAAATATTATCATGTAGTTCAATTTCATTTAAAAGCTATCTTATGCTGGATGTTAGAAAATGGATTTCATACTGGCATTAAACAAAATCAACTAGCTATCAAGTGGAAATTTTATGCACACATGAAAAAAGTATCGATACCATAAAAAAAAACACGTAAAGATAGAGGGGCAAATTAGAGTAATAGAGAACAAAATATGGCCTACACACAAAAATGACAAGAGTAAAACTTTTGTCTTAAAGACATACTCAACTGCAGATTGTGGACGTTTTTATGCCGCTAGAGGGCCCCGCGATTGTTATCTGATCATGTCGTAGCCCCGCGGGGCGCAAACTTCGGACAGACTGGTCGCCCCGCGACATGCACGCTCCGCCTGAGCTCGAGCCCTCGTGCGAGATTCGGTCGGCTTCGTGCAGTCCGAAATGTAATTACAGTAGTCCGACGGACGCGTTCGACGCACAAACTTTGTGTATGAGTAAATGGGGCTTACGCAATCCTAACATTTCCCACGGCCGCCTGGTGGTGTATCCCTTTAATCAACTTGCGACTAAACTTTATAAGTTTTCATTCCCTCAGAAAAACTTAATAGAACTTTAATACCAAACCAACAGACCCGTAACCCTATATGTCTTTGCGTTATGTCAGGAACATTAAACGGATCCTGACTTTTGCATGCGTATAAATGTGTAAAACGAAATAAAACGCATTTAAAGAAAATTGATGAGGGCTCCATACGAAATCTGTAAATCAACAGAAAAGTGACCAGAAAAGTCACAGATGACTATAGATTATTAAAATTCCGTTGTAACTAAAGACGCTTCATGCTGAAAAAATAACATTATATCGAAATTAAAATGATAAAATTTGCAAAAATAATTAAGGAGAAATGGGGGAAATGGAACGTCTGCTGCCCCTGCCCCAAGCCCATGCAAATAAGGGCCCAAGAAGTGAATTTCTATAGATCACACTGGCTTGGATGCCCCACCCCCTCCCATGACGCAAAGGTCCAAATACGCCACTGTTGGCCAATACCATGCATAAGAATAATGGATTATCCTCTTAAGAGAAAGCAGAAGGAAAGGAAATACATATCCTCCAATTTCCATTAATTACAACTTCACACCATTAAATATTATGTTCTTTATAATGATGCTTGGCATCATTAGCCCAACAGACAAAAAGAAACAAAGAAGAAGAAGAAAAAAAAAAGAAAGGAAAGAAAACTCCTTCAACTGTGTGAGTTCTGGAGGGCAAGATGATAACAGGTTTTCTGCTATTTTCTTCTACTTTTCTCCTTGCTTTTTAAAAAACTTTTTAGAAATATTCAGTGGCGTATCAAGGGGGGGGGGGCGCAACAGGCGCGCGCCCCCCTATTGGCCGTCGTAAAAAAAAAATATAGCACTATATAGCACTATTTTGCATCTCAGCCCTTCTTCAGAAGCAAAAATTTCTCCCCCATGACGGTGATCAATAATTCCTGGCGCCCCCCCCCTATTGGGAAATCCTGGATACGCCGCTGATATTTATACCTCAGTAGGCCTATAAACTTATAAAATTTATAGGCTTTGTTTATCATTGTTATCACAATTATTATTATTATTATTATTATTATTATTATAATTATGATTATCAATAGTATTATTATCATCATTATCAATATAATTATTATTATCATCATCATTATGATTTTTTTCATTAATATTATCACTATAATTGCTAATATTATTAGTATTATTATTATTATTATTATTATTATTATTATTATTATTATTACTTTCATTATTATTATAATTGTTATTGCTTGTCACATATTCGGACAGAAGCTTGCCTTCCTCCCCCCTTTAATTATCAAAGAATTCTTTTTTCTGTTAACATGTACGTACATACAGCGACGATTCGAAATTAAATCGCCATTCTGTAATCTGTATCCAGTTTTCGCAGCTTGTTTTGCTATTGAAATACCGTGGGTTCGTCTACCGTAGATGTAAATGAATTACTGTGTGTGCGTGTACGTACATGACTCTACAAAACACACCTGTTGCTCGAAATCAGGTGAAAGTCATCCAGATCCACGCAGTATATCGGTATACAGATGCGGTATGCAGCATAGCAGAGCATGCAGGCAGAGCGAGCACGATCACAATATATGTACGGTATACACACAGCGCAGTCCAGTAGCGAAAGGTGACGGTGATGGACTGTCAGAGGAAGCAAAATAATATGTGAACCAGGTGAGTCCATCTCTCCATATGGTATAATATAAATTACTAGGAATGTAACCACATTGTTGCAATTCAAATTGATTGGGGGTTACTTAAAGATAAACAAATTGCGTGGATTTTTCGGACATGACCAGACGAGTCAAATTCTGAAATCGTGGTCCCATGTGTATGTTTTCCTGTGTTGTGCTGCTAAAGTAGTGATGGAGAAGAAAACGAATTGGGTTTTTGTGGCTGAGTGGTAGCGCGTTTTACTTGGTTTGTTACCAAAGTAAACATGAATGATATTACTCTATTGATTTGTCATCCAAACATACACACATGCTAGATATGGAGCAGTGGTGCCCAGAGGCGTCAGAACGTCGGGCTCGGACAATGCATTAGGGGGACATCTTCTGTCTGGCGGACAAAAGAATGCCCCGATTATCTTCTGAAGATCATACCGCGCTAATATAGACCAGTTCGTAGTTAGCGGATGGTACAAATTACCCCAAAATATCCACAGATATTTTAGACATGGAGGGTCCCTTTATGTGCACTTCAGAAAAATAACCCTGGGAGTGATAGAGGTGCCTCATGAATCGTTTTTGTTTCCCCCTTTAAAAAGAATACTTCCACCTGGATATCATGGAATGCACCATTAGTGCATAATTGAATAATGATTACATGACATTCATGAGCACATATCAAATATTAGTGTCAGTGGGTTTTAGAATTTGGTACAGATGACCTTTATCTGCTCATGCTCAGATTGCATCTACGAACTGGCTTATTGTTGTAAGTTGGTATTCTGCACATTGTTCTAGTAGGATATTATCTCTCTAATGATCGCCTTTATATTATCTTTGACACGCCCATTTTTGACACTTTACCAATCAAGATAGATTTCATGTACATGTAGGTAGGTCAACCAATAGGAGCAAACATCAGGATGCGCTTTGTGCGTATGTCAGTTTCGGGCGTAGTTATTAAATTACGCTTTTTATAATGCGCCATGCGCTATTGGACTGCAATTGGACTGCACGTATGTCAACAATGTTGCCTACTTTTTGTTCAGTAAATTTGATACCAAACTCAGGTCGAGAATATTCTGTAGAGTACACCCACATCCTGTTTGATATAATGATAATAATAATGATATTCTGGATTTATATAGCGCCTTATACGTCAGCGATGTCTCTAAGTGCTTTAGAGACGTATTATTTTATGATTTCATGCACCTTCTCCACTCCCTGGGGAGCATTCCAGCCAGGCGCCTTTTGCAAATGCTCACAATGCTGATCAATCCACAATGACTTTCGCATCCTACCGGGTACTCATTTAACACCTGGGTGGAGAGGAGCAATGTAGATAAAATGCCTTGCTCAAGGTCATAGGTGCCGTGCCGGGGATTGAACCCACGACCTTCGCATATACCCTTTCCCAAAATACAGTGAAAAGCAATTATTTATTTTTATTTTTTTAAATTTATTTATTATTTATTTTTGGGGGTACATTTTCAAATTCAGAGTGTGGAGGTGAAGGACGCTTGAAGAGAAATATAAATGTTGAAAGTTTGAATATTCATGAACCTCACATTGACATACAAGTACATGTATATAGACCCCTGCACCAAACACTTACAGTAAGTTTCATCCTATAATTTGACCCCTTTAAATCTCAAGCAAACAAAAAGTGATTCAATATCAAATCTTTCACCCACAACCATAATCAAGCTTCACAGAAATGTTCAATTTGGGAAATTAGGTGATAAGAGTGGGCTTCAGATTTGAGCCCTCTATGTCCATTCTCATCATCAGCCTATCCGAAGTACTGTACATTTTCACAGTCAGACCGCAGGTTGTATGCAAATGAGCAAAAATCGCGCATTTTATTTCCAGTGCCCGAAATGGACTCTCTCCCTGCACCCAGTCGGCTGTATCGCCTGGTCATCTTTAAAGTTATGTTCTTCAATAAATATAAATGCTATGCTCATTAGACTTTCTGCAATGATAAATGAATAGTTTACCAACACAGGGATATTTTGTTTTAGTCAGAATTTTAGAAATAAGTTGTTTTAAGATAACTGATGAAATAGTCATACAAAAGCCTTTTTTTCACAAGATTTCAAGTTGTTAAAAGACATATAAAAAGTATATGAGCCGCCATCAAGACACATATGTATCGAAGCGCTGGAATCTCATCTTTTTCATCGTTACATTCAAAACATCCATAGATTTATGACAGAGTCAGGATCCAGCAATATTCAGCCTCAGATCATCCGACCATGGTCAAGACCATAGAATCTTAGCCCTGTGATTGGCAAGCAAGCCATCTGTAACCAAGTGCGCGTTGAATGAAACAATGCGCAACCTGTTGCTTCATCCTTGCGCAAACATGCGCATAGCTGTTGCCAGGCTGTGAGAAAACATCTTGCGTGGTGGTAACCAATCGGAATGCTGGAATTGACTTTTTTAAAGACAAAGTGTGTACATTGGTTACATATTGCTGGATCCTGACCCTGTCATGAAGTGCACATTAATGTTATTTCAATCTTTGGAAAGTACAGAAAATGCCCTTTACGCTCATGTCAAATTTGCCCTGGCTCACAATAAAACTATGGTAGTTTCATTTCATTTCCATTTTTTGTCATAAAAGGAACACCATTTTTTTACCAATTTCGTCTTTTATTTTGAAAACAATAAAAGCATGTCACAAATCTCTGATCCCTCTTCTTTTATTTGATGCATAACTCATGACAATTGGTGAATGATAAGTAGTCTATTCAATAGTTTGCAAATGAGATGTTCCTGGCTGTTCTTGCTCATTATGTATTCATAGTCAGGCAGAACTGGAAATAAAATAGCACGCTTTTTGGGGACCTGCGGATTGGCTGGTCAGGTGTTTTTGTTTGTTTTGTACTACTGCTCTTACACAACAGACAATGTGCACACCCATACTAAGTCCAAAAACACAAGCATTTCACAAAAAGACACTTTGCTCTATTGATGCTTAATGGGTTTTTTCATATCGATACCTCATATGGCAGATGATAATCCAGGATTAGTCTTAGTCATAAGTAGCTATTGAAATATTATATCAAATCTTTATGTTCAGTGACTTTTGTTTTAGTGTCATTCTGTTTCAGCTGGATTACCCTGATCTGAACAAAATTTGATGGATACTGAAATGACCGAAAAATTGACATGGAATAAATACAGTTTTTTTTAAAATATACATTCTTTGTGTCTTTTCAATTATGGTGAAATTATAAAAAATGAAAAAAAAAAAGTTGTGAGATAAAAATTATAACATTTCTTGACAACCACCCCTTGAACTATCAGACTACTTCCTCTGAATCACATTCAAGGCCATTCACTATTTATATCTTGATGGTTTAGTAATAATGCTAAATATGTTTTAGGAGAGGTCAAATGGCATACAATGATTGTTTTTAATTCCAACAAATCTCATCAAATTTTCATGACAGAGGGCAGTATCACATCTAAAGTCTACCCCCATCACAGAGTTTGTCCTGCAATTTAAGATGATTGGAGTGTGTACTTAGTGGGCTGCTTGTGTTTAATCTTTGGCATGTCTGTTTGCAGGAGCCTACTGTTATTTGTTCATTATGGGCTGTAGAAAGGGTTTAAATATATCACAGCCTATCATCACAGGAGGATCCACGTGAATGAGAAGCATTTCCACAAAGAGTTTCTGCAAGAGTCCGAACCAGAACCAGAAAAAGACAATTGCGCATATTTACTGAAGCTGGAGTTGTAAAGCGTGTTTCATTGAGACTGATTGGGATATAATTAATCTGGAGAGCTTTTATATTGATTAAAGTGAGTATAAATTGCACCAATTATCACCTGATTGGGGGCATACATAAGCTTTATTACTGGGTAATTAGATTGTGATCTGTGTCTGTAGTAAGGTCAATTGTGAATCTCATTGAGTAATTTTATGAGAGCAGTCACCTTGATTATCATCAGTGCCTTTCTTTTTAGCTTTGTACTTGAGTGATTTTTTTGCACTAGCCTGCTGATGCAGTTGCTCTGTATAAAAAGTTGAAGTTGAGAGTTGAAGAATGGGTTATTTTGTATCAGTTGTAGAAAATAGTACATTTAGGCTATACGATTAATGTTGTCTAACTGCTTGGAGACGATTCTGTTTTCCGATAATGTACATTGCAGTGCTGCCATTTCTGATCTATCTCGGGCTGACATGTAGGCCTACAATGTGCATGTAGTATTTAAGGGGTTAAACCGTGATGAGAGTAGCCATTTTCAATACATGTACATGTACATGTATGTACATGTATATTGTTACTTGTGTGCATTAAAAGACAAAACAAAGGTCACATTACATCATGTTCCCGTGATGTAAACATTACAAATCATAAATGTTTGCTGCTAAAGGGCGGACCCATACAAAATCATCCATTCTGATTTCTGCTTTATCATATCATATCGTAAGACCCTCTGCCTCAAATGTCCAACAGTCCATCATAAGTCACTATATTCCTGGAGAAAATACAGTCGTGACTTTTCATTAAAGAAAACACAGTGGTGATGTCACGGCGGAACGACTGTAGGCAAATAGGGTGTGATCTTTGCCAACACATTCTTGGTGAGGATGCGAGTGAAGAACAATTGCGATCCCTTTCTGGATGTGATGGATTAGCGGGCCTGGGTGAGGCTCAAACAAATATGACCAGCACTCCAATCCCATCACCCTCGGCACCAGGAGTTGACATCAATTGTATGGGCATGCTCATGGTTTATTGAAGCAGGCCTGCAGCTCCTTGATTGTAGACCACCATAGTTGTTGTATTTTATATGGGCATGAGGAATAGCACAAATCCTATTTTAGTGACCTCCTCTTTAGAGAGACCATCTGTGTAGAAAGACCATATTTTGTCCCCCCCCCCTTTACAGTGTTATCATTGACACCTCAACAAAAGGCACCTGGGGAGTGTTTCATCAAGCGTTTTGTCAGTGATTTTTACTGACAACTGTTATAAGCTACTGAAATCCTTGCATCTGATTGGCTGAGAGCAAATTTGTCAGTAAAAACTACTGGAAAACGCTTGATGAAACGCTCCCCTGTTAACGACCACCTCCATATTTAGACATTTTTTTACTCTTGAATGGTCTTTATATACAGGTTTCACTTGGCAGTGGGATGTTATTCAATGTTTTGATTTGATTTATTTCAGTTTTTTTTTTCTTTTCAGTTTTACCAATAGTCTTACATACAAATCGTTGAATAATTAATTCATGATAGAAGAATGTAACACAGTTGTCTATGACTTGCCTCGTAAAATTCAGTTAATCATGTACATGTACCCCTAAAATTCCTCATTAATCTGGAGATGAAAATAGCAATTTTTTCCAAATCTCTTCAAATTTAGATGAATGCTCTTTTGATTTCAAGAAATATAATATCTGAAAAACATAAGTAAACATTTTCTGTAAAGAGGCATTTAATATAACTTAGAATTCTGAAAAATAAATTTTAAATACTAAAAAAGGAAATATTTTTACACCTTACAAATGGGCAATTGCTGAACGTCATAGAGCACTTAAAATTTGATACCCCACTATACCCCCTAAATATTATTTTGTTTTATATTTCTTGTATTATTAATTGTGTAAAAATATACATCTCTCTGATTCTATCATATATGTACATGTAGGTTCAGGATTTGGAATATTTATATAATATTGAATGGTCTTGAGTGGGATACAAGGGTATATTGCACGAGCTGATGAGCATAATTTACAAGTCGGGTGAAATATTTTCAAAGCGAGTGCGATATACCCTTGTGTCCCACGAAAGAAAAGCCATTCAATATTATATTATTATCAATTGTATGAAACCTACATGTAGTTCCTCAGTTTTCACCATTACATGTCCTTTATGTTTTTGTATTAACTTCAACATTAACCCCTACCATGCCGTGGGCGGAAATCCCGTCCAAAAGTTCTCGTGTTGAACATTTTGTTCAGGCTTTTTATAGAATGGCTTGAAAATTGTTCTTCATACAGAAACTTGTGCTCTCAATATAATGTTTATTCCTATGCAATATATCTTTGCCCAGTTTGCTCAAGAAGAAATGCATTGAAAGTTAATATTTAACTCTTGAAAGTTTGTTTTTTGACAATTGCTCAAAAATCTGGTGGCATGGTAGGGGTTAAACATGGGTGGAAAAACTTTTTTTGCCTTACCCAAGCATTTTGCAAGGGCTGCACGCATACATCCATTGTCTTAGTTTTTGCGTATTTCAATGCGTATTCACCTTTTTATGTGTCGCACGCACCCTAAACCATGAGATATGGAGAAATATTGCATGGTCATCTGGGTACTTTTTCACAAACCATGAAATATTGTTTTGAAATTGCATGGTCATCCCGGTACTTATGTGCAAACCATGAGGTACACTGATTTTTCTGGTTGGCTGAAAAACCTTCATACAAATGATAATGAAGTTTATAACAGGTTGTAACTTCAATAATTGTTTTTCTCATCTTTATTAAAAATAAACCAGTGATTCAAAGAGTATTAATGATGCATTCTTAGCTTTCTCAAATCTCTAAGTTAAAGCAAAAAATGAGCTAATGCTTCTAATAAAAAAAAAAGACTTATATTTCATTTTCTCAATGTTGATGAATGTATATATTTTTACTATTTGCAGATTTTAACAGAGAGGAATGACTTGTATGACTTGAGGCAGACAAAAACAACAAATGGAGCTTTGAATTGAAGGAAGTAACCCAAGAGGAGAGCCTCTTTCTATTTCATTCATCTCTGGGAAAACAAGATGGAGTTGGTAAGTTAATATGTTATTACTGTGAAAAGCTTTGTAGTACTTGTATTACTCTTCATATCACTGCCGGCCGAAGTCAAGGGAATTCAATTTAAATCAACTGTTACACAAGTACAGGTCTGTAAGCTGATGATAGGCCATTCACACACCAGAACAAAGGTGAGGTTTGAAGTATGATTCAAACATGACTGTTTTAATTAATGCCTATTAAACTTGATTTCTTCCCGGTATTTCATTTATACCGACATTTGTGCAGAAATGCTGAGCGCATGACATATAATTGTGGTTACTCATTCCCTCAAAAAAGCCAAACATAAACAAATAAAACAAACAAACTTGCAGTTAATCCGATATGAATTGTGATCTAAATATCATGGATTAGTGAGAATTTTAGGTTCACATGTGGAAAACTAGAGCGATTCTGATCATTGTTTAAAAAAAGAGAAAAATCTCTGTGTATGAATCAAACATTACATCTTCCGGCAAAGCTGCTTCACAAGTGTGAACAGTTTTGAATATCAAAATCTAGCTGTTGGGCATCAATAGTTGGATTGGTTTCCAGGACAACCATAATATTCCCCAAGGTTCACAACTGTACATGTATTTAGTTTATTCCATAAGAAGAAACATTAGGGGTACTCTGAGAAAAGAACATCTGTCAACACCCTGTTTGGAGTTGATTTTATAGAGGTAATGTCTGACATTTTGATTTAATTAACCCGTGAACTTTTGAAAAAAGAATCGGAGGTGTGATGCATTCATATTTTCATAACACTTTGTTCTTTATTAAGAAAAATAAGCCTCTTTCTACGCAAAATTACATTTTCTTATCCATGTAAATGTATAGATCTAACAAAAGATGTCATTATTATGCCAATGTATTAAAATAGCAATCAATCCCGTTTCCAACTTATAACTTTTCAACAGATTGTCCATTTTATTTTATACTTGTTTGAAATTAAAAAAAGATCTGTTCAAAAATTTTCAACCAAATTTGATAACACATCTTGAATATATTTACAAACGAAAAAATGTATATTTACGTCAAAGATAATAAATAAATATTATAAATATATATATATTTACACTTTCAGCTCCGAGCTAGAAAGGAAACTTTAGCTTAATACCCTTTTACATACAGTTAAAGCTAACATGTATATATATTCCATGTATAGCCTAGGTTTAAATAAGGTCTTGTTATAATGTTAGAAATATTGCGCCATTTGTGGATTTCCCCTGCTTATCAGTAAACCATTTACACTTTGACCAGGACACACAACTCCTCCTTTGTTTACACTGGTTTGTACACCAAATTAATCACATACAATTCATTTACACAGACAGACTGATTGTGATATACCGTCCCCTGTATTTGTTTCAGTTAAATGACACCTCAACAGAATTCTACTATTTCAACAATAATATCTATGAATGAAAGTACAGAACAAGTAACTTATTGAAGGAAGCTAATTTGATAGAAGTGTGGAACAAGGTGATATTTTTGAATGGATTTAATGTTCTGTTTGTCAACGGTTGAAGAGCGTACATTTGTATGTTCGATCTGCCACTTCATTTAATAATTGAATAACAACCATTATGTACATTTATCCATCTACATGGACTGTCAATGTATCTGTTTATACATATGTTTTGACAGTACTTCTTATAAAAAGTAGAACATATCTTTATTTCCAAAAATGACTGTTGGATAAAACTTGTAAATCAAATGAAACAAAAGATTAATGTGAATGCATCTCGTTCAGGGTGGCTTTTAAAGGCAAGTGTGAGAATTTTAATCCATTTAATTTTTGTCAATGATTAACAGGCAGAAGAGAGATAATAAACATTGTTATGATATCTCTGTGTTAAAAGGAGCCAGTGTAAACAATCATCTCCAGGGGCAATGTACATTTCTGCATACTTTCGTTATATCCATGCATACAGTATGTGTGTATATATACACATAGTCTGTGCAAGCATGATGTGGTGTAGAAATTGATTTTGCATTATATATATGTGTACATTGTCACTTTTATTGT
Source organism: Heliocidaris erythrogramma (assembly GCA_025617745.1). NCBI lineage: Eukaryota > Metazoa > Echinodermata > Echinoidea > Camarodonta > Echinometridae > Heliocidaris > Heliocidaris erythrogramma. The sequence goes on along the minus strand of CM046857.1, from coordinate 18,627,180 downwards.
TTAATGATACATGTAAAGTCTTGTTGAGACAGTATGTGGAGAATAGCCCTTTTTCATGTAACATTTTTTTTTTGGTGGTATACATTTACACTACATGGGAACTGAAAAGCTTGAAAGTGATTTTTTCATATGATTCATATACTGTACATGACTTGTGTCTACATGTGTATTTGTAGTACACATACATGTATGAATGGCAATCCATTATTAAACAAGAGACATACATGTACATGTACAATGTAATTAACCCCTCCACACCATTGAAACAGAGCAGTACAAAAACAATGAAAGGAAGAAAGGCACACACACACCTATACGTGTTTTCACCGGAAAACGAGGACTGTGTGTAATTAATTTTTCACAGTTATTTTTCAATTGTTTTTGCAGAGAATAATCCTGGAAGACTAAAAATAAATCCCGTTCAATTGTAACATGCTTTCCGGGCGTGCCCGTCTGTTGGATAGAGTGCGTAAGCCAAAATAAAGCCAACAAACTGTAAATCAAAATGAGGACGGTCCTCGGTCTCGTATGTGTCCTCGGTTCGAAGATGTGTTTTCATAAAAGTGCCCGCGGTTGCCGATGAACACCAACGCACACACACACACACAAAAAAAAAAATCTCTCTTATTGCATATATCAGCACTGTATGAAATGAATGCAAAATAAAATTTAAACAAATGTCAACAAATCTTTCGGCATATTACTCCCAGTGTTAAAGATCGTATGCTCGATCTGTAATGAAAAACACAAGTCAGAAAATTTTTAATTTGTAAACAAATCTTTCGGCATATTACTCCCAGTGTTAAAGATCGTATGCCGAAAGATTTGTTTTACAAATTAAAAATTCCTCCCCAGTCAAGCTTCTTCGTTTACTAACCATTGTCTACGGCGGACCGTTTGAATATTAATGAGTCAGAAAGAAGAGGATCTTGGGTATTTGATTCTAGTTCATCGTGACTTGGCCGTGAACCAGAATAGCCTGGTGGTTAAGTCGCTGCCCGGCAAGCAGTAGATGACAGGTTCGAATCCCGCTGGTTCCAACTTTTTCTGACTTGTGTTTTTCATTACAGATCGAGCATACGATCTTTAACACTGGGAGTAATATGCCGAAAGATTTGTTTACAAATTAAAAATTCCTCCCCAGTCAAGCTTCTTCGTTTACTAACCATTGTCTACGGCGGACCGTTTGAATATTAATGAGTCAGAAAGAAGAGGATCTTGGGTATTTGATTCTAGTTCATCGTGACTTGGCCGTGAACCAGAATAGCCTGGTGGTTAAGTCGCTGCCCGGCAAGCAGTAGATGACAGGTTCGAATCCCGCTGGTTCCAATTTTTTCTGACTTGTGTTTTTCAGTACAGATCGAGCATACGATCTTTAACACTGGGAGTAATATGCCGAAAGATTTGTTTACAAATTAAAAATTCCTCCCCAGTCAAGCTTCTTCGTTTACTAAATGTCAACAAATTAGATGAGCTAAGTCAGTGAATACAGTACATTATACCAGTCCTGCATTGGCCATTTATTCTTTGAGCTGGAAGTGAGAAAAGAGCAAAAAGTTTCTTATTTATCATTGAGTTTTGTATTGAATCATTCTCATGTGTACATGTTAATATCTTTTGTAATAATCTAGTCAATTCATTCATTTTGTATGGTCTAATGCCAATTGGGATATGATAATTTCTCGATTGTTATTAGGTCTTGTGTAAATATGCTGTGAATCTTCTTTTATCGTTCCTGAATTTAATAAACACAGCATTTTAATATAGTGCAAAGCACCTTGTTTATTCTAAAGTGCATAATTGAAAGCAAAACTGAATTAACTGAACTGGTTTGCACTGCATTAATGAGTTTGAATGAAATTTGAATGGAATTTGAATTGAAACTGAAATGAATTTTTGAACTGATATTTGTTATGACTCAAATAGGTCTACTGCTTCTTACAGTTATCATTGCTTTAATTGTATGTTTCTTGTTTGAGTGGAAATGAACTTTGAATTGAATTGAAATTGTATTACATTGCATTGAATTGAACTGAATTGAATTCAATTTCAATTTAGTTGAATTTTAAATGAATTCATTTAAATGCAGTAGTCTTTGTTAATATGAATTTGAGATTAAAATATTGTGTTGTTTTGTTTTTTGTCTTAGGGAACCTTGGTTTGGTTTGACAATGGGTTAGATTACCCTGTCCCTGGGCGCATCGTAGTCTCAGACAGTACGTCCATGAAAGTACTCTGTGCCAGCGATGGAAAGGTAACATTTATGATCATACATCTTCACAAATTTCAGATCCATATTTGGAAACTTTACATTTTCGTACTTCTGCACTGTTTTAATTATTTTGTCCCTTTCTATCTGTGATTTCTCCTCTGTTTGAGGAATCTTTAAACACAATGGGTGATTTCACGCTCGGTGTTGGTGTTTGGTGTTAGTGTCTATTTTGCCCGAAATCGTGATCTAACACCGACTATGAAATGAAAAAAAATCAGTCGGTGTTAGGTGTTGACCTCTGATTTTTTTGACGTAGTTCCGGTTGCCGGTGTTTGTTTTTTGTTAATAATCGTCTACTGAACCGAGCTCGGCCGTCGGTGTTTAATTTCATGTACAAATTCCCATTCACTAACATTATACCCCTAGGGATTAAGAAATACCGATTTCACGGTCGGTGTTGGTGTTGGTGTTTCTAGCTATGGGAAATTTTGCTGATTAGTCATGAGAAATAAAGACAGTAGGCGCTATTCGAAGTGTATTTTCATAGGCGTTAAGAGGTATTATGTTCATATAGGCCTGATATTAGATCTAGGCCAGCATTTGGTCTAACGTTCGATCTAGAGCACACGGAAAGGAACTACTTTTGCTTTTTAATGGGTTTGAAGGAGTGAATAAAAATTCCGACCTAATTTTCTTTTTAAGATAGATTTAATAAAAATGACGTTAGATATTCCGTAGTTAAAGACCCAGAGAATCCACATCATTTATCAGGATGAGATCTAAATCAACATTTACAATACAAAAGCCATGAATCTTCACGGCTAATCTGTGCCAAGGCCTGAAATTTGGCAGTTTGCCCTGTACGCGCTACGCCGTCCGATCCGGCGTCTAGCTGCATTAGCTACCGCAGCATTTTCTGCTGCAAGTGAGAAATTCAAGAGAAATCATATCTAAACTTACTGTTCCTGTCAAGACCATCCATTTCTGTGAAGTTTCTTACCACACTCTAGATCAAATAATTATTTATTTTAGAATTGCCGGAATACTCGTGTAATTTAAGGATATTCTAGACTAATAATTAAATAGTTTTAAACATTTTTTCCCCTTCGTTAAAAACGGTGCTGACGCCATTACCAGTGTTAAACTATCGATGCGCTTTGTTAGGATATCGGTATCGGCTCCTTAATCTGAATAGCGGTGTTTGAGCTCGATTTTAGGATAATTTTCGCTCTAAACACCAACACCAAACACCAACACCGAGCGTGAAATCACCCAATGTTGATTTCTTTTTTCTTTCTTATTTTCTTGTGGAGTGTACAGAAGAATGGCGAGAGTAATGAGGAAAGTGATATTAGGAGATAGGATCTAATAGAATTCTGTGTTCAGTTGTTTGCGTGTAAAGCATTAATTTTTTGAAAGGATAACGACAGGTAGGGCCATGTAAGATATGGGATTCAAGAAATAAGAGGGGGAGAGAGAGAGAGAGAAGGCCACACAAGGCATGGGATTCAAGAAATAAGAGGGGGAAAGAGAGAGAGAGAGAAAGGGAGAGGGAGAGGGAAGAGAGAAAGAGAGAGAGAGAAGGGGGGGGGGGTAAAATCAAGTTGGAGATTTATGATGTGGTCCTCTTCATTGTCAAATGAGAATAATGTTTTAAAAGAAAAAAAAAAAGAAAAATATAAGCTATAATGTACTCTTATTGAGCAGAGAATGTAGAATGAAGAAAAAGGGACAGTAAATTTATCATGAAAGAAAAAAAATACCTTCATTCCCAGACTATGCTCGAGTATATTTATATGCACTTTCATTGACACTTTAATTAACATTGTGACTCATATATTTACCTTGACTGTCACAAGAATTGTCATACTGCAGTAACCGTACACCTTAACATTTAGAAATCCAGTATATGAACATGTAGCCTTCATGCAACTGGCATCAGACTGTGGCAAGCACAGATCGATCGCATAGCCATGTTTGAATTGAATACATGTGAGGAAGAAGGGTCCAACTCCTTCAAAGGAGTTTCTAGGTTATTAAAGGAAATAACCAACTTGCTATTTTGAAATAACATTTTAAGAGACAGAATATTTCATCTTCAGGGAACCTTTAATACTTGAAGGTGAAACGTCCTGTCTCTTATTAAAATTTTTTTTTTTTTTGTCTCAAAAACTATTTTGATGTAGTTGGGCCCTTCTCCCTCTCATGTATTCAATTACACCTCCAATGTATGGATATTTGGCTGGTAACCAAAGAGACAACCCATGATTAAAAGCAATCACTCATGTTAAATATGGAAATGAAATGTCTCCCCACTGTGTCATTATTAAAATCACCCCATGTAGAAAGTAGTTCCATTTGGTACAATAGCATTAAATGATTCAAATAAAATTTGCAGTTACTACAGTGGTATGCTACATGTAGTAAAATTAAATAATTATGATATTTGTGAAAGTGGTATTGTTTGAATTTTGAAGACAAGGGATCATTTGTGCAGATGTGAGAGTTTGTCTCAGTTTTTCATCATAAAATGGGCTGATTTCCATGATGACAGTTATTCTGTTCACATGCATTTCTCTTTCCTGCTTTTATTTTCAAGGGTTCTAAGATTTGATTTTAAAAGTCTCATTTTTGGGGGGGAAAATAAATATATAGCTACATTTTCTCTACTCATTGTTCACTGGGAAAAATTACAAAATACAGTAAGGAATGCATTTGGATTTAAATGAAAATAAGTGTTGAGTGGGCTCAGCACAAATGTAATAATACAACTAAGAATGGGAATTCACCAGCCTTTAATAGACTCTTGGTTTGATAGTCCATTCTACATACAGAATGTTTACATTAAAACTTTATAAAGCATTGTTGAGAACATATCAACAGTTTACACACACTAGACAACTGGTGAAAATCTACAATGGATTTACCTGTGTTTGCAGATTGTGGACACTTGAGTCTAAAAAGCCAAGTATTTGGCCCACTATTCTTTTTTATTCCTTTGCGGTCTAGAGAGTCAATATTGAGAGGATCTGAAAAGGAAAGTAAATTGAGAGGAATGTATAGAGGAGGTCTGTAAACTCAAATGGAACTCGGTTTTATGCATAAAATACAATGGACAATGTAACTGAGAAGATTCTGATTCATTGTAGTTTGTAAGATAATGTTTATTGGGTAGTAAAAAGGAAAAAAAGGGGGAATTACTGATTGTGATCATGTTGTTCAGTACATATTATATCAAAAGTTACATGTGCCAAATATTTGATGTTCTGCCTGAAGACTTATAGCAGAAATAAAATGCCTATAAATTTCACGACAAGTTGCAAAACCAATTTTTAAAAAACAAATTTGTATATTGTGTACCAGTCACATACATGTAACAGTCACACAACTTGAGTATGTAGATCCCAGCCAGGATCTACAGTAAATATATATATGGGCAATTCCATGGGAAGGTGGACATGACACTACAATTTCAAGTTTATCACATTGCAAAGAAATCATTTATTATGATTTACCCATATGTTGAAATTAAAGAAACAAAAAGAATTACAGCAATTGGTTGAATATTTTCTGAGATACAGCTACATGTACAAACATTGTAGAGATTTTTAGTTGTCCAAACTGCTAAAATGTATGTGCTTAATAGACCGGGTGCCAGGGGGGGTCAACCTAGCTGGAAAGGAAACCAATTTTCATGTGTATGGGTATATAGAGTACATATTCCCATATAATGAAACGGTCGTCTGGCATGTTCCCTGTGGTGGGTGTGGCCTGGGGGAGTGGTCAAAGTGGTCAAAAAAATGAGCTAGATTAGCTGGAAAGGAAACCCTATGGAACCCATATGAAAAGATGCGCCATTGTCCCAAGATACATGAATGGATACTGCCAGACATTTTAAGTGGTGGGCGGTGCCCGCCAGACGCCCCCAAAGGGGTTCCAAAAATGAGCTAGATTAGCTGGAAAGGAAACCCTAAGGAACCAATGGGATATTGTTCGGCAGAGTCCAAATATACACAAATGATCACTGCCAGACGTTTTAAGTGGTGGGGAGTGCCTGCCAGACGCCCCTAAAGTACCCCACCCCAAAATAATGAGCTAGATTAGCTGCAAAGGAAACCCTATGAAACCCATATGAAAAGATGCGCTATAGTCCCAAGATACATGAATGGATACTGCCAGACATTTTAAGTGGTGGGCGGTGCCCGCCAGACGCCCCGAAAGGGGGTCAAAAAATGAGCTAGATTAGCTGGAAAGGAAACCCTAAGGAACCAATGGGATATTGTTCGGCAGAGTCCAAATATACACAAATGATCACTGCCAGACGTTTTAAGTGGTGGGGAGTGCCTGCCAGACGCCCCTAAAGTACCCCACCCCAAAATAATGAGCTAGATTAGCTGCAAAGGAAACCCTATGAAACCCATATGAAAAGATGCGCTATAGTCCCAAGATACATGAATGGATACTGCCAGACATTTTAAGTGGTGGGCGGTGCCCGCCAGACGCCCCCAAAGGGGGTCCAAAAATGAGCTAGATTAGCTGGAAAGGAAACCCTAAGGAACCAATGGAATATTGTTCGGCAGAGTCCAAATATACACAAATGATCACTGCCAGACGTTTTAAGTGGTGGGGAGTGCCTGCCAGATGCCCCTAAAGTACCACACCCAAAAATAATGAACTAGATTAGCTGGAAAGGAAACCCTATGAAACCCATATATAAAGCTATAGTCCCAAGATAAATGGATACTGCCAGACATTTTAAGTGGTTGGCGGTGCCCGCCAGACGCCCCCAAAGGGGGTCCAAAAATAAGCTAAATTAGCTCGAAAGGAAACCCTATGAAACCCGTATGAAAAGATTTACCATAGTCCCCATGTAAACGGATATACATGTAATATTAATTTCACACATATTACAATGATTTAAAAAAAAATCCTCACGAATATCTTTGAAAAAAAAACAACTTACATTTATATATACTGTACAGCAGTTGTTGTAATTGATATATTAAAGAACAGTCTCCCTTTAGGAATGACAAGTAAAAATCGCAGGAACTCTGAATTTAATACTTCGCATGCCGTGGCCGTGGCTTTTATGTATAGTGGAGAAAAACGACTGTGATCAAGCATTCATGTTTGTTTTACTACAAACTCACGACATGATACATCAAACTTACATAATATTTTAAACATTACATAGTAAGTACCAAGCGAACGCTATCTTGAAAATGTCTCAACCATATTTCACGTATCACACAACTAAAGCCCCCTTCACAATTGTTGCACGACCACATGCGACCACTTGACTAAAATCGGTCGTACGACTGGGCAATTCGATGCGACCGTTGCGCGACTGATCGCAGGACCGTATACAAATGCATGTTGGAAGCTCAGATGCGACCACCACAACGGTTGCGACTGGTAGTTGTCCCACCCCCTGGGGAGCACGCTTTGCGTGCTCATCACAAATTTCGCACACTCTGCGCGTGCCCCACAACAGCCCCCATAAAATGAAATCCTGGCTACGCGGTTGAACCCTTCACGTCTGCCCCCTCCCCCTATTGAAAAATCCTGGCTACGCCCCTGTGCCCCACCCCACCGAATCAGTCCGACCACGTTGAGCTATTCGGCCCACCTTGCCTCGGTACAAGCACACATTACTGATTATTTTCGTAAAAGTAATTCATAAATGACATAGCCTGGTGGGGGGGGGGGGTTGCTGTAGTTGGTGTTGCCATCAGGTGCTGCTCTATCATGTCCATAATCATGGGAAAGAGCAAGATAGCTCAGTGGTCGAGCAGTGGCTTTGTAATTGAAGGGCCCGGGTTCGAAACCAGGATACACTCGTGTCCTTTGGTAAGGCATTAACCCCAAGTCCCTCGGAGAGGACTTAAAGTCGTTGGTCCTATAATTGTTTACATACAAGCAGTATGCTTTATAGTATACCATTGGCACTGATGGAATAATGTCAGGTTGATGGTGAAGTTTAAAGAAAAGTTATACATTATATTGTTTTATAATTTATATATTTCAATGTCTAATTTCCGAGGAAATGTTTTTGCTGGAAATGAGAATAAATTGGATTGAATTTAATTTAGTTCAAAGCAAATCCATGATACACAGCCCTTATTAAAGGGGGCCCTGGCGATCAGGGTCCGCTTGAACTAAACAAAAAGGGGTCCAATTATTGTCTTATTTCTCTTCCTTTTCTTCTCCCCCGTCTTTTTCTCTTTTCTCCTCTTTCTCACCCCATCTAATTTGCGGGGCACGTGCCCCATATCCCCTCGTAGTTAGTACTAGTTACGCCCCTGTTTTGTTTTGTTTTTCAATATTTTGCCCCAGTATAATTTATGTTAAAGCATATGAAGTCACATTTTCAAATGTTCTATACATTTGAAAGAAATATCAACTTTCGATGGCCTTCCTAAATTCCTTGATTATTTCTCACTTGTTCCTTCAGTGCTGTGCCCCCATTTGAGAAAGAATTGAGAAAAGGGACTTTTATCAATGTTCAGTATTTGGAACTTGGCCTAGATTGCAGTGGTTATTTGCGACTTTTCCTCAGTACATTGAATAAGAAATGACGTTTTGCAGATCAAGTGCCCCCCCCCCCCAACAAAAAAATTGCTTTGCTCCCTAGCTTGTACAATTCCGTGGATGACTTGGAGGGGGATATAATGCCTACGAAGGGCTGCAGCCCCTTGAGGATTTTGAGAAGGGCAATATTGGCTCGACTACCACCTCCTCACGGGCAGCGAGGTGCTCCAATATCCTCATATTTAGATAGTTTAATACTGGAATACATGTAATTTTGTCGAAATGTCGAAATTTTTCGCATTTGCATTTACGCCTATGGGGAGGTCGAAAACGCGTTTTGCCCGGCACCTTTTTGTTTGGGGCGACATCGCCCCCCCCCCACTTCCGGCGCCTGTGAACGCATCCTATAGATCTCAGTTAGGTTTAAATGACGTCACAGATTTTGGCAGGTTTCTTCGCAAGAACCGCACCCTTCTGGAGAAAACTAGAAGAGAAATATAAAACAAAATCATACAAAATGATAAAGGAAGAAAATAGAAAATAAAAGCATATGAAAACATAAAAGAAGGAAAGAGAAGAAGATGCTAGAATAAGAAAGATAGCACAGAGAAGATGATAAAAGGAAGAAAGGAAGATTAAGAGATAGAGGAAAGAGCAAACGCGAAGATAAAAAGAAAATAATGGAGAAATACACGGGGTAGGGTATAAAAGATGAAAGAGATGATATAGTAGGAAAAAATAAAGGAAAACATAAGGAGAGAAAAAATACAAAATGATGGAAGGATAAAACAAAGAATAACATTTATAAGGGAAAGACAGCAATAGAAGATAAGAAAGGGAGCAAAGAACAATATATGGAAAAACAGAAAGAGAAAATCTAAGAACGATCAAAATGCAGAAAGAAAAGAACAAAGAAAGATCAAAACAAAATAGGGCATGAGAGAAGACAACAAGAGAAGATGAAGAAATATCAAAACAAAGAATAACATGAGAAAGGACAGAAAGAGAGGATGAAAGAAAGCCCAAAACAAAGAATAACATAAGCAAAGAAGGAAAGGAAGAAGAAAATAAAGAGAGTCGAAAGGAAGGTTAGAAGTAAAGAAGAAGGGGAAAAAATAAAGGAAAGATAAAGATAAAATGATACTGAAACAAATAATAACATGAGAAAACAAAGGGAAAACAAATGCAGAAAGATAAAGCAAAATTAAGTTTAGGACAGAAGAAAAGATAAAAGGATGAAAATATGAACGAACATAAGGAAGAGATGTCCTGGGGGTAGTTGACCTAAGGGGGTAGTTGTCCAGGGAGGGAGGGGCAGTTTCCTCCCTTCCGCGCATAGCGCGAAAGCTCTTAGGTTTTACAGCAAATCTGAGAGAAAAACGGCTCGTAGAACTTTTTTAAGGCGGAAAGTTAGTTCGGCGCCCTGGCTGCTTTTTAGTTATTTTAGACGCAAAACTGCACTGTATGTAACAGGGGTGGGTGAAGGGAAGGGGAATTTCCCCCTTTCCGCGCGAAACGCGAAAGCTTTGACGTTTTAGCAAATTTGAGAGAAAGATAACGGCTTGTAGCAAATAATTTCTTTAGGTGGAAAATTATAGTTTGACGCCCGGTCCGCTTTTCAATTATTTGGACGCAACATTTAACATTCGAGGGAGCGAATTCAGCGGCGTATCTAGGGATTATGGCGCCCGGAGCAAACAATGAAGTTACCCCCCCCCCCCCCCCCCCCCCCCCCCCCCCCCCCCCCCTCCCCCCCCCCCCCCCCCGAGTGTCCAAACTTATCTACGTTATTGTACAAGCCAGGGAGCAAAGCGACCGAGCGGCAGATGTTTTAATTTAACACTAAAAAACGCAATTTCTTGTGCATTTTACCCAGGAAATTTTGCATTGGACCACCGCAGCTGAGCGGTAGAGAAGCTCGAATTAATTTTATACATTGATAAACGGTTTTCTATTCCCTCACTTCTGCAATCGGGATCAGAACTAACAAAAACCCTATAGGCTTGAGAAAGATTCGAGAAATTCAGCAAGGCGACCTGAAGTTGAGATTTCTTTCAAAAGTTGAACCTTTGCAAATGCTGTTTTATACACTTTATCCCATAATGGGATTGAATTTATTTAAGAACTATATACTACGGGAGCGAAATTACGAGATCCTGAAAGAAAATAATTATGCGAGGGAGCAAAGTGACCAGCTTTGGAATATTTTCGCATTTCAAACCTTCAAAAACTAGATTTCTAGTGCATTCACCTTGCGGATTTGGGGCGGTGATCCGTAAAGATTAGGATTTTTTATTCATTTCCCCCCTATATTTCTATCTCTCCTTTGCGTTTTTTGCGCCCACTCCAAGTGCTGCAAGGGGCACATCCCCCCTCTGCCCCCTAGATACACCATTGAGCGAAGAGACCCTCCTACATCAGGAAATTTTTCAAAAATCTGTCGAGAAAAAGTTGCATTTTGAATTTGAATTTGAATTTTGAATTTATTCTCATATTTCACAAAATAAATAACAAAAATATAAACACAATATAAGACAATACAGTCATTTGATTATAACAATACAGTGTGGCAAAGTAATTCAGTATAGCAAAAAATGCCAGTAGATTGTAACAATGACAATAAATGAGTTCGAAATATGAAGGAATCTGCATAAAAAGCAGAGCTTGTAAAGTCTGCAGGTTCCTTTAAAATATTATGAAATTAGCAATCAAGGAGACGGAACCCCAAAAATCAGACTACATTGGAAGAGCCAAAGGTAAATGAAAAGAAATTGTGGGGTAAAGAAGGAAAGAAAAGTGGAGAAGCTATAAGAATAAGAGAGAGTGAGAGGGGGGAGGGGTAAGAAAAGAGAGAGAAAATTCAAGACTAACGCAGTAACGTACTAAAAAAAAAAGATAAAAGGGTAGAAAACAAGGCAAATAAATAATTCATATTTAAGTGCATCCCAAAATGGTTTTTAATGAAAAGAAGAAATGCCCGGATCTACACCAATGGACAAACCCCCTTAACCATTAATTGAAAATAACAATGCGAGCGAACGAATTTTCTTCGATATTTTCGCATTGAAATTATTGCATTTATTTCCTTACTTCTAATCGTTAAGATCAAACATCAAGAGTTTGGATAATTATTAGTTTTAAGTTAATGTATCATAATCCAAAATATCGGGGGGGGGGGGGGGGGGGAGGAGGGTAATAATAATACAGGCCACGCCCCCCCCCCACACCTCAATATTTATTTCCTTCTACTATTATGAATAGCGACCCTCTTCTTCGATTATGAGTACCGACCCTTATAATTAACAACCCCGATTTGGTATTATGAATAGCCACCCTGTATCTGTATTATGTATAGCGGCCCTTATGAGTAATGACCCTTTTCGTTGATTATGAATAGCAACCCTCTTCTGATAATTATGAAAAGCAATCCTTATGAATAATGCTCCTTATGATTTTATGAATAGTGACCCTACAGGTAAGGGGAATTACACGTAATGAATAGCGGTCCTTATGAGCCACTGTCCTTATGACTAGCGATGTTATCCCCAATTCCCGGTTTAAGTGGTCCCGCTAACTCAAATCTTCTTTAAATTTCTTTTAATTTCACAGGAATGATCTTTGATAGATATCTCATCGAATTAGGGGTGCACATTGATGCACAGAAAATGATAAAGGGGTCTATGGAGCCCCCAAACTGATAAAAATATTCTCCGATATGCCACTTTTGAGGAGGCGGAATTTCTGAATTATTTGACATGGGGGCGGTTAAGTGCCCCCGCTAACTCAGATCTTCTTTAAAATGTCTGGCAGTATCCATTTATCTTGGGACTATAGCTTTATATATGGGTTTCATAGGGTTTCCTTTCCAGCTAATCTAGTTCATTATTTTGGGGTGTGGTACTTTAGGGGCATCTGGCAGGCACTCCCCACCACTTAAAACGTCTGGCAGTGATCATTTGTGTATATTTGGACTCTGCCGAACAATATTCCATTGGTTCCTTAGGGTTTCCTTTCCAGCTAATCTAGCTCATTTTTGGACCCCCTTTGGGGGCGTCTGGCGGGCACCACCCACCACTTAAAATGTCTGGCAGTATCCATTCATGTATCTTGGGACTATAGCGCATCTTTTCATATGGGTTTCATAGGGTTTCCTTTGTAGCTAATCTAGCTCATTATTTTGGGGTGGGGTACTTTAGGGGCGTCTGGCAGGCACTCCCCACCACTTAAAACGTCTGGCAGTGATCATTTGTGTATATTTGGACTCTGCCGAACAATATCCCATTGGTTCCTTAGGGTTTCCTTTCCAGCTAATCTAGCTCATTTTTTGACCCCCTTTGAGGGCGTCTGGCGGGCACCGCCCACCACTTAAAATGTCTGGCAGTATCCATTCATGTATCTTGGGACTATAGCGCATCTTTTCATATGGGTTTCATAGGGTTTCCTTTGCAGCTAATCTAGCTCATTATTTTGGGGTGGGGTACTTTAGGGGCGTCTGGCAGGCACTCCCCACCACTTAAAACGTCTGGCAGTGATCATTTGTGTATATTTGGACCCTGCCGAACAATATCCCATTGGTTCCTTAGGGTTTCCTTTCCAGCTAATCTAGCTCATTTTTGGACCCCCTTTGGGGGCGTCTGGCGGGCACCGCCCACCACTTAAAATGTCTGGCAGTATCCATTCATGTATCTTGGGACAATGGCGCATCTTTTCATATGGGTTCCATAGGGTTTCCTTTCCAGCTAATCTAGCTCATTTTTTTGACCACTTTGACCACTCCCCCAGGCCACACCCACCACAGGGAACATGCCAGACGACCGTTTCATTATATGGGAATATTTACTCTATATACCCATACACATGAAAATTGGTTTCCTTTCCAGCTAGGTTGACCCCCCCCTGGCACCTGCTCTATAACTAAGTTTGTATTTCTTCAATGGAAAAATATCGCTAACACTTCAATTAATTTAATTTAGACAAGGTGGAGGTGTTGTGGATCAGTGGATAAGTCCCCGGACTGTGAACCACGAGGTCCGGGGTTCGAATCCCACCGCAGCACTAGCGTCCTTTGGCAAGACGTTAATCTACATTTGCCACTCTCCACCCAGGTGTGAAATGGGTACCCGGTAGGATGCGAAAGTTAATGTCATTTGCTTTAATAGCAATGTGAGTGTCACTGTACTGCCCACTGCTGGAATACTCCCCAGGGAGTGGAGAATGTGCATGCATTGTGTGCGGGCATGCCAGAATCCAATGACCGGGATAATAATTATATCTGTAATTGTGAGCGCTTTGGGCCACTATGGGAAAGGCGCGTTATAAATGCCAGGTATTATTAAGCAAAGTGGGCCTACTACAGTCCCAAAGAGAGAATTTCTACACTACCTTTCAAAATGTTTCAGCATCACATCAAAGTTACCCACTTGAGCCAAGTAGCGCGAGTTACCAAAAGTATAATTGTTCTACATATAGATGTCTTCATTTTACTATCTGCAAAATTGTGCATCTGTAAAATACTTTAAACAAGATACAGTGCCAACAGAATAGTTGTATGCCATCAATTTATGCCAGGCTTTGTGAATGGACTTAATGTAATGCGAGTTACCGTTATACATTATAGGCTTACTGCATTTTACCATTTCATTATTTCTCAACCTTTATGTTAATTTATAAGTTATAACCTACCATCAATTCAAGGTTGGAAATGTTTTATCAAAATTGTCTAGTACGTGGAGAGTTTGCCAAAAGAATCCCTCATAGAATTGACCATGTCCTTTTTTTGTAACACGAGTTACCAAAATTAAATGATTCAAGAATCTCAATATGTTTGTCCTTTGTTTTTCTTTTTTGATTTGATTAGTTGGTCTATGTCTACCCTACCCATGTTGGAAAAAGTAACTTGTAGATCATAACAATTACAAAGATATGGGCACACTATCCTGTAAATGTACCCATTATTTGTAACGTGAGTTACCATGGAATTGCCCATATTGTCCTTACTTTTATATCTTTATTATTCCTCTTGAGGGTAAAAAAATTGTTTTTAGCTTTACCAAACTACAATTTACATTGTTTTAACAATTTTGTGAATTTGGACAATACATATTAAATGACTTTGTATTTTTATTAGATATGTGACTTTTTGAACAACTTAAGATTTGGTTTACCATACGTGTGCACTGAAATAATAGGAAAAGGGAAGGGAGATTGGAGATTGTGAAATATTAAAGCAAAAAATTAAAATATTTTTTTTAAAGGGAAATTGAAAATTTACAAACCACACTGTGGTCTCCATTACATTTGAAATGCCACAATTAGGGATGACACAAGAGGGTCATGAGAATCTACATGTTAATTCAAGTCACCTTTAATAGTTTTTATGATTTTTACCTTGATGTATTCCGTTTCTCTGACAAAATATCTTTCAGAGCCATGAACTTGCAGAGGAAATAATTGAAAGAATAAAATCAAAACAAATATGCACAGAACAAAATGTGACATACATGTAGAATATGAGGATTATTGGAAAATAATCCCTGCATGGTTTAGTTTTAGGTAAAAATGTCAGGGTTACATTAAGCTCCTTTCAAACAAATAAAATCCCTGGAAAGGGTTGGTGACCTCTGCTATTAAAGAGCTCATATTGAGAAAAGAAGTGGTATGCGTTTTTATGTGGTAATATTAAAATCTGTGTATCAAAGAAAACAATCCTTTGTAAATTTTTTCAAATAGCTCAACTAGAAAGTGCATTTAAAAAAAAATAAAATCACCTTTTTGAGGGTTTGAAATTGTCTCGCATTGTCTCCAATTTCGGCAGAATCCTAGCTTGTTTACTTTTCTATGCAAATTAGCACTGACGTCATTGGGTAGAGTCGTATGACCTCCGTGGTATACTGCTGCACAACATAGCATGGACTGGCAACCGAGAGTGAAGAGAAACTTTGCTCGACATGATTTTTATACTTCAAAATTGTGTTTCCAAATCCATCAGTTTTGTTAAATATTATATGAAAACTAGTTTACAACATTTTATTCCAACAAGCAACCATTTTTCAGACAGCTCGCACAAGTTTACATGCACAAAAACTTTAAAAAGTCGGACCCGTACACATCATGGTAGGCTACATGTACAGCGACGCGGTGAAACCCCATAGGGCTCCGCTTGAGAACTGGGCTAGATCTGATACACTGCTGTGGAAGAAAAGAACAGAGCTACTCTACGAGAATCGCTCTTTTCTTCCTAATATTGGTCACAGCAGTGAAATATCTGGTGAAACACCTAATAAAGGTTAGTTTCAACTTGTCACTTGACATTTTTTGGAAAAAAACGATACTATGACTTTGAACTGAGTCCACAAAATCAGCGCAAGAACGACCATGTCGGCATTGATTCAACAATACAATGTCACAATACGGCGAAAGTTGCTCACATTAGTTCTCAGTCTGACTTCCGACAGTGGTCTCCTGCGGCTTAATTGTTGGTGTTTTTGAATATTTGATGCTCTGTATTGTGGGCAAGACATCCTTCTTCAACCTAGCCTTGTATTTCGGGCCATCTCCAAATTCAATCTTGCAGTGACGTTCGAAGGCTGATTTTTCGAAATAGTCGCTACAAATTCGTGCATGCTTGCTGTGTGTTGCTACTGTGAAATCTTTTCGCCAAATTTTCACAAACTTCACCCACAAATTCTGTTGCTTATTGAGCTTTGGAAAGGTGAAGAAACTGATGTTGGGGTTCTTTAAAGGAGAATGAAGGTCAAAACATTGTAGTCAAGCGTTTACAAACTAAAATTGTACTTGTTTGAATGATCCAAACATGTCACAAATCTGATGTACCATATTTGAGTATTAAATTCAATCTTAAAACATGGACTTGCAATGATCTGGCAATTTTACACTGATCTTTAGATTATCAAATAGACCTGTTTCTTAATGTTTCAAATGTCACTATGAACATGGCGAACAAAGAAGCGGACAAAATATACAGCTCCTCATTGTACCTCCCACACTTGCTCTGGTAGACAATAGAACATCCCTCCACTGCTATTATGTAAAAGTATGTAGAACGGGTGTCATATGCATATTCACCTGTTCTACTTATTTTATACAATAGCAATGAAGGGATGTTCTTTTGTTACCAGAACAATTGTGGAGGGTACAATGAGGAGCTGTATATTTTGTCCGCTTTCTTTGTCATCATGTTCATAGTGTGTATGGATGTTTTTTTTCTCCGAGGACCTAGTGATGAGTTATTCCATTCACCTACTACTATAAATACACTTGAAATCCAGCTTGCATACATTAGTTGTTGCTACGTTGGGCATGCTCTGGTATGCAAGCTATGGAGTTGTCATTAGCAACCTTTGTCAAAAAGGTATGCATACAGTTATCTGTAAACAGGTCTATTTGATAATCTAAAGATCAGTGTAAAATTAATTGTATTGTTGTTATCACTATTTTTATTTCATTTTAAATTACAGTTTTTCAATATTTTTTGATACAGATCTGCTTTAAATTATATTTTGTACATGTTTTGTAGAGACATCATTTTGAATGATAGCTATGAATGGTAACAGCCAATCACACACTATAACGCAATTTCGTCACTTTCCGCATAACATGGCGGCCCCCATGTCCGTGCCAGATCGTCGCAAGTCCATGTTTTAAGATTGAATTTACTCAAATATGGTACATCATATTTGTGACATGTTTGGATCATTCAAACAAGTACAATTTTAGTTTGTAAACGCTTGATTACAATGTTTTGACCTTCATTCTCCTTTAAAGCATTGTAACACCCCCCCCCCGCACACACACACACACATAACGCAATTTCGTGGCATTTTGCCACAAAACGTAAGGGTTCCCTCAAATGAAAGCGTCGCTCGTTGATGTTGTTTCTTTACACACGATTTCAATAGCGCGTGTTATGCACCGGATGAATTGACCTGGATGAATTGATCAACTCTACCCAGTGACGTCATAGCAGGTCAACCCCGCTTCGATGTTTATTGCTCTGTTTGAGAAATCTGGCTCAATAATGGCAATAATCAAGGGTACATTTTATGCAAAAAAATCTATTTTATTTGCTAAAATTGATGAAACCTTTATTTCAATATGTTATTTATTTACAAACCATATTCTTGCAATTGGGGGTCAGAAAAATCAACATATGAGCTCTTTAAGAGCACTATAAGCTCCTCATAAAGACTCTTTTAAAAAACCCACATGTATAGTCCTTTATCATTGCCCTTAACTGTTTCCTAACTTTAAAATATATGTTAAAATATATGAAAGAGGAACAAATGCAACTTGGGTGTAAGAGAGAGAGAGAGAGAGAGAGAGAAAGAAAGACAAAGAGATGAGAGAAACAGAGAGAGACGGAGAGCGATAAAGAAGAGAGAGAGAGAGAGAAGGGGGGGGGGGGGCGAGGCTTCATTTCATAGTTGAGAATTTTGGCATTATAGAGAATGGGACATTCTTTGAAAAGTGAAACAAATATCAAACTTAGACTTATGTACATGTATTTAATGATTAATTTTTTAACTTTATTAATCATACTTTATGACAAATATACTTCCTATTCTGTATAAGAAGCTTAATTGCTCAGTAAGTGCCTTTTGCAATCAAAATTACAATTAAAATGATGAAAGAAAAACCCGTTTTGTTTAAAGTCACATGACATCAGTCCAACCTCTTATCCCTGAAGGAAAACTAAGATTTTAATGAAATGAAAAATAATACTCATAAGTTCAGAACAACATCATTGCAAGAGAAACGAAGGTGCAAAACATGTTCAAATCATACATTTTCCTGCTGTGATACTCAGCATTATAGGATTGTTTGGTTCTGATAGATACATACATGTAGTTTTACACAGGGTGATCCAATTGACACAGAATAAGTTCATACATCAGTTCGAAATTCAGAGAGAACTCATTTAAAAGAGAAAGAAACACAGAAAATAATGTTTGTATTGAAATGACACTTGAACATGGCCAGAGGTGTTTGTCAAATGAGTGTACATACATGTATACATAAATAGGAAAATGGAGCCAATTTCTCTTCTTATGCTATTTGAAAATCATTTTGATTAAAACTTTGCAATTTCTGTTCATAGAATTTGCAACTTCTGTTCATAGCTTCAGCCAATTTTATTTTCAGTTGAAATTTTTGATGGAATAATGTAGAAATGATCTTGATTACCATCTAAGAAAAATAGTGAAATTTAGCTGTCCAGTATGGTAAGAATTAATCATATCCATATACTGTTTTGTTTGATCAACCCCCTTCTAGTAAAATAAAAATAAAGAAAAGGTACTGCGTCATGGTGACTTACACCCTTTTTACATTGACATCATGATGAATTCAAATAATTTACAATCTGAGCTGGTTGCTGTGCATCTTGCCAAGATATTTTGACTACTTTTGACCTTTGGAATAATCCACCTAATATGTAAATACTTGAAAGGGCAAGGCTCGAGACCAATCCTGGTTTTATCTTTAATATGCCTCTTATTATCCACAACTTTGCCCCAATGAAATGTGAGCTTGAGCATAATTAAAGCGTCCTTGGTAAATACATATCTTTATTCACGTATTTAATACCCAGTATACTTAAAGGATTTTACATTTAAATAGAAAAGGAAAATGGTTGAATATTTCATAAATCTCATTTTAACTGCATAAAAAGCACATTGGAAATATTCAGACAAACAGATCACATTTTTAGGAGTATGTTAAAAGAGAAATTTGCCTCTGGTGTTTCTTTGCTTTCTGGATGCACTTTTTAAATGCTTTTAGGGAATAAAGGGTGTAGATTACCAGCACATTTTGCTTTTTTAAAAAGACATGTATCAGATGTTTGTTTTTATTATCGGTTATCTTGATTTCCCAAACGTGCGGGAGAAAACATTTCAAAATAGCGCAATTAAAGAGATCCCACCGCTGACACCACCCAATTACATTTAAAGCGATATGACACTAGTCTAAGAAAGCTTTATTTAAGACGAACCAGAAAACCGAAGAGGTAGAGCACTACCAAGACAAAAACTGAACATAGCTGCACAAGTGGATGCCACAATGGTGGCACTAAAATGAAACAAATATAACATTATGGCGTAGCCCCCAAAAGTTTAATAGCTTCTCTTTAGTGTCTATGAGCAGTTGGACCTACATGTTGGTTGAATGTTGGAAAGTGGTATGAATTAGCCATTGCTATTTTTTATGTAGAAACCAGCAAGTGTATATATATGTATGCATATCATTCCTCCAGTGATCGACATGTAATTGCAGTATTTGTTGTACAAATAAGTATGACATTTGCAAATGTTGCATTTGAAGTAGATTGATGTGCTTGTATGGAATTTGTTTCCTGAAGTACCCATGTGATTGCACTGTATTTCATTTGCCAGGTTTCAGATAATTCACTTTAATATTTACATATAAATAACTCATTCCTGAATACAAGGTAGTATTTGCTATGACATGGCAAGTTTTTAACAAGCTGAAATCAATAGCGAATGAATAAAACTTATGGTAATAGGAAAAATGCTTAAGAGGCAAACAAGTAAACATTAAATACATTAAAATAACTTATACATGTATCCACTAATCCAGATAAAATTTTAGATACATGTAGCATCTATAATAGGTCCAAGTTCAAATATATGTGTATGATGTAATTATCACATGTTTGTGAACCTCTCGTGCAGGGAATGATGTTTTTATAAATATTTGTTTTACATTATTAGCCTTAATAATTTAATATGTAAATATACAGAACTGACAGGACAATGTCCATATTAACCCTTTCATTACAGGAATTATTTCAGGGCTAAATTGATCACATTTTTGCTCTTCAAATTGGCAGCCAAAATATTTTGCTTTTAATGCTACATGGTTCTAATATAATGTTATGTCTTTGAAAACAAGATACATGTACATGGTGAGGAACTTTGTCAAAAAGTTGAAAAAATTGCCAATATTGACAAAAAAACAATGACTTTGAACCTCTCGACGTTGCCAATTCAAGGATTTTTGAGCTTATTCTCCTTTTTAAACTTCCTGGCATCAAACGCAATATGGTCATTCAAAAAAGAATATGGACATACTGTGTGCAGAAATTTTCACTCTTTCTACTGATGCATCTGGTATATTTTTTAGGGATCTGAATCAAAAGTTATTGAGCCAAACCACAAGATGTGGTCAGTTGTCTTGAAAGGGTTATAATGAAATGAATGTGACAAGTGAAATAAAACGTACTAGTAAGGCTCGTTCACATATTATTAGTATTAAAAAAAAAAAAATCATTTGCAGTTTTATTTATACAGGGTAACATTGTGAGTTTCAGGACTGTTTTCCACAACAGCCCTGTTTGCATTTACTATGTATGTGACAATTTTTTTAAAGATGGATTTACATAGGAAGCAGCAAACTGACTAAAAAAGATTGTGGATTTTTTTTGTATTTAATGAAAGGCAAATGATGCAACAAAGATCCTATGCGTACTGTGACGTGTACTCACAGGTGTTAAAAGATACAGAAATATGAAGCACAGTGCGCCTGAAAACCCCATGGTGTGAAAACCCCCATGGTGTTTTGAAGCAGTTTACCACTTCATATTTAGTAAGCTATTACATCTAGCTTATCACGACGTAAATGGTTTTACTGCCTTACGTGGAATATTGTTTCAATAGGCAACAAGATCGCTAACCTTTAACCCTTTCAATACCAATGTCAACTACGCTATTCACAAAGTGAATAGAATTTTAGTCTTATTGTAACAAGAGGGTTAAAGTGAGGAAATGCAAAAGGGTCACACCTGCATTCTATGCAGGATGTATATATCGTCTGTTTGGAGCCAGAAGGGCGTTAATTCATATACTTTAACACACAGTTAACGCCCTTCTGGCTCTCAACAGACGATATGTTTCATCCTTTTATACCTAATTTTTCAATGGTTTGAATAAATCATGTACTTTCTGTAGAATTGAAAGTTAGTTTAAAACCTGTGTGTTTAATAACAGTTGTTAATTAGTATAAACTAATAGGGAGTTGCCATTTTGTAGGTTAATTTCTGAGCTGTAGAGTATTGTACATTCTATGCAGGATGTATACATGTATCATCCTTTAATTGCTAGTTTTTCATTGGTTTGAATAAATCATGTACTTTCTGTAGAATTGAAAGTCAGTTGAAAACTGTGTGTTAACAGTTGTTAACTACACTAAAGGAAAAAAGAAACTTATAAAAGTTCAAGAGATCACCAAATTAAATTCTCTGCATGGAAATGTACCAAATTTGGATATAATGTTGATTCAATGCATGGCTTTAAATGACAGTCAATAACAAAAAGTTTTCTTCAATGCCACAAAAGAAATGTGCACTGAAGCAAAGGACTCTCTAATCCCCAAGTCACAAAGACAAACTGCAGCCTTGTACACCATATGCATGTCAATGAATGAAACAAAAGAATTTCAAAAGGGATTTGCAAGTTCATATCCAAACAGATTAATAGCCAGTATGTCCACCTCTAGCTTGCTGGCAAGCTGTACACCGTCTTCGCATGCTTCCGATCAGATTCGCGATGGTAGCCTGGGGAACATTGTTCCATTCCTCTTGCAGTGCTGCAATGAGCGTCTCCCTATTGATGGGTTGATTGTCACGCCTTGACACACGTCGACCAAGCTCTTCCCAGAGATGTTCAATTGGGGAAAGGTCTGGTGAACGGGCGAACCATGGCAGAACATCAATATCCTCTTGCTCGAGGGGTGCAAATCCCTTTTGAAATTCTTTTGTTTCATTCATTGACATGCATATGGTGTACAAGACTGCAGTTTATCTTTGTGACTTTGGGATTAGAGAGTCCTTTGTTTCAGTGCACATTTCTTTTGTGGCATTGAAGAAAACTTTTTGTTATTGACTGTCATTTAAAGCCATGCATTGAATCAACATTATATCCAAATTTGGTACATTTCCATGCAGAGAATTTAATTTGGTGATCTCTTGAACTTTTATAAGTTTCTTTTTTCCTTTAGTGTAGTATAAACTGTTTTATAGGGAGTTGCCATTTTGTAGGGTAATTTCTGAGCTGTAGAATAATTGTACATCTATGCAGGTTATGTGTCATCCTTTTATTGCTAGATTTTCATTGGTTTGAATAAATCATGTACTTTCTGTAGAATTCAAAGTCAGTTGAAAACCTGTGTGTTTAATAACAGTTGTACATGTACATCTGATCGATTTCAGAGATTCTAGTTCTTATCTTGTGCATTTCATTGGAATTACCTAGCTGGAAATATGTCATTGTGAACATGCTGTTGAAAAAGTGTACCCTTTGTCAAGTCTTAACTTGTTCGTTCATTATAAAAAAAAAACACCTATCAGTAGTTTGATTTACTGTGAGTACAAAGCCGCAATTAATGCCAAAATAACTTTAGATTACTAAAATAACTACCTATTAACATTTAGGGTTGTTTGCAAATATGAATTGCACCCATCAAATGAAACTTTGAAATGAATAACAAAAAATGTCTTGTTTGGACACGGAATACATTAATGTACATGTACATGTAGTGGTAGTCTGAATTTGAGAATACAACATCACTGGGATTTTACCTTGAGTGAAAGTGAAAACATGGAGCAGTTAAAGTTAAAGATTCAAAAATTATCAGACTAATACTAGTAATATGAAGGGTATGAAAATGTTGGAATATCAAGCAGGGGCGGATCCAGGATTTTGTACAAGGGGGGGGGGGGGCACACAAAGGCCAGTTTGTCAACTTTTGGAAAAGGTACACCAGTATTTTTTGGGTCTCGCCAGCTCTCGAAAAGTCACTTGGGGGGGGGGGGGGTGGCGACAATTTTTTTTTTTTCGCCAGACATCCAAATTTCGCTCGGGGGGGGGGGGGGGGTTATGGGGGTCCAGTTTCCCTCCATAATTCTCTGACAAGCAAGCAAAAAAAAAAAAAAAGGTTTTCGTTCTACAGGGGGTGGGGCACAATCGACAAGAAGGGGCACAATGCATATTTTTCTTCCAAAGGGGGAGGGGGCACGGGCCGGAAGTGCCCCCCTAAATCTGCCACTGATGTCAAGAATGAATAAAGGAATCTTTAGAAAAAAAAAGAAATATCAACTCTGTTCCTTTATTAAACTTATTAAAATGACTATTCCTTGCCTTGTTTTCTGATATTTTTACTGCTTCCAATAAAAAACAATGTGTTACTGAGGTTGGTCTTCCCTAGTAAGATGTAAATGACTTAAAGCATGCCATTCTCATGACGTTGAGAATATGTTGGTAAGACTCACAGGGATGTGTGCCCCCAAATAAAAAAGTTTGGTCATTTTTAACACTACTATTGCCATTGTGAACACTTTACAATATTTGAGCATTAGCACCTTTCACACAATGAGAGAGTAAGCGATGAGTGGAGCAAAGTTCGTAGGGTGTGTTTGAGAGGTATATTGAGACGTTTCCTGTGTAAACAGAACAAGAATGTCAAGTGATGAAACTTTGATTTTTATGATTTCATCATGAAAGCGTATAGAGCGTCATGACTGAAATTGAGGCAACCGGAAATTAGTATAAACTATTTACTAGGGAGTTGCCATTTTGTAGGGTAATTTCTGAGCTGTAGAGTATTGTACATTCTATGCAGGATGTATATATCGTCTGTTTGGAGCCAGAAGGGCGTTAATTCATATACTTTTAACACACAGTTAATGCCCTTCTGGCTCTCAACAGACGATATGTATCATCCTTTTATACCTAGTTTTTCATTGGTTTGAATAAATCATGTACTTTCTGTAGAATTGAAAGTCAGTTGAAAACCTGTGTGTTTAATAACAGTTGTACATCTGATCGATTTCAGAGATTCTAGTTCTTATCTTGTGCATTTCATTGGAATTACCTAGCTGGAAATAAGTCATTGTGAACATGCTGTTGAAAAAGTGTACCCTTTGTCAAGTCTTAACTTGTTCGTTCATTATAAAGTGTAAACTGAATGCAAATTTGAAATATGTGAAGTCTAAATGTGTGTGCATACACAACTGCAAACTGTGAAACATTGAATTACATGTATGATTTCTAATGGCTAGCTTAATTTGTAAGATAATTCAATTTCTTCTTTCCTATGGCGTTTGTATGGCGTTATACGCAAGAAGAAATCAAATTATCTTACAAAGCTAGCCATAAGAAATCATACATGTAATTCAATATTTCACAGTTTGCAGTTGTGTAGGTATGCACACACATTTTAGACTTCATATATTTCAAATTTGCATTCAGATTACACTTTATAATGAACGAACAAGTTAAGACTTGACAAACGGTACACTTTTTCAACAGCATATTCACAATGACATATTTCCAGCCAGGTAAGTCCAATGAAATGCACAAGATAAGAACTAGATTCTCTGAAATCAATCACATTTCAAAAGAAGTGCATATATTGAAATGTTATTCTTTTGAACCTCTTTAACCATAATAGTTTATTCTTTTGAACCTCTTTAACCATAATAGTTTATTCTTTCATTCATTGTGTACATGAAGAAGTTCACCAGTATTTTGTTGAATGATCATAACACTGTTGCTGATATTCAAATAAGTCTTCTCTTTATAGCCTTTGGCAATTTTAATACATTTTTGTATTGCTTATTAACGGTTATATTAATTTCAGCTTATGACTTAAAATACACTCGGCAAAAAAAAAAAAAAAAAAAAGTGGATACATTTTCAAAGAAATATCTGATATAAACTTATATTTCATATATCAAAATAAACATAAATTAATCCTCTTTAAGATGATATGCGATTGGAATCATAACTTTCATGCATAAGTGAGCATAGCCATTTAGCAATAAATGAGTCTCTGAAAGAAAATTGCAAAAATGGGGCATCTGGCCATTCAAATGTTGATAATAAAGTATTTCCATCTTGTAGAGTCAAATTAGAACGCTGAATAAAGACACAAAAAACACCAAAACACAAAATCACTAGAAACACCTGAGACTACAGTGGACATCCAGAGCTCATTCCTCTTGATTGTTTCTCATTCTTTGTCTTCATTGTTGAACAAGAATACGCATGTTCATTGATATTTCAATGGCTGCTTGCTCGATTTTTGCAATTTTCTTAATCGGACCTTCTAACGGTTAAGTGAATGTGCCCATCCAAACTTGGATGTTTAAAACTTGATCTTAATTGATTTTGGTATAGAGTTATTAATTTTTCTGCAATTTGATGTATATTCTATTCTATTTTATTGACGGTTTATATGAAAATTTTGAACAATAAAGAGTGTCCACTTTCTGTTTTTACTGAGTGTACATTCTCGCAGAATCAAACAA
Organism: Heliocidaris erythrogramma; assembly: GCA_025617745.1. Taxonomy (NCBI): domain Eukaryota; kingdom Metazoa; phylum Echinodermata; class Echinoidea; order Camarodonta; family Echinometridae; genus Heliocidaris; species Heliocidaris erythrogramma. The sequence goes on along the minus strand of CM046857.1, from coordinate 18,601,093 downwards.
AACTTACACTAAATTAATGTTCAAGAATACAGATAACTGGAGAGCGTTTCATCAAGCGTTTTGTCAGTGATATTTACTGACAAATTTGCTCTCAGCCAATCAGATGCAAGGATTTCAGTAGCTTGTAACAGTTGTCGGTAAAAATCACTGACAGCGCGCTTGATGTTCCATCAAGCGTGCTGTCAGTGCTGTCAGCTCCCCAGATGTCTGCCAAATACATCTGGTAGAAATTATAAAATGAACAAAATCTGAGTAATAAGCAAAGGAAAGATAAGGAATTGTGCTTGTTCTCCCAACCCACAATGTCTCATACATGTATGACTGGAATTTAGTGAACTTTTAAAGAAAGTTTTTGTTTACTTTTATTTATATATTGTTGGTTCAAACAAATCATTATCTGCATTTCAGAATTAGGTTGAATTTTTTTCTCGATTCCCGGAACTCGGGATCAAATTTAAATCATGATTGGATTATGGTAGGATCTTGACATTTATAATCGACTGAGGATGTCATTATATATCTTGGCCATAGGCAAATTCATGGAATACTTGCGACAGTGTTTCAGCATCAAAACTGATTGTTGCCGTTGCTTGGTGGTTGCATTGTGGTTGCATTCAGTCTTTTGGGAATATGCCATAAAGGATTGCATAGGAATAAGTACATCCCCAGAAATATGTGTCTAATTGCTATAGCATTCATTTTTCTTTGTGTGTGAATATTTAAGGTGATATTCCTATCCTACTTGATTCGATTGTCGAGATGGGTTTCTTACATATATATGTTTGTTGCACTTTATGATAAAATATTAATATATTTCATTCTTTATGTGGGAATTCTCATAGAAGATCCTAGAAATTTGTTGAGGATCCGACAAGATTAGATTGAGATTGGTTTCATTATTTTATTTATTTCTTTTATATCATCTTTCTCTTTGAAACACGAATATGCAGTAGAAGATCCTTAATCTGTTGAGAATCAGACACGATTGATCCATTAAAGATTAGTTTTATTATTTATTGCTTTAATTTGCCAAATATCATCTTTCTTTCTTTGATACAGGAATATCCTGACGAAGATCCTAGATCTTAGATTAGTTTTATTATTTATTGCTTTAATTTGTTAAATATCATCTTTCTTTCTGTGATATACGAATATCTGATAGAAGATCCTAGATCTAAGATTAGTTTTATTTATCGCTTTAATTTGTTAATGACATCTTTCTTTCTGTGATACTGGAATATCCGATAGAAGATCCTAGATCTAAGATTAGTGTTATTATTTATTGCTTTAATTTGTTAATGACATCTTTCTTTCTGTGATACAGGAATATCCTGAAGAAGATCCTAGATCTAAGATTAGTTTTATTATTTATTGCATCAATTTGTTAATGACATCGTTCTTTCTGTGATACAGGAATATCCGATAGAAGATCCCAGATCTAAGATTAGTGTTATTATTTATTGCTTTAATTTGTTAATGACATCTTTCTTTCTGTGATACAGGAATATCCAATAGAAGATCCTAGATCTAAGATTAGTGTTATTGCTTTAATTTGTTAATGACATCTTTCTTTCTGTGATACAGGAATATCCGATAGAAGATCCGAGAAAGTTGTTAAGGATTAGACATGATCAGATTGAGATTGGAAGTATCCAGGACATGGTGGAGCTCAGGTAATCTGGTTTATTGTATCCCATATACCCCTTCCCTTGTTTTTCAATTTTGAAGGAAAAAAGGCACCAAGAGAAAAAGATACATTGGTCTTTGTTCAGATAACATGACAATAAGTGGTGAAACAAGATGCTAAGCAACCTAATGACTATCTCCTGAATATGATTTTGAATCTTCTGTGGAGTAACATTATTCAGCTGTTCTCTAAGTAAATGATTTACATGTAGGATGAAGCAAAGTGTTTCTAGTTAGGTATGCCTCTGATATACTACTGAGGTTGTCCTAAAGCAGTTTTTGTCCACATACTATGTATAAAACTATCATACAAAATGATATCTTGTAGTGTATCATTTACAAAAGGAGGTAAGGTAGCCACAATTTGTAAATGATTAGAAATAATAAAAATCTTTTACAGCTTTTGCTCACCCTTTTTAATAGTTGTGTGTAAAACTGTTTTTTTCTGTTTGTATATTTTATAAAATATAATTTATCATTAATCATTATAATGATTGTTCTGCACATGCAGAGACCTCCATGAAGGATCCATACTGTTCAACTTGCATACCAGATATGAGAAGGGTCTCATATATGTGAGTAAACACGCATAAATTAATTTAGCGTGGGAGACATATTACACAAATGAAATTATGCCCGCCCATACTACCACAGCACTGCATATTTTCATAAGCAAGCGTGGGATATGTTGAAGTTATAAATCGATTCCAATCCAGGGCCTTGCATGTATCTGTATAGCATATATTTATGAAGTATGTGTTATATACAGATACAAACACAGATGCAAAAGGTAATCCAGGGGAGTGTGTGTGTGTGTGTAATTGGGTTTTTACAGACGTGTATCAATCAGATATGATTATTTACGTCTGGGACCGACCTTTAACGTCACCATCCGAAAGACGTGACTCAGTCTCGAACCTGGGTCCGCTGAATCAGTTTATAACTTCCACTGGTAACTGGATTACAGGCGCACGCCACAACGCCCAGTTAAAAGGGAGCGTTTCATCAAGTGTTTTGTCAGTGATTTTCACCAACAAATTTGCTCTCAGCCAATCAGATGCTAGGATTTCAGTAGCTTTTAACAGTTGTCGGTAAAAATCACTGACAAAACGCTTGATGAAACGCTCCCCAGAACTCTGGTATTGGTGGGACATGATAATATTTAAGAATTAAACCTAACACTCTCCTTGGCTTCTCATTAATAAAATTCATATCTGCCACTATATAAGTAGAAAATTTATGATAGCTATTAAATAAATTAGTACAGATAAGGAAATTCAGATTAGCTTTTTAAAAATAATTTTCGCATTCAATTGTCATTGACTATTAAAATAGCAGTGAATACATTAAAAGGGATAGTAAAATATAATCGTGATTGGATTATTAAAACTCTGTGAGTATACAGCCATGGAAACAATTATTAGACCAAGAATGGTTACTGAAAGTGTTATATTTGTGGTAAGAAGGGAATAAAATATCATAAAAGCAAGGTACAATTGCTGGAATTTGTTATTCATTCATTGAAATACAAAGACAAATCATTTTCATTAGTTTGAATGCATATTATAGTACCTTTATTACAGAAGCTTGGTCTAAAATTTTTTTCCAGGGCTGTATATTTCTAGTGCCTGAAAATAGCATGAAAATATACCGCAGTTTATGTCCTTCATATTCTCATCTTGATATGATTGTACTTGTTTCCTTTCAGACCTACACAGGTAGCATCTTGGTGGCAGTTAACCCTTACAAGCTCTTTGATGACATCTACAACATAGAGACTGTAAGGAGATATGAGGGGCAGCTCATCGGCCATCTTCCGCCGTAAGATATACATATCACCATAAAAGATAGTTACCTCGAGTAGAAATTAAATTATCAAAGATCAGCTGATTAGTGAAAGTAGTTAGAGAAACTCAGGCAAAGAAAACAGAAGTTTGACTCCCTAATGTATCGTGATCAGTGGAGAGAGTGGCGCAGGCAAGACAGTAAGGAGATATGAGGGGCAGCTCATCGGCCACCTTCCGCCGTAAGATATACATATCACTATAAAAGATAGTTACCTCGAGTAGAAATTAAATTATCAAAGATCAGCTGATTAGTGAAAGTATTTAGAGAAAACTCAGACAAAGAATAAAGAAGTTTGACTCCCTATGAATTTAGGAGAGTTGAGATCATACATGTATGATTTGGGAAATATTTCATTGCCAATTCAGTCATGTATGTTTGGTACTATATGTGACAACAATTTTTGATTTACTTTGTTCATTTTTAAAAATGTCACTACCCTACATGTGTGCTCAAGATACTTTAAAAAAAATGAAACTGATTTCTGTATATATACAGATAAGAATAGTTTTCAATGTTCTTCTGATTTTTTTGAAGTTTTCCCCAATGCAATTCTCTCTGAAAAAAATGATGCAATAATACCTATCCATGAACTTGGCAATTGTCCTATGCAAGTATTCATGTAGGGCATGGTCAAATGAGAAGAGAAATTCTTGGGTGTGTCTTAAATTTGTGAAAATATCTGTATCCCCAAAATAGCGGGTAAACAGTGGAAAAAAAGAATCAGTAAATCACAATCTCTCCTCCATGGTATTCGATATTCCCTTGCAGACATCTGTTTGCAATAGGCAGTGGTGCATACCTTCGCATGACTCAGACCAAACAGAACCAATGTATCGTGATCAGTGGAGAGAGTGGCGCAGGCAAGACAGAGAGTACCAAGCTCATTATGCAATACCTCGCAGCAGTCAACAAAGCTTCCACAAATCTCATCACAGAACAAGTGAGAATCATAGGACAAGAATATTTGTTTTTATTTCTGTGCCACATGGCTTATGAAGAATTATCACAAATGAACTTTTAAGGGTCAAAATTTGAATTATTACACTTTGTTTCATTGTGAAAATAGATACAAAATATCTTCCATATTAACAGAATACACAATAAATATGAAAGTAAGAATATGAACTATTGTTCATCTATTTTTCATGAGTTAAGATATTCAGTTAACCCTTTAGCGACAATTTACCACATCTTGTGGTTTGCCTCAATAACTTTTTGATTCAGAGCTCTAAAAATACGCCAGATGCATGAGTAGAGAGAGCAAAAATTTCTGAACATGCTATGTCCATTGTTATTGCATGACCATATTGCATTTGATGCCAGGAATTTAATGTAAAAAACAAGAATAAGCTGTAAAATCCTTAAATTGGCAACACATTGAGCGGTTCAATAAATTTTTTCAATAAGATTTTTCAACTTTTTGACAAAATCGCTAACCATGTATATTGTTTTCAAAGACATTTCACCTTATTTGAACCAAGTAGCACTACAAAAAAAATATTGTTGCCAATTTGAAGAACAAAATGTGATCAATTTAGCCTTTAAATAATTCCTGTCCTGAAAGGGTTAGCAATCATATTGCCTGCTGAGAGACAGAAGGGTGTAACTATAAACTCTGTGTGAAAATACTTGAGTCAATGTCGTTCTTGTTCTGAATAGACCGCAATTCCAAAGTTGCTTGCAAGGAAAATGTCTTTGACATGGAACTATCCTTTTCCTTTTTGTTTATAGTGAAATGTTCTCTATCCAATGATGCATCAAATGAGCATTATATTTCTTTTTCTGATTCCAATGAAGAATCATTTGTGTAAATGTGATGATGTGATTCCTCTTTTATATTGTAGATTCTAGAAGCCAATCCCTTGCTAGAGGCTTTCGGGAATGCCAAGACAACTCGCAATGACAACTCAAGTCGCTTTGGAAAGTACATTGAACTGTTTTTCAACAAGTAAGCATAATTGATTTTTAAATTTTAAATTTTCTATTTTCTTATTTTTCTATGTAGTGATTTAACGATGCAAGTGCAATTTGATATACATGTATTTTGTGTGAGAGGTTTCATATAAAAGACTTTTGAAGTGCGTGATGGGTTTCATGTAATTTTTTAAAATTTCATTGTCGAGCATATCTACAAATGTTTTAAAAAGTACTCCCCTAAACATGAGAACTGTATTTTTGAAAGTCTTAAAAATCATATAGGTATTGAATTTGTGAAGTCTCTTTTTCCATGACAAGGTGGATGCCTTTTCTGAGAATTTAGAAAGTCACTTTTACTGTCCTTTTAAAAAAATATTATTTTTGATGCATGAGCCCACTATGTACGTGTAAATTAAATGTTTGACACCTTTACTCTCATTAATATCTAGAATTTAATTTTTAAAAATTCAAAAACACAGTTGCATTTAATAATATTTGGTATGATGAAATATCACAATGTTTTTCATGGTTTTTGTATGCTTTCACAGTGGCCTTATCAGTGGTGCCAGGACTACAGAATATCTGGTGGAGAAGTCAAGAGTCGTTAGGCAGGTATGTGGATAAACCTAATCTTTTTAATGATGCATGAATTTATTTGTTGTTTTCTTTTAACGTGAAAATTAAAAATTGAATTGAATTATCATTTCATTGCTGTCATTGAGTCTTTCTCCTCATCTCTGTAAGCATACATCTATCGGAAATTACATGTTTTTGTTCGCTTGGGAACAGTTTTGAGGTGTAGGGCAAAATAGTCAAAACATATGAGATGGGTTTATGTAGTTTTCATGTTTTTAAACAGTGAGTTTCTGTGGAGATGAATTTACATGTTACACATCCTTGCATTTTTCACTCCAGCGTGGTGTATTAAGCCAGTAGGCAATAAAAGTGTTCCCCCGAGAAGCTGGCCTACATAATTTATTGTTATGTTTACGTGTTTTCTTTGCTATCATTGTAGGCACCAAGTGAACGCAACTACCACATCTTCTATCAGATGCTGGCCGGCATGTCCATTGGAGAGAAAGCCAAGTACGGGCTCACTCAGCCTGAACGCTACTTCTACCTAAACCAAGGGGGCAGCAGTCGTCTGGATACGCGCAACGATGCAGATGACTTCATCCGCACGATCTCCGCCATGGAGGTGTTGAACTTTGACCCCAACAAGCAGGAGACGGCGTTCAGCATCCTAGCAGCCATCTTACACATTGGCAATCTCTCTCTCCAGAATTCCAAGGTTTGTACATTGCATAATCTTCTCCCAAAAGTTGAATGCATTCAACGCATAGCTCAATATTTTTGCTTGCATGAAACATTCGCAGATTTCGCGAGTGGTCAAGATTTGCCAAAGTTTTATGCCGCGAAATAATCAAATCACAATGGAAACAACATCAAATTATTGCCATTTGCGAAAGTTTCTTGCTGCAAAATTTGGCTGTCATTAGCAGTTCGCGAAAGTTTTATGTCGCAAAAGTTTCTGGTTTGACAATACTTTGTTACATTATGATCACGCCATCCTAATAATATTGTGATGAAATAACATTATTTTGCTTATAAGTACAATCTAGAAATTAAAGTTTTTACTTTTTATAAATAGATCTGAAAAGTTAATACATGAATATGCAAAGCATAAATCAGTTACCCAGTAACAAACCTGCTATAAAGTTGATTGTATTGGCCCTGACTTGACTACTTTTCCTTACTTAGCTCTATTTTATGTGATTGTCGGGAGCTGCTGCCTTCCTAAATAAGTGTATTTCTGCGATTGCCCTAGTATAAATTCTTTGCTCTTTATAGACAGATAATATGTTAATGAAATTATTATATCCATTATAACTTTTTATGGCTGGTTAACATGAGATGACGGTTGATGTTTTATTTTCTCATATTAAATACTTAGTTAGCAGGCCTGATCAGTACTAAAAGATGTCATAATTTTATACCAAAACTAATTTTTGAATCTCTTGTATTTTGTTTCCCTTTCCCCTTATGATTGATGTGCTTTTTTACATTTCCAGAGAAAAGATGGACCTGAGACTCTGGAAGTCACCAATGAGGGAGCCCTAGCAGTAGCGGCCAGGCTTCTACAACTCGACCCAAAGCAGCTTGAGGGCGCTATACTCTACAGAGTCACAGTAAGGGCCTTTACCTACATGAAACTACAAACATTTCTCTTAATATCTACAAACTATACTCCTCGCAGAGGCAGAATTCACAAAAGGAGCTTTATCGTACACCATGCTTTATACCCCCATATATGCATGATCTAGAATTCCAATTTGTCAAAATGTAAAAATCTTATTAAAGATTCAAAGCATTAATATATGACTATTATTTTAAGAAATTGCATTATATTTCCTCCAAGTAAAATTTACGCTTTTCACCTTTGCAGTGTGCAGAGTGCAGCGTGGTACAAGTTTATCAACCATCAAAAATGTAATATACGTTTTATACAGCCAATATAAACATATTATTGAGTTATATACTTTTATTATTGTATGACATAGCTGATGTTAAGTAATTTTTGTAATAGCAAATATTAAAAAGGGACTTTGAAAAATATTTGTGCTGTCAAAAACAACAAGCATACATGTACATGTACATTCTGACAAGAAATACAGTATATTGAAATGGATATTATTATTACAATTATTGTGGGGATATCTAAAATCCCTTGTGGTAACTGTCCACCTACCAAAGTAACAGTGAGATCTGTGAACATTGTACCATTTGTTATGCGATAACATATCTTGTTTGTTCATCTCTATCAGGAAACAATCGGGGAGAGAATTCTTACTCCCAGAACCCTTGAACAGGCTGAAGATGCCAGGTAAGTCCTCTCCAAAAAGAATGTTCGATTGCTATCTTATTGACTCAAATCCTCTCTCCAACAAGGATATACATGCAGTGTAGATGCGTACTTTGGCATGGAGTTCAAAGTTCAGTGTTCATACATTGGATCTCCATAAAGCTCATGAAGAGTTATCAGCAGTCAGGTGTCATTCGATGACAGCAGAAGAAACTTGGGAATATCCAGGGAATCCCCCCCTAAAAAATAAAAAACATTGAATGTATTAAGATACATGTATTTACATTATGACAGAGCATTCAAGAAAATATATGTATTTATATATCGAGCACTCTCAGTCCTACAAGGAGAGCACCCTACAAGTGTATATATATATATATATATATATATATATATGTTTACTTTTCTATGAATATGATTACAGTGAATAATTTCCAAGATGATGAATGAAGAAATGATCATAGGCAAAGTGGAATAAAAAAAGTCATTGTTTATTTCAGAATTGATATAAGCTTTATAAAAACCATATCCTGTTGAGATTATGGGGTTGAAAAAACCTGGAAACAACTGATGATGAGGGGAATAATCTAGATATTTCTTTCCAAGTACTGTTTTTAAAGTGGACTGCTTAGGAGAAAAAATGGACAGATGGGATGTACAAAATTGAATAATGGACAACCCACAGATATGCATGTAATTAGGAAATAATCTGATTATGAATCAACTTTTAAATCTACCGACCTAGAATGACAAAAAGGCCATAGAAATGGCATCATAATCATCATCATCAATATCGCTATTGCCTTCATCATCATCATCATCATCATCATCATCATCATCACTATTGCCATATTCAGCATCATCGTCATTATCATTATTATCACCATCCTCAACATCACTGCCATCTTAAACTTTTTACAAACTCAATTAGTCATAACCTGAGAGAAATAATCTTCTTTTTCCTCTGTAGGGATGGTATAGCCAAGTCTCTCTACACAAGCCTCTTTGCCTGGCTAGTCAGGAGTATCAATGGCATCACTAACCAAGCAGCAAAGATGACCTCCATAGCTATTCTTGATATCTTTGGATTCGAGGTAAGGAATTATTACCCCAAAAGTTGCAAACAATGGACATTATGAACTTGAAAATGTTCAGGCTCAAACTTACCGTGCTCGGATCATATCCGGGTAGCTGTACACCCTTCCTTGACTTTCGTATTTTCTTGTATTCTCTCATTCCTGCGTTGTGACCCGATGAGTGCAGGTCGAAAAGCTTTGTCACTATGAATTTGTTAAATGTTATCTTTAAAAAATGCTAATGAATTTGTTGAAGAATACATGTAGTTTTATAGATGTGGTAGTATGATGCAAACTAGATTTGGAATATATTTTTATATCAAATATTTGTATGAAGGGTTTTCTAAATATTAGGAGTTCATCATAACTGTTTTTATGACTTCTTAATACATGCATTTAAATTTAAGATTTTAGATAAATATTTGATTGCAAATTAACTTGAAGGAAATGAATTGAATTAAAGTCGGAAAAGGAAAATTATTGTACAGTTATCTAGCCCTGTTCACTTTTGCGATACATGTGAAATGTTCATGTAATCTTTCTCTTTTACAGAGTGATTCCACCCAATATATTGAAATGTAAGATTAACATTAGTATTATTACTGTCCTTACAGGTCTTCAGAACAAATGGATTTGAACAACTCTGCATAAATTATGCAAATGAACATCTGCAGTTCTACTTCAACAAACACATCTTCCAACTAGAACAAGTAAGGCAGTGTACCAAACGCTTTATTACATATATACGGTGAAACCTGTATATAAAGACCGATCAAAGGATACAAGAAAAGCGGTATATGTATATATATTGATAAGTCTACATTAGAGTATAATCTGTATATAATATGATTCAACTGTTGGATTGATGTCAATGATTTCTGCATTTTACAGCCAATTTTGAGTTGCTGCAGTGAAGCTTATTTCTAGAAAATCTATTCCAATATCATTGTGACTTTTTATCATGTGATAATTATATATATTGTGACAAAGTTTAGACAAGCCAACTGTAAATGAAATATAGAAAACTTGTTAAAAATCAAGTACCCTTAATTGGGACAAAGTTACAGAAAGAGAGTATAAAACCAGAAATTTTTGTGTGCACGAAACTTCCATAGTTCCATACGTGAAATAAGCAAATCATCATTGAAACAACATAAAATTAGTTTAATTTAAGAAAGTTTCTTGCTGCAAAATTACCTGTCATTAACAATTTGTAAAAGTTTTATGTCCCAAAAGTTCTGGGGAGCGTTTCATCAAGCATTTTGTCAGTGATTTTCACCGACAACTGTTATAAGCTAGTGAAATCCTTGCATCTGATTGGTTGAGAGCAAATTTGTCGGTGAAAATCACTGACAAAATGCTTGATGAAACGCTCCCCTGGTTTTGCAATATGTGGTCAAGTCTTTGATCCAACTTCTCATGGGAGGCCTTGTTTGTATTGCGTATTATTAAAGCAATTCTTCCAGAATTACTTGACAGATGCTATTGATTTTTATTATATATATGTTGTAATATTTTTTGTTTGATTCTCTTACCGAAACTCTTTTACATTGATGACCTTTGTCTTCTCATTCCAGCTTGAGTATGCCAAAGAGAAGATTGAATGGCAGACCATCTCATTTGTAGACAATCAAGTCGTCTTGGATCTCTTCGCCAAGAGACCTACCGGTATCCTACACATCTTGGATGATGAGAGCAACTTCCCGAAGGTATGTGTCCCTTCAGGATGGATGGTATTCTGAGGAAGTCTTCTTTAGTCTATTTCATTGGCCCTAATAATGAAGTGTAATACAATGACTATTAAAGATTTTGCCTGTTAATATACATGTGAAACAAGATGCAACAGTCTTTTACCTGAGAGAAAAATAAAGCAGGGCTTATAATGAGATGTGATATAATGATGTGTGGTGTAGATTGTAACTGAGAGCATATTTTTATAAAACGATGTATTGATTTTAGTATTTCATATGTATAATAATAGCCCATACCTCCTTCAAAATGCTATCACCAATTTATCTGCTGAAAAATTTACAACAGAAGGCTGAAGTTTTACTGCTGCAGAATATATATGTACCTTGTACATCTTCCTTGAAGATCAGCCAGTGTCTTTGTGTAACTAGTACATCTTACCGCAATAGTTTTAGGGACATTATTCATTTCAGAAATGATAATGAAGTTCCCAATTGATCCTTCTGTAAACCGTCATTTATGTGTCTTTTAATGAGGATCATTGCATGGTTCTTTATCAATTAATGCAGGGCACGGAGAAAGCATTTGTTGAGAAGTGCCACTACCATCACGCGTCTAACTCTCACTACGGTCGCCCCAAGCAGCCACGCCTAGAGTTCTGTATCAAGCACTATGCAGGACAAGTGGTCTACCAGCTAGATAATGTCATTGGAAAAAACAGAGACATGCTGAAACCAGAGGTTCTGGCAATGTTCAAGAACAGCAAAAATCAGGTAAGAACAGGTTCAAACCAGTTTCGACAAGATGGTCTCGGAATGAATGAGACATGGGGTATCGAGAAGAAAGGGAGGGTAGGGGGGGGTTAAATTATGCTCAGGAAAATGTTTCAGAACAGCAAGAGTGTAAGAACAGGTTTAATCCTGTTTGAACTGGTAAATCGACTCAAAAACTCTGAAATGATTGGCTATGGGGATAATTAGAAGAAGAAAGGAGTATGTGGACAATGTCATTGGTATGTACTGGCATGCCAAAAGTTGGAGGTAATGGGATTAAAACCATTTGAAACCAGTTCAAAACTTGTTAAACTTGAAATACAAAAACTACATTTGATTTTAAAGTAAAATTGACCTTAGTATTACAACATTATAATCAAGAAATCATTTGATTATTTGACAGGTCCTATCAGATATGTTCAAGTTGCTTGAGACCGTTGAGCAGAGGAGGTCTATGATTGGGTCTAGTGGCCCCACAGGGATGAGGAAGATGAGACCTTCGACAGTGGGTACGAGATTCAACGAGTCTCTCCTTGACCTTATCTTCAATATGAACAAGTGAGAGCTTTTTACAGAAGATGGTTACTTTAATAACCAATTGATGATAGCTTAATTCTGATGCGATGTGCTTTTCACATGGCTGACATCCTATAAGCTATCCCAGTCTTAATAGTGTTCAACCGTTAAAGAAAAGAAAATATTAGTTCATGGTGAGAATGCGTATATTCAGTCTCCCCAAACAAGTGAATTTTCCACCCCTGTGGTGTGATTACTCATGCATCTCAGGGTAATTAGATGCACTTAGTCAGAATGGGGAACAATCAAGTTTTTCAAATAATACTATAGGCATCATTCATACATGTCACTATGTCAAGCATGCCCCAGCATTGACTAGAAAGAGTTTTGATGAGCTGCTGTATTGTCTGTAGTCAACCCGATGCAGCAAGTGGGTATGTGGTGTGAAGATATTCCTTGACAAAGTGATACACACTTTGGATGCCTTGTTGAAGCAAAGGTATATTTTTTCAAGGCACAAAGTAAGCACTTTATACTGTTATGTACACCATAAAAATGACAGTTGTTCCCTGTATATCCCAATTTCTGTATTCTTCAGATGTCATCCATTCTTTGTGCGTTGCATCAAACCCAACGAAAAGAAGGCTCCCATGTTGTTTGACACCCCTGTCGTCCTGGGCCAGCTCCGGTATAGCGGGATGCTGGAGACGGTGCGCATCAGGAGAAATGGCTTCCCTATCAGAATGACCTTCCTCTCATTCATGAACAGGTAAGTTTTATGGAAACGGAACTCTTCCTTTTCCACTGGTTAACATTTGTGACGGTTTACCGATGAGAGTCATAGGACGTCGTCCAAAGCGAAAGAAGACACACATGAGACATCGCAAAGCTTTCCTGGATGATCTTTTTGCATATCGTGGTGGAGTGGGATAGGATAAAGTGAAGCGCTAGGCTCAAAATTGAAACACTTGGTGACACACAAGTTTGAGAAGATAAGAAAGTCACTAAGCCGGTCTTTGGACAGATCACTGTTGATGATATTAGTGAGATGGAGTTCTCTTCTGAGTACTTTGGCTTTAAGAGATGTGATCATACATGTACTTCCCGAATTCTTAGTTATTGGCAATTTGAATATAGTGCAAGTTTTAAAAAAATTCCAAGTTGGTATTTCCCTGTTGATTACTCGTCTTGATTTTCCTCATTCTATGTTTGATTACTACATGTACGTGTACCCTCTTTCTCTCTCCCCCACTATCTCTCTCTATCTCTCTCTCTCTCTCTCTTTCTCTCTCTTTCTCTCTCTTTCTCTCTCTTTCTCTCTCTTTCTCTCTCTTTCTCTCTCTTTCTCTCTCTTTCGGGGGCTAAGTTCATGGAGATTTTTTCTAATATTGCATTTTAAATAATTGATCTTTTCATGTTAGTGAGCATTCCTCCAAATACAGTGAATCAAATACCAAACATAAATATGAATCTACTCCGTTTGAATGTAGATATCGCTTCCTGGTGAGTGCACACATCACATTCCATGCTACAGCCAAGGAGCTTTTCTCATATTGCAATTTTTAAAAAAATTGATCCTTTCAGCAAGAATTCCTCCAAATACAATGAATTGAATACCACACATGAATATGAATGTACTCCGTTTGAACGCAGATATCGCTTCCTGATGAGTGCACACATCACGTTCCGTGCTACAGCCAAGGAGCTTTGCCAGGAGATCCTCTTCAGGGCTGGGGACAGGTTCAGGAGAGACTACCAACTTGGAGCTACAAAGGTAAAAGGTCATAGGTCAAATGCATGTATATTTATTGACAGTTCATCAGAGAACATGTTGAACTGTGTTTTGAGATCTCAACATTCATGCATGATTGTAGTACATGTATCCTGAGGTCTTGTATGGTGCAGTCAACATACTCGGGCGTAAAGATAAAGTTCAGTTCTGGTCATGAGATTGAATTGTGAAAGAAACTCTCTCAAAGCAATTGGGAAAGGTTGATTATATAGCAAATAAGAATTGGTGTATGCTGTGAGGTTTTGGAATCACCAAAATGGTAAGAAATTGACTCAATCCTGCTGAGAGTCACATGCGCTGCACACAGAAATGTGGATATGGGACTACGCACAAATGTTTGGCCTGACATTTCAGCTGTTTTTCTGTCATATTTTGAATGTGAGAGCATTTGAAGAGCAATCCTTTTCAGGGGAAATATATATCTACTATGATAATCTTCCAAACTACCATAAAAAGAATGAGAAAGCTTATTATTACCTTTCCCAGAACTCAAGCTTTCCTTTAGCATACATGTACCTCCATTACACCTGGTTATGATACAATGTAGTTCTGTGAAGCATATTTGCCAGTATGTTAACTGATAAACTGTATAAAGCAATAAAGTATTTTATTTTTGACCATTTCTGATCTTTTTTTTTCTAATAAAATAGATTTTTTAGAGTATCCTGGGATACAAATGGTAAAGATTGTATGTGTACATTTGCTTCCCATATAGCCGAATTATTAAATGTATGTACACCATGGCATGTGCCTACTGTATATAAATCAAATGAATTTATGACTAAGGAGTACATTAGTATCATTACCATCATGACATTTCATCCTAGGTGTTCATGAAAGAGGCGCTCGAGAATCACCTAGAATACGAGCGCTCCAAGATCATCCAGAAAGCAGTCCTGGTCATCCAGCGTCATCTCAGAGGGTTCATTGCCCGTCGTCAGTACCGTCTGATCCGCCACACCGTGGTCCAGCTCCAGGCCCACATGAGGGGGTACTTGGTGAGGCGCAGGGTCAGGACAATTCTGAAGGGTGTGGTCCTGTTTCAGGCGCTCTACCGGGCCAGGCTGCAGAGGAGGAGGTACCTTGTGGTAAGTTCATGGGTTAGTGAGAAAGAGATAGAAAGTGGATGGGGTTTGGGTGTAGGGTGAGAACCATGCTTAATGGTGTGGTCCTGTTTCATGTAATCTACCAGGCCAGCCAGCAGAATAGTATATTTATATATATAACAGAAGATAATAGTTATTTGAAGTGTGATGGATGTTCCTAAATGTGTAGCAAATTTAGGTGTAGGAAATGTGATCAGATTATTCAAAGCATCTTTGTAGATAGTTACATAATTAAAGATATACCATATATAGAAACCAAATTTTACGAGCAATACCATTTTTGGGGGTTATACTTATATATGTTAAATATTATGCTAGCTATGATGATAAAGTTAAAATCACTTTCTATTGCATTAATCCTTGGGATTCAAAGTGTCCTATGTAAATCAGTGCAAAATGTCTCATGTGTTAATGCTGTACAGATGCTAAAGAGGGCAAGAGAGGAGAAAGCAGAGCGTGAGAAGAGAGAGAAGCTACGCCGAAAGCAGGAGAGGGAGAGGCTAGAGGAAGAGAGAAGGAAAGAAGCCAAACGCCAAGCAGCAGCTAAGATGGCTGCCAGCCGATCATCCCTACCGTCCCCTCCTCCTCCTCCATCTCTACCCACCCAGCCAGCAGACGTGTCCAGGGTGGACATTCCCTATGAACTCAGTCTGTTGCTACAGAGAGGTAAGATGGGATCTTTCACACTGGCCCAGATTTGATCGATGATTAGTGTACAATCTTCTGTTAAGGGCATCTATTTCTCTTCTAGTGTTCAAAATTGTCGACAGATGCATGAAAATAAGTTGAAAGATGACATGTCTTCAGAGGAAGAAATTCCTTCGTAAACGACCGCTTTTAAATTCCTCTGATGTGAACAAAAAGTTGACTTGATTTCATTAATATGTATATCATGTTTCCGGTCTCTTACATTACAGATGACTAAAGTTCTTTGAAACTTATCACTTCCTCCAGAAAACTTCTTTGTTTCATAATAAGTAGAGAGCAATGGTCATACCTGACAACATGTGTTTCAGGTTAGCAACCAAAGTTGTCGGCCTAGATATCAGACCAATAAACTTGAAAAATACCTGGTTATGGTCAGGGTATGTACAATATTATCAGCATATCTCAGTCACAATGATTTTAGCTTTCATCCTTTTCCTCTTTTCCTACCTCTACAGGATGGAGTCCACCTCACAATGAGAGAAACTTGATCAAGGTAGTGGGTCAGGTGGCTCATCAGGAGAGACCTATCAGCTTCCCAGCTGACATCAATGACCATCCCTTCTCTAGATATGTCAATATCTACTTCAAGGTAAATACACTGTCTCTCCATTTACTCCTCCCTGATAGTAATAAAGAACACCCAAAGTCAAAGAGAAAGACATGCTAAAGGAGGAGAAAAATTGTGTGTAGCAATATGTTAACATCTTCATTAGATAACCGCATTCCTATTGTAAATACATTCTTCACTGGGTGGCATCTTCATAGTCATCATAATGCCCTTAATACCATCTTCATTATCCCCATCATCAAGACCATCGATAACTCTTGATGGAAGCACTGCATTTTATTGTAGAAGACTCTTTACTCTCATATGATAGGTTCTGGGTCCGATCCTTGCTTGGTGCTTAAATTGTTGGACAGGGTCCTTCTTGACCCAGGTGTAGTAATTTGGTAGGTGGAAATGCTGGGGTAACAATAATCACAGGACCTTCGGGAAGAGCAGTACTGATACCCTGGGTAAATAAAACCATATCATTAAAAATCTTTGGTAACTTAAGATATGACTTGTGTTTCTGTTCTTCAGAGTGATGGCTTTGGCTATCAAGACCTTCCCATAGCTACAGGCTTCCATACCCTCAATGAAGCCGATGACGATGAGGCCGTAGCCGTCTTCAAGCTCATCCTCAGGTTTCTCATGACTGCTGACCCTGGCAACAACGCTGCAAAGAAAACTCAGGACTTCATCACTGGCAACTACATCGTACAGAAGGTAAGACTCACTTGATTTACTTGAGCATTTTCATTTTCATCTTCATCATAGTCCTTCAGTTAGGAAATATACTCAACAAGGTACCAGTACATATACATTTCTTAAAATGTAATTAGCTTTTTGTGAAATTAGCAAAAAATACAAGGTAATATCATTGGCAGTTTAAAAGTATGAATAAAATATTCTATTAACATTGGTAAGAAATTTATTACAAAGTGACAGATAGATATGACAGAAAATTTTATACAAGTATGTTTGAAAAGCAGTGCTTGTATAATTTGCCCTAACACATTCTCGGTCTGTTTCACAATTGACCTGATTCATTGATAATTTGCATTTATGGCAATTATGCTAAATGATAGTGTTTTGCTTTTAAAGAATTGTAAAAACCAAACTGGACTTGGCTGAGACTATGATGTTTTGTTTTGTAGAAAGAGCAGACATGGTAATACTCTAATGAATATTTAGGGTTACCACAGTAGATTTCATCTTTTGTAAGGACGAAGATTGATAGATACGTTACTGATGTTACTAGTATACAATTTAAGCAGTATTCATCAATATTGGTTTGCAGTTTGCCCCCAAGTCATCATATGGAAATCTTGTAGAATGAGAAAATCATTAACTACATGTAATCGCAGAACTCTAACTTGTTTCAAGCACAAATTCATCCTTGCCTCTGGGAAGAACATCATTACATAAAGAGTTCCTTTTCTCTCTTTCTGATCAGGGTTTGAACAACAAGAATATCCGTGATGAGATCTACTGTCAGGTCTGTAGCCAAACATGGAACAACACCAACAACAGCATCCAGGAGAGGGCTTGGCTGTTGCTAAGCAACATCATGGCTGCCTTCCCTCCGTCTCCCAAGCTCTACAACTTCCTGCTCAAGTAAGTGGCCTGGTGGAGATGATGCACATGAGATTCAACTTTGTGTTGGTCGGGCCATTTATTTGGTTCTGATTTACTTCGTAGAAATATTACTCAAAGGCTCAGTTGACTAAGTCAGCAGACACAGTAAGAAAGAAACAGAGAAAGAGGTTTCAAAAGAAGTGAAAATGCATAAGAAAGAGAGAGAGAGATGTACAAGGGCAGGAAATTAAAAACAATGACAGGCAGACAGACAATTGAAGATTGGATTACGGTGAAGATAAACAAAAATTAAAAAAAGCAGTATTTATATGTCTTTTCCCAAAATTCCTTGTGAAAAGCAGTGAAACATTAATTCATTTTCAATTTTCCAGGTATGTGTCTGACCATGCATACAACGGGTACAAGGCCTACTGTCAGCACAAGCTACTCTCGTGTGACCCTCATGCCACAGAGTCCCAGGGCAGTCGTACCTATCCCCCAAGCCTGCTGGAGTGGAAGGCCCACCAGCTGCAGGCCAAGATGTCCCTGATCACCAGACTACCTGGTGAACCTGATCCTATCAACGTCGAGGTCGACTCCTGGACCACCGGAGAGGACTTTGCTTCTGCTGCTCTTAAACAGAAGTAAGACACTCTTTCAAAGTAAAGAAGATTTCTGAACATTGTCTTCTGGGCCCGTTTCATAAAACTTGTTATCAATAACAACTGCTGCAGATCTATGACAAATTTTTTCACAGCCAATCAAATTCAATGATTTCAGTAGCTTATAACAACTATCGTAACTTGTCATTGATAACAAGTTTTATGAAAAAGGGACCCTGGTTGACAGTGTATGTTCTTTCTTATGCAATAAGAACATGGAGTGAGTAGTAATAACTGGAAGAGTTTGGTATAAAGTAGAGCTTTTCTTTAGCTCATGTTGAGAAAAATAGGTCATGTCAGCCATTTGTTTATGAGTTACAGTAGCATGCAAACTCCAAAACAGCATTTCATGTAAGATTTGACAGCCAATCCGCAGGTCCCCTAAAAGTGCGCTATTTTATTTCCAATTCTGCCTGACTATGAATACATAATGAGCAAGAACAGACAGGAACATCTCATTTGCAAACTATTGAATAGACTACTTATCATTCACCAATTGTCATGAGTTATACATCAAATAAAAGAAGAGGGATCAGAGATTTGTGACATGCTTTTATTGTGTTCAAAATAAAAGACGAAATTGGTATAAAATGGTGTTCCTTTTATGACCAAAAATGGAAATTAAATGAAATATAAATCTGGCCAAATCTACCATAGTTTTATTGTGAGCCAGGGCAAATTTGACATGAGCGTAAAGGGCATTTTCTGTACTTTCCAAAGATTGAAATAACATTAATGTGCACTTCATGACAGGGTCAGGATCCAGCAATATGTAACCGATGTACACACTTTGTCTTTAAAAAAGTCAATTCCAGCATTCTGATTGGTTACCACCACGCAAGATGTTTTCTCACAGCCAGGCAACAGCTATGCGCATGTTTGCGCAAGGATGAAGCAACAGGTTGCGCAATGTTTCATTCAACGCGCACTTGGTTACGGATGGCTCGCTTGCCAATCACAGGGCTAAGATTCTATGGTCTTGACCATGGTCTTGACAACGGATGATCTGCGGCTGAATATTGCTGGATCCTGACTCTGTCATAAATTTATGGATGATTTGAATGTAACGATGAAAAAGATGAGATTCCAGCGCTTCCATACATATGTGTCTTGATGGCGGCTCATATACTTTTTATATGTCTTTTAACAACTTGAAATCTTGTGAAAAAAAGGCTTTTGTATGACTATTTCATCAGTTATTTTAAACATTTTCTGTTTAAAATTCTGACTAAAACAAAATATCCCTGTGTTGGTAAACTATTCATTTATTTTTGCAGAAAGTCTAATGAGCACAGCATTAATATTTATTGAAGAGCATAACTTTAAAGATGACCATGCGATACAGCCGGCTGGGTGCAGGGAGAAAGTCCATTTCGGGCACTGGAAATAAAATGCGCGTTTTTTGCTCATTTGCATACGACCTGCGGTCTGACTGTTGAGCCTTAGCTTAGAAGTAGTTTAAAAACTGCCTTACCACACTAGCCCATGGTTCTATGATTAGTTCTTATTTTCAAAATCCTTTGATCTTTCTTCTCATTAGGGGACTCAAGAAGGGATACCGGGGTTGGTCTGTTGAACTGATGGATGAAAACGTCCGTTATGACCTCTCTGGGCCAGACTTTGTCATGGACCTTGTTGCCGAGATGGAGGTTCACCCTGAAATGCCGGTAGGAGAGTCGAATTTCCTCATCGCATCCGAGATGATCAAAAGTGGGCAGACTCAACATAGGAGGACTATCAAGAGAAGGTATGGAGTGATGGTGAAATGAGGATGATGTTGCGAATGATGGTGATGACGAGAATGATAAGAATGATGTTGATGATAATAAGGATGTTGATGATAATGATGATGATAATGATGAGAATAATGATGATGATGATAATAGTGATGATAATCATTGGTTAGAATCATAATGATAGTAACATCTGTGACCAGAATGAGAATGCAGCTGTGAATAAAATTCGCAGGCATTTCCAATTGGCACCAATATGAAATGAGTAGGCTGTAGGCAATAAATAACCTCCACTGGGCAGTGTTCTATTCATTCTCCTGATAATGATCAGAGCATACTGATCGAAACATGGAGAACCACAGAGCTCTTTAATAGCGGAGCTTATCAGCCCTTTTCAGGGCATTTATTCCTTGAAAGATTACATGGTGTAACCCTGAAAGACTAAACCTATAATTCAGTGTCTCCACCATGAAAAGTATCGCTGATACTTCACTAAACATTTTTAATGACAGTAATGACGATCTTGGTGGTGATGATGATGATGATGATGATTATAAGTACTACTTCTTCTACCCCATCTTTCTTTCTTACTTCCAGACACCAGTCTGAAATAGAGACCATCCTTTCAGCACCTACTCCTGCCCGTTCATCGGTTCCACGTCAGCGTAGTAACCAGCATGATCAGCTCCAGCGCCAGTACCCAGCTGACCTTAGCATCCCTGAACCAGACTATGTCAGTAACGCCAAGACAGGTAGGACCAGACCTCATTAATAGAGATAATTCATATGATTTATAATGCTCCAAATCCACTCTGTAGAGTGGATTTGGCACAGAGGAGGATAGAGAACTAAGGAAAGTAGAGAGTAGAATTTATACAAGAGAAGAATATAATAATCAGTGGGAAGCATTAAACAAGTAAGTTTTTAGACTGCTTTTGAATAAATCTGGAGAATTGCAATTTCTAATAACTATAGGTATATTCCATAGAGCAGGACCAGCGTGGGCATATTATTGCATAAAACTTGCTGTGAACAACAACTGCCACAATTCTATAACAAATTTTCTCACAGCCATTCAATAGTAAATGATTTCAGGAGCTAATATTGGTCATTGTAACTTCTTCTTGATAACAAGTTTTGTGAAACAGGGCCCAGAATGACTTTGTGGAAATCATGAGGTTCTGAGAGGATCCTAAAAAAGTCCTTATCTTTTGTGGTCAAATAGGCCTTTCAAGATAGGCCTTTCGATAGCTGAAGCCAATTTTTGAGAGTTTTGTTGATGATAAGAATAACAAAAATGTGTGTCTATAAAGTTATTCACCTTTATTGTTTTTGAGTCATTCAGCACTACATGTATATCATGGAAAAGAAATTAATGATTGTGAATTGCCTTTGTTTTAATTGCAAAATTTTGAAATCATAAAATATGCCTCAACCCTACAATATGTAAGTCAAAGCATTCAATGAAGTCCTACCAAGTTCCTGTTTCCTTTCATATCTCCATATATTCTCCTGGGTAGCAAGTGGTAAATTTGATTTTAGTGCCACGTAATGCATGGATCGAGTCGAAGTACATTTCTTTATAGACCACCACCCCTTTTCTCCTCCAGCTGCAACTGTAATTGCTTCCTTTTCTGTCTTCACAGGTAGAACCTTGGCACAACGTAGCCAAAGCATCGGCACCATCTCCGGAATGTCAGAGTCTGGCCTCGAGGACTATGTCAACCAGCTCTTTGACCCAGCGACCCTGGGCATCCAGGGAGGCAGTGAACCCCCTTCTCCTTCACCTTCGGCTGACCTGTCTAGTCCTACCCATCTCAATCAGGTCATCAGGGGTGGGGGCAGGGGCCCTATGATGCCAGTGCCACCCCCTGTGCCCCCTACGTCACAACCCCCAGCAGGCCGTAAGTTACCTCCATCAATCTGTTTAAAGCTAACCGTGAGATAACGTGGTTTGCGGTCTAGGAAATATAGCATATATTTTCCCAAAATGAAATCACAGCCACGGGTATAATGTCCTTATATTTTGTCCAAACTGCAATGCTGGAAAAGAAGTTGTCCTACATGTATGTGTTGTTTTGGCAGGATATGTAAGTGCCACTTTAGAATATTTTCAAACATAAGTCAGAAGGGCGAAGGGTAAAATCAAGTAATATGATCAAGCGTACTTGTTTTTGTTATTAAACGCTTTTTAAATTCATGTCTCGCAGCAAGAAAATGGAAATATTGTGAACAATGGGAAATACACAAAGATGCACCTCCCTGTGTATTGGCAATATCAGACAAAGGTACACACACAACATACGGCACATCATGATGACATAAATAGATGTGTCTTTTATTTTACATTATCTACAACTTTCAAGTTTCAGTCATTTTAGCACCACTTTTTGTTCAGTTTTCTGTGCGGTCAAAACTTGAAACTTCAAATATTATGAGTGTTATGCATCTGGCGCTGCACTGCTATTAGTTGTTCTACATCTGGCGCTGCACTGCTATTAGTTGTTCTACAAAAATGCAAATGGTTTTTTTTGTTGTTACTAAACCTTTTTTATAAAACTATTTTCAGTATCACAGATTTGTCATTCACTGATTCTGATTCTATATTTTCTTCCAAGTTTCTTTCTACCTACTTTTTATTAATCAATTAAATCATACTCCTTGTTTAATGATTTGTTGAAAATCTATCTTAAACTATTTGTTTCAACTTTAATTTTCTCAGAATCATGTTTTCCTTTTATTGTTTCTGTAATTGTACATTTTTCTCTTTCAATTTCTTTTTCTCCAGTTTTCCTTTAATTGTCCTTTGTCGATAATCCTGTGATCTCTATCCCTTCTAAGTTGTCTGAAATTTAATTAATGCAGATTATTATGCGTTATTTTCATTTCGTAAAAACACTTCACTATAATCAACTGTACTTAATCTATTTGTTTCTTCTAAATTGTTGTCAATTTACGTTGTGTGGACTAACATGAGTTTATTTCTTTTTATTTTCAACTATTTCTTCACAATCTCTTGGAATAGTTATGGGTGTTCCTGCTTTCACACCACCTTCTGTTGCTATGCCATCTTATCCCACTTACACAGGTACTAACACTCAGCACTTCATTTTCATGTTTATAAGGCAGGGCCCTATTTCATAAAACTTATCAATAACAAGTTACAATTATTGTTATAAGCTACTGAAATCTTGCGTCTGATTGGCTGAGAGCAAATTTGTCGTGGAAATGTGGCAGCTGTTACCTATAACAAGTTTATGAAACAGGGCCTAGATATGTTGATTCAATGTATACACATGGTTTGGGGGGCTTTTGAATTTAATGCATGTATTCAATTATAAATTGAAGATCAAAATTTGAGTAGCGCTTTACGTTATGAAAGCTGATGGAAACTACTGATTAGTGGTTCGATTTTTGGACAAAAATGTTCCTTTGGTAGTGAAAAAGACTCATATTTATTATGCTACATTTATATTTAATGATAATGCCTTTGTTCTTATAGTTGAAACGTGTTTTAGAACAAATGTACACATTTGTCTTCCCTTTGGGGGAAAAATTCAAATTTAAGATTACAAGTATCTAACCAATATGTAAGTTATTTGTTCATCCTCTAATTGTATGTTGTATATTGTGTGCAGTGTATGTTCCTTTGTAACAAAATACATCAATATATATTTGCATGACAAGGTTTCATGCAAGTAGCGTGCATGCAGAGTAATTCTGTTTCCTTTCTTATGCAAAGCAGATCATATTTCAAGGATCAGTATATATCTATTCCATACACACTTCAATTAATTCTATATGTGTATGCCCTGTGCTCATTTCTATAGTGATCATTCCTTTCGAAGATGTGTGAAAATTCTTGTTTTTCTGTGTACTGTGTACTTTGTATATTGTACATTCTAATTTTATATCATCTATTCTTTTTTATCTCTTTACTCATTTTCAAAATCAGCTTTAAAATGGTTGTAGATATTAATGTACTGAGAAATGAAAGTGGCCAAATCATATTGCACATTATGTAAAATTTACCACGAAATGTAAAGATGAAAACAGTTCTTGTTTATCAGGTTCGTTATACTTGTTTGCTAATTATCTTTCCGTTACTTTGAATCATTTAAATCAGTTTCAAAGTATTGATAAGCTTACCAAGATACTAATGTACATGTAGCACACCATAGTGTTTACGTGGAAACTGACAATATAGCAGAAGTTCCATAATGAAAATTTCTCTCTCATTGCATCTTTCTCTTTGTGCTAAAACCAGTAGAATGTGTAACAGTAAGTGATTGGAGTTGTCTTAGTTTTTGTAGTTGGTCGAGTGCATACCGGTACTACTTATTCAGAAATAATCAGTTAGTTTGAATCACATGATCATTAAAAAGACGAAATTCAATCTTTTAATCTGTTCAAGACAATTTACCACATTTTGTGGTTTGGCTCAATAACTTTTGATTCAAAGCTCCATAAAATATACTAGATGCATGAGTAGAAAGAGCAAAAATTTCTGTACATTCATGTCCATTTTTGTTGCATGACCATACTGCACTTGATGCCAGGGATTTTAAAAAGGAGAATAAGCTTTCAAATTGGCAATACATTGAGAGATTCAAAATCATTGTTTTATCAAAATTGGCAATTTTTTTTCTTCAAATTCTCAACAAAATTCCTAATCATGTATATTGTTTTCAAAGACATTACACCTTATTAGAACCATCAGCACTGAAAATTAAAAAAAATGTTATTGTTGCCAATTTGAAGAACAAAATGTGATCAATTTAGCCCTTAAAATAATTCCTGTCCTGAAAGGGTTAATAGAGAGTAAATATGTAAAATGATGCTTTTCCGAAAATGTGGATATGACAGAAGAAACGGAGGAAGAAAGGGAAGGTGGAAGACAAGAAATTATGCAATATGAATAAGCCTAATCCATGCTGATAGATGATAACCCGACTTATCCCCCTTAACAAGAATCTAAAACTTTTGATTTGTCAAAAAATGTGTATTCAAAATTGGCTTTAAAAAAGGAGACTTTCCTTGTGGGTTTTTTTTTACTTGAAAATATCTTTCCAAATAAATATGTATATAATGCTTTTTGTAATTTTTTGCATGATTTTTTTCTAGAGTAATGTCTTCCTTTTTTTTATATATATATACATGTAGTAAAGGATAGAAAGAAATGGAAAACTCATCAGCTTTGATGCTCATTTTGCATGTTTTGCTTTGCCGATACCTTATAGGGAAGGATGGTATAGAGCTTGCCCGAGTATGTAGTATACTGATGCAAGTATCATCTGTGAGCCATAGCATTGTTGGTAAAAATACTCAAAAATAAGGTAATAAAAAACAAAACAGCTTGCATGCTCCACTCTGAACTTTGCTTATAAAGTTGATCTACAAGTAAAGGAAACATCTCTGCTTGCATGCTTTGATCCAAACTAAATGAGCGTAGGCCTGCTTCCTAGCTAGCTCAGCATCTTAGAACCCATCATAAGTGATGGTCTTGTTGATTTGATCTTCCTATGCTGTATGGATACAGGAGCCGCAGCTGCAGGAATGACCCCTTACATGGCTCCCCAGCCCATGGGCACCCAGCTGGTCCAGCCTATGCCTGCTGCTGCAGTGCCAGGTATAAATCTGTGCCCTGTCTTATCAAGACTTGCGATTGATTCAAATCAATCCCAACTTAAAATTAATTGCAACTGAGATAGGAGTCGCGATTAATTTTAAGTCGCGATTGATTTGAATTATTATTATTATTATTAAGTATTTGGCGTCACCTGTGCCTGGGAGGGGAATCACTGTAACCCTTACGTCTCTCCTCCCGATATAACTGATTGGGATGTGCAGGTGTACCACTACACCGGGGTTTCCCCCTACTCTTATTCGAATAGTGCAGTGGGTTCTTAACGTGCAGAGGTGGTGAATGTTCTCTACACGGGGCCTCCAGCTAACGTCCTATCCGAGGCACGGAGTGTTTTCCACTATAACATAGCCTGCGTCTATGAAACGAGGGAGGGGCACGTTAACACACAACGCAGGCTTCAGTCATCCACCCGGGGTGGATTTGAACCCACGATCCTTGGTTCGACAGGCAGACGCTTTACCGACTGAGCCAACCCGCCTCCTAATAATAATGATAATAATAATCATTTGCAACTCTTTATAAGACCAGGCCCAGATCAATGTTAATGTACCTCCTGAATAATTTTTTTTAATGCGATTCGGGACATTTTTAATTGGTCCAACTATCCTAGTAATGCATAAGAATTTATGTTTGTTTTTATAAAATCATTTTCAGTTGGTATCTGGAAAGAGTTAGATTTTTTCTCCTGTACGTTTCCCGCTTATACTCACTTCTATTTTGTTTTAGCTGCATATAAAGATGCATTCTATTTGTCTGTTTGTTTGTTTGTTCTGTCATATGACTAACCTACATGTACATAGCATGTACATTACCTTATTTGTGCAATTTTCAATACAAACTTGACCTCTGTTTTTCACTTCCTCTTTAATGACAGAATATGATATTGACTGTTTAATAATGATTGTTGTACAGTTGTGATTTGAATTACAATCATGTACATTTATATATAAATAACTGGTCAAAATAGAAAAATAAGTTGATTAATAATGAGCTTGATTAAATCTAGGTAAGACACCACTTCATTGATCAGCAGGCTTTGAATTTCTCATTCACTTTACAGGATTGTGGTGACATGACATGTTAATAGTTTGAAGCTAATAATGCCCAAAGCTGCCTCCTCCTCAATAGTTTCTTAAATCTGGCCATACATTTTCAAGTGATAAAGCAGTAAACTTGTAAATGCCACAAAAACTTGGGCACTATATATATTTGGATTCCCACATTGATTCTGTACTGATAATGATGTCTTATCTGTATGTGTTCACATACATGTATATTGTGCATTAAATAAACGGCAATGATGCAACAAGGGTCCTACATGTAACGTAACATGCACTCGTGTACCTGTGTTTTATGAAGTACACTTAAAAAAACCCTGCGGTTTACCCGCGTGGTTTCCCTCTTCATATTTGAATGGGCCTTAAGTGTTAAAAAGTCATGTACCTACCTTTAATAATGCAAAATAGAGTCCAAATGTAACAGTTTTGCCTGTATGTTCGCAATGTGCACATAATTTCTTAGTGCTTATGCATTGATATTATCAATATTTGAAAGGTATGGTACCTATGATGCAGACGCCAATGATGACAACCATGCAACCGCAGATGGTGCAGGCAGCACCGGTCATGGTGCCTCAACCCCAGCTGACTAGCCCCACCGTGAACAACTCTGCCCTCTCTCAGCAAGCCTATCTCAACCAGCAAACACTTCTGGTATGTATGAAACGCCCATTCAATTTCTGTTGCTTTTATTTATTACAGAAAGTCAGTGAGCTTGTGCACTATTGTTCTTGTATGTGTGTATAGTTCAAAGGGAATAGTTTCTTGATGTGTAGGAACCTCAGAGGAAAGATCCTGTTGGTTCAGCTCAGTATAAACTTTGAAAGGCACTCTGTTCAATATATAGGTACCTTGTAAATGTATCTAACTATCTGAATTTTATTGAAGCTGCTGAAAGATTAAAGGAAAGTCATTACTTAACATTGTGAAATGTACTTTTGTGATCAAGATTGGAAATATTTTGATTTGATATTTGGTGTTAATGTCTTTGAAACATAACATGTTTTAGAACAAGATATGAAATATTTTTGATTTCTTGAAAGATATTACAACATAAAACACAATTTTCATAATCTATTTGTGTAAATTTTTTTTCTCTCTCATTTTTTATTTATTATTCCTGTGTAAAGGTGCAACAAGCTCAGATGCAACAGCAGCTACAACAACAGCAACAACAATTGATGCAAAGTATTCAGCAGTTGAACCAACAAGCACAACAGACTCGGCAGCCTCAGGTTGTCAGCACTGCACCAACAGTTAAAGCTCCAACAGTTCAAGCACCAACGGTTCAAGCTGCAACAGTTCCAGCACCAACAGCTCCAGCACCAAAGACACAGCAGAATACTACCAGCAAGTTCAAAGCTCCTCCTGTGCCGACCTCTGTATCACCAGTATCTTCCTCATCATCTTCATCCATTTCCCCGCCTCTTCCACCTCCTCCTCCTTCTAGTGCGACTCCACTAAAGAGTGCCATCAAGCAGACATCAAAAGTAGCCGTCACAAAGAGCGTCCAGGAGAAGAAGAGTATCCAGTTCAACCAGGAGGTTGTGAACATCAGTAACGGAGCCAGCGATGAGAGGTCTGCCTTGAAGACTGTGTCTCCTCCAGTCTCTCCCAACTTCAGAGACACCTTTGTTCCACCACCGCCACCACCACCTCCTCAGTTTGTATCCAAGGGTGGACGCACGATCCAGCTGGACGACGTCAAGGACAGGGCCAGGACCATCCGAGTGGGCAAGATAGTGTGGCCTCCAAGAAAAGCAGAAGGGCAGAAGGAAGAGGTTCTTGTTGGACGACTTGAGGTAGAACAGCAGGAGGAGATTTCTCCATCACGTCCTATTGGTCGCCCAACTGCCATTACCTCTTCTATGCTCCAGGACCGTGCCAGCTCCCTGCGGAAGACAAACACCAAAAACATTAGGCCAAAGGGTGTGGGCCATGTTGTAGCAACCAAAGAATCCTCAGCAGCACCAGCACCAGTACCAGCAAAAGCGCCACCTCCACCAGTGGCTAAAAAGGTCTTTGGGCAGAAGAAGGATCATCACTCGGAGGCAATACTGATGCTCCAGCAGCAGATGAAGACCGCTCCTCCACCATCACCAAAGAAGGTGGCACCACCCCCTCCTGCACCTGTTGTTACCAAAGCACCATCACCACCACCGCCGCCACCGCCTCAGGAGCCACCCACTCCTCCTCCAGTTGCTCCTGCTGTAGTAGTTGCTGCTGCTGTTCCTCCCGCTCCTCCACCTCCTCCACCCGTCCCTCCTGTAGTGATTGAGCAGAAGGAGATATCTATTCAAACCACTCACACAGAGATGGAGTCTGTTGATATCCTCAAGGCTCAAGGCATCATCCAGGAGATAGATGACACACCATCAGTTGTAAATATATTTGCCTACCAATGAAATGTTTAATGAAAAAACACTGTAGAGTTTCACAGCTTGTACCTTTAAAACAAGAATAAATACCTGTAGCTCCATGTATGTCTTATTCATTGTAGCTGTTCCAAGGTATTTCTCTATCATTCTTACCTTCTTTAATAGCCATTTCATTTCAACACAAGCTATCTTTTTAAACATGCAAAAAACAATATGAGATAGACTTATAAATTCATGGGCATCTTTGTAAATCCCTTTTTTACAATTATTGAGATATCCAGTTCTTTTGTGGTCAGCTCAAAACCCTTCATGCCAATCATTATGAATGATCGTCATGATGTCTTTGATTCCTCAGACATCGTCTACCATCCCTGATGCTCTATCGGATGCTGATGTTGAGGAGATGGAGAAGGTCCAGACCTTGGTCTATCCCATGGGACAGTCTTCCTTCTACATGTACACCAGGGTACGATGGAACCTTACCATCAGAAAAGAGGTGAGATGTCTTTCATTGTGCATTTATTCAAGATGTTGCCAACAATATAGTGCCAACCATCTGCAGAAGTCTATAATTTGGTCAGCAAAAGAGCATGCTCAACCCTCAGATCAGGGAACTATGTGTACTGCAAAACCTAAATCTTTCTTGACCAGAAGCTGTGGTATTTGTTAACAACACCTGTTTTAGTAGCAAGAGACTTTTGCAGCTGAAGAAATTAAGGGTTGCAAATCTACTATGTCTGACTTTTACAGTACACTGTAGATCCCTTTACAAAATTTTCACCAGGTATGATAACATAGAATCGTGATTTTACAGCTGATAATTTTGAATTGTACTGTTGCAATATAAGTACCACCCTCAAGCATACTCTTTAAGTAGACCTTTTGAAGGTCTCTTATTGGTTGAACGACGCATGCTTTGGTCGGTATCCTACACTTTAAATACCGAAGTCCTTTCTTCAACCTTTGACCAAACACTATACCAATGAGAAATAAAAAGAACCTAAATGTCTTAATTCTAGGCCTTTGATGAAATAAAGCTGAGAGCAGTCACCGTACCCTTGTATAATGCTCATATAACATGGAGTGAACTCATTTGGATGAAACTTTTCAGTGTTATCATTACGGTTTAGAAAAAGTACCCTTTTCCTTATCCTCTCTCCCAAACAGGTTTTTACTCCAGGAGAGCGCTTGGGCAACCCAACCACTCAACAACTCATCTTCTCTCAGATCGTCTTGGACGTCTTCAGCAATAGCTGCATCCGTATGCGCAAGGGAGAGAAGCGTCTTATGGCTGGTCTGCTAGGTAAGGGTATGATACAAAATTTGTTTGGATGGCAGGTTGATTTAACATTGTGGTTTTAAAACTATTCTTTACTCATGCTATTTCATTGTTTCAGGCTTTTTGATGATACATGCTCTGGCAATATTTTCTTCACAGTCAATGTCCAGGGGAGCGTTTCATCAAGCGTTTTGTCAGTGATTTTTACTGACAACTGTTATAAGCTACTGAAATCCTTCCATCTGATTGGCTAAGAGCAAATTGCCAGTAAAAATCACTGACAAAAGGCTTGATGAAACGCTCCCCTGTTTTACCAAATTCTAACTTCAACCCTGGACCAAAAACTGTACCTAAAACTAAAACTAAACCTAACCCTAACCTAAAACCCAGTTGCAACCCTACCCATAACTGCATATCTTTGACAAAAGCCCAGAGAACTGTTACCGGAGCAAATGTCGGAGCATCAATCATACATTTTGAAATTTTGTAAACCATTATCAGAGAAGTTAATAGTTTTTAAAAGCTCATTATGAATAATCTGACTGCAAGTGAGGCACAATGAATAAAAACTGCTTTCACTTGAAGAGGTTCATCAGGATGGTTGTTTCATAAAACTTGTTCATTAACAATTTTGCAATAACTGTTATAAGCTACTGAAATCCTTGCATCTGATTGGCTGGGAGCAAATTTGTCAGTAAAAGCCACAGACAAGACACTTGATGAAACACCCCCTCATTGTAGCTAGAATTAATTTTCTGCCTACACAATCTAATTCATTTACCCTGTGAGACTTTTGGATACGAACAACAGCAGGCTCGGTCAGACGACTGGTTAGTCTTCATTTCCAGAGCTCTGATGAAACCTGCTGCTGTTGTTATAGATGAAAGTCTTCCAAGGTAAATGCAGATTTTATAATCAGAAGACTGGTTCCAGCTACAGTCCCTCTTTGAAGCTATCTGGTAATCTGAATTTTTAATGTTATTGATTCAAATTATTGCATTGTTTTGTTACATTGATTTGTTGTGAAAGACATGCTTGCAGTTGTGTTGGCCTTGTTATGGTGTTGGAATGCTTTCAGCTATGTTATCTTGGGATTAACAACACTAACAAAATATACAATTTGTATTATTTTGGTCTTTTTAAATGGCTATGCCTATTTATGTGGGAAGCATGTGATTAACAATGCAATATTCCGATAAAACAAAAATATATTTTTTTTATGTGACATATTTCTGGTAATCATCATCAAGAGGAAACAGTGTTCTATTTTTTAAAATTATTAGAAAATCCACATTGGAAACATAATAAAAAATAATGCATTGAATTATATTTAAATCATATAATCCGCCAATGTATAATGCAATTTACCTCAAGCTTAAACAAATCAGTTTATTTTTTTAATGTACATGTATATGAAGCAATATATATCTTAAGATCTTACCATATTCAAAAATGATAATCGTTATGCAGCAACAATGCACATATTAACTGTCTCATATGACCATGCACTTTTGGGGTTTGTTTTTTGCTTGTTACTAATCCACAATTTGGTCACACTAATTTGCTTTGGGCTACTAACAGACAAGTATGGCATCACCCCTAAAAATCTGGCCCAGAAGAGTGCCCATCGCAAGGAGATAATAGAGGCCGCTAGACGATTGCCTCTCTATTTTAGCAGATTTTTCCCCATTCATGTAAGTATGCTAACCTTGGTTATTAACCCTAAAAAAAAAGGAAGTATGGTAATTTTGAGGTTTTTCTTTATTTTTTACTATTTATTTATTTATCTATTAATTTATTTGTTTGTTTTTGCTTGTTGTAAGTGTTATAAACCTGATTCATCAAAAAGAATAAGCTAGTGAAAACTTGCTTTGGAATGCATTTTGTAACATCAGAAATGTTTTGTATTCTGTGTTTTAATGTTCTTTAATTCCAATTATTTGTTTATGAGGAGACAAATGTATGCAAAATACAACCCTGGAAAAAATTATTAGACCAAGCTTCTCTAATAAGGGTACCATAATATACATACAAAATTTTATAAATGATTTCTTTGTATTTCATTGAATGAATACCAAATTCCAGCAATTATACCTTGCTTTTATGTAATTTTATTGCCTTCTTACCACAACAATAACACTATCAGTAACCGTGCTTGGTCTAATAATTTTTTCCATGGCTGTATATGTATTAAATATGGCTCCAGTATTAGACAGAATAAGCTATGTAACCTTTAATTTTTTTTTTTTTATATCACCTTCTCTGTGCAATGCGGTCACCTCCCCCTTTTCTTCTTTTTTGTACTTTAAAGAAAAAAAAATTAAATTCAGTACCTATTTTACAGTTTTTGCCTTTCAAGAGTTTCTGCTCTGTGTGATATTCCAGTTGAGAGTTATATTGTTTGACAAAACTATGCGTTTGACTTTCCATTTGCAGGGTGGGCGTCGACACCCTGACCTGAAATGGCTGTGCGTGAGTGATGCTGGTATCTACCTAGTAAAGCAAGAGCTTGATCCAACGAAGGAGCAACTAGTCGTCAGTGAATCGTTCCAGTAAGTG
The DNA here is from genome assembly GCA_025617745.1 of Heliocidaris erythrogramma. Taxonomy (NCBI): domain Eukaryota; kingdom Metazoa; phylum Echinodermata; class Echinoidea; order Camarodonta; family Echinometridae; genus Heliocidaris; species Heliocidaris erythrogramma. Next base: position 18,567,681 of record CM046857.1, on the reverse strand, counting down.
AAAGAGTAATAGATGTACATGCACTCGATCCCATGCCCCTGAATTCAATCAGTGTAACAGTTATCACAAGTATCACAGTAATTAGAAAATACAGTGTAATCTTGTTGACATTAAAACAATATTTAATATTTGAAAGGCTGTGTGTTTACTTTGATTCAATTAAATTGTAAGATGTTCTGTACTTTCTGGATGATTTGCTTGTTGAATGCAGTGGAACATTGACTTAGAATAGAGAAGAAATTGTTATTACATTTCTCTGGAGTATTGAGCATTACTAAAAGAATATTTTAACTCCTTATTTGCTATGGATTGAAAGAAGAGACTGCCACATTTTTTGGAGTATTATGGTACATGCACACCGCACACAGAGGCAGATTTTTTTTTGGGGGAGGGGCAATTTCGGCCCATGCCCCCTCCCTTTTTTTAAAGAAAAGTGTACATTGTGCCCCCCCCTTTTGGGATTGTTCCCTTCCTTTTCGAGATTGTGCCCCCTTTTAGAACTGATAACCTTTTTTTTTTGGCTTGCCAGAAAATTTTCAGAGATTTGTGTGCCCCCCACATTTTACAAAATCCTGGATCTGCCCCTGACTGTACATGTAACAAAAGTTAACTGTAGCTGGGAAGAGTTCTAGAAAATATAAAATTGCCTAAACAAACGACCTATTTTTATGATAAAAGTTTTTCAGATCTTGGCCAGATCATAGCTGCACCAAACAACACCCTGAAGCTCGCTCTAGCTGATGGCACCACCATCCCCCTCTACACACACAGGGTAAGCATACTGTTTTTAATACTTCAAGTTTAGGTATTTAATCAAGTGTGCACACTTACAAAATGGCTAACCGAACTCAGGGGCAGGTGTTTTCAAAGGGGCCAATTACCATATTTTTTCCCCTGTATGTGTGGTGTTCCATGCCAGCACATTATATTCAAAGTATCAGCTTTAAATATGTTACTCCTGTAAGGAGATATTGAATAAACTCTAAAATACCGGTAAAAGTTACTTGTGAGTATACTAGTCAGTGTACCTCTATGTGTATACATGCACGTGCTCATGCTCAGGATTGTCTGATGCTCCGTGCTTCCATGTGAGCCTTGGTGTGAAAACGTTTTCCATTCCATTGCTTTTAATTCTTATCGTTGGAATGTCTTTTATATTCTAGGAGGAAATTTAATATCTTCTAATGATATACAAGTTGGGGTGGGGGTGAGTGATTGGTCCCTTAAATGATAGTGTTGTATTTGTTAGTAGTTTTGTCTTTTATTTCAATATAAATGCATATGATATACAGTGAAACCTGTCTATAAAGACCGCTCAAGGGAGACAAGAAAAGCGGGCTTTATGAGCAGGTGGCCTTTATGTACAGGTTCCTTTAATACACGTTTCAATGAGAAACACTTTTCAAGGGAAACAAAAATTGTGGTCTTTATATACAGGTGGTCTTTCTATACAGGTGGTCGCTAAAGCAGGTTTGACTGCTCCAGGCTGCCCAGATTAAGAGCATGATTGATGCCTATGTAGCAGACTTAGAGAAAGACTTGCATCATATGAGAGCTATAAAGGACTAAATCACCATGGAAACAATCTCCTCCCCCTCACTAGCATCACCATCATCATCATTATTATTCTTTTTGTTGATTGTGTTGTTGTTGCTATGATTATTATTAAAGCATATGATATGATTTGTTATACCACAGGCTGCCCAAATCAAGAGCATGATTGATGCCTATGTGGTAGACCTAGAGAAGGACTCCCATCATATGAGAGCTATCCAGGATTACATCACCAGGGAAACAACTCTTCTTAGCTTCCATAAGGGTGACATCATCAAAGTCACTGGCAAACATCAAGTCACCGACTCAGGTAAGAGTTACTTTTCATTTCCCGAATAGCAAACCTGAAGGTTTCCTGTACAGTTGAACCTCATTATAAAGAACACTGTTTTAACAAACTCTCGTTATAACAAGGTCATTGAGCCGGTCCCACTTCTTTGTATTCTATTGTTTTTTAGCCCTGATATAACAAGGTTTCGATTTAAAGAGGTGATTTCCTTGGTCTGGGGGAGTTTGTTATAACGAGGTACCACTGTATTGTATCCTACCATCTTACTATGAATTATAGAATGTTTATGTTCATCTTATCTTGAATGTTTCTTTTAAATATGAATGTGTCTAACTTAACTTCCTTTATGCTTCTCTTTTCTGCTTTATCTCTCTCTCTCTTTTTCTTTCTCTCTCTCTCTTTCTCCTTCTCTCTCTCTCTTTCTCCTTTCTTTCTCTCTCCTTGCTCTTTTCTATCTCTGTTATCACCATATGTATATGTTCTCTCACGTATTTACTTTGCTTGTATTTTCCTTTTCGTTTCTCTCCCTCCCTTCTCTCTCTCTCTCTCTCTCTCTCTCTCCTCTCTCTCTCTCTCCTCTCTCTCTCTCTCCTCTCTCTCTCCTCTCTCTCTTTCTGTCTCTCTTTCTATCTCTTTCTATCTACATGTATCTCTCTCTCTCTCTTTCTGTCTTTTGTTCTACCAGGTTGGCTGTTTGGAATGTTAGATGGCCGATCAGGTCTCTTCCCCAAAGAGTTTGTTGTCCCGGCTCCTGGTCCACAGACATTGAGACAGATGAAGGTTTGTTTGTTTGTTTGTTTGTTTTATAATAAAGTGTTTGTGTGCACCATCTTCCTCTGGGGCCATATTCTCTCAGCATTATCTTTTATGTTAGTAGAAGTTAGTTGTTTTGACGTGTTCAACTTGCGCAGGATAAACACACTTATTATTGGTGCTTTGCGCAGACATTAACCAATGGCTGGTCCTAATTTGGATTTGTTATGGCCATTAGCAAACTCTCACTAACATAAACGATAACAGAGTTTTCGGAACACCATCCTTGGTCATTCAAAACATTGGGAAATATATTTTAAAATGTTCAGTCATTATTTTTTTGTTTGTTTGTCTGTTTGTTTGTTTGTTTTTGTATCATAGACCTGTTTCAATAGTCTGTAAATCATATGGTAAATTGACAACAGTACAAGTCTATTTTCATGATTTGATGATCCATACATGTATGTTACCGAATTCAGTCATCAGATCTAAATTGTTTTAAAGATTTGAGTGATACTTCGCCAAGTGTCTCCTTTTGTGCTTTCATTCCATACAGGTTGAAAATTTCATTTTCACAGTGCTTGTGCTATAAGGTTCATTTCATATATTAAAGGACCCAAAACTTGGTTAACTTTTTTTTTCTCTGATAATAGGTCTTGAACCTCTCAAAACTGCCTGTCCCGATGGTAACACACACAAAAAATATCATACTGTTGCCTTTCAACATGGTTGCATCTTTTTTGCCCATATATATATATATACACACACACATGTATACCCGTATACACATATCATTATGAACTTAATTAAATGTGTTTATTGAAAAAAATTATTAACAGATATGGCCCCATCTAACGATTTAAGAACAAAAATAAAAAAATATATCTAGCATTTTGTGTCCTGAGATTTTGCATCATCTCCATCACAAAAGCTTAGAGCGCCATCTACGATATAAATAATGGTGCAAACGATGGGATAGTGATATTTTTATGGAGGGTGTACATCGTTGGTGATTGAGTAATCTGGTCTTCTCCTGGATCTATTCATCTATGCGTTTTTTGTGACAAACCCAGTTCCTACATTTATTATATAAAGCGTCATTTCCGAACGTGCCAAATTACATATTTAATCTAAATATTTCAAATTTTGATGGTATACTCCGCAAAATGATAGTAAACACACAACACAAACACAGCTCTATCAGAGTTGAAATAAGCTATAAACAGTAATTGATTTGGGCATCATCTTCGTCACGAACGTGACAGAGAGGACTGTAACGGAGATGATTTCCTGGACTTGTACATACATGTATGCAAATAGATAGAAATTATAACGAATCGTGTTCATCATATTCACAAGCCTTATATCTAATTTTTAAAATACTTTGCTCATATTTTATAATACATCCTTAATTCAGGTTCACTTCATTCAAGTGTTGTCATCTCCGTCACAAAATGCGTGACAGAGAAGACTTTTGGCATTATCCTATTGCTAACACACCAAAATTTGAATGTTAATAAATGTGATTAATGCTGCCCAATAATTACATCCAATACTTTTACTGTAAAAGTGGAAATTTTCACACAGTTAATTTTTCGCGCTCGGCCAAGTAAAGTGAATTCCACTCATGGGCCAAAGAATACGTAAACAAAATTATTCACGTTTTTATTTCCGCATAAATTTCATGCCACGCGAAATTTTTCACACCGTGAAATTTTTCACACCGTGAAATATTCCTTGTTAACAGTAATAGCTATTGTGCATTATGATAATTTCATTCCACCAAAGCAATTTACTATTTGAAACATTTCAGAAGGCCAAAAGGAGACATTTAGCGAAGAATCACCCATTTATTGTGAAAACAGTTACTTTTTTTGTGCATGAAACAGTGGTTGCGATGGGTAATTTTAAATGCTAATTTGAATGTAAGTAGATTTTGCATGAAATGGAAAACAAAGAAACTTTCATTTTATTTGATTTTTGTGTGTGAAATGCATATCTCATTCTAAAAAAGCAATTATATTGTATTGTCGTGATGAAATTACCATTGAGTTAGTGCTGTAGCTCGGAACCAGAACCTGTCTCAAACTCGCCAGATTGGAGGTTTTGAGCCAAACCAGACACGTACCAGACTAAAACTCAAATCGGGTCAACTCGGTCTCAGAGGTCCGGTAAAAAAGAGTTGTGAAAAAGCTCTCTTTTTGTCAACATTTATCACTCAGGAAGTGTATTTTTCTAATATATTTGTGTAAATATTGACATGTCTGGCTAGAGTGTATAGTAATATGTGTTACAAAGCCCTCTGAAGAAAAGAACGGACATTTCATTGGTGTAAAAATTTTAATGACAGATTAACTGTGTTCCTTAACAAGTTTAATACCTGACCGGTCCAGAACCAAGTAAGGATTTTGGGAAGTTAACAAGCCAGACCAAACCAGGTTTTTGTGTTGCGAGCTACAGCACAACATTGCCTAGTAATGTAGCATACAATTGTAAGCAGCAGAAGAATTGAAAAATCACACATTGATATAATTCACTTTCACAATTTAATAATCTACACTTATGAATGAGTGCTTAAACACACGTGAATCTTTATCCATTAGTTGGCATTACATGGAAGGGAATGCGTTTTCAATGTACCTCTTTCATCCATAAAATGTACCTTTCAAATTGCAATCTTGAAAATGTTATCAGTTAGTTTTACAGCAGAACATATATACATCAAATTTTCCTAATGTGCATTATTTCCCTTTAATTTATATTTTCTTATCCAATATTTTTAGCTGACATACATTATTAAATTCACTAACCTCCACACGAATTGTTGTGATTTCATTTTCTTCATTGACACTGGCTATCCTGGGATCAACATAATGAATTTTTCCTGTAAAACCCCTCTTTTCATACACCATGTCATGAACACTGTGTGACTGACAAACATACACTGTACTTCAAAACACAAGTGTGTATGTCTTACATTTCATCTGGAAAGACCATTGCCAATTTGATAGCCAGTTCAAGGAAAACCGATCTGCATTACAAAATAAAAAAATCTGAAGATAACTTTATATGCCTGTTCCTTTACATTTTAGAAATCATTCTGAATGTTTCGAAATTATGGCAACTGAAAAATGATCTTCATAAAAAAAGGAGAGATGAGTGAAAACATGTTAATACTGTCACCATCTTAACTTCTGATCTTTTGACTTGATTGTTACAAGTACTGTACTAAGCAATTGTAATTATAGCTTCGCTCTTGAAAAGCTCTCCAAACAAAAGTAGACAAACTTGACAACAAGCTGGAATGATGCCATTTTTCTTCTCCCTAGGCACAGAATCGTGTCAACATTGAGACCAGAATGCTGGAAGAGGTAATTCAAAACTTCTTTCTTGAAAAGGGAAATAAGCCAGATTTACTACTGTCGACAAGCTGTTTTAAAGCATAGTAACTACAGCAGAAAGAAAAAATAGTTTAAAATGAAATCATAAAAAATGTAAATCCCCAACTCAAGTGAATGACTAATTGAGTGAAGGGTTATCAGGGCTGAATCTAATTACCGGTATTTGAATTTGACTTCCAGTTCTTCAACATTCATTTTCCTCTTCTCCTGGAGTGATTTACTTTCAATACCTCATTTAACCCCTTCCTTTCCTTATTAAACATCAATTCTGATTCATAATTCTATGGTTCTTTGGATGAACTATTGCATTCCCACATTGCATGAACATCTCTATATCTATTTTGTGAACTGCCATATGTTTCATAGCTTTTAAAGGATCCAAATTGTCATGTGTCTTCTTTGGGGAAAAACAACCCTTTTATTTCTACTTTTTTTCTTTAAATACATAAAAGATTTGTATTATATTGTTTTATTGTTTTTAAGACTTGATGTAAGGTTTTTCACTATAACAAGGTATTTATTTCCTTCGTCCTAAGGAATTAATTATAACAAGGTTCCACTGTATTTTCATTCTGGAAATAGACTGGATATTCCAGGAATACTTGAATAAGTGAAGGGCTTAGGAGGATACACTATGAAAAATGACAAAGAGAGAGCGGGCAAAATATACAGCTCCTCATTGTACCATCCATAATTGCTCTCGTAGACAAAAGAACATCCCTTCATTTGCTATTATGTAAAATAAGTAGAACAGGTGAATATGCATGTGACACCTGTTCTACATACCTTTACATAATAGCAATCAAGAGATGTTCTTTTGTCTACCAGAACAATTGTGGAAGGTACAATGAGGAGCTGTATACATGTATTTTGTCCGCTTCTTTGTTCGCCATGTTCATAGTGATATACATGTATTCCGTTATAAATCAAAGCTATTTCATAAAACATCCTCTACAAAGCAGACTTTTAAAGGCTTTAAAGTACATGAAGTGTTCGTGAAGTATTAATGCACTAAGCGCTATTAAACGGTTGCCGTGCTAAAGCCGGGGTAATAATATGCAGGGCCCTCGGAAGAACAGTATTTAGCACTGATGAGACTACCCTGGTAAACAAAACATATTATTATTATAATTATTATTTCAATGATGTTTCTTTAACGTGGGTAGTAAGTGGATAATCCTGTTTTTACCTCTCTTTACAATAACAATCTATGATATATTCTTCATAATGATAAACATTAGCGTAACATAAACCAAAATCCAGCAGTTTATTTTCAGTAAAAATCAGATTGCTTGAATTTTCACACCCTGTCCTTTAATATTTGCATTGATTCCTATCATTTATGATTTGATTATTTGTTTGACTCCTCAGCAAGGGCATCAACCCATGATGGAGCAGGCCCCAATGGTTGCCCCTAACGAAGATCACAAGCGCTACTCCATGCCAGAGTTTGCAAAGAGATACTTCAGGGATAGCTCAGACAAGTAAGCACCAGCATTACCTGTTTATTTTTTTTTTGTGACCTGACCTTCGCTGTAACGTAGCGAGGATTGCTCAAGGCTTTATTTCATCATGGATACATTGCTAGATCTTTATGTAGGATTCTGATTGGGTGTAGGGTTAGGGTTAGGGTTAGGGTTAGGTTTACATGTACAATGTAGGTATATTGTTTTTTCATTGTGTAGGAATTAACCACAGAGCTATTGTTGCAGGTGCATGCATCGTACAACCTAATTCATATACTGCATAAATTATACATTAATCTGGTGTGCATGTTGTATCACTCAGTGAATTATCTTAAAGATATTAAATTTTAAGTGTTTGGATTGATGGATGCTCAAACTATTGATTTCATTGTGAAAATATGATTAAGCAAGCAATCTTGAATATATTTTGCATATATTGAATCACTAGAAGAAAGAAGAGAATGGTCCCTTGCTTTTATAAAGGGTGTTTTTGACCAAAAAATATTTTGCTCTGTATGTTAGATGTTCCGTATCGTTATACTATATTCAAAATATGGGCTTCAAATATTACTTCTATAAAGAGATATTGCAAGTTTAATTACACTCTCTATAAGCGTAAAGCGACTCGTGGGTAGACTATTTGATGCACCCGTACGCGCTCACCAAGATAAGGGCTTGCACGGAATCGAACTTTGAGTTTGGTTCCGCTCTCGCACCTTCATGTTATCTTTTATTTCCTTCCTACTCATTAACTTTCGACCTACCGAATGCCAGATAAAGTTCTTTGAGGTAATAATTTTTATACTTTATAGCTGTACTTATTTTTTTCAGGTGATTGGTTTACTTTAATTCACATCATATAAAATACAGACATGCTTTTCCTTTAATCATTTCATTCCCATTAGCTTCCTACAGGAACCACAAGGTACTTGGGGAGCGTTTCAACAAGTGTTTTGTCAGTGATTTTTATTGACAACTGTTATAAGCTACTGAAACCCTTGCATCTGATTGGCTGAGAGCAAATCTGTCAGTAAAAATCACTGACAAACGCTTGATGAAACGCTCCCCAGGAGGTAATGGTTTAAGATCGTACTCAATTATTACTTGAGCTGTCATGAATTTATGGTTTCCCTATGTATTTTCTCTCTCTGTCTCGCTCCTCCTCCCTCTTTCCCTATCCTTCCTCTCTCCCTTTCCTCCCCCTCTCCCTTTCCTCCCCTTCTCTCCGTGCCCTATTCTCTTTGCCCCTTCTCTCTATCTCTCTCTCTCTGTCTCTAGGTTCATCATGCAGCGTAAGAGTGATGGATCTATCCGAGGATCCCTCAAGTTCATGGGCTCACTCAAGAGGTCTATACTCAAGAAAGGTAAGGAACAGCTATAAAGGTCCTATTCAACTTTTAAAATACTTTGAAAGTTCATTCAAAAAGGTGTAGGAAAGATTACAGTGGTAAGGGGTTCCATTGAAATGTCTACTCTACGTGTGGTCTTGAACTTAGGAGTGATTTCATGGTTATTTGTACCACAGTACAATTGGAATTCCTATTATCCATATTGAAATTAAGCATACATTTTTCCTTGTTAAACATTGATCATATTTCTGAAAAATTTTCAGGGATGTCTTTTCTTATTTTCTAAGCATAGTTTGAAATCAGGTGCTCTTTTTTACTTTCTTTCATCCTCACAGTTTAACTCCTTTGACCTTATTCCAAACGTGTTGTTTTTCCTTTTATGTATATTTCGACCTTTCTGTCTTTATGCTATACGTGTAATGTATCTGTATGTTTTTTTAATGGATATAAAGAATTTGAATTTGAAGTTGGATGAATGCTTTCTCTCCTATACAGATAAGAAGAAGAATGAGAATGATGAGAATGCCATATCAATGCAGCAGCACATAGCGTCTGTATCCTACACCAATTCACCTATCCAGGCCTCTCTCATAGAGCTTCCATCACCTGAGCTTAACAAGACTGCTCTTGAATGCTTCCTTGGTAAGTAATAATAATGATTAATAATAATAATAATAACAATAACATCTAGAACAACAACACCAACAATAACAAAACATGTATTCAATTATGTTGTTCAAAGATTGATTTAAAATAAAATGGCCTATCGGAGGGTCAAAAAAATTATTGAAAAAAAACCCCAAAAAAAACAACAATGACAAAAATAGTTACTTCTTGCATAGCGCTCATTTCCAACATGCCGTGATATATATTATCAGGTACCCATTAACACCTGGGTGGAGAGTGGCAAATGTGGATTAATGTCTTGCCAAAAGAGGTTGGGACCTGGCTGGGATTTGAATGCTCAACTTTTTTTTATTGAGAGTCAAATGAATGAACCACTGTACTGAGACACCTCCACATGGTCTCTCTAATGTGGAGAGAAACCCAAACCTTTATGGCAAGGATTGGGTCCAAGAATACAAGGTTGCTTTAAAGGTACTTCATCCCTGCTGCAGACTTCCACAAAACTCTGCACAAGTTTAGTAGACATCCTGTAGATACTGCCAATGAAATTTCAAGGTCACAAATTCTATAACGTCTTTGTAAGAAATGAAAAATCTTGCTTTTGTCGCAGAGGAAGCTATTCAGAAATCGATAATTGTAACAATTGCACAATTAGTCCCCCCCAAAAAAGTGTTACTATATTGTTGTTATTACTTATTTAAAAGCAAATTATAATCCTTTTCACATCCGCACAAGTGTTTCAATTATAATTGTTTTGTAATTTATTGCATACTCACACAGCTTAAAAAGGGATGAAATACCTTTAAAAATTGTAATTTAACATGTGTTCCAAGGCTTATTTTGTGAATAGAACATTTTGACTTCACTACCTTAAGAAAGAAAGTTTTTAAAAAATTGTTATGTCTACTTTTTATACCAGCTCTCATGCAGGTGATGGGGGATTATCCTCTTCGAAGTAAATTGGAATCCAGCCAAGAGAGGGCGATCTACGAGTGCGTTATCTCCATCATCAAGGTTTGCCTCGAGCATCCTGAGCTGAGAGATGAGATATTCTGTCAGGTTGTGAAGCAGATTACGGATAACAGAAGTGCAAAGAGGTAAAGTTCATTTTTAACGAGATGTTCAATGTTCTGACATTTGCATGATCGACTGCTTTGTCATTGATGAATAATATATTGTAAAACTTAAGGAAAGTATCGGCAAGTTTTATATTGAATATATATGCTGGTGCAGAAAATGAAACATTTTTTTTGATAGGTACTTGTATGTCTGTTATGTTGTTCTTATTGATCATTTGGTGTCCCCTGGGAAGGAAATGTGAATTTAATCACTATGAGTCTTGGGTCTCTACTCACAATATGAATGATAAATGATTGGATTTTATTCACAATCGTCAAAATGAAAACTTTTAATTCAAATACAAATGTACATATTTTAACATCTTTTTTCATGTAGTGTACTTGTTTCGTGCACATGCATGTATGTACCACATTCTTACACATTAGGGCAAACACAATAAAAAGTTGAAAAAAGTGAAAATAGATCAAAATAAGAAAAGATTACTATCATTGTGTTTAATGATTTTCTCTTTTAGGCAAAGTGCACAGCAAGGTTGGCGAGTGCTGCATCTCCTGACCGCCTACTTCCCATGTTCAAATGTTCTCAAGCCATATCTCTTCCAGTATCTCTCTGATGCAGCCGCTCATGAGAGCCAGAACCCATATAGTGGCATTGCTGGTATATGCATTCAGAATCTAAAGAAGGCATTGAGGTTTGACGGTAGGAGGGTCATTCCCAGCGAGACGGAGGTTACCCATCTTCTAGTAAGTCTTGATGATGATGATGAGGGTGGTGATGGTGATGATGGTGGTGACGATGGTGATGATGGTGGTGACGATGGTGATGATGGTGATGATGATGATGATGATGGTGATGGTGATGGTGATGATGGTGGTGATGATGATGGTGATGGTGGTGGTGATGATGGTGGTGATGATGGTGGTGATGGTGATAAGGATGGTGATGGTGATGATGGTGGTGAGGATAATGGTGTTGATGGTGATGGTGATGATGATGATGGTGGTGATGTTGATGGTGATGATGGTGGTGATGGTGGTGGTGATGATGATGGTGATGGTGGTGGTGATGATGGTGGTGATGATGGTGGTGATGGTGGTGACGATGGTGATGATGGTGATGATGATGATGATGATGATGGTGATGGTGGTGGTGATGATGATGGTGATGGTGGTGATGATGGTGGTGATGGTGATAAGGATGGTGATGGTGATGATGGTGGTGAGGATAATGGTGTTGATGGTGATGGTGATGATGATGGTGGTGATGTTGATGGTGATGGTGGTGATGATGGTGTTGATGGTGATGGTGATGATGGTGATTTTGATGGTGATGGTGATGGTGATGATAAGGATGCTGATGGTGATGGTGATGGTAATGGTGATGATAAGGATGCTGATGGTGATACTGATGGTGATGTTGATGGTGAATGATGGTGGTGATGGTGATGATGGTGATGATGGTGATGATGATGGTGATGTTAATAACAATAGTGATAATGCTGATGATAATTATGATAATCATAATTGTGAAGAACACTTTTCTTTTTAAAAATTCTTATTGATAAACACCTTCTGTTCATTTTTGACTATCACAAAACCAGAAGTGATTACATTTTTTAGTAATTGATGATCAAAACAATATTCTGTTCAAATGGTATGACTTTGAAGTAGATGCATCTTTTCTGAAATTTTTGTAAGATTTGCATCTTAAAGGTATGTGGGAATAGTCTGAAATACATCATTGATAATGGCAGGAAATCAAATGAAAAGTCGCATGCAGGCTTAGAGTCCCTCTTGTCTTATTTGTGATGAACAGGGAGGCAGGTCAACCCGTCGACAGCAGTTCCTTCTCCCTGGTGGAATCCGTACGATGCTGAAGATAACAACGAGCACCGTGACTGCAGACATCCTGGCCGCAGTGTGTAGTAGCCTAGGACTCACCAATGAGAATGACCGACAGGAGTTTGGACTCTTTGCTATCATTGGAAGCAGTACGTTTGTTCTGTGGTGTTTTTGTAGTTGTTTATTCTTATTAAACCTATGTTATCCTGTTGAATACAGTTCTATTTTGAAATACCTGCATTTTCTATAGATCCTAGACCTAGGTATCGTGTTGTCAATGGGTTGATGACACCCTTACATACATCTTCACATTTAATTTTAATTGTCAAGAATGGAGGTGACAAATCAGTATTTACATGGTATTTTGGAATTTAGCTAGCAAATTGATTAATGTTAATATTAAGATGGGAAATCGTAAGGATGATGGTGATGTTGAAAGTATAGTTGTTGAAGGAGAAATATTTGTTGGAAAAGGGTTCATTGATGATTAGAATTTCTGTTTGATATGAATATCATGCAATAATATTAATAATAATAATAATAATAATAATAATAATATTTGCAGAAAAGTTTTAATTGATAATTAGAATTTCTGTTTGATATGACTATCATGCAATAATATTACTTTCATTATTATATTGAAAATATGAGAAAGATTATTATCATTTCTTCTGCAGAGCATAATGAGACATTACTCCAGCCGAGCGATTACATCTTGGATATAACAACTCATCTAGAACAGTCAGCTATCGGCTATGTACTCCTCTTCCGCAGGGTGCTATGGAAACGCCCTCTACGCACTGACCATGACGACTTCATGCAAATCATGTACTATCAGGTAAATCTTTCTCATTTCTAAAAACAAAGAGAATACAATTAGTGCGGAAAAAAAGACTTTTTGAATAGAAACTTTTTGAGTACGCGTTTTTTAATCTGTAATTTACGATCAGGACGTATTATCTTGGGTTCTCGTGAGGAATGTGACACCATTCAGCTATTTACCTTATAAAGGATGTTATCAGTCACCGAGAGGGGACTTCCCATTTACAACCAACAAGTTTTACAAAGTTCACACACCCTCGACCAATTTCCAAAGAACAGCCCTGCAAGGAAATTTCGTCGCTGTAAATTACTCTCCTGCATCGTGACTAAATGCTCTCTGACCTCTCATAGGCAAGCTCCAAGTATATCTGAAGTGGGCCACCAGTTTTGGTATTTTTAAAGATTTGTAAACGCATTAGTTGGGAATACCACAAAGTCTGATGTCAGGGATATTGTGGTGCATTGCGCATGGAAACGCTGAAGAGAACGTATGTTTTTAACGTTCCCTTTGATTGTTCACTTCATTCATTGCCAGATCCGTCAAGACTACATCAATGGTAACATGGTGATTCTAGAGAACGGTGAGCTGAAGGATGATCAACTGAACACAATCATACAGCTAGCTGCTTATCAGATGAAAGCTAATGATCAGGTTCAACTTCCTACTCAGTAAGTCACATGTATTGTAACATGGTTTCTAGTTATATTTTAAAGAATATTGCAAGTCTGATTTTCTCATACCGATAAAGATACTTATTGCTTTCTCTAGCATGAACTCCCCTATATCTTGCTTTGTAGACTTTTTCGTCTGTCACACTATCTTCCTTTTCTGTTTTGTATCTCTTTACATCCCTCGCTCATCTCACTCCTTCCCGCAAATGTTTCTCTTTCTTTCTTCATCTCTTTCTTTTTGTTTTTTTTTCCTCACATTTTATTCCCTCTCTCTCCCTCTCCCTTCTTCATCTTTTATCTCTTTTTATCCCTTCATTTCTTTGCCTTCATCTGTCTATTTCCATCATTTTCTCCTTTCAATTTTATCTTCCTGTATCACCTCAACCCTCTTTCCTTTCCCGTTGTAAATTGACCAAACCCAACTTCCAGGTTTCTCCAGTTGTTTCATTGTAAACTTGGAGTTCATTTTGACACGTACATGTATGTATCATGTTATTGTTTTTATGTTTGATAAATTAAAAATTGATCCAAATGAAATCCTCTCTTGCAGGAAAGACCTGAACTATGTGCTTCCATTCAACGTGAAGGAGAAGCAACAATCGCAGCGCTGGCTGAACCTACTCCACTCCAGCCTGGAGCAGATGCGTGATGTCAGCCCGGTCCAGGCTCGTGTCAGGTTCGTGGAAACGCTTCAGAAGTGGAAGCTCTACGGCTGTAACTTCTTTGATGTACAGATGCAGACTGGAGCCACCACTGATGAACTCAGGCTTCTGGCTATCAACAAAGATGGTTTCTACGTTCTCGAGGATAACACTCATGTGAGTTTGCCGGTCTATTTTTTGGTGTATTTATTTCGATAGCCTTGTTATTTTACTTGTTGATTTCTCTTTAGGGGCCCCAACACATTTCAATTTACGTTTTTTAAAGGGTCTTAAGTATTTCGTAGATATGGATATTTGAGTAGATGAATAAACTTGATATATCCTTTGCTTGTTCTCTTTTCAATGTTCAGGAGATCTTGAAGTTCACGACCCTGGCAGAGATAGTTTCAACAAGGAGACTCCGATCTAACAACGGCAAGGCTGCATTCATTGACATCAAGCATGGTGATCTCATGAAACAGACGGTCACCAGATTCCAGACAAATCAGGTAAGCCGTTTAGATTAAGGTCAGTATTCATAAAAGTATACTAAATTTAGTCCAGGTCTAAACCCTGACTAAGAGATGAAGTTGGTTCACCGAGATATATAGTGTCAAGTGTCATCCTCTTCATCTCATAACAAATGTATAATGCTTGTAAACAAACAAATATCATGTTATTATGACAGCAATTTCTCATTTTCATTTCACGACTCGATGTTTTATTTATTCATTTTATTTCAGAACTACAATAATTTGTCCAGAATAACAAGATTGTCACTTAACACACCATAAACCTTGGTGTTTCATTGACATCTAGGTCAGCAATATGATTACAAGATAGGACCTAGTATGTTACCTTGAGGTAACCCAAGCATGCATGCTTACTCTTATAGTATAACAGGATCTCAGATAATGTAACCTTATGACCTTTCTTACAAATGATTGTTGCTTTCAGTGGTATAGGGTGGGTAGAGCCATTGAGGGGGCACTGGTGTCACAGGGTGGGGGGGGGGGGGGGGGGGGGGTCACCGGATTTACATGTATAAGATGGATGAAATACACAATAACAAGGCCATTGCATTAGGGGAGGGTGTGGAAGGGGATGATATCACCATTTCCCCCTTTTTTCTCTACCATTCTGTTAAGGGGCACATTAATATTAACCCCAAATGGATTTTTTTCAATTTTTGTATGTGATGTATTTGAACTCACTTGCAGGTCATGTCTAGTCCATGAGCTGTAATTCAAGACGTACTGCTCAATCGTGTCTACATTTTTTAATTTTTTTTTCTCAATATATGTTGAGTGATACTATTTGATCTATCTAAGTATTTGTCTTCTTCTCAGGGAGTGGAGATCAGTGAGTTGATTGCTAAGTACATCAAGTATCAGGAGATTGGTACAGTGAGAGAGCCCCAACCAGTCTCAAGTGATTATCAGACCAATGCTATCACCAACCTCTGGCCATCGCAAGCACCAGGACCCAGTGGCCTTTCCTTGCCTGCTGGTCAATTTAATGGGATAGATGGACGCTACAGAACCCCTTCATCCACCGATTCTGTGCCCAGTGGATCCAGTGGGCCAACGATGCAAGCCAGTCCCAGTCATAATCCGCCCGCTGGAGCAGTCCGGGTCATGTCCTTACCCCCTCTACAGGTCAACGTGGACCCGCCCCTCGAAAACGACAACAACAATTACCTTTCTCCGATGGGCGTGGCTGACGCAAGCCCCCGTCTGCTGAATGGAGGTGAAGCAGGACTCGGAGGCCGCCCAAATTCATATAGCCCGTCTACGAATCAACGACCCCTTGAAAATGGATATCCGCCCTCCCCAACAAGACAGCCCATGCCCAAGGAAGGTATCCTCAGGAATCGCATGTCAGCCTCTGGTGTTGTCCGCAATCCCATGTCGCAGCCCCAACCTGTAGATAACATTCTGAAGCGTGGAAATGTACGAGGGGCAAGGAAGTAGGAATGTGAGGGATGTTTATTGCCTTAGATCAATATTAGACCTGTAATTTTGTTTATTACTAATACATGTAATTGATGATGATTTGCACCAATTCTTGTGCACATTCCTTTTGTTACATGCATTAATGGTTGAAAGTGACAAATATATGTATTATACTATTTATAAAGATTATGGTAATTGGCAGAATGAACATTGCCTAGTGATGCATTAGGCCAAGCACTTTAAGTTTGAATGTAAAGAAAGAAAATCTTGTGTCTACAATACCACTGTCGTGCCTACAAAATGTATTGATGTTTTAATACAGTACTGCATATTTTGTTTCTCACTATATACCTATATACCTATATATACTATAAGAGAACATTAGATGATATATATTTGTTTTTTGTATTGCTTTTCACAGTTGCCAAAATCACAGTATGGTAAATTTCATCTGTATTTAGTGCTTTTAAAATCTGTGTGATTTTTGTTTGTTTACATTTTTAATTTTCATGCTATGATTTGTACATGGGTGCCTTTTGAGCATGCTTTCAATATAATTTTTATACAATGTAAGTGAAAATCATTTTAATTTGTAATAGAAGGTGCTTGTTTTGAAAATGGAAACAAATAAAATCTGCTTGTCTTGTATGTTAAGCATTGAGTTACTGAAATTTATTATATTTCTTCTTTCCTCTTTCTAATCCTAAGTATTCACCTTTTTTCAGAAAATTTTATTAAAATGATTTTACAAGTGAATAATTACTTGTATAAGCATGTACTGTATACAAAAAGATATGAAGTACATGTATTAATGCATACTTACTTGTATTTGCATTTGTATTCTCATTTTTAAGTGCAAGGTTTTTCATGCCTGAACTTAATTACTTTACAGTCCTATGTACCATCTGTTTTTCATATTGTATATTTTATGAAAATTTATTGTGCGGTAAGCTTTGTATTAAATCTGCAGCAAATATGATTTTTTTTGTGGTTTAATTTCAATATAGACATGTCAACGCTTTTGACCTTCATATGTAAACATGTTTAAGTACCAAAGATATTACTCATATAGGATAAAAATGTCAAATTCAAAGAGGCCTATATCTGAATGCTTTCATATTTTGTATTCGGTGAGTCAGAAGTGAGTTACATGTAACTGGTATACTGTTACATAAGAGTGATTGAAAAGGAACAAGCAGTCTTGGAATATTGCTTCTTAAGGGAAGGACATCACAAAAAGAAAAGAAAAAATAAGAAGAAAAACCTCATTGAACGATAAGGCAAACAGAGCTTGATAGGTCAATTACACGAATGAATTGTAAATTCATAACTTGATGAAATATTTGGCCAAAATGCAAGTGGTTAAACTACCGAAGGATCATCTAAGGATAAGAAAATGGTATTGTTGCATTATTACTCTAACTATACTATGTTAGTGACGTATATGTTTTTTCCCATGAGAAGGTGCGCTGAAGTGTCTTTGAATTATATATATCATGTTTGTCTTTCACACCTATGATCACAATCGAGTGGAAATCTTTTTTGTTATATGCCTTTTGGAAGTTGAACTCAATTATTATTGAAGTTACCAAACTCACCTCATTTCACAAGTGTATTGTTTCTAATATGTCTTAGTACCATAGCAACTTACCTTTCATTTTTAGTGCAGTATTTATTCAGTAGACATCAATATTGATGGTTGCTTAATTGTCTATGGCAAACCATGTATTGAAGAGTTACAATTGATCGTAAGATTGATAGTATCTCTTTATGTTACAGGCCTCAGATAAGATAAATACCAATCAGTTTAAGAATTTAAATATTTGTTTAATAGTCGGTTGTAGGTTTATTTTCTGTTCTTACTACATGTACAATTATGCTTTTTTAAGGGAAATTGACACATTTCAAGAAATTTAAATTTTAAAAATATTTTACATGAAAATGATTCCGACAAAAATGGAATTGAAAAAATATTACATGTATATGTAGATCTACAACACATGGCTTTGAGTGTTCTGATTTCCACTGGATGTATTGCGATCTTAAATGTCTTCACAAACATGAATTTATATACATCTGTTTGGATAATTAAAACAAGTAATGAACCTATCTCCCTTGAAACTTGTTATGTACAAAAAGTGCAGATCATGTATTTGTATTGGTGACAGTAAATCATGCACACTTTGGCAGCTAATATGAACACAAAGTAAGTATTAAACTTTAATTCATCCACATTTTAAGTACAAACAGCATTTTCTGTTGACTTGTTGTTTTGCAAGGTGTATAAGATTTGGTGGTTTATTCAGACCTGTGTAATATATGCAACCTCTTTAGATTTATTTGATAAATAAGTGTTTCATTCTTCACTCGATGGTGCATATAAAACCAAATTTTGTTTTTATTCTGTAGTAGATTTATGCCTTCCTGTCTTAAAGGAAAAATTTAGTCATTTTAAAAGTTTTCTAAGAAGTTTAGATACTTATTTACTCAGTCTCAAAGTCATTTATAATGTCCACTTTAAGTTTCTACAATTGCTTTCATTATATTTTTTCGATCATAATTCTCAGGCTCTGTGTCTCTGACTGGTTCCATATACTTAAAAGGTCTTGATCATAAATGTCCATTTTGGTGGATCCTGTGAGCATATTATTATTGGTCATTATGAGAATTAAAGATTAACACTTTTTTTCATTCATGACCATTAAAATGTGCATTAAAGAATTCATGAATGCCTGGTCCAGATGTATTGGAAATATATTCTATATAGAACTGAAACCAAGACAGATTGATTAAATGTCAAATCAGTACAAAAAAGTGGAAATATTTTACTTGAATCTTTTTACACATTATTATTCATGTTTATATTATCAAATATGCTACGCAGTACTGCATTTATATTATATTACAAACACTACTTAGACTTTTCTGTAATTTGTTGTAAATAATGATATTCTAACTTACAAATTATAATCCAGCATATATATGTATTTTATGTAGTAAGTGGTTATTTGTATTCTAATGATCTGTAGTGTTTTATAATCATTGCCTTGTACTTTTCGAGATGGATCAGAAAATATTTGAAATATATCTATATTTTTCTTGTATGAAAGATGGTTATGATTGAAATATCATGGAGTACATTTAAAATGTATCTGCTGTAAATAGATAGTTTCAGAAGAATACAGTTATATCTGTGATTGGATAATATATCATGCTTTCATTGATACAATAAAATTGATAGACCATACATGATTACTGTGTCTCTACTCTGATGTACTGCATGCATTTAAACAAAATAATTCTTATTCAAATTATTACCAATTTCAGAATAGTTTAATTCCTATGGAAAAGTGTGAATTTTTAATGTAAAATTAGACACAAGTTTTTGTTATTTGTGTAAAATGAAGAACAATAGATGGTGTAGAAACAGAGGAATGGAATAAGTTGTAATAGGAGAATACATTGTTAGATAGACAAGAGAATAGAGAGAGAGAGAGAGGGAAAAAAAGAAAGTTTTGGTAAATATAAACACAAAATATTTTGGGGTAACATTATCAGAAAACAAACTAAAAAAATTAGTATGTGAATTCATATTCATGAATGTTTCCCTGACTGCCGAGTAAGAAATTGGCAGAATGAATAAATTGCTCTTATTTTGGGAAAACGTGGGTGAAAGAACAATTGTAAAATAGGTAGTCTATGCATTCAATTTATATACTTTGGTTAACTTGCTGGCTGGAGAAGCATCCATAAATTTGAATATATTATGCAATAAGGCAATTGAATATGAAATGAAACCTAAAAGAGAGAGAGAGAGAGGGAGAGGAAAGAAGAGAGGGAGGGAGAGAGAGAGAGAGGGTGAAGAGAGAAAGAGAGACAAAGAAAGGGAATGAGCAATTTTTTATTTTCTGAGTGAAGTATTCAAATTTTTATGTTGCTGGGCATTCTTGTTTTTATAAACTATACAAATTTACACTTTCTAAACTTTCGAGTATAGAATGTGATGAATTTCCTCCCATTTCTTTAAATATTAGTATTTATTTCACATTCTTTGCTCTATCTCTGTATACCTCCCTCTTTTTTTCTCTCCCTCTTTATATAATTTATACCTCTGCCTCTATTTCTTTCAACATCTCTTAATATATTTCTCTTCTCTTCTCTTCTTTGATGGCACTGAACAACTAAAAGGCACCACAATTTTGGGGCAAACTTCTACCACTATGACAACTGTTCGTAGTCATCAGAATCCTCCCCTTCTGTCCATCTTTTTATTTCTCTCTTTGACTCTCGTCTTCTTTCTCCCTCATGATCTCCTGTATCTCTATATGCATGTATATCAACCGTTCTCTCTTCACATTTCATGTTTCAGTTTGCATATCTCTCTTTCTCCTCTCTCTCTCTCTGTGCCTCCACATCTCTTAACACCTCTAAGTCTCTATCCTCTTTTCTCCCCTTCTTAAATGGTGCTTTCCAAATTATAAGTAATCTTTACTTTCATTACATTTTTGAAAAAATAACAAATTAACAAACAAAACTGTCCTTTGCTGTCATCAGAACTTGCCACTTCTCTCCATGTTTTCATTTCTCTCAACTCCTTTCCGACTCATGTGATCTTATTTTTTTCTCTCTATATATCCACACTTCTCTCTTCACATTCCATTTTGTTTATCTCTCTTTTTCTCTCTTTCTCTCTATCTCCCTCTCAATATCTAAGAATAACTACATACAAACATAACATCTCAAAGAAAATGATTTAAACAGAACGGAGTAAAGAGGTAAAGATGAAAGGAGAAAGTGATTTGCTTATGACACTAAAAAAAAGTAGATTATGCAAATGGTAACTTTTTGTTGAATCTGTACAATTTTTATTATTTTTTTTGTAATTAAGATTTTACAATAATACTTCTGTGCATTTGATGCCCCAAAGTTTCATCTCTTCAATGAATCTCTTATTTAAATCAACAACTGTCTAGAAAAGAGAACGAATGAGGGAAAAATATACTACACTTAGACAAAAAAAAGTTCTACAACTTGAGTCCACTACAAGAAAACATTTGGGATAAAAAAAACCGGACTAATCAAAGGTAGTGAAAGTGCCATAAACTACAGGCAAATTGAAAATTACCGTATTCCAGAACAAGAGCTGAGATCATGAAAAATAAACAATGAATCGCACTTGCACAGCGGCGACAGATCGAGTGAAAACATAAATATAAATTAGTAAGAATATATGCTAATGACAATAACATCTTAAAATACACCTTGGACACATGATAAGATGGCACCTTAAAATGTAGTGATTGTTAATATAGGACAAAAACAAAGGTGTTGTGTGAGAGAGAAAATCAAAGGCATGCAAACGAATGCATTGTACAATGTACTTGCAGCGTAGTTTTTAAATAAAACTATTACACTTGAAAATTCAGCCTCTTTCAAGAAACAAAGGAGGCAGTCCAAAATCTTAGAAATATTCATTTTACAATATTATTTGAATTCCTGCATGAATGACAGAAGAGAAATAAACGGTAAATAACACGAAATTTATTTTGAGCTCCAGGGATACATATTTCACGTTGTCTTGACAATTATCATTAAATTATCACATTTTTGATAGTCTACGCAATAAAGTTGATCAATTCTGATGCTTGCATTCCCTATTTCTATATAAGTTAAAATTGGTATGACATTGCGTCAGATGGGTATTTCAATTTAATCATTATCTTAGGAGAGGAAAATAATTGCCTCCAAAGTGTTTGTATTCTATAAACTACAAACGGACAAGGTTCACTGTTATCTTGTTGGGCAATGGACTTTTTAAAAATTATTATTTGCACATAGAGATAAAACTTTTATCTCCTGAAATACTATACATTCAAACCTTTATTACATGTTTAAAATCATGACTCAGACAGACAGCATTGGATTTCAAAAGCACACAACAGCTTAGTAAAATTGCAACTTTTCCTCCTTCCTTTTTTCCCCCAACTTACAAGTATAATGTTCTTAAATATGATACAGATAACACCTGAAGAATTGATTGTCTTCATAACGATGATACATTACTGAAAAAATATATCCTATGAAGAGTTGTCCTTAATACACATGATAAAAAGTCACTATCATAAAAATCTTACTGGTCATATCTTGCCTTTAGTTATGATTGAAATTACAATGAAAATTTGTGACGCAAGGGGAGGAGTTGATAAAAACATCTTGCACCAAGAGTTGCTTTTGAAGACGTTTAACGGTGATAAAATACCGTTCCTGTTAATTACACATCAAAGGACTGGAAGCCGTTCTCCCAGATTCAAAACATATATGTAACAAAATAAATTGAGTAAAACAAGGAAAACCAGAAACATTTCATATAACTCTTAGGTGTAAAACAGAGACAAGGTACACAAAATTTACAGTAATAACTTAAGTTGGCAAAAATAAAAATAATGTACATTGAAATGTATCAACAAGGAAGTATAATACCACGATAAACAAGACAACTTGTATTAATTCTGGTTTGGTTTATCAATAAACCTGATTGTCAGAAAATGGCATAAGACTTTAACGTCAGTCCCTCTACCATAAGCAAGAAGGCTGGTTTATATTTGCACTGAATTGAGCACAGTCAGGAGCACAAAATTTCATTACTTTGGACTGATTCTTACTATTTTGGTGTTTCTGTAAATGATCCTTTTAATAGTTCATTTTGGAGCGTATACATGATGTAGTATTTTGTCCAAATTGTTCAGCTCATCCCTACGCAAATTGAACTCCAACTTTGCTTAAGACACCTCCGTCACCTGAAAATAATTTGTAACATTGCATCTTCCTAACCATATTATCCGAACCAATCGTGTAGTCAGATCCACGAATAGCTGATATTGTATTTCATAAGTAATCCTGTTTGTGTGTGTGTGTGTGTGTACAATTTACAAATTTGGCAGTAAAGCTTGTCCAATTCCATGGCAAATTCATATTCAGTGAATGATCAAGACACTTTCTTAGTTACTACATACTTAAAATTTCTGATGATCATATCACAATAACTCTTCTCTTCTCCATTAATCAATACATTCACAATCAATGACAATAATACATGGGTAAACACTGAGTAGCACACTAACGATAGAAAGATAGAAGTCTACTGACATGACCGAGAACGACGGACGTTTCTGCGAGAAGGAAAATAAAAGAAAGTTACAACTTATAAGACGCACTTTGCAAGAGAAACATTGCACCAAAATGCGATAATTGATAAGATGTCAACCTATGATACATACAATAGATTGCTAGATCTTTTCTCATATTCAAGTCATGAGTGGTATAATAAATATAAAGAGTTAAAAGAATCACTATCTCTTAGCTTTTTTTTTGTCGACCCTAAGTGTCAAAGTTAATAAATCGGTTGAATCTCCTTGCATACCCACTTACTCTCTCGCTCTCACCCTTCCAATCGCTCTCTCTCTCCCCTTTCTTTTCTCTCTCACTCTCACTCATTCACCATTTCCAAATATTTTTACTACTTTGTTTCGTCGCAAACACTTAAAATCAACAATATCTGAAGTCTCTACATATCATTTAAAAAGCTAAGGTAGTGAATTCAAGCTAACTACAAAAATCTGTACATAATATTTTCCATCTAGTGCCAAGATAAATTAAAGACAAAAACCACATCTTCTTCAGCAACAATGTCCATCAACATGTGGGTACCAAAACAGAACTCGCTTTAAAAATACAAACACAAAATAGATTAACATAAAGGTAAAAATACTGAAAAAGTTTAACATAAATGATTAATAATCATGAAAACACAGAAATGACTCCCCTGTATTTCTGAGGCAAGGTTTGAGAGCGGTATAATTAAATTTCCATCCTATGAAACAAGTCTAGATGATATCTAACAACTACAGATAAATATACAGATTCCGTCTAAAAGCCTAGAGACCACCATAACGAATGGTGATATCCAACACACAACCAGAATTGGTAGCACCATGTTTTCATCTCTTCTCTTCATTTATATCGTGAAAACCATCCCAGAAGCCCTTTTCCCCCCAACTCTTGTCCATCCCTCTCTACCACAAAGTCAACTTTCTGTAAAATGGAAATGTCTGTTTTTAGACCCACCATGATATGCATATCATGCTCGTTGATCCCCTTTCAATTAAAATTCTAACTTTGTTTCCAAGCTACATTCATTCATCAATGGACCCCTTCCAAGAAATAATGAGATCTTCCCATGTATAGGCAGTGCATTCATTCTGGATTCACCCATTGCTACTTCAAGGGGTTCTGGAAGAATTTCAGTGACATCCATCCCTCAACAAACCTGTCTCCCCCTCTGCTGAGATGGTACAGTCTATTGATATTCAGATTCTGTGTTGTATCGGCATACTCCACTACGGCTAAGAGGGGGTTTCTCCATCTGGGTTCTTTTCTCCATTTAAGCAGATTAGCTTCAAGATTTGGTAAATGTTGTTCCTCTTTGTGAATTTAAAGAAGTCTTTATGAGACAGATACTTTGGTGCATGATTCACATATCTTTCAGAGAAGCAGTTTCTGCTCAACAATGTCAATGCAAGAATTAGCTTATACCAGCGAGAGAGGTAACACTAACTTGATACTTTTGGCAGAAATATTGAGGCATTGACATCATAAGCGATCAGTCCCTCTGTAGCACACATGAATTGAAAATGAATTGAAGAGAGGGAGGGAGAGAGAGAGAGAGAGAGAGAAAGAGAGAGAGAGAGAGAGCAGATAATTTTCAAGTATGAATTCACCCTCGATCGGGCCCAAGTATTCAAGACTTGTCCCGTAACTACGAATAAAAATTTCAGTATATTACCAAATACATTTTGGTATACCAAATTACAATAAAAGCTTCTTAATCTGAATAGAGTAGTCTTCTACAATCCTCTGAAGAAAAGAAAAAAAAAAAACATTGCAGAGGTATCATACATTGTTTGTATACATACAATACAAATTGAAAAATAAAGTTAGAACAAATGGAAGTAGATATCATGTTTGAAATAAAACCTTTCCCAGTATTTGCAGGGAAAAGGACGAGTTGAAAGCCGTTTGTTTTTTTTCTTTCAAACGCTCTTGATGAGATGCTTCATTTCCGGTGAGTTGAACTCCTCGTATTTCCAACCCTTATGAAAGGCCATGATCATCAAATTGGCACCTCTGATGTCATCACGCCCGTCCAATCACCTTTCGTGCTAGCACGCTACATGTAAACCGCAGATTCCGGCCGAGAATATCCCGCAGGTTTGCTTTCACAGCTCCAAAATCGGTACTCTGCTTTCTTTCTTTTTGTTCTTGCTTTCTTTTAATCAAAAAAATGTTCAGTTATTTCGGATGCAGTATATATGATTTAAGAAAAAATCAACTGCAACGTCGAGGAATACCTTGGTTTGCTGTTCTTAGTAAGGTGTGTACCTTGCATATGCACCCCTATAAAGACTGGCCTGTAATAGGAAGAAGAGAGAGAAGAAGAAATAGAAGAAAATATATGATTAGAATAATTCTAAGAGCATGGTATAGTCACAGGATATCTTCGGGGGAACAATTGTACCTACAGGTTTGTAACATGTTTATGCTTTCTGGTACATTTCAAGCGATGCAACTGGACCTAAAACCAACATAATCAACTCGCATACTCACCTCTATCCTTTAAAATATTACTTCACTTATATCTCGAAATAAATTTCTATATTCATCTAGCATCTAGACATGGATGGAGCTTATTATGAAATAAAAAGTGTTTTGCCATCTTATCTCTTCTTATCAACAGAATAAAGAAGAAAATTGTCTTTTAAAAAATTATTTTAGCTTTTGCTGTCCATGTACCCTTTGCCTATCCAATCTCGGCTATCTTTTAAATACTGCATTAATTGCATCTCTATTGCAACTATGATGATTCAAAAAAATTTGTTTTAATGATTCAACATTAAATTTGCTCAACTTTGTTGCAGGTTATTGTTTTACAAATTTATCAAAAATTATAGAAAGGATTCCCCAAATTGTAGAACATTACTTGCTGAACGGTGCTGTAGTTCATTATTTTATAAAATAAAAGGAAGGTAATAATTTCTGACATATGTACCAGAAACAAAAACAGATGTATCTGGTTTACCCACAATAAAACAAAGTATTCAACATATCTGACTGAAATGAAATCTATGTGGGGAAAAAATACATATAGGTGAATACTTACAGCAAAAGCATCATGCAAATTGCTAACATTTAGCAAAAGAAATATACAAAAATATTGAACAAATGTAAATCTCGACTTACTCTTGATTTCTTCTCAAAAAGACAGTGGTGTGTATAATAATACTTCAATTAGGGTTTTCTTTATAGAAATACAACATATTCCTTTCTTTTTTAAGTGTCCTGATGGCGTGCAGTGAACAATGAGACTTTCATATGCTGTCATTCTTTAGATGGACTCAGTTACACATGACCATCATAACACATTAGAGAGTGCATACTCAGAAATTTCACAGAAAATGAAATTTAGTGTTATGAAACATCTATAAGGCATTTACATGTACACTTGGCATACGCCACTATAATGATTGCTTACTAGCTTATTATTCATTTATACATGTATTAGTTGCAAGCTGATATCCCTGGTATTCATTTCTTTTCATATCAGTATATTCTATCAACTCAAGCCTTGTAGCAATATGTGACTCAAGAACATACACTTTCTAAAAATAATAAATGACATGATAGTACGTTTGGCCTCTGAATGATACAGCTGTATTTTCAAACAATGAAAACAAATATTACCAGGGAGGGATATATGCATAAGTCTTTCCCACGTGCGAATTTGCGATTCAGACATATCATATAACCAGACTTTTTAAAGAAAAGGGTAGTTACGCAATTTTGAAAAAAAGAATTTTCTTGATTTGATTTAGAATGTCACGACATAAAAACAGGAAGTTTTTATCAGGAGGGGATATATATATATATATATAAAATGGTTAGACCACTTTTGATACTGCGCCGTCTCAGAGCATTAACAATATTTTTAGAACCTTACGAACCGTAGCTGCCCTTTCCAGATACCCATTACTGTTGGAAAAATACGATAAATGCATTAAGAGAATTGATGGGGCAGATGATTTGTGTGGACAGTACAAATTGAAGAAAAGGGCAATCAAAGGAGTACAAATATAGAATGTTGCCTTTTTTTCTTTCTTTCGTAAACCTTACTACACGGTATAACCAGACGTCCTGTTTCTACAATAATGCGGCATATGAGCTTTGACAAAGGAGATCCTATTCTATTATTTCTATATATCCTGGACTCAATTTCAATTCTGCCTTTAATATAAGAATGTATTCCTTACATAGTCAATTTCTGAACCACTCCCCTGAATAATCAGTAGGGTATGGATTTGACATACCATAGCCTAGCATTCAATTCCATCTGCTAACAATAATGATGGCTAGTTTATATTACATGAGCATTATGAATTATGCCATGGAATGCATTCACAGTGCTGAAATGGATATGCGAGACTTCAAAAAGATGTTCAAAGAAGTGTTGGTATTTATAAGGAGAATTATTGAAAGACAATTGTACCATGCAATAACATCTCTAACAAATTTGATGAGTACCATTCAAAATGTCAAATGTAATTATTTGGGTGCTTAAACGAAAGAACATGCTTGACAGCAGAGGTTAACAATGTATTGAAATTCCTCTTAAAGTGAGCTGGCTTGTTGATTCATGTGAGAAATGAGATATAGGATAGATCAGCAGGATTGATCTTTGAGGAATTTCCTAGTTGAATTTGGATTATATGAGGTCATTTTATGAGCAATCAACCAGTATTTCATGTTTCAACTTTATCATTCTGCTACTTACGATATCACTTCATGTAGGAATATAAAACAATGAGAAAGCTCATTAATATTTCCATCTTTATAAGAATACAATAACTATGCTTTCTATGAAAAATATATCGTGGGGGAATTCCCTAATTTTGTGGTATGCATCATTAAAACGGACTGCTCTTTAGTTTGTTTGTGGTGAAATTGAATCAATTTGGCACTGGATGATAGTACGCATGGGAGAAAACAAATTCTGCAAAAAGTATGTTGAAAGATGGCGTGGACCTTCCCTGACATTTTAGAGATCTAGAGAGAATTGGGAAGAGTTTCAAGCATTGTTAACAAAGTAACTTTGCATCACCACTTCCCGCCTTACCACTAAATTATTTTTTTTCAAAAGACAAGAGATGATAACCAAACGATACATACATAAGACCATTACAAAAGAATAATTTTGTAAAAGCATACGATACAACATCAATAAATAATTAGAGAAGAATGCATCAAAAATTCAATGAAATATATGAATAAAGACAAGCCAGGTCAAGCTACGGGTGTGAAAAGAAGAAGAGGGAAAAGGAGAGATAAAAATGGTA
This sequence comes from Heliocidaris erythrogramma, assembly GCA_025617745.1. NCBI lineage: Eukaryota > Metazoa > Echinodermata > Echinoidea > Camarodonta > Echinometridae > Heliocidaris > Heliocidaris erythrogramma. Next base: position 18,538,785 of record CM046857.1, on the reverse strand, counting down.
TATATAAGAGAGAAGGATACATGGATTTAGGTAGGACTTGATGAAGAGATATCAAGATAGAGAATAGGAGCACAGAGAGAGAGAGAGAGAGAGTAGAGAGAGTAGAGAGAGAGAGAGAGAGAGAGAGTAGAGAGAGGGAGAAAAGGTGTAACAGAGATGGCAAGAGTTAAACAAATTGAGTAGCGAAATGAGCGAGAGAGAGAGGGAGATAGAGAAAGATAATGATATTGAGAAGAGTAAAGTGCACCACAGAAGAGGATATAGAAAGAATCTGGGTGACTCAATTTACCTTGCATATCCATATATCTTAACATGGTAATTATACAGGTAGGTGTCTAAGAAATAATGCATTCTGTACAAAAGTGAAAACAGACGGGGGGAAAGAACCGATCCACAGCTTGCAACCAAGGATAATACAAAAAGCCAGGCATTAACATTACAGTCTATACAACCAACAACTTCACTACATTATACAGTACTTATACAATAACAGACTATTTCTAAAACATACTGGTAACATTCTATTCACTGCACTGCATGACCAATACCTCAAATTTTGCAAAAAATCAAAAAGGTGGGGAGGTGATTGAACACGAAAACCAAAAAAAGTGTGAGTAGATAAATATTTCAAAAATAATATCACAACCACTGGTAGCGAGAGAAAGAGATCAATTTCACAGTCGAAGATTTACCCTTGTAAGAGAGGGATATCTTACTCCATATGCTGTGGCTGGGCCAATGGCATGGTGGTAGGGGTCTGCGGCGTACTCTCGGCCGTAGGGGATAGCGTAGGCTGTGGGCGTGGCATAACGGCTGATGTAGCCTCCGTATGTTGCGGCCGTTGCGGCAGCGGTCTGCAAGAGAAGATCAGTCTGGGTTGTGGAAACAGTTGTTTTGATATTGGGAAGAAGGGGTGGTGGGGGTTGTGGGGGTTGTAGGGACAGGTGAGCAAGACGTGGTGAAGATCGTATTTGTGTTGTGGAAGCCATGATGGGGAATAGTGATTATTTTTTTGTAGCAAAAATATTTGTATATTTTGATTGGTAAGCAATGACATCCATTGGGCAAAAGTTTATACAACGGACATAAAGTTAGGTAGGATAACATGATTATGCATGGGGTAAATATTGGATGTTCCATTTTATTTTCAACAGGGCATTGCGTCAAAGTTTTTGGCATGTGATGTCAAGTGAGGGAGCAATTTTGAAATAACAGTATTTACGTGTATGTGTGTGTGTGTGTGTGTGTGTGTGTGGGATTACAGGGGTGGGGTAGAAGTGGGAGGTAAGAGGGTGGATGGGGAGGGGAAGAAAGATGCAGAAGAAAGAAAAGGGTGCAAACAAATGCCTTGTTAGTAAATCATAAACAAGATGCCTCACAACACAGCAAACGCATGCAAACTCTAAATGTTACCTTGTAAGTATTCAAAGAAAACACATGAATTGCGAGATATGTTAATTTATATATACTGAACAAAAAAACATCCAGAATTCCCCTTCTATTACTTAGCAATCATCCTTCAAACTTTTAAACAAAACTTTCTAACAATAACTCATTTAGGTTTTTCAAATTAAAAAAAAATATCATCTTTGAAACACTTGAAATAGAAATATATATTTATGTATGAAAGGCCATGCTAATTTTCTAAGAGGTGAAAAGTTATGATGCTTATGTAGCTATACAAATGAGGTATCTAATATGCTCATATATTCTAAACAATTGTTCAGTAAGAAGGAGAACAATAGCAATAGAAAAGAAAAGAACCAAAAAGTATGTCCACACCTCAGTATATTTATAAAATCTTTTAGTCCTCTCATATGATGCATGATGTTGTTCATAAGAATGCAAGTGTTGAAAAAGCTACATTCAATCGCTAATGACAGCAAAACAGAACATGCCCCAATGTATTTACCCCTATACCCATAATACTTATAATACACAATAAAAATATTATTTATTTAGTTTTTTTTTTTTGGGGGGGGGAGGGCACAAAAAAAAGTCATAATGTATTTCTATATATGTTGAATTTGATCATTAAGTCCCACTGTACAGACCCATCTACTTTTCCCATTATTCCAAATAGAGAGAAAAGAGCCACTTTCATTTCTAAACTGATGAAATATGAAGTCCTATTTGAGAAAATGCAAGAAAACATAGGAAGGACTTTTCTAGAGAGGAAAACAAGAGCAGAAAGCTCATGCATCATTAACATGTGATATGGGGGAAATCCCCCAAACAGATGTATAAACAACTACACGTTTCAATCATGCATTAAAAAAAAAGTCATGCGTGCAATAATGTGAACTGAACATGCAACCCCTTAATAAAAGGCAGAAGGAGAAAGAGAGAGTAATAGATGTGGGTATTGTGTACCTTAGTATTTTCCCTCTTTAGAGAGTAAGAGGCATAGGAAAGTAAGATGCACATAAATGGAAAAAACCCAGGCAAGTTATTAAATCATCACATTCACATCAATCTTATTATTCAAATGTAATCAATGCAGGCAAAAAAACCTACATTTCTGAAACTAACACTTGTATTTCATTGGTTTTTGCTTGTCCATGATTTCATGTTCCTTAGATTTCATTTTCCTATTGGCAAAATACATTTCAACATACCGATTTGTCCTAATTCAGTTGAAATGTAGAGATGAAAAATACATATCAATGAATACTTAATTGCTATTTTCCATGCCACAGGGGAACATTTAATCATATTTTGGCAAAATTGGGGCGATAATCATCAAAACAGCGATTCATCTATCACATTCATCGACCCGATTCCAAGAGATAGATACCTTAGGGCATACATGGTAATCATATAAGTCAGCCAACCATCTTGGTATTTAGGACTTATTGGTGGTGATTTTCCTAGTTCTAGACAGATGTTTTCTCCTTTTCCTCGAAATGTTGTTTTTTTTTTGTTTTTTTCAAAGTAAACTCTGTGCGTAGGTCACCATATAAACAGAACTGATTCTTGTTTGTTTGTTTTTTCATATCAAATGTCTTGAAGATTTGGCTATGGCTACTTTCGTTACTATGTGAGATTTAAAAAAATATCTTACAAAAATTGTAAGGGACATTAAAGACCCTGCCGGATGAAAAATAGGAATGAAATTGTAGTTCAAAACTGGACATGTATTTCAAAAACAGAGAAGAAAATAATTATTGCAATAACCCCCTCCCCCCATCACAGAATTTTTTTTTTTTTTAAAATCAACACCAGGTGTGTTTTAATGTAAACATTCATAAAAAAAGAAAAATTCCTTACTTCTTCATGCAATCAAAACAGTGTCACGCTGATATAAAAAAACAGGACTAGCCATGCTTAAACCTCACACACAATACAATAGAAAGTGCTGAGAGAGAAAGAGAGAGAAAAGTGGTGGGAGGGGACACTATACAACTAAACATAGTATCAAAATGCATTAGCCTACTGTAATTTCTATTTGCCCCATAGGCTTAATGTGATACCGTAGCTAGCTCTACACAGGGAATATCTGAATCTGTGCATTGGAAGTCTGTCTATCAGTAGACTACATGTATGCACATCAAATACAAGAATATGTTTCACAGTACAACAACGTCCCTGTAAAGCTCTCCTCGGACTTCACAAGATTTCCCTACAAAACTCCCATCCTGACACTATAAATCCTACACCTAAAGAAGACAGGGTTGGTTGAAATATGGTAGATAAGACTCCCTGGACTATAATTCTTTCAAACTTTAAAGTGGAGGATGGATTCAAGCTTGGTCTAAAGACGAGTGTACCAAAAGAAGTTGACCGAGGTCCATGTGTTCTCCCTTTTGTGTAACATAACTCAGATTAGCGTTTGGTATAGCGGAATTACTACTAAACAGGGGAAACTCAATATAACGAGGTCCTTGGGACCAAAAAAATTACCTTGTTATATCAGGAAGCTCTTTATATCAGGGTAAAAAAAACAAAGAATACAAAGAACTGGGACCAGAAAATTATCCTATTATATCGGAGCTCTTTATAATGAGTTTCCACTGAACTGGCCCTTAAATGATATGAACAAGGATATATCTATCTGAGACAGACGTTAAGCTTACCGGGTATCTATCTGCCGGGTAAAGGGCTGCAGCAGCTGGTTCGGCGGGGTAGAGGGCTGCGGCGGTTGCGTACCCTGGTACCGGAGGAGGGGCTGCTATACGGTAGGCTGCGTAGGCCCCTCTTGCGGCACGCCCCCTGCCTATGACCTGCGACCTTAGAGCACTGGTGGTCAGGAGATCTAGACCTGCTGAGAGAGAGAGAGAGAGATAGAGAGAGATAGAAAGAGAGAAGAAAGGAACATTTTTTTTTAAATGGTCATTAAATATGACTGGTATACAAAAGAACATATGCATGCAAATACGTACTGTAGAATTCAATGTTAAGTATCTCACATGAAATCAAATGTATTGGTGCCTCAGTAACTTACAGAATCAGACAACGCTTTCCTGCAAAATCCATTTCCTTCCTTCCTCTTTCAACTATATCTGCTCTCTCTGAAGATTTGTCTAACTCCTTCTTAAATCTCATCTCTCCCACTCTCTTTCATTCTTTTTTCCCCTTTTCTTTCCCCCTCCCACTCTCTTTTCCTCTCTCTCTCTCTCTCTCTCTCTCTCTCACCCCATCTATTTGTCTCCCTCACGTTCATCAGCAGGGGACATTAGCTGAAGACAATTCACTTAATTGAAAATGCAAAGAGGTCATAGTTCTAGTTCCTGGGAGTATGAGCGTGAGGTGCAGCACCACCTGAGCTGCGGGGAAGAAAACAGGTTCCTACAAAGTAATTCCCCAACAGCCGTTATGACTAACATCACCCTTCAAGTCTTACTTCAACAGACGATGGTTAGCCTGCAATATTTCACCTCTTTTTGTTCCTGTGTAAAATTCCTGGTCAATTTTTGAACGATTTAGAATAATGGAAGGTTACGATGTGACCTGTGCATGGCAAGTTTACACTTGACCATTGTAACAATATTTTTTCCCTCATCAAATTACAACCTAATTAGCTAATTACATATAACACAGACCTTGTAATTAGTACAACTAATTCATTAATCACGTCAACTCAGCATTGTATTCATTTTCAAGGTCTTGTTCACTTCATACAATGACCTTTAATTCGGGATATTTTCACTGAGAGTGCAAATTGGTAAAGAAATGAATGTTTATGAAGATAATGGTATTTACAGAAAGACTGCTAGATGTATATCCTTCAAATATATTGAGTAAAACATAGAAAAGCAGAGGAAGAGGGTGGTGTGAAAGACAGACAGATAGAAGATTACAATAAAGACAGACTTAAAGGGGTGGGAGGGGACAGGTAGTTCCAATATCGATGTAACTCAGTACCTTGATCTTTATTTGACTGCTGTGATATATAAAATGCATGGATTTTTCTATTATTTACATGCACTTTGACATGGAGAAGCAGAATGGCAGTGGGACAAAGGGGCCAAGATCGGGTTGCCACTAGCTTCTCTTGGACTTGGTTGAGGAATAAAATGTGGAGATGGTGTTTACGAGATTCAGAAAGGAAAGGAGAGATCCAGAGGGATGGAAAGACAAATAGAGCGATGGTTTGCCTGGAAGACAGAAGGAAATGGAAGGGTGGAAGGGAGAAGAGATGAAGCACTGGAGGGAGAGGGGTGCAGGATGGAGGAGAGGGGTACAGGAGAGGGGTGCAGGTTGGAGGAGAGGGGTACAGGAAAGACAACATGAATGCAGGAAGGAAGAGAGGGGTGTAGAAGGGGGGGGGGGGGGCTGGAGGGTAAGAGAGAGGTACTAGGAAGAGGAAGCACTTGCAGTATGAAGTAACAAAAGGGGTGCTGGAAGATGAGGATGGCTGCAGAGAGGAGAGGGATAAAAGAGGGAGGAAAGGAGAATGGGCGTACAGATAGATCCCTGGTAGGAGGCGGAGAAATGAGGAAAGGAGAAATAGAAGTGAAAATATGATGGGTGTATGGTGAGATTTTTTTTTTAATACAGGAGAGAGAGAGCGGGAGAGAGGAGGGGGGGGGGGGTATAAAAGCCATGAAAGGATGAGAAAGAGATAAAGGAGAGGTAGACTAGGGTTTATCCTGGGTTTCTGTAGGCGCTAACATAGTGAGCAAACATCATCATCATCCCCATTGAATTGATCATCAAGGAACATTACATATGCACAGATTTTTCCCCCATTTATTTTCTCTCACTATCTTTAATAGAAAAGAAAGAAAGCCTGTAAGGCCAGCACAGAGAGCCTTCATCTTAGCATACTTGTTTGTGTTATTTTCATTCCAAACAGCGCATGCCGGATTACAAGGAGCCCGAGGCAACCTTGCCTCAGCTCTGTTTTCTCTACATCTCCCATCCTCCTCATCTATTTCATCTTAGAGAGAGAGAGAGAGGAGAGATGCACTGGCTCTAAAGAGCAGACTGGATTGAATCCCGTCTTCTCCTCTTCCACCCTTCCCATGTACCCTCTTACCCCATTTTACTGCATTTCTTTCTCTAATCATTTCCTTTATAATCTAAGTCTAATTTGTCCAAACGTCTGTAAATAAATAAGTTTATCTTTCACGTATACATGAACTCAATATGATCTGCTAAGAGCATGAAGGTCATTAACTCTATTACCATCTAGCTAACATCCTTCTGACTCGCATGGGATGATATGCCTTATTGGAAAAATTACTATAAAATGGTAAAGATAGATTCATATCTTCATAAGATAGCTGTATTCACTTCAACATGGTTCATGCTTAAATTCTTTATTGATCTTAGCGAGGCTTGGAGATTAATGTCTGACTCTCATGTATGCCCTACACTGTAGAGGGGTAAATTTGGAAGAAATCATTAGGGCACAGGTATAGGTGACTGACCGTATTATATCTGGTTCAAGTATTATTCTAATTCAATCGTCTGAATATGAACAGCTGCTTAGATTAGATTTGTACTTAATTGATTGGTTCTTTCTACAAGTGCCCACTCTCATTTTTTTTTTGTCTAAGAAAGTATTGGGAATTTTTACGCCCACATTTCAGGTGGCTCCGATCTTGTAAGAGATAAGTCATCTTCATCTTTTCAATTCATGCCTCAGCAGATAAGATTCATTGACCCATGCCCATGAGTACAATCACAAGGGATATGATAAGAGATGCGCAAGCCATGTCGATCTGCAAGACAAAGCGATTAAAAGCCGGGTGAGGGAGCTGGTCTGACATTGGAGGGCCCATTAAGCGGCCATTTTATTGCCTCCATCCTCGGTTGGCTGGGGCTTAATGACTGAAGCCCGAGAGCTTTCTTCGAGGCTCAGGTAGCGTCTGACTGGCGATCGTGCGCTCACGACGAGTTTTGGTCGGTTGTCTTGGGTGTTGGGGGTCAGAACAAGGTAGCATTTTCTACTGCCCCTGTTCTAGAGGCTTCACTCTTTTCCGACCATCAGAGAACTCTTGCCAGATATATGTTATCCTTGCATTACACTGTCAGTAGTTCACGTACAGTATTATGATCCATAATACACTGCTTATCTAATGAACAACTTGATTGCTCTAGTACATAAGGAGATCAATTTAAGTCTAGACTGAAAAAAATGGGACTTGCATAAAATTGCTATGAAAAATACTTCTGAAATTAAAGTCATTTAGAAGGCTCCATATATCATGAAAGAGACATTTTCATTGAAGCTTCCTTTTCTCTGAAAAGACCCAACTTAAAAAACCTGCCTAAATCCTCATATGCAGTTCTTTCTCTTACAGAATTGCACAACCAGAACCTGCCCTGCATAACCAATTTTCTGCACATAGACAAATTAGTCCCACGGCAGAGCGAGGTTCCAAAATGAATTGCTCCTTGTCTGTTGGATGGCTTTCAAAGATGTTCTCAATTATGTAGCAAATGAGTTCCATATTGGTGCTTCATATTGGGGGGACAAAAATATGAGTCACTAGAATAACAGTTTTCTTTCTTGATGAGGAGAAAGAGCCAATGAAAAATAAAAAGAGAAACAAATGAGTGATGCAAGGGAAAGTCATTTGCATTCAGCTGGTTATGAAATGAGGGCCTTGTGTAGCGATACGTCGCAGGAGGCGCAAGCTTTTGCCAATCAATTTCAATTTTTGCTCCAGCCGGGATGAATCTTAATGTTGACATTCTGGAAATAGTTTGTGTGTCAGATCCTGTTTATGGAGAGCCAATTGATGGTATTCATGTTGGGGAAGAGGATTAAGGTGCATCTGAAAAGGGGCTGTTCTTTCAAAGTCTCACAAATTTTTCATTATTCAAACCATTCATAGCATGGATAATGTTAACCGTTTCATTCTCCAAACTATGCACAGCATCAACATAAACATCACAGAGATGAACACAAATCTATAAGTATTCATCTACAGTGATCACAGAACTGAACACAATTCTCACACTACCGGTATTCTAATACTATTTACCTTAAATACCATTTTATAAACTTACAATACAAAAAATAGAAATTTTGTTGATTGTATTTACCTGCAGGATACTCACCGTTGGCAGTAGATGTTTTGACTTTATTCGTCATAACCCGGGCTGTGGCATTATTTACCTGTTGGTGGAAAAATCAACCGAGAAATCACAATCAGAATACTGCTCGTAGGAGAGGGGGCTAAGAATTAAGAGCACATTTCATTCAGTTTTGGAGGGGAAAAAAGGGGGGGAGCGAAAATTTTGGGTTGATACCTCGATTTCACACGGATCTTTGTTATAAATTCAAATCGTATGTCAAAATGTACATTAAAATGGATGTACTGACCATTGATCATCTTCTTTTGCTTTTCTGTTGTAAGATCTCATGTTTAGTGGGTATTTGTTCTAAGCCAGTGGATAGACATCCAATCCACTTGATATTTGAGATGGCATATCCCATTTACACTTGTATCATCTCGGTGAGAACCAATGTATTTTTGGCTGGAATACGAAAAGGGGAGAGGGATGGCAAACAGAAAAAAATGAAAATGTGCTCTCATTCCAAACCACTGAAATGTGACAGAAATATTCAATATCATAAAAGGAAGATACAGGCTGCTTAATGGTAGGTATGATTATAGTTATGTATGATTTCAATAAGCTATGTCTATATTGGTATCGCTGAGTATAGGGTCACAACACGATGAATAACCTGTCCTTTTTCCTTCACACAAAGCATTAAAATTTTTATTTAAAAAAATCAAATACAAGTATAACAAGTCAGTAACCTTTTGCAAGTGCATATATTTACATTTTTTGATTTATTATTCCGTCAAATATAAATATCAATTTATTCAATGTAAAAATGACAATCACTCTTCAATTCTAAACTAACAGTAACGCTTTGATTCTCAATTGATCAATTTTGAATGCTAATGATTCAAATACGAAAGCATCTGTCAAATTCAACAATGTCTAAATTCCACTGTCCTAATGATGAAACTGTTACCAGCTGGTAGCATTTAGCTGGATTTTCGAAAATGGAAGCCCTGCAGTCATTCTAATTGTACTCTTAATTTGCATGAGATCCTGGAGATTTGGTTACGATTGAACGAGAGCGTATCTCCGTTTCCTCCTTTAAAGCCACAATTGGTGTCAGTCTGAGACCATGGCTGCTGAATAAATCATGATGAAAAAACCCCGCTGGCATGAATAATTGTTGGCTGACTAATTTCCCGGATGGGGTCCCATATCTCTCGCGCTGGTGCCAGTCGGGAGAAACACTATTACAATCGGCTGACTGCCGCTTCTCCCGCAACGCTTCTCTCCTGGTTTGTGTTTATATCTCAAGCTTTAAATGTGTCATAATTTTATGAGGGATCTTTTTCTTTCTTCTCCCGTCAACTTCGCTTAGCCTCATTTCATTTTCTAAGTGAAATGCAAGATTCGTGTCTCCTTGTGGATCAGTAGAAATTGATACTTTAGAATTGTTCTGATGCAAAACAAAATCAAAATGTTCAGTCCATCATCCAAATTGTGTATATCCCATTTGGATAATGGATTTGCGTCAATGCAATCAAGTGCATATGTCACAAAGGAAGAAAAAGATGAACTGTGACATTATGTCTTAAACAGTGCTTCATTTAGACATGTCTAAAAGCTCTTTCGTTCTTGCAGTATTGCAAATAGAGATTGTCATTTGACTTAGATCAAGCTCTCTCTGAACTCTAATTGTTCATATCCGTTTAACATAATGCACTTATTAGACATTACTCAGCGATACCAAATAAACGCATTACTGATATATCAATTACCGTACAACTAACACTTAGAAGAAATGCATATAGAATATAGGCCTTTCAAGCAGTCAGAAAGACTGTTGATTCAGTAATCTCACTTTCTTTTAAGTTCTTAGTCAGTCCGTCCACCACATACAAATGTAATTATTCAGCAGTAAAGAAAAAAACACTGAGATATTTTGTTTTTCGTTGTATCTGACAGTTTGATATACAGCCTTTGGGCTTTAATTTCCTGTCCTTCTACGCGTTTGAAGAACAATTTGTACACGTCCTGCTTTTATTACAAGTCAAATCAAGAAAGAGACAGACTGGGAATGCAGAAACAATCTCTTCTGCAAATTGAATTAGGAGTAAGCAACTCTCTTTTAAATTTCTCATCAAATGCAAAAACAGCACTTTCACAAATATTTCCCCCTCACATTTTTTTTGGGGGGGGGGGGGGTGGGTGATACTGTCAGTTATTAACATGTCTGCAGGCTGAATAATTTTTTACTTAACCCTACTGGCACTTTCAAACAATATAATTACGTGATTGTTTTGCCAGTCATTTGGCTCTTCATTCTGAGTATAATTTGATTAATTGCCATTACATTCTAAATATGGTGGACAAACTATATCAAAACATAATAATTTATACACTTAAACAGATAAATAAAGCACTAAATATCTGCAGGGGTATGTGAACACAGGTTAATCTAAACTCCAATCTTTTAGGCTTCACTTCTTAAATTTTCTGATTTTCTTTTTGAGAATGTGTTATAAATTATTTTGTTTGCAAATACATTTCCCCTTTCAGTTTCAATATGGTGTGACCCATAACAATAATAATAATAAGAATAAGAATAAGAATATGTCTTGTTTACCCAGGATAGCCTCATCAGTATTATATACTGTTCTCCCTGAGGGTCCTGCAATCATACTATTACCCCGGCATAATCATGTATTCAAGACATTGATGTATTAGAATACAAGTTTGAAAAGAAACTGTAACAAATGTCTATGTCCTTTATCTCCTTAATAGTTTTATCAGAAAATAGAAAGCCCACACCCCGTTCTTGCCCACACCTGCAGATATCTTTTACTCATAAAAATAAAGATAAAAAAGCAAAAAGACAAATAAAAAGACTTAAAATAATAAAGCCTTAAACCAGGACACTCACAGTATGGACAAACTCCATGAGCTAAGCCAGAGTAATCCTAGATATCTTTAAATACTTTGCCTGGAAAACCAATCAATACAATGTAATTTATCTTTTGCGTCCTCAAATTTATGGCCTTACTCCCTTGATTGCACTTACTCTCCTGATAATACGAACAAGGCAGAAAAATAACAATTGTTGTTTAAAAAAAAACGAAACCAAACTCAGCTCTCAAACAAAGTCAATTGAAATTTGTGGAAAGGGAGGGATCTGTCTCAACATGTGTAGAGGCAATAAAAAGATTGTTTTCTTTTGGTTTGCACTAAATATAACTTTAGAAAGCAATTACCAAAAGTGACAGGAAAAAGACTGATGACGCTTTAAAGTTAAAGGCATTGCATTTGACTGGTTTTCAGCTGGCAGATGACAGCGTATAAGCTATCCTTAATCTGTATGACTTAGCATTGTTGACACTTTAACTGGGTGACTTAACATGTGACATTTTACTCACAGGAAATTCAATTAAAAAAAAAAGGAAGAATGGAATGTTGAATGGTTTGGGGTGACCCTGAATGTGGTGCCTCTTACATCACATGTCCTGGAAACCGTTTGCTTGCCAAAAAAATGTTTGTAAACATACCATGCTCTAAACCAAAGATTACATCTATGTTGATATCTCAGGTACCCAGTCTATGACAGGCTGCATTGGGTTTGGTAACATGTACACATCTACCTTAGATAGCTATGAAGATGGGGTCTTCTAACGCTATTAGGGTTGTTCTTTTTAGTGGTCCTACGATTTCAGGTTGAACTGTCTGTTGTCTTTGACTAAACAAGTGCTGAATGTATGTTGCTAGCTATTAATTACTTGATTTTAATCAAATTAATCTAACCTGAAAACATTTAGGGGCTGTGCTAGGGGCTGCACTAGGGGCTGGGATTTCAACAGACAGGAATAAGAGGGGGAGGGGGAACTTGATGTGCACAAATCAGTGGATATACGTGTACTTTCTTACTTTCAGAATGGCTTTTATTTCCAGAATGTATATATAAAAAGAAGAAAAATATTCTTGAGTTTTTCGATGCTGGGTATGATTAAGAGATAACAAAGTCCTTTTTACCAAATTTGTATACAGAATCCAGCACATGTAAATGCAAAAGGCCGGATATAGAATTTTAAAAAATATGCAAGGGGAAATTCAACTTTGCCAGTTTCTGCAAGGAACAGGGTTTTTGCTTGTAAAGCTTTGACAAACTTCTGTCAATCAATGACATACTAGTAGGTTGCAGGGAAAAAATACTATCCTGGGGTGCACCATCAAACTTGAGAACTTGGTGGCTTTGATTTCTCCCGAGTATTGATCATAGCTTGAAGATTTGCATAGGCTAGAACTGATGCCACTGGCTACTGTTTCTCTTGACATTATCCTCTGTCTTCTGAGGTTTGCTGTCAACAGAATCTCTCTGGACCGGAATATCAACTTATGAAAAGTTATCTCCTTGAGGGTAATCTTGGGACAACTTTGCACAATTAGTAGCTTCTTAAATAAAGTTACAAAGAAACCAGACAAACACTAATTGCTAGTTAAGCCAATGGAACTGCTCAAAGGTATCTGATAGTAGTCAATGCGAAAAGGAAAGAGTTCTATACCCTGCTTCATTTTGTTGGGTATCCGATGAGTAGCCTGGGTTCTGCGACAAAGATGGCAGATCAAATTGGCAACGGAGTATGGGCAGTTGGCAACACCTGCAGGTACGATTAACCATTTCCCTCTCTGAGATGTGGCGAGAGTCCTGTGGCAATGCCTAAACTGCTAGGCTCAGATTACTGCTTATCTCAAGTGGGAACTAGAGTGAATTTTCCTCCAGAGAGAGAGAGAGAGAGAGAGAGGCAAACAGCAACCGCAGACATCCTGAGGTTAACATACAAGATAGAATGACCTGATATAGGCAGTCTCTTGATAAGAATTGCATGCCAAGCAGTCAAAACCACAAGAAGGGGTTTAAGAGCTCCTGTTCATTTGTTTTTCTTTCATTAGAACTAGAAGCCAAGTGCCTAGGAGAAAAACATTACAGCCATCAATCTGTGTCACGATGAAGCATCAGGCAAGACGAGAAGAAGGGGAAAATGGATGGTGACCTTCAAATATGCATATCAAGACTGAATGGGCCTGGCCGAGCCGTGCAGTCACGTTCTACGAACAACACAGGCAGAGCAGATCCACAGGGGCATGGCACATGAAGCCGTTGGACATCACGTTAGGGATGCTACGGGATGATTGCGCAAGGTGTACTGAACAGGCGACAAGGTAGCACGTTAATCATGATCACCAATCATCATCATCATATCTATCACAACCACCTCCCATGATGCTTTGCAATGATAACTAAGGCATGCTGGGTAGCAAGGTTATTATTATAGAAACATGGTTCAATCAAGCAGCATCGCAGGCTGGCGTTCTCCAAGCCACTAGCAGCAGACTCTTAAGCCTACATCCGTATCTGTCACAGGGTCAAGCCATTGTTTTTGTGGATACGTTTCTGAAGTGGGGGATAATAAGTGCTACTTGTAATGTGGGCACGGCACAATGGAAAGTCAGCTACAACCCTGATAATCAAATGCATGATGCAAACAGCTAAGGGATATAAAAATATAAGATTAGGCTAGATCTCATTCTCACATCAAGTATCATGATATCTCAGACATCTCCTCCAACAGCTTAAACTTTGACGTAACCCACTGCAACGAGTCCTACACCCAGGCTCCTACACGCTGTCAGGGTATCTGCAAGAATCCAAGAAGGTAGCTTACTGGTAAGAACAACCTAGACGAGCATGCAAAGAAAGATGGCAGAGAGGGCGGTGCGCAAGACTTGCAGCAGGTGTGTTGTGACATTCCATCCTGGAGAAAAGGAGAGGTGCCGTGGACCAAGCTTTGTCCAGAGTTTGGTGATGGTAATTTAAAAAAAAAAACAGAAAAAAGATCAGACGCCGTTGGTTGCAGCCGCATACAATGGGTGAAAACATCTATAGAGTGAGGGTGTACAGTCCAATCACAAAGTACAGCAGCCAAAAAAGGGGTTCTTTTTTTTTTTTGGTTCCTTGCAATTGTTCCTTTTTTTTGCTATCCATCAAATTCCACAGTCCAAAAAGGAGGGTGCTAACATACAGCAAGACTTCATAAAAATAGAGCCAGGCAAAAAAAAATAACGTACCATTGGATCACCATGATCAATCAGGCAAAATATTTTCAGTCTACATTTTATTGTTTTCTTCTTACGGTTGATTTCATTAATATGACTTTCAAAAGGTGCACCAGAAATCAAATACATTCGTCACATTAAAATAAAATCATATATACAAAAATATATGTAAGGACACATAACACAAGGCCATAATGTTGATTGTGTAGCATCAAGCTGTTGTCATGGAGACCAGGCAAACCTACACGTACTAGCAATCACTCCACTAAAGGCATCAGTCCTAACAAAGGAGTCTACATGAAAAAGGGGGAAGCTTGTTTGGAATCGGCCTCAGCACACCAATCTACTAAAAAGAGTTCACTGAAACTACCCCATTCCTTTACTTTAAAATCAAGCTGCTTATATGGTTGTGAAGTCAAACAAATCTGGGATATTTCAGATCTTTATGTTCTTGCGGAAACTGGCAAAGTTCTACAAAAGGGATGTATGCATATAGGGATCTTGATTACAAGGTGATGGAATTTCTAGATGGAACATTTATCTTATCAAAAAAATAATTAAGTGGGCGAAGGTGTATCGTTGACCCAATACCATAAACTAATATACCATTTCCTTGACATCTAAGATCTACTTCAAAATGTGGCACTTATGGACACAAAATACTTCAAATAAAAATGGGGAATAAAGTATTCCATGAATCTTCATTTCCAATGAGTTCTTTGTATTTGTTGCCAATTTGACAAACAGCTAACTTACCCCTCACCTATTCCGATACATGACTGGGCCCATGCTCGGGGCAGGCTACACTTCGCAATTTGGAAGCCAATGTTCAACAACCCATTTGTGACGTTAGCCTTCGACAAGATTCATGGTCTGACCGAAAGAGAATGATGGTTGTGGTGGTTTTTGTTTGTTTGTTTGGGTGTTTTGTGAGAGAGAAAGAAAACTCACTAATCATTGGGCCAAACCATGGTCCTACACAAGGGCAAGTTTGGGGAAAATAATACAATTTTGAGCAATATTTGAAGTTTCCATTTTTAGAAGAAAGAATCAAAGTTCTAACCAGCCCATCTTTTTCTTTCATGATTAAAAAAAAATGATTACTATTTTGACAAAAGAAATTTTTGAAAGGCACTGACAAAGGTGTGAAACAAATAGTACATTATTTTTGTTGTTGTTGAGGGGGGGGGGGGGGGGGGGCAACAGCATACTCAATTGATAAATGTATTGATAGGCTGGAATATTTTATCATTCTTAATTTTTGTCATTTTTTTGGGGGGGGGGGGGGGTCCATGATAGCAAATGAGAAGACTGTTTTAAATTAATGGCTGGTCAATTTGAATCTTTCCCTTTTCCATGTTCATGAGGAATTTCTTTTTGGAAGTCTTGGGCTAGATATTGGCTAGATTTGGGCTTGAGAAAGTCTGACTTGGCTTGGTCAAATGATATCAAGATGAATATCTAGGAAGGAGTTTTCTATGGTTAGCATGATAGTATTATTATTATTATTCCAGTAAATACTCATCAAGAAGAAAAAAAAAACTGTCTCAACAAGAGGCACTTCCAGCGTATACCATGCAGGGTGTGAAAAAAAATGACATCACCCCAACCATAACAAACATACACTGGCCAAAAAATGTCAGGTCACATATCTAGCATCCGTCCGCATTCTCCAATTAGCCAATAAAGAAATAAAAGTGAGAATTTGGACGGATGCAGGATTATAATAAAAATTCAACAAATTAAACCAAAAATATGTAGAGAAAAAAATAATGAGTGGTGGTTACTATAAAGAAGTAATAAATCTTACGACGGAACAACATGCACCTCAATTTTTCGCCCCTCAACAATAGTGCCGTTCAATTTCTCGCGTGCCCTGTCGGCGTCCGAACTACTTTGAAACGTAACAAAACCGAACCCCTGCATGCATGGGAAGATAAACAAGACAGATAACATGCAACACATTATATAGTTTGCTCATGCAAAGATCTTTTCTGGTTGGTGGTCGTTGAATTTTTTAATGGTTTTATTTCTTAAATGGAGAGAGAAGAGAGAAAACACAAGTTTGGTTATTAATGAGATTTTTGTGGTCATTTTATTGAAGTTCTTTGGAGGTATCGTGACCTGTAGAGGGGAAACCTGGCTGATTTTGTGCTGTAAAGGGGAAAGGGTTGGGGCAGTGCATGAGCAGAGGGGTTATTTGTGTTCTCCTCATGCACTTAATGAGGGGGGGGGGGCAGGGCAAGGGCGTTCTTAGCAGGCATCACAAGTAAAGGATGAGTAGAAGAAAAGTGAAAGAGTGATTTCTACCTGTGAAAGCAAGGGGTGGGGTTTTATGGCGATAGAAGCACAGCAAGGGAAGGGGGAAAGATTGCTGTGTAAATGAAAGTTGTTAGGGGGTAATGGATCATGACAGAAAATAGATAAAGTTTGTTAGTTGATTATATGCAGAGCAAAGCAAAGGAATGCACATGTTAATATGAAGAAAGAAAAAACACAATTCAGTGGCATAATTTTCTTGAACAAGTCACAAAAATATTTGGTGATGTCAAAAAAGAAGATATATCCAAACATCAATAATTTCTATCATCATCTTTAAGAAACAAAAAAAAAAGCAACTGATACAATAGCAATGACAGATAAACTAAACAGTAATAAAACTTTAAAAACCTTCATAATAATAAAAAATGAACAAAGTCTTAATGAGATTTGCATTTAATAATCTCTTTGTTTAAATTTTATGTCTAATATGATTATTATTCATTAGCTATTATATCAAATGTTATATATATTGTAACTACTTTTAGAATGAGACAGATTGTTTTTTAAAAAAAGCCAGTTCAATTTTTACATTTTTAGAAAAAAGAACTTGGAATGGAAAGTTAACATTTTGATGCAGAATGTATTTGAAACAAGATGTTTAATCTCCTTTTAATTTTAGAATAGTTGTCTATTTCATGGGATGGGGTGGGGAGGGTACATTTAGAGATGGAGTAGAGATGGAGTATAGATATAGAGCAAAGATTGATGGCAGGTAGCAGGTGGCAGAAAGGAGCATATGGCAAAATATTGTAATTCATGTACAACATTCAAATCAACAGATTCAAAGTTCAATTCCTCTTGTTCATTAAACTCCATTGCCGAATTTTTCATTTCACTTCTTCTCCATTGAAGTTGGTACACAATAATTTCAATGATTTTTGATAGATTGAAAGAAATTTTGTCTCTGAATTCATATGGTGCTAAGCAACAATTTATATTTTGGAAAATAGAGTCAATGACAAAAAAACAAAAATGAGAGTTCAACTAATTACAAAAGCAAACTTAGAGAATTTTTTTTTAGCATTATCATTCTCTTTTCAAAAATTAATAGTCCTGAAGTTTTCATATGATTAAAAGTAAGCGGTGCTGTAAGGGATGAAGCAATGAGAAAATGGTTTAAGCTGGGAAAGTTATGTTTGAGGTGTGCAATGGAAGCAAAGTGCAAAGTAGGTGATGAATTTGGCAGAAATGACAGGTAGAAAGAGGATTTGGATAGATTTGTGGGGAATTGGGGGAAAAGCAAGTTAATCTTTTTCTCTCATTATTTACTAAAGGATTGTTGCTCTTGGACCAAGTTACATAAATAATGATGCCTTTAAAAGATGAAATCTATTTCTTTTCTTGTTTGTCACTTTCATTGAAACAAGACATAAAATTCAGAAAGGGGGTCTAAAATCAGCCATAGAGAAAGTCTTTAAACTGTACTAGAATGTGACACAAATTATTAACATAAGGATGATTTTGTAATGGTATTTTGAAGACGTGTGTCACCAAAGCAAATTGGGATGATCCAAATGACCAAAAATAATCACATTCAAACTAAGAAATGGTAATCTTTCACATGAAATGTAACAATGACTAAATTGACTAACAAAACAATTATATACGTATACAGGTTAACATCAGCATTTAATGAAAAAAAAAGCATCAAATACGTTGTGGTGAAGGTACATCAAATTGCAGGATTATGTTACAATTTTGTGCATCACTTTCTGAATATGCACAAATACATCAAATATATAATGGCAAAATATCAAATCAAAATTTCATTGGTAATTTTCATCAAAATTATTTCAATAAATTTCCTATGCAACTCTGTAGCAACATAATGCTGGGGGTATCACAAAGAATAACATTCTTTGAAAAGGGGGTAAGGGTAAGAGGGGGAGTTTGGAAGGGAGAGGAGAGAGAGAGAGCAATCTTTGACGGAATGCATCGTGCAGAGGTCAGAATTCAAAGTTCAAAGTGGAGATCAAGGAGGAGATCAGATGAGCTCTAAAATGCAAAGTGCAAAATGAATCAAAAGAAAATGGATGCATTAAAAAGAATATCACAAAACATTCATTGAATGATAGCTAGCAATGTAATAACATACAAAATAGTTTTACTTCATTAAAAATCAATTTGGAGATTAAGGGCCAAGCTGACCATATTCTTTGTAATATCTTTCAAATATATTTATTTCTTAGTATAAATTACTCTTTTTTAACTCACAGTTTATCTTTAATTCTTTTAATGGAGCCAAAAAAAATGAGTTTGCATATTTTATTTCAATACAAAAGTAAGATACAAATTAAAATTCAATTATCAATTTCTAATGTTGTTCATTACTATGAGGGCTTTTAAGGCTTTAAGTTATGTTAAATTTATGGAACTTTTCAATATCTTATTACATAACTGGTAGAGGGCTAACATTACATTCACATGAGTATAAATGTAGTTCAAATTCAACAGCATTCTATTGTATGAATGATGTATGGAATACAATTTACATTTCAGACAACAATTTGGTCTTTATACATTTTTTGACTTCACAAACATGATTACGTGACTTATGAGAACACATTTGGAATCATTTCTCACATACATTCACATTTCCTGTCTTTAACGAGACAAGGATGTATCATCAAAATAAAATGATAACATTCAGGACTCATGATGCATCAATATTTACTATAGGTATAAGAATTTTGGTACAATATCACATAAAAAATGACTAGAATGTATTCACATCAATTGTATCAAAATGCATCAATGAGGCAGGGGAAAAAGAACACTCCTTTAGTTTTTAATTCTGAAGCTGACCCCTTTATAAAGCATGCACTACATAATTTGACCTATGTTTAAACACTTCCAATCAGAATGGTGGTAACTATTTGATGATCAGTTGGTATGACAGAAACAAATGTTGATTGTGAAACACAAACAAAATATCTGCTTTCTCTTTTGGTTCTTCATTTCTTGAAATATCTGTATTGTTATTTCAGTTCTTTGACCATTTTGAAGTAAAAGATTATCAATTGAATTTTCTCTTAAAATATTTCTTTTTATGATATTATGTAGATTATGGAATGCAAAACCAATTCATTCAAATAACCTGCTCAATAAAGTCTAAAAACTGACAATTTGAATTTTTGATGACTAAATCTTACATGCCTGATCATTTGTCTATTCTTATTCAGTACCAACCCCCTCCAAATCAATATAAAAAGTATGGTGTATGGTGTAAATATTTATTCTATGTAATTTGGACATGATATATCTAAACGATTAAGAGGTGGGCATGATCAATGCTCATTCCATCAAAAATTATGACAAATTAAGTTTGTCAAGCTCAATTATTTGGTTTGATTTCCCACAAATTTAAGGGTGAATGTCACATCTGCATTGCAGAAATTTGGTCTAAATTTCCATACAAGCTCAACTGTTATTACTTTGCACTCCAATCGTAATGGGTTAATGTAACAACAAATGATTCTACAAATACCACATAGATTCGAACAAGAACTTTCCTTTACAATTTTTATGAAGACATTCTTATCTATAGAGTATGGAAAACAGAAATGAACACATTCATGCTCCAACTTTAGAATTCATATTTTTTAAAATGAAAATATTATGATCTAAATGATTCCCTGATTTTTTACATTAATTTCTAAACAGTTCATCCAACTTAATCTGAGACAGTTATTTTAATGGAGAAAAAGATCTTCATGACTAGAACCATTTCAAGTATGCTCAGGAAGCAAATATAAATGAATACCAGCTATCTGCTGTTCTCTCTTTCTTTACCTCAAATCAAGGGGACTTTGAAATGTGACTCTGTGCAGCAATTTATCCAAAGCAAAAATTGAATAATAATTGCAATATCAGGGGAAAAAAGAGGTGATTTTGCTAATTAAATGCAGAAGGATTTCAGGTGAGCAAATGAGATGAAAAAAGGTGATTTTCATTCAGAAAGAGTGATTTTGTGTGAGAAGCAAAAATACTGCTTTCTAGTCTACAAGATAGTTTGTTGAATAGAAAAAAAGTGTGATGCCACTAAGAGCAGTTCAGGTTTAAAGAGAATATTTTGGTTTGGTGGATGTACAGTGGACTTATGTGCTTTCTCTGCATGTATATTCAAAACGAAAGTCAGGGAAAAATAGGGAATTTGATTTTCTCGAGTCGATACTGGGACTGAGAAGAGGAGACTAAGAACACATATATATACAAAAATAACGACACTCCATGCTACAATTGTATATTGTTAGTGTTAACGTGTTAGTCTTAGTTTCCATGGTAACATATAAACACCTCAAGAAAACAGGTGTGTTCTTTAGTTATCTGAGTAGATAGAAGACAAGAATGGAATATGATTTAACTATCGTTCCAGCTACGATGACCCCCTTCCCATTTTTATCACCCCTCCCTCTTTACCAGAGTCTTAGTTTTGATTCCCAGGGTTATGTTTTGGAACTCCTGGATATTTTTTATTTGGTAAGATCAGGCATGCATTTATGAGATAGAAAACAAAAGTGGTCAGCTTCAGAAACAATGAGAGGAGCATTCGTTCATTCAGTGTTACTACAATCTTCATGCATTTCCACTGTTAGCTGGAGCTCTCCTCTTACCGACGTGGCTACAACAGATGAAGAATATCTCTTAATATGACCCCCCCCCCCCCCTTCACAGGTTCCCCCTGCTTACAACCATAATATTTGGTCATATACATTTATTTTAAAACAAATCAATCATATCATTTTGCTCTAATCTGTGTTTCCATTTATTTTGTTTATTTCCTTTAAATTCAATAACAGAATACGTTTATCCATTTATCCAGCATTATATCTTGTGTACCGAAGAGTAAAGCTCCTGCAAAACTATTGCAATTTAGACTGAATGATTGATCGTAAATGGCCTTTAGTTGAAAAATCAAATTTTTCTCTAGCTAGAAATTCACAATGAGATTTTCTCAATATTGTAAACACTACCTTGACAATTTCAACTGCCATATGAATGATTGGTAAGGATTTCTAGTCTCTACATGGAATGAACCAAGATGAAGGCCTATTTCACTTTTATACCCTCTTAACCCAATGCCTAAGGGAACTGGGTGGTCCCTGTGTAAAGTCTATAGAGAATTCAGTAATTAACTGTTTAATAGCCATGGTAAAGAGGAGAGCTCCGTCAACGTCAAGATGCATCTGTTTTTCAGTCAAGACATGCTTCCAGGCAAAAAGAAAGAAAAAAAAAACAATCACACGCCTTCTATCGTTAATTGCTTTCGTCATTTTGGATAAAGAATTTCTGTCCAGATTTTCGCCTGATGATTAATAAAAAAATAATCGAATTGGCTTGTTCGGACGGAAGACGAGTACGACATTAAAAAAAGACGCCATATAAGTGCCTCCTGCAACTGACATGGTAGACTTGAAAAAAAAAACCAAGTCTGAACGCATGCACACATACATACACTCGTACAAACAAACAAACAAACATACAGACAGATGAGAAATTAGACAAATGAACAGTATGTTTGTAACATTCATAAGTTCAGGCACATACACATTCATCCATTCCAAATTCAGTTCTCAAAAAAATATAATTTTCTTACTAAAACAATAATAATAATAATTTAAAAAAAATCTAAAATCAAATTCTTTGAAGTATGATATAAATGGTTCAAGTAGCACACAAGCAAACAGATTTAACATGACTGTAGTATTCTAATCACTAAATTCAGTTTGTTTAAATTGCCGTATGAATTTGAAAACCAAGACGGAGTTTCATGCTTTCAATTTATTTAGTAATTAAAAAAGTAAAATATTTCTATTTTTTCCCTTATTCTCATCTTAAGCCTGCAGGGAAAATAATCTTTTTCCATCAAGCAAGCACCAAAATAAAAACAAGCGTTTCTGTGAGTTATGCGTCATTGAATTTTGAAAAGCCTGTGTTAATGCCTTGGGCCATATTATGCACAATTAAAATCACCACCCAACAATTTGCGTTTTTACCCCACAGCAATAATGGCGGCATAAAAGGTGTGGTTCCTTGCTTTGTGTGCTACTTCCATTTAATTTCATTACGATGCTGAAAGGCTGGTATGTTCTACACAGTGCTACAATATGGAATTGTCTTCTCACATCTTATGGCAGAAAACACAAGATATCTATACATCCAAGGCCAAGCTAAGGAATATATGATTCAAGCATCAAACAAAAGTTGGGGGTATTTCTCAAATTTATGATAAATGTATAAAAAGTTATTTATGTCTTGTACTCATTGTCAAACTAGAGCTTTTTAAAAATGAGATTAAGCTTCTGTTTTGTTTTCTTCTATGGCACGTGTTAAAGCACAACACCCTTTCAACATATATTAAAATATCCTTAAAATACATAATTTGAATAACCATCCATGAGAATACTCCCCCACTACATATCTTTCTTTTAGAAATTCTGCTACAGAGAACTGTTTCATTTGTTCTGAAATCTGTCATATCAAGAGAAATATTCAGTGTTTATAATGTGGAGATTCAATATATTTCAAAAAAGAAAAATCCAGAATGTGTTGAGGTTAGCAAACCAAGTGAAAAATATTTTTCAAGATGATTCTACTTCAGTCCGGTATGTCAATCGAATCTTGAGGCATACTGAAGCATTAATTTCAACGCTCTAAAAATCTGTTTTTTGATGGTCATTCAAAGTATGGTTGATTATATACTCATAAAATACATAAAATTTGTATCAAAACCGAATGGAAGATGACATACCTTGCTTCCCCTTTCATTGAAGATGATTTCCACATCTAAGATGGTGCCAAAGGCCTTCAGGGAATGATGAGATTAACAAAATGAATAAATGAAAAATTACATTACAATCAAAATACAGCTTTATGTGTCTGATAGACTAAAACTGCATAAGCATAGTTCCTACTGATAAAATATTGTTAAGCGGTAATTTCAAACAGGTACAAACTATGAAATTCAGTTAGGCTTATTATACGGTAGAATATCGTCTGGTTGTATTTATGGTAGGTAGGGTAAATAGATTAATTGCAGTACATATGATATCACCTTTGTATTGAATTTGAACAAGTATCCTTCCACATGACAGCTTCCATTTTGATTCTCCAACAAACGTCATGTAGTAATACATTAACATCTTCAGTAGATCACATTGTTTTGCTGAGAGCCAAAAATGTGATAACTTTAACATTACATTTTGCATGAGATAACGCCCTTCTGGCTCTCAGCAGTCTCTTTTATGAAGAAAGAAAGAAAGAAAAAAGGAAGCCTTTGACTCACCCCAAATAATTGCCTGAGGTCTGGATCCCTAAATCTGAATGGGATATTTGAGACATGAAGCCTTTTGGGTGTTTCACCAGGCTTGCCTGCTGCTACTGCTACTGCTTGGCCAACCACTTCGGAAGGTTGGGGTTGACTTGTTGATGCTTGTGCATCGCCCTGAAAAAGAAGAAAAAAACAACCAAGAGATGTTCTGTAAATACATTTCGTTTCGCAGAAGAAAAGAAAAAGATTTCTGAAAGGAAAGAACAATTGATAGATAGGACTTAGAGAAAAGGAAAGGGGAAACGCTGAAAGGATAATTTTTCATAACAGAAAAGATAAAGGACAATATGACAGACATGGTACTGCAGAATTCAAATAGAACTGTTAAACTGGGATAAACATTTTTATAATCTATTCTCCTCCCAATAACTTGGACAGGACATGTTGGAAAGTCTAATTTAAGTGGGTGTCCAAATGGACCTTAATGCAATCCAACTCCTCAGCAGATAAGCGCCTAGCTGTCAGGGGTAGCAGCGAATCTCTGGGTAGATCGCTGCATACGATACCCACAAGATCGAATGTCTACTCATTACCATAGAGTATAGCCACTAGCTGTGACAGTTCCTTAATGCATTTCTTTCATCTTCTCTTCGCCTATCTTTCAAAAGGCGACAGCATCGCTTAACTGAGCTTTTGTAGAGTTGAAAAACAAGGATGTTAACTCTCTGGGGTTTGTATAGATTTTGCGGCTTTCTGCAAATTAACTGATTCGGATGTGATTGTTTAAGGACAAGGACAAAAGACGTGCAGAACCTGAATACAAAAAAAGTAAGCAGACCAAAAGATGATACATATCTCTTTGCTGTTCTGCTCCTTAGGGGTTTAAAGTCGGGTCAATGACCATAAAAACTCTATGCTGCTAGCACCAGCTCATTTTCAAATAGATAATTGTAAACTGACATTGATATCTACTGGCCTGATAACTATGATCATGTGAGCGGCTTTAACAATCATAACGGTCCAGAACCACAGCATCCATGAATTCAGAAGTACTAGCAAGTTTTCCTTGACCTGAATTAGTCTTCATGTATCCCTATTCTAGACAGAACATGATACTGCACTCACATATCCCACTTCAAAATAGAGGGCAATGACAGAAACACCAACATTGTTTTCACTTGAATCCCTCTCTATGATTTCAGCTTCAAGTGTGCTGAAGCACTTCTTATTTTCACATTGCAAGAAGACTGTTCGCATTTGTAGAATTGTTCATAATTGTGTCCACCAAGTAGCAGCATTTGAGAAGATGGAGCTTATTTCTTTATAAATGAGCACATCCAATCTGCATCGACCCAAAGTTGCTTTTAGCTTTGGAAACACACCACAAACTGCTAATCATTTCTAGAACACCCCATTCAACACTACATTAGTTCATTTTCGGGAGAAATCTTTCTTGAAAACGTATATATATGTGAACAGGTCTATTCTCTGCCAGAACTGTATTTGACATCAACAAATACTCTGCCATGTGACTTGGTGTTATCAGGCAGTGACAGTGACAAATGTGTTACAATCTTGATAAGATGTATGCAGCAGCTGATAGGGGTATATATGGCTTGATACCAGCATAGGCTCACAATATCATGGAAATTACTCTACACCTGTAAGTCTCTTTATCGAGAGTCCCATCCAAGAAAGAAGATGTCATTATCCTGTACTTCAGTCTATGCCATTCATATTAGGGCATCTTCTCTAGAGTTGCCCATTCGTATAAATCTCCCTGCTGGTCTTTATTTCTTCCCTTAGAAGGATGAAACACTTTGCAATATCCTTTAACGCTGTCTACTTCAAATGACAATACTCAAAACTTTCTCCCGACTTGTTAATTTGCTGAATTTGATGCTTTACACAGAGAAACATTGATTTCAATGACACTAAATAAACATACAAAGTTAGCAGTGTAAATCATAATTGTCACGACTCAAAACCATGTATGTTTAAATTGATTGAAGGAAGAGACCAGCAGAGAGGGTCATATTAGTAGGCCTATGTAATTGGTGCAACATGACGAAAAAGGTCTACAGCAAGAGAAAGAGAGTACAAAAATTAATTACAATTTTAAAGGATATATATACCTGACAAACAAATATATGTTTATTTGTAGGTGGTCCTTAAGGAGCTACAGAAAACGATAAGAAAATAAAAACATATGGAAACCCCCTCACTCAGCACACAATTGTGACATAGAACTCCCGATTTTTTCTGCAGACAACTCTCTCTGTTATTCCAAACAGATGCTTCTTTCTAACCCAGCACAGACCCAAGTCTTGATCAAATAATTCCCCAAATTCCATATCATGATTCAATTTCGTTCCGCCGCTATGTTTGCACAACTTTTCCTCTCGTTTAGTAGCATGTCTCGCCCATTTGTGCCCCATCAATTTGCACAAATAGCTTCCGAAAATTCAAACGGTACACTTGGCATTTCTACTTCTTCTATCAGTCAAACGATATAGGCACATTGACGGCTTCTGTTAGGCGGACGTTGGCCGATAATGGAAGCGAATTAGTTACATTTCCTGCCGCTGCACTTGTGGGCACAAATGCAATGAACAAATGCATCAATCTTTCCGCCCACTACAAAACAGACCTTTGAAGATTTCTGCTAGTAACAAAATAGGGATAAAATTTTTATCAATATTTCTTGACAAGCCTGGCTTTTTGTCATTGATTGGAATGAAACGAGGCCTATGATGGAGTTAAGTGCATTCTCTAAATTCTTCTAAAATGCTTTTCATTTCCACTATCTGGTGTGCAACAGCAGAAGTTCAAACTGGAGACATCAGCAGAGCTAAGCTCTGAAGCTTGATGCTGCATGTGAATTACTGCTGTAGAGATGAGGGCTGAATAACGCAACGGAAAGGTAAAGGATCGTTTGTGATATTTGCTTGGGTAGGATGTGGACAAAATGACATTCACATCACCAGTGTTACTTGAAAACAAAACCAAAGGACTTTAAATCTAACAATAACTTAAAGAACAGAGCAGTCTTGTTACTTTTCATCATAGTATGCAACTTAAGTTTTGAAGAAATATATATAATATTCTGTTTGTACTAGAGGTAATTGTAGTTTGAAGATGTAGGCTTTCTTAAATAGGTTATAGCCTTGGATTTGAAGTGGGTATTCACCAGCTACTTGACAGTCCAGAGGACATCATCTCCCACAATCCCTTCCTCCTCCTCAAAATCCGGAGCTATTATCTGATATCTGATGCCACTCGCTCTGTCCTGCTTTGAATACCAAATGAGTTCCTCTCATCATTCTAGGAGCACTAGGAAGAAACAAACACAAACCCATTTCAAATCGCATCTTCTCAACGTCATTGCTTGCTGCGTATGTCTCCACTTTTGCAATGCGTACATAACCCAGTGTAATACATTAACATCTTCATAAAATCATATGCCAAGTGGTAATTTCTCATGAGGAGAAAAAATTCTGGATTGGCCCCAGGATGAGATATTCCATAACTGAATCTGCCCCTTTTTCTCTCCAAATTTGCATTCCATTCACGCGCCACGGTTCTGGAAAGAGCAGACGCAAGATATCGACCTCAAGGCGCATCCAACGTATATATTTACAAGTTTATTCACAGGCATACACACACACATGCACACATACACAACTTTGCTCTCGTCACCGGATGGAAAAAAATGAATTGGGGAAGCATACACATTCATTAAACAGCCAGGTTTATGTTGAAAGAACGTATGACAATTACCACAATGCTAAGCTGGTACATCTTGATTAGATAGGGGAGGGATTCACGTTCTTGAAAAGTGACAGGGCTGTAACTTGGTCCGTTGTTTACAAATAGGTGGCAGAGCTAGCGGTTGGCTGTTTGAAGCTTTTGGGTAGCGCGTCGTATCTTCCCTTTTATAATCAGTGATGATCCTTTTTCAGTTTCCTGTAAATAAGGTCTGTTTAATGCATTCAGGAAGATGAGGAAGTCCCAAATGATCGACGTGAATGTCCTGTCAAGAACTATCCTTCACGAGTCACAACTTATTTGAGATTTAGATCAGAAAAATCAAAGAAGACAAAATGTCAGAGGTCATTCCAACATCAAATATGGTCATGAGTTCAACTACTTAAGTCAAGATAAAATGTCAGACAATGAGATACACAGTCGATCACCAGTGAAGAAGTTATAGCATTCGTAGATAGGCTACAACAATGTATACTGACACAGTCCTGAGGTTGAAGAGTTGACAGATAAATAGTGACAACTTTGAGAACTCTTGAGAATCCAAATCCTTGTGGGTACAGGTACACCAATACACATTCTATCTTACAGGAGCCTCAGGATCAGGGTGCAACTGGTGTGACAAGTGGGTTCTGAAGTGACAGTACTTTGGAAACAACAGCACTTTACCATTAGACCAAGATGATAGGGGGATGAGATATGAGTTGATAAGAGAGATATTGAAATAAAGGCAGATTGGCCTGCCATGTGCATTGGTTCCTCCCCGTTGAATTCTTTAATATCTCGTCCCAAACTTCATTTGAAGTGCAGTCGTGCGCAACACCAGCCCAATATGTCTAGCAAGAGAGACAGACAGAGAGAGGGAGGGACCAAGGGAAAGATGGCCAGATCTTCGCCTCAGTGTACAAAGACAAGATTCCTTTAGCATTGGTATGCCTTAGCCGATGAGGCAAAATGGAGTTATTATTAAAAACTAGGATCCGAATTTCACCCTCCGTTTCCGCCTCCCTCACGGTCGCTTCCTATTCCTCTCCCTCCCTCAGCCTTCCTTAATGATAATCGTGCAAGTAATTCCAGCACTAATGAGAAAACAGTCTGTTAAGAAATACAGGGACGAGGAGAGATGTGCTTTATGCTCTGTGGTTGTTTGGTGCTAGAATATCAGAAATGAGGCTGTGGTGGGGACAGGATGAAAAGCTACAGATGGCCCTGAGATTCTAGGCATGGTTAACCAAGTTGAGCTCATTTTTGTGGTTATGATTTATGAGATAGGCTCAGATGTTCAACACTTAAAAGCAGATATATCATTTTTGTTTTCTGTTTTCAGTTTTGCTCTTGATATTTCACACATTCAACTGTATGCGATGAATGTTTAATATGATAAACTTGAAGTACTAGTAGTAGTAACATATGCTTAGAAGCAACTCTCCTGTTTTCCAATTTGACACAGAAGTGCATTTATTCCACACAAACTATGAATAACACACCGCTTCACCATATGGTAGCATGATCTTTCTAGGCGAGACCTATACTAGCTGGCAGTTAATATAACAAATAAGCTAGAAAACCTATAATTTCAAAGCAACCTTGTCCCCCACCCTTTTTCTGCATCTGCATGTATTAATTCACTGCCATACATGGACACTGTACGCATGCATGTACATGTAGACCCTGGTATAAAAAACCATGTATTCAAAATATATAGGTACATGTTATGGTGGATACTAAATAAAGGGCAGATACTGCATTTCAAAAGCTTTAATAGTGCTAGTCAAATTTATTTCCCCACTTTGTCTTCTACAAAAGTATTTTCAAATTAGAGTCTATATGGAGCTGGAGTTATTACACTCCATTGCATTGTGGGTTTATCAAAATGCTTCTAGCATGAATTCCATGTCTGTAACATAGAGGTCTGAAGGCATGCTACAGCTTTATCTCGGGTAGCGCTCTACAGGAATGACAGCATAAACTAGATTGATCAAAAGACTGACAAAGTGAGATATTGAAAGAGAAACGAGAGATAGATGGAGAGAAAGACAGAGAGAAAAAAACAAAGACAGGGAGAGAGAGGGTTACAGAGAGTGACAAAAGTAGAGAGAGAGACAGACAGAGAGAATGAGACAGAGAGAATGAGACAGAAAGACTGAAAGTGCAGGATGAAAAGATGCACGTGAGAACGTGAGAAAGAGAGAGAGAGAGAGAGAGAGATGGGAAAAACAACATCAAAGCACATTTTGTTTTGCTTACAGACTGTCCAACCTGAAGAATTTGGCATCTAATGAATCAGAAAGTGTCTTCTTAAACAGGAACTTACAGGTAATTAGGGGGATACTACATGATTGATGATGGCCCACTCCAAGCTGACACTCGAGACTTCGTCCAGATGTCAATTGCGAGAGCAGGAGAAACGTTGCGACAAGGAGCGCATCTCAACCCGCTTACGAGAATAGACGAGACAAGCTTGAAGAGTGGCTTCTTGCAAGTGCATTAAAGACACATAGAAGGAGATAGTGGCTTCTAAGCCGTGAAAAAGCGGTTTAGTTGTGTGGCATCACCTAGGAAAATGTCACAAGGCATTAATCAGCACGTTATGCATGTTTCTTCAGTGCCAGTACTTAGCTGAAGGGGGTCGATATCCCTTAAAATTGTCTAGCTTTGGAGGGGCACACTAATTTCTTCTCTGATGAAGTTTAATGGGGTATCTGCCTGTAAACAACAGGTGTGACTTGTTATTAACCATATGTTTAAGCGATAACCTTTTGTTGCTAATATATTTACCCTAGTACATGCATCTTCTCTACCCAAATGTGCCTTAATTAAATCCGTAACACATATTAGCAAAATGCACAAATATCCCTTACTTACATTACTTTTCCCACAGAAAGATGCTTTAAGTCTATTGTGGTACACCTCGGATTGAAAAGACATTAGCTGTGTAATTAAAAGTAATGTATTCACTGACAATAAAATATCTCACTATAACACAAGCAAAAGCATAATGTAAATCATTTTAAAGACTTCGGGGAAAGAAATCTATATAACAATTGCACAAGTAAATTGATGAACTATTAATGTAAATTTGATCTGTCCCAATAGGAGCCCTATAAATTACGTATAGTAGAAGCCCACAGAGGGATGCAAAAGTTCATTTTCACATAACCTGTTTTTTAATATGTGATTGAAAACATATACATGTATAAGAACAGAGGATTCAAACGATATCAGAAGGATGAAACAATATCAGAAGGATGAAGATGAAACATCTCAGATTCCTCTTGATAATTCAAAGGATCTGAAAGTTTATGTCAGTTGT
Organism: Heliocidaris erythrogramma; assembly: GCA_025617745.1. Lineage (NCBI taxonomy): Eukaryota > Metazoa > Echinodermata > Echinoidea > Camarodonta > Echinometridae > Heliocidaris > Heliocidaris erythrogramma. The sequence goes on along the minus strand of CM046857.1, from coordinate 18,507,541 downwards.
ATTTGTCATGCACTGTAATGCAAGATAATAACCCCCCAGAAAATTGAGGTGGTAATTCGAGGAAAAGTTGTTTAATATGTAACTACTGCATGAAAATCGTCTTGGTTAATGTCTCTTTTAACTCTTTGTTTCAAAAAAAAGAAAAGAGAACAAGCAAAAGATAATTGAGAATCTTGGACGAATTAATAGAATTACTGCTGAACAAGAAGGATATTGAGCAAAATATGGTATTTAAATACAAATTCACAATTAAAATCATTTAGATCTCTAGATTCACATAACCAAATATGTCAACAGCACACAAACGCTGATCAAAAAAAAAAAGTTAGCAGCAAACCTGAAAGTAAACCTATTTGATTCCCCTGTGACGAACACAGTTGACATTGATGCAATGAACTATTGCATTAAATGGTGCAATGAAAGTTCTAGCACATCTCCAGTTGCATTGACATTTCAAAGAATATTTATACTTTTCCTCACTGAACATCCACTTTTTTGTCCTTCTAAATCTCCCATGTGATACAGGTGGGATGTAAATGAGAGCGGAGGGGTTAAGACTAACCTCAAAAGGATGCATATGAAACCATGGAGCATGTAGCCAGGCCATACTCACTCCTATATCAAGATGGATCACAAACCATACATCAAGCACTGTATCTCCAAGTCATGTGATTTATCCTTCTCCCTTTACAGCATCACTGATGAAAAACAGCATACTTTGAAGTCTTTTTGCCCAGCTCTTCTTTTTTTGTTTTTTCCTACTTGAAGGTCCTCTTTTCTCTCCTTGTTTTTCTCTCTTGTGGCTTGGAGATGGATGGAGAGCATTTATCACGGAGCTCCCTCTCACATCAGGCACACCACTTGTTGTGGCCGATAGTGGAGCGCTGCAAACCCTTATGGGGCTTATTTTTCCTCAAGACGACGACACGTCGCGGGAAAGAGAAGGAGGAAAGGCACCGGCCAGCCACGGCTCAAATTTCGTCCCCCTTGCGCGAGCCTCCGCACAACCACGCAAAATGCGACATCAATTTTCGTTGCCCGGGGTGAATTTTCAGCAGAGTCTCGCAGCAGCTCCTTTTATCCTCTTTATTTCCCTCTTCCTTTAAGTATTGGTTTTGCCGACTTACTTAGCCATGCTCTTTTCCATATCCCAAGGTGTAATTCATCTCCATGAAATGAGCAGTTTCGTCTTATCTTCCATCAGAATGCTTACAGCGCTCAGTCCATTCTAAACCTTACTTCGCCGCTTGTATTTGTCAAGTACTAACATGCAACAAGTGGGGCATATTACGGGGCATATTACAAGGCATAATGATGGTGCTCACACTTTGTCCGGCCGTGCGCACCTTACCAGAGTCACCCTCTTCTCACCTAACTCATGATCATCAACAGACTACGAATGTAGGAGCCAACTAATAACAAGCAGTGGTAATAATAATAATAATAATAATAATAACACCACAGCACGGCTGGCTTTTGATTCAGCCAAGTTCAACATTTTACGAGAACAACGATGCAGCCGCGAGCCCTTCTGTATACAAAATCAATTGCTTGATTGGCCCGTGCCCCTGGCTCTTGTCATAGAGTGGGGCATGCGGGGGCGATTGCTTGTCTCTACTTTCTCTCTCCCTTTTTTTCTATCGATGCCCGTGCTCCTCGAATACTAATAACTTGTCTCCTGGTTGTTAATCTCTAATATTCTCCCTGAAAGCTGCAAGGTTTTTTGTGCCCCCCTAGCTGACAGCTGAATGCACTGGAATTCATATCAATTGAAGCCAGGAATACTTGCTGACCTTCCAAAGGCACCACCGATATCTCTGATTATTGTCCTCTAGAAATGAGCACTAAAATCCCTATTCTTTAGAATTACAACCATGGATCAATATCTCATAATAACATTAGTTCTTTGAAATCAACGCAGAAGGCAAAACTGATCATAAATACGCATACAGCATTTCCTTAGTGACAGGATTTAATGCAGATAAAACTAATTCTTCCATCACCCCTTAATGAAAGTGAATTGAGAGATCATGGCATCATATTTTCGATCACAATCTGCTAGTGCTAAGCATTTTTCAAAATTCCATAAGTACAATTACAAAGCTTATGAATTCAACAGGTGCAATATCTCAATTTACAATATATCTGAGCGAAAGCTAGACAGACGTTAAGTCGGTATTGAGAAATGAGTAAACGCCCTTATGGCACCAAGCAGAAGATGAAGTACCCCTTTGCCGGATTATTATTTTTCTACAGCATTCTATCTCTTCACACATGTAGGTAAGGACCTTTATGAAATGCGTTTGATTCACAAAACCCTAACCAGTCTCATGAATAACTTATAACCACACAACTCCCAAGGCATGGTGTAGATAATGTCAAAAGGAAGACGAGAGGGAGAAGGAGGGAGAAAGAGGGAGAAAGAGGGAGGGAGAGGGAGAAAGAGGGAGGGAGAGAGAGAGAGAGGTGATAGAAAGATATGAATAACTTTAAACCACATACCTCTCCAGACAATAATGTATATATATGTCAAAAGGAATAAGGGGGGGGGGGGTGGAGAGAGAGATGGGGAGAAAGACAGAGAAAGACAGAGAAAGACAGAGAAAGACAGAGAGAGAGAGAGATGCTGGGGCTTGGGCTCAGCTGAACTGCTGCGGACTAGAAATGGAATAGTGACTGATTGGGGAGGACAGAATCAATGATTAGACTTCACACCTAAACGCGTATGCTGGCATCATGGTTTGATAGTAATCAAGAGATCTAGACAGAAATCTCACTGAGTGATTGGGGAGATGCAGAGAGATTGGGAGATATAGGGAATCAAGCAGGGAAAGAGATCAAAAGAGATGTTTGACAGGAGAAATTACATAAAATGGAAAGGATATCAGAGAGAAAAAACCATGGGGGAGGATCACATGGCAAAAGGAAGGAGATACAATAAGCTTCTGCATCTATAACAGAGGGCACTACACTGATAGATAGGAATTGAAGTGGGAAAGAAGAGCAAGAGAGAGAGAGAGAGAGAGGAGAGAGAGAGAGAGAGAGAGAGAGAGAGAGAGGGAGAGCAAGAGAGAGACGGGGGGGGGGGGGGCAGATTGTACACAGAGACCCCTACACCACCCCAACAAGTCCATTGCCAACAATTGTTACTGCAGGATAAAGATAATTTCGTCCTTTCTTCTTCAAAGTTACTGATCATACATTCTACCTTTCAGAAACAAAAGACAAATATTTTATGCTCAAGAAGCTGGCAACAATGCAGAAAGTCAATGATATCTTTCTGGATCCCTACTGTATATTCTGTTCCTACAATATATTTACAGCAACACCTTCTGTGTATTTGAGACTTCATGGTGCACATATCGCAGCGGATCCGTGAGATGCTATCACCCTAATGCACAATGTAAAGATGGCATCCATCTCTTCATCCTCTCCTCCAAGGCATCCATTGCATCCTACCATCTTCCTGATGCCATCCCATCACTAATTAGACGAGGGCATCTCCCTCCCAGCGGACAAGTAGGAGGACAAGAGAAAACAACTGGGTCAGCCCGCATCCATAACACACCTGCCAGCAAAGTTACTATGATTAACCCTACCTCACTCAGAAACCCTGTCTTCCCAGGGGTGAAGAGAATGGTGCTGGAAGTAGACTGGTTAATACCATTTTTGGCTCAAGGCGCCCCATCTCTTTAATGCAGACGCCACAGATAACGGATAACCATCTCTAGAGGTTCACTTTGAAATGTAACCATCCCACTGCAAGAGCTCCTTGCTTTGAACACGGATCTACCATAATAAAAATACTACAAATGCAATACATACACAAAAGGAAACCGTAGATGCAACATGTTTTCAGGGGTAATGGAAACAGTGTCTTCAAAGTCAAGAGTCGAGAAGAAGCTTTTAAAACACACAAGGACAGGAATTATCAGGAAAAAGAAGATGATAAACTGTGAGAAGCGTAATGGGGGCTTTGCCCAGAGGGAATGACCTAAAATCCCATCTCGCGAGTTGTCGCTTCTCCATCAGGCCAATATAGGAAATATCCACAGCTTACATCACGTTTTATTGTTTCATGCTCTGGCATATGCAATATTTGTGTGTGTGATAACTTACTATAGTACTACAGTCAAGTCTATCCAGGCACCATTATCTTTAGTGGTCTACAAACTACATCAGAACATTTCATATCATACATCGTCTGTTAGTTGAGAGTCAGAAAGGCCTTAACTCACATCATTTTTGTATAGAATTAACACCCTTCTGGCTCTCAAAACATGTTACATTTCTCACAATCTCTTCTTTTTTGTCTTTATTTACTTCAAGTAATACAATGAATTGTGGGTATATAACGATATCTAGCACTACAATCATGAAAAACAGTATACTGTTCTCGCACTTGCTTGTGTGTGGGCACAATCAGTTTGTGTCTGAGTATACAAATTTTCTAGATGACTTCATGCTGTTATTTTATATTTGCTGATGTAAAATAAAACATAATAAACTAACCCTTGCAACTTTTCTCTTATCACGCCTGTATATAATACATGCTGTAAACCTTCACACAATGAAAATTAAGCTGGCAATACAGTTAATTATTCTATTCATGAATTCATACATGCTGGTAAGCACTTAACAAAATTGCTTTCCTTCAATTTTTTGCATGGTCAATCGAATCTTTATGCGGTACTGCGTACCAGCAGAACTTTAACAACCGGCTCATATGCATGGATCCATTTTTATGGCTTTATGAGAGATAGAGAGATGTATGAGCGAGAGAGAGAAAAAAGTTAGGTATAGAAAGAAAGAGAGAAAGAGAGAAAACAATCACTTCTATCTCTTTCCCAAGATAAATATCTATTTGTGTACATACAATACAGACACAGATAAAAACTGAATCTAAGAGACTCCTGTGGCATATCAATCATAACGAGTAATACATTTGGTATGATATTTTGTATAACACAAAGACTAAACAGATTTCCATGTATATTTGCAATTACATTTATAAATGATTTAATAAATGACAGAATTTTTTTTTTGGCTTTTAAATATAGCTAAATGGCATGGGCTATCTACTATCTCTATATTATACATTGATACAGCATACAGTTCACAAGACTGTATGACAAAAGACAAACAGGCCAGTATTCTAAAAGCAGGACACAGGTTACCATGATAAAGCAAGTAATATTGCAAATTAATTCTGTCCAATAAAATGATGATGGACAAACCATTTTTTATTCCACCACAGGTTACTCTCATTTGCAAATTCTACTGTCGACGGTTTACCTTGTGGTTGGCCGCAAGGAGCTGGATATTCTGCGGGAGCATGTATGTTGCTCGTCTCTCTGTCAAGCTTGTGGGGGCGCTACCTGCCACTGCTGCAGCTGCCGCTACGGGGGGCAAGTACCCGTAGCTCAAGTCCTGGAGGGCCAGTCTGGGAAGGGGTGGTGCCAAACGTTCCCGTGGCAATGATGAAGTTTGTGATGATGCCAGCACAATGGCCGCTGAAGTCAGAGTCATCTAGTTGGACGACTTTATCACCAAAACGAGAGTTAGATCGTGAGGAGTTTGTAGCGGAATTGAACTTCGCATGGATTAATGAAGATCAGCAGGTATTATGGTGATGACTCTCAAAACAGGTGGGTAGCATTTGTTCAAATCACAATTTCAGCTGAAATAAGACTTCTAGATAGGACTTTCAATTGATTACTGAAGTTCAGGCTACATGTACATACCAGGATAAGCTTACATACACATATTGATGAGGCAAGAAGTACAGTACAGAATAATTCCCATTGTTGTTGAGGCTCTCACCCTTGAAGTTTGATTGGAGATTGATTGCAGATCCTGCTTCACACAACCATTCTCATGTTCAATGCATATCTCTCAGTTCAAACAACCAACATATATTATGCATTAAAATAGACTACCTGCATGATTATACAACAGTTACCGCAAGAGGTTCGGTAAGCGAGGCATATCAAGGCATCAAAACAACAAAAGGGGGAGTGTCCAATTGTGACCTGGTACAGGAGATTCCATGTGAAGTGTGGATGGTAAGCTGATTGGCATGCCCACGGTGTTTATGTAAAATATGCGACAGTCCAGGGTGACTGACTGACTAAAGAACGGGATGGATGAGGTTACGATGAAACTAACGCTACAAGTCCGCAGCCAGCTACAAGTCAACCGCTCCGTGTCACCACCCATTCAACGGCCGACCAGCCAGCCGGGTGCTTTCTCAATCTCTCTCCCCGTTGTCGTCATCCAACGAGTGTTGCACCATGTACATGCATAAGTGCCTACCGTCAGTTCTGTGTGTACACATAAACAATGTATGCATACATACTCCACAATCATCCCCAGCTACACACAAACACTAGCATAACTTTCTCGACGATCAGCTGATCAGAGTGAGGTCCCATAAATATCCCATCATGCAGTTGGGGTTTTAAGGTGCTCTCTGACCCCATCTGTCATCTCATTTGCATATTTTTCCCAAATCGTGGCTATCCAACAGCAATGGGGGTCAGAGGGCAAGTGTTGTCATTGATATAGCAAATCTATCCTCCAATTTTCATGAGTTTTATGAGGGAGCAAATTTGGGGCATAGAGAGAAAGTGATCACAGGCCTGACATATGTTTGTAAGATAATCTTATAGCCAGCTGCAATAAACGGCTCTCAAACTAGGATTCATATCATGGACATCAATCAGTATTCTCTCAAGAAAAAGAAAAAGAAGAAAATGCATAAAACACAATATAAGAAAAAGGAGATGGAAACATAGATAGAGAGAGAGAGACAGACAGAGAGAGAAACCTGTATTCAATGAACGGCTAATATGTACGTAGAAAGAATGATGGACAGACAAACCGTCTGATGAAAGCAAAAAGGGCACAGAGTCACCACCTTTCTGGTTCTCACCAGGCAACACTGCAATTTGAAGTAATTGCCCTAACAATATACACTGTGATAATAATTGCATCATTACCACAAAACAGTTTAGACTTAGTGACTCAAAAAATAAAGTGAAGTTCACATAGATTGCAAAGTTTCTTGAGCATAATGACTAAAATTAGACCTATCAAATTTCATGAGCCATAAAACACATCATGTGAAATTTGCCTAATAAAAACAAAGAGAGAGTCAGAGACAGAGTGAGAAAATATTGGTATTATAAAGCATATATGCCACAAATTGTATCATCCATCTCCACCCTATCTTTCTAGCTCAAATCAGATGAAATTTCAGAACCTGAACTGATAATGACGGGACGCCAGATGGGAATTATAGGTTTCATGAGAAATACGATTCTGGTCCATTATCTCTCATATTGAAGCCAGGGTTCCCTCCCATGTTGTGTGTGATGCTCAAAGCAGAACGAGAGCTGACAGGGATGGACATGGGCCGCTGAACAACCCCTGATCAATTTTTAATCTTGATGGGACGTGCTCGCGACAGGCTGGCTTCGGCAGCAGGGCGCAACGGGGAAGAGGGGTGGTGATCGAGGCCCAAGATCCTCTGGGGGCCCCTGGTAGGGGGGAGGGGAGGGGAGGGGAGGGGAGGGGAGGGGAGGGGAGGGGAGGGGAGGGGAAGGGATGAGATGGTGGATATTGGTTTAACCCCTCAATATTCATGGTTGTGCTAGATACCTTTATCATGCTGTTTCTTTAAACTGCATGTCAAGGATCCAGATGCTATAACTGAATGCAGACCATTGATAAAAAAGGGAAATTGTAAGATAAGAGAAAGGAAAAAATAAGGCCTACTCAGAAAATGAAAACAAAGCAAAGATAAGAGACTGAAAGAAAGGGAGCCGTATAACAATACACATCAATACAGATGAAAGATGATAACATCAAAATACAGCCATGGGAAAATTGCTGTCAGTTTGATGAATATCATGAGTTCCAGACTGGAAACAAAGGACAAAGACAATGGAAAAGGAAAAGGCATAGGCCTAAAAAGCTGTAGAAAGGAGTGAGATGCATCACAACAGTGAGGTCTACAATTAAACATTATATCTGAGACAAAGAAAAAGGACCGGGTGAGGAAACTCTCCTGAAATGGCATTTCCAGGTATTAATTAGGTGCTCTCAATTCTCAATCAATGCACAAGGAGTGTGACCACTAATGAAAGGTTGTTGATAGGCCCCTGCAGGGAATGCATCTGCTTGCATATTTTTCTGACTCAATTTTCATCAATTTTAATCCCACAATGACATCCCTATGTCTCTTTTCCCCAAGACAAGTTTCAAGCCACAAACAATGGGTATAAGCAGATCTCTCTGATTTCCAATCTTCAAGTCCCTTTAAAAATTGTCCACGAGCTCATAAGATGTATGAATTTTATGATTTCATTGTAATCAATGATACCTAGACAAGATTTTGCTTTTATTTTGAATACTAAGAAGATTCTTAACCCATTAAATACTAGCCCAAAGTAACTTTGTGTAAGTCCTATCAAAAATTTGTATTAAACCAAACAAACAATCGAATCAGATTCAAATAAGTTCATCATCTGTACAGGCAGAAGAAAATGGCTACAATGTCTATCCTTTTGAGGGCAAAGAAGGAGTACAGAGAAAGAAAAAAAAACCCTACAAATCCCTGCTGGTGTTTAGGCGGCAGACACTTGCCAGCCAAGAAGATGGACAAATCAAAGTGGGTATCAACAACGGTCAATCAATACCATTTTGGCGAGTTGGGTTGCATTTTATGAACTCTCTTCAAAGCCAAAGAGAAAGCAGTTGTAGGGCTGTAAAGTAAAGCGGCCGTGGCGATAAAGTGTCGGCTTAATTGGCTCTTGACATCTCTGCGCCACGCATCTAAAACCTCGCTCCTTGCGAATGTTTCCAAACTTGCAGGAGTTAGAACTTAAAAGCCCCTGACCTACTGGACAGGAAGGTGTCCGTTTTTGTCTTGAGATGGGACAAGAATCTGTCACTTAATTTTTTATAAGATAGGGCAAATCAATAACTGATCAGCCATCTGTATGACACTTGTCATATTAGAGATTGAGGCCCTTGAGGCTTTTTCTTTCAATCATCTTCATGAGGATTTGGTTTTTATGTATGCTAATTTTTCAGATGCCTTGAGTGAAAATGGTTGGAAACTGATCAAAGCACAAAGAAAGCACAAACTTGAGCACGTTCTCATGAAGTTTCCTACTAATGCAGCTTAATATTTGACTAATCAAAAAAATTTTCATCATATTCTACAAGTGGTCCGTTTTTTTGCATAATGATTATTAGTCTTGTATACTGTACAACTGGAACTTTCAAAACATGAAACTTTTGTGAAGTTCAGAGGAAGATTCTCGGTTGTGTCAGTAGTCATTAAATAATTGCACTCCATAAAACGTTTGCGATCCCTTGCTAAGTTTGCTGAAGACTCTAGTTTATCAGTATAAGTTGATTTTGTTACTTACCGGTTGAGGACTAAGGAGGTTTGGTTGTGAAGTTGCACCTGCCTGTTCTGCTCCTGCTTGTGCTGCTGCTGCTGCAGCTTGTGCTTGTGAGAACTGTTCCGCCGTTTGCGTGTAACCCGGTGGCACTTCGCCCGGTTGTGAGTATGCGGGCAACGCTACTGGCTGCTCTCCTGGTTGGGCCTGAGGTACGGGGGCTGGGGCAGGTGGGTAGGCTGCCGGGGGCTGGCCTCCGGGAGGCGGCTGCTGATAGGGTTCCAGACCATTCTGAGGGGCGAATTGAGGTTGGTAAATGGAGCCTGGTGGAAGCTGGGGTTGACCTGCCATCATGTGTGGGTGCTGCTATAATAAAATGGGAAAAAACAAAATACAATTACTGTTTTCATCCATTTTAGTATCAAAACACCTTCAGACAGGGATATCATTATTAAAATTCTTCCAACAGTATTTCTTTCAACTGGTGCATTTATATGAATATAGCACACAATCAGTCAAAATTCTAATTTTTGAATATATGTACATGTAAACACAGGTGAAAAACTAAATAATGCGGATTCATAACAAAAATTATTCAACTGTGGAATAAGTCATAAATGAAGGAAATAAACAAGAAAGCTTAGAAGTACCGGTAGTAGTGAGTAAAAATATTAATCTGCCGAAAAGAAAAGAAACTATACAATTTCCACAAGCTACTTGTCTCTTCCTGTGACCTTGAGGAAAATTTACATACAATCATTAAATTGGCACAATCCACAATGAGAGAAAAAAAGTGACTGAATGAGCGATGAGTTCACCAAGAGCTTCCAGCAAGCAGGCAATGGCCCCCCATAATTGGCAACATGTAAGAAATTACAAATCCTGTCTACTAGTTGTAACTTAAGTGCCCATTTAACTTCTTCATCTCCCTGAAAGGCAATCACCAAGGAATAGATCTGGGACTTCTTGATGACATCAAGTAACACTCTGAAAAAAGCATGAGTTGAATCTATTTTCGGCGAGGCCAGTGGTCTCTTTACAATTGTCAATGAGCTAATCTTAAAGTATATATACCAGTGAATTGCATTAAACAAAAATGAAACACTTGGCTCTATCATGTCTACCCCCACCCCCCCCCTCTCTCTCTCTCTCTCTCCCTCCTCTCTCTCAGCAAATAAATGTGTAGTAATTCCGTAAAACATAAGATGCCTGCAGTGTTATCAGATCCTTTGAAAACATCTAAAGCTAAAAATACTCTGGACCTGGCAATATTAGGAGCGAAGATGCTTCATTTACCTGCTAACACGTCATATTACTGCCACTTTGTCATTGCTATTAAGATCAGACAATTAACAACGTTCATGCACGTAAACATCGTGTTAATGACATCACCAGCTTCTCATATAACACATCCCTTCCCCCACTCTCCCCATTCATCATGCACACCCCCCTCTCCCCATACCAACAGCACTGAATACTAGCAATACACAGCAAGAGGAAAAGGGCGATGCCTTTTTAAGTAATAATAGTGAATGCTTTTACAGCTGTTGAATTGTAAATATCATAGGTGTTTCAAAAACTTATGGGTGGCATATAGACGGAGACAATGATATTCAGGACAAAATATGAACATAACATGACTGAACAGCAGTGTGGGACAATCACAATTTTGTGCTTGTATCGAAACTGAGGAGCTTGGCCTAGATGTGTTTATGGACTCAGTGCAGGGATAACCTTCTACTGCCCTCTGTTGGGCAATGCACTACAGTGAGGGACTCGGGAGAATACAACGCTACTATGCAGTCGGTGCTTGATGCAAGAGGAATGCACGCGCCACCAGGGCTGTTTTAGGTGCATCTATTTTTAAGATAACTGGAATGCAAAACTCGCTTCCTGTGTCTAAATCTTGTGTTGGTAGATATCTTTTGATTGGGTGCACATGACACACATAGCTGAAGTTACGTCAATCATGTTATGGTATATTTTTATTTGCAAGGGCGTATGTGAAATGGATTCGAACATAAATAGAATCCCAAATTTATATTAAGACTTTAGATGCCACACTGCACCATAAAATCATCTATACACCTGGGCCCTGTTTCATAAAACTTGTTATCAATGGTAAATTGCAATAACTGTAATAAGCTACTGAAATCCTTGCATTTGATTGGCTGAGAGCAAATTTGTTGGTAAAAATCATAGACAAGACACTTGATGTAACACCCCCTGTTTACAATATATCTACTTAAGATATTAACACACTCTCCATGTATATGTGTGAATATTTTAAAATATAAATGTGGAATTTGTAAATGATTAATCCATGAGAATAAATATAAACGCTGTAATCAGCTAAATGAAATTCACCCCAACCAAAATCATTATCTAATATTATAAGAGATAAGAGGAAAATCTTATTCAAGAAATGGAAAAAGACATTAAAAAGAGAAAGGGGAGACACAGAGCAGTGAAGAGGAGTGAAGATCTCGAGAGTGAGATAAACCTTAAAAGATGCTAAATTTAAAACACTATCTCATCCATTTGCTGACAGCTAGCAGGACGTATGTGATAGTACATGAAATAATGCCCTTCTGGCTCTCAACTGACGATAGAAGTTGAAGTGAGACATAAAGATATTATCCAGATGGTTACAGGAAGATGGATGTGAACACCTCTACATACAAGATGAAGCTAACATATGTCACTGCAATCTCTTGAAAAGTACATTGACATGGCTGCACTAGTTTGCTATATCTACATTGTACATAAATGTAAACATTTCAATCATAGGACAACACACTATTCAGAGCTTCCCTTCTTCCTCTCGATAATTTCTAAATCCACCAAAAGGTTTCTATCTTTTGATGCATATTTATTGAGAGATTGACAAATTGGATACACTCCAGACTACTTGTATGATATCAAATCAATAAGTTGTTGGTAAAAATCAACTTTGGTCAACAGTTAGAGCTTTCATAAGATCCATTTTTTTTTCTTTTTCTGTCTATTTGACCTGAGAGGACAATGTGAAGGGCAAATTATAAAAGATGGTAGAGGGAATAGACATTTTCAGAGAAACTTTTCGAAGTATCTTTTCAAGATAATGTAAGTTATATTTTCTTAGATCAAACAAAACATTGAGAATTTGCTGCAAAGACATGGCACAAAGAAGAGAAACTGACATATCCACAGTCATCTTCCTTACCCCTAAAATACTTCATGAATACACACTTATAATCATAGTTTAATGAAGGTTTTTATTTAATCTCCATATTGAGTAAATCATTAGAAATGACTGCATGATTTAATTGGAGCTACATTATGCTGTACTGAATTTCACATGGAAACTGCACATAAGCCTGATTCAATTACCATGATCAGATCATCAGATGTGAGTCAATTAATGCACATCACAAAGTGAACACATGAGATGGTGTTACGTGCAGAGCGGGAAGTTCATCCAAACACATATTACATTTCATACTTTCATGTAAGGCTAAAGTAACATGGCTGGAAGTTCATTTGAAAACATAGCACATCTCAATACATTCATGTTTAGCCATTTATCAATGATATATCAAATCAATAATGGACAATCAATGACGACCAGCTGGATAGATTTCCTGATGTGGAATAGATCATCAAAATACAATGTATGAAATTTACTAAACGACAAGTTCAAGGCAAATCCTATCATTTCAGACAAGTCACGGCCAGATATAGGGATCCCGCCAACATTCACAGCCATTTGTGATTGATGAGTGCCTTATGTTTTTTAATCTGTTCCGTGCACTGGTCTTGATAGAGAGCATTAATCAAATGATCATTTTCTAGCAATGCTGATGACTCTACCATGTCCATTGACATACATGGAGTTTGAAGTCAAGAAGACTTCATCATGTCTAGATATGTTTAACCACGGCATGATTTAGCACCCTAATCAAAAACAGATTCTAGCACATTTAAACATCATAAATGCGGAGCCGGAGTCTGACGAATGGCACAAATGGACGTAAAAAAATAGAAACAGAAAAATTCTTAGGATGGTTCACAGGGCAAATACATTCAGATGGAAAAGCCATTACCTTCTCTGCCATATGCTAATGAAAAGAAGACGCCCGTTGCCGCGCTTACCAGATGACACGCCAACCAATCACCAACGGATGATGTTATCGTAAACACGGAATATTAAAACGAAATCTCAACAGAAGGCCGGGAGATGACGACCCGAGGAAGGACAACTGCGATTAACGCCAGCATCAGCTTTACAAGATCACCACCGACTGGAGAATATCCGAGAGAGGGCCAGCGAAAGAATGCATCATCTTGGGCAAGGTGGTAGGATGAGGAGGATGGGGAGATGTAACTATGATGGTTGGATTAAGGTTAGGATGTAAAAAGAAGTCGGTGAGAGGCCTCTATGACAGATTTATAGACTTAGGAAGCGTCTATAGGCTATGGAGGTGTCACAGTCATCGAACACGCTCCGCTAAGGTTTGGATGGAGAACCAGCGTTGTGTGACAGCCAACGTAGCACGCTTGGTTGCCCACTTTAATTTGCAAATGTTACCCATCCATAAGGAGTCTTATCCCCATCTATTCTCTCTCGCTCTCGCTCGCTCTCTCTCTCCCTTTCTTTCCATTTCTCCCTCCACCCCTACCCCGAATCTCATTGGTATCCATCTCACTTGCTGTTTAGCACACATACAGAGTGAGAAAAGTTAAATGATAAAGACGAGAAAAACTAATTAGTCTCTGCTCGGCATGATGCATTTATATTGCGTGTTTATGGGATGCATACTAAAATATGATGACAGTACAGGGACATGTACACAGCATCTTTGACAGCAAATTTCAGCTTCGTGCACCACGCACCCTTTGCAGCAATATTTCAATCCAAGCATAAACTGTTCTTACTCTATTTCCATCACCTAATTAGGTACTGAACTATGGTTTCATATATCCTGTCTCTATGCAGATATAAAGGAGAATACAATACATCTGACAGGCCCTCTTGCTAAATAAATAGCATGCATTACAATTTTGTAATGTTATTATCTATGTTTAATTCCTATTACCCTTTTTAAAGTAAATTCATTACCATACTAATTTCCCCAATTACCCACCTGCAATTCTAAATGAACAGCAACCTCAAAATTTGATTTACAAATAATTTGATTTTGGCAGAGTCATATATGCAAAGGGACATTGCCTTTAAAAAATAAAAAGGATACAGCAAAAAATATGTACATGCAGCTATTTCCCATATTGTCAACCCACAACACCTCTGGTTATATACACAAAAACTATCAAAAAACAAAACAAGAACGATTTCTATTCTACCCACCTATCGGTGGCCTTTCTACCTAATTATTATGCATGTACAAGACAAGAAACATTCAATAATTCATACATTCAATCACATTATGAATGTATAAAGGGCAACAGAACACCCTAAAAGTTGTCACGTTTGGGTGGTAGCAGTTATTCATCTACTATCTAACACATCTAAGTCATGTAAATCTACTGTTTACCAATGTAATTTTCCAAGTTACCCCCTCCCTACCATTCAATATTTAATTAATTTTTGGGGGGGCCTTTACTTACTAAGAATTCTGATCCTTTGCAAAAATCAATCCTCACAATGCAGTTAGAGTTCAATTAACTAAACTAAGTATATTTCTGCACATTTGTATGGATATGAATGTGTCACTTCCATATCCTGTGGTTGCTATGCTTACCGACTCAGCGTTACTAAACATTTCAGATGACACATAATTGTCCAGACATTTCCAGAATTATTATATCCTGCACTTGGAAATGGCAAGGAAAAAACATATTATCACCTCACTAAACTCATTAACACTCAGAAGTTCACATACCAGCTGCCTCAAAACAGATTTCTTTTCTTTCTTTTCTGGTGTGTCCCTAACACCTCCAACTTCATTCCCTTTTTCTTTTCTTTTCTTGACATGGTTAAAAAATACATGTTATCTTGAGTACTGGAAATGACAGAAGGTGGATTCTCACAGAACAAAATGGAACTTAACACTTCATGCTCAAGACTAGAAATAACATTTGCCAAACAATTTGATAGAAGCTATAGCTCAGTAACAAGAAATGAAATAAGGGCATCCCTACGCTAATACTTTGGAGCAGAACATGAGATCTCCTTTAGTGCAAATTTAGATTAGTTTTTTCAGTGAATGTAGAAACAAAAACACATTTAGAATTATGAAAATTAGTATTAGTTCCTGCAAGTTTCTCAAGAAATGATTTAAACTAAAATGACCCAGGCAACAATCTCCATGTTTTGAACATCTCACAAAAAAACACTTAAAGACATATAAGCCCCATTAACTATACCTACATGTCTATAACCTCAAGGGCTCTAACCCCCCAAATGGGACTCAGCACAAAAGTAAATACATCATTGTACATGGGTCTATTGACATCTAAAGACTGAGTAAACAATGAATACTTATTGTTTCCAATTTTTATTTGGTTCCTAGCCCATCATTTCTTTTTCTCCTACCTATATAAATACTGGTCGTGGGGTTTAATTTCCTCTCCAGTGACAGCAACATTAAATTTGTTGTCAATGCCAGCCAGTGCAAGCTCTTTGGTTCAAGTCATATTGTAATCATGAAAGAACTAATATTTGTTTAATCAACAAAAAAGCAACAACAAAAAAACCCATCAGGAATGCTTACAGACAAGTAACAATAATTGTGATATAATGTGCAAATATACAACCTCAACCTATGAATACAGTGCAGTGATTTAATGCTACTCTTAGTAAACGTCGTACAGACATGTTAATAGACAAACAGCAATTCAATTGTTTGATCTATTGAACATAAACAACTGTAATATCTTGGATTTATCAAATTCAATTTCTTTGATTTATTCAGAGCTCCTCTCGTTTCCCAATTTGCTATGAAGGACAGTATTGATAATCCAAATGAAGGAATTATTTGTGTCATCCTGAGCTACACAGATTGCATTTTTTGTTCCGACAAAACAAACCTAAGGAAAGTGGAGGTGAATTAGCAATAAAGACTAGAGATAATGAAAGAGGAAACTGGGCATTATATTAGCTTCGGTGTAATGACCTATAAAGCTAAGAACAGGAAATCAACAATATTACACTACCAAACACTAATGCTTTGACCATGATCATGGTGGTAGGCTATGTTACATGTGCACACAGGAAATGAGAAAAGCATTATCACCACCATGATTGTGCCTTTGTGTAGTGGCAATATTTGGTTTAACACTAACAATGGAAAGTTGCATTCACCTATGTAATAAGAAAGAATACAAAACAAATTGCATCTAAGTGGAATGTTAATGTAAATTGAGAAAGTGAAGAAGCGAGAGATAGATTTGTCAGTGCCGCACTAAGTTTAAGCTGAATACTGTGCATGTACATCCACAGGACATGGAAATGAAATGTAATACTACAGCTGGCTGCGGGCAAAGCATTAATGAAATGAAAACTGTGGTTATATCATGGAAATACGATACGAGCGCTGTATTACATAGACACTTTAGGGAAAGACCGTGAGCAAGATTTTTTTTTTAATGGACCAAGGAAGATATTTAACAAGAGTATTCGAGACTGCTTTGGGGATGAGGAAGATGGCATCATCGGAAGAGGTAGGATGCTATGGTTGGAGGATGAGCAATGATTGCCATAACATTTAGACATGGTTAATGATGGGTGGTGCTGTAAAATGATATAGACTTTTGCAATTCACCTTTCTCAAATTGCAAAACTGGTATCCAGTTTTACCAAAAAAAATTGAATGCTACAGAAAAGGTTTAAAAACAACAAGTAAAAGTGAGAATAAACCATAAGCAGACGCAAGAGATAATATTGCTTGAAAAAATATATTTAAGTAAAATATAAGTAATCATAGCCATATCCTATACAAAATACATTGAAGAGTTATGAATCATTAAGAAATGATATATTGAAAGAGTATATAACATAAAAATATTACCATTGTGACATAATCCATAGCTTCATGCATCTCAGGCATGTAGTCCAAGCCAGCAGGAGGACATTGGGCATAGTAGACCATGGACATGGGAGAGGTAGAAGACGGGGTATGGGGGTGCACTGCTGCATTCATAATGTGAGATTTACAAGGGGGAAATCCCTTCCAAGAATATCAGTTCAGGAAAAGTTCAGAAGAGGACACAAATGCCTCTAGATGACTTTGCCACTAATTTAAGAGTTGAAAGAAAGTTAAACAGTATAAATTCACAGTAAAAGATGACTCCAAATTAAGAAATTCCAAACAGAAGATGGCACTGCATATATCCAAAAGAACCATTGACCCTGGTAAACATCTAGGACACTGGTAGACGTCCAAATTATAAGATCCAAAAGCGTTGAGTGGTGGAACAGGTTTATCTACTTCAAACATCCATGTCCCCAAACTGGAACATACAGGAAGATGCACTCAATCAATGTACATTTACTGTTCAAGTTCAAGGAAAACAATCCAGAAACTTGTAAACAAACTTGAAACCAAATTGTAAAATATATAGATTAGGTCAAACTTTGTAGCAACTTTTGAGTCCTTTACTTGAAGAGATCCACCCATGAGAATGACTGGTCTGAGAATGTTTGCCAAATTAATTTAGCCCTGGAGAGGGGGGCTTGGAACTAGCACTGATCAAACAAGTCTAACTGTTATCCCTCTTTTGTCCAAAGAGTGTGGCCTTTTATTGGAGGACAGGGAGAGAATAAGACAATAGAAAAGGAATGAGGAAGGGGGGACACAATAGGGACAAACAAACTCACACACTCTGCACTGTGTGTGTGTGTGTGTGTGAAAGGAAGGGGTAATGAATGAAGGGTCACAGGCTCATTTGCATATCCACTCACTTCTAAAAGAGGGCCTTAATAGCAGATTTATCAACACTTCCTGTAAAGGGTCCACTATTTTAATACTCTTTTGTGTCTTTTTTTTTGTGGTTGTTGCTTTGATCTTCTATGTCCTTTTGTAGGGCATGCAGGATGCTAACAGTTAATAAATGTGAAAAGAGCTGGGGTGTTTTAATAGCTCCTGCCTGGCATAGGCCACTGTCTGTGAAGGATTAGGGTATAGGTATACCTGGTGCGCATTGATAACAACTTGGTCCCTAACAATAAGGGAGGAAAAATGGTCAAGTTATCAACTGAAAAATCAAGCGCAGGAAGTTGTTAGATTGGATGCAGGAGGAAATGAGCAATGACAGACATATATTTGCATATTTATGATCCCCTAAAGTTCAAGAGTTTATTCCATCCAATCTCTATAGTATGTTTTGAAATACATTATATTACAGTATATTTTTAATAAACTTTTGATAAACTTTTTCATAAATGTTGAGTATTTGAGTATAATGAATCAAAATTATATTACAGAGCAAATGCATTTGTTTCTTATCATTCATATTATGCAGCTGATCTCCTAGACTGGGACAAAAGGAATTGAAAAAAATCCCTTTCTTAAAATGCAGTATTCCATAATGGAGGAGTGGTGTACAGTTAGAAATAGACAAAATAATAGAAATGAAAAAATATAAAGAGACAAAGTGAAGAACAGCTAGAGAAGTTATAGTAATAGTAGGAAATGTCTACAGCATATAAGAACTAGAAGGTTCTCTATTTGCATTACTACAACTAACCCAAAATGAAAGAGTCGATTAGCAATAAAGATAATTTGAAAATTAACTAATCTGGATTAGTGATAAAATGCCTTTAACAAGTTATGTTGATCTTTCCAAGCCAATGCAAGCTTGCCTACGCTTTATCTTATCATGTTTCCAGTTGGAACGATAACAAATTCTGATTATTTTGTAAATTCTGATTTATTATATTAAAAGTTCTGATTTATTATTGCAAATACATAATAGCATCCTTATTACCAGCAAATATAATGTTGATTTATGTGAGATCTGTTTTTGTCATTTCTGAGGGCCCTTATATAGCATAGGTACAGAGAACCCTGAGCAAATGATGTAAATAACAAAGCAATGATCTCCTTCTCAAATTTCTGCTAACATGTAGTAGGCCTCGGTCTGTCAGAGCTGATAGAGTACCAACATATTGCATAAACAGAAACAGTAGAGGGCCAACTTGGGAAGATGTATATTATCAATCTACCCAAAAAATTTAATCTTGAATATCAACTTTTGGAAACACTGGGAATTTTCACACTTGTCTTTATATGCATTGTAAATATCTTTGCAAGATAACAAGCATATGATTTCATTGAAGTCTTATGTAATAGAACTTAAAAACTACAATAAACAAAACAGAATATATTTTTTGATGCAATTCCTATCTCATATTACTTGACAGATCTCCCAATTATGTCTGGATTCACCAAATTTCTAACCATGCACATTCAAGTAGGGAAGTGGAATTCATTTCCATTGCAAATTAAAGAATACAATACAAATTTTTCTTTCTAAATGAGACAGAAATCGAGGACTTCAAATTGCATTATTATTCATCTCTGGTAGATTACTAACACCTCTAATTGCCTCGGCAGTCTGTCTTACAGAGGTCACGCGGCTCTTAATTGAATTACAGCCCGCCTGGCGTACTCCAATTAGGTCTACTGCCCTCGGGTGGCCCTCTACTTGCAAGCTGGGGTCCTGCTGCAAAGCTCTGAATGCCATTAGATAAATTAAATGTCTGGCAGGGATATAACACTGCTGTACCATCATCACTTTATTTCTTTCCCTGAAACGACTCGAGGAGGAAGATGTTCTTCTTCATTTTCTAGAAACGCTGATAAACTGCTTCTTTTGTCGGACCTAAGTTAAGTGCGGTGAGCAGATGGCACGATTTTGATAGCATGTAAAGTACAGCTGAGATAACATCTTCTTTGTTTCTTTATATTCTTTTAAATTGGATATTGTTATCATTTGAAGGTAACACACCTGAGCTTCAGAGAGAGAGAGAGAGAGAGAGAGAGGGAGAAGAGAGAGAGAGGGAGAAAGAGAGAGAAAGAGTGTGTGAGAGAGAGAGAAAGAGAGAGAGAGAGGGGGAAGTGGAGAAAGATCTCAATATTTGATGATAGATGGAATGAAAGTAAAAGAATAAAATATACTTACAGGAATAAAGAGGAGAGATGGAGAAATCGAGAGAGAGAAGGAAAGAGAGGGAGAAAGAGTAGGAATACAGAGATAAAGAGAAAGAGAGAGAGAGAGAAAGAGAGAAAGTGAGAGAGAGAGAGAGAGAGAGAGAGAGGGATATAGACAGGGGCAGTCGGATTGGCCTATATGTTGCAATGGGAAGAAAATGAAAGACAGTGTAAAATAATGTATGTTCCAATTTTCATAATATGTAGAATACATCTAAAAAATATTGAAATGCACTTTGTAAGCGAAAATATGATCAGCCATCTTCTCATCATGACTACATAAACCCTAAATCTAAAAATAAAGGTCCTACTAATCTAACAATAAATCCCACAAGGACAAGATTTTCACCATGAACCTGACATACAATTCAACAAAGTATCCTACACCTCATTTATTAAAAAGTCATGTCTAATACCAAATGAAAACTCTCATTCTATTAGCCTCAGCCAAGCTTTATCCAGTATAGAACAAAGCCTGTTGAGTCAGTGGAAATCGAACACCAATCAATACCGTGCCCTTCAATATCAAGCTTGCATGCATGACATTGATCTGTGTGCAACAATAGACCTCATGCTGCTTATGACGATAATATCTATCGCATGGAAATCACTGTCGCTTTGCCCTGGTATATTGCCGATCAATACGGACTGTTAAGACTGCACACACAGCTGATCAAAGGCTGGTGAAATAGGTGCACTGGGGGATGGATGGTGTGGGGATGGATGGTGTCGGGAGGTGAGAAAGACACATCCACTGAATTGATTGTATTGAGGGGAATGAATTGATGATGATGATACCTGAGATGGTCACTGGTCATCCATTGTGAGGAGGACGTGATTATGAGGTGTCACTAGAAAAAAACGGGGGTTATTGGGGGAGAGGCACCCCCATCGAAAAATGTCATCTAATCCATTATTATCTGAAAATTGTTCGTAAATCCCTCAATCTCGAAATGGGGGGGGGGGGGGGCATATTTTTGCTTTCCTGCAAGTAAACTTGTTAAAAAGAAATGTATATAACCTGACCATCCCCCCCCCCCTTCATTCTAAAACCCTCTGGTAATACTCCTTGTCTTGATACAACCTTGAATGGGGTCACTACTTCACATATGGAGAAGAATTTGTACTTGACAATGAAAGGTTGATGGTGAGTGGAATATTATTGGAAAGAGACGATCATACAAATGTAATAGAGAGAATTGGAAAATAGCGACTACGATTGATACAAACAAATGGGGAGGGTTGAAATCTTCTTTCAAATTGCTTTAAAATCTCATAATAAAAAGAATGAACAGCTATGATATTCAAAAGAAATTTGTATATAAATAACCTTCCCAACTCTCATATAAAAACAAAGACCATGAGTTGATACCTAATTAATAACATCTTTTCACGAGGCTGCCCTTTCTCTATTAACCGTATACAACATTTCTCTTCCTTCAACATTGTTACATCCATTGCTCAAACAGTACACAGCAGAGAGGGATTGAGGCTTCTGAATGTATAGTTTTTGCACCTGAACTGTCACTAACTGTTTGGCAAATATTTAGTTCCAGCATTTACATTTGAAATGTAACCAAATCAGCAGCAGAATAATGTGTGATGCATCTCTAACCCCCATCACTGTGAGATCTCTGTTTGGACACTGGATCAATTAATGGAAGCAGACTGAAGAGGCTATCAAATCTTAGGACTTTTGTCTCCTTCATAGATCTTCTCTACATAACTACTGAATTAATTTAGGAAATGATCCCTGCGATCGGTCTGGTACAAAGTTAATATTGGAAATGGCCAAAGTTCTTTGCAGTGATACAATAAAAAAAAAAAAGCTACGGTAATAAAAAGAAATTGTTCTCAGAAAACAAAAATTTCTTGGTTAATTCAATATATTTACTTCTTAATCTTCTCTTCATAATTAAGTAATCTATTATAGGAACAATTATTTTTTTCCCATGTCTTGATATTACCCCTTTTTTCCTCCATAGTAATAAATACCATTATAAAGTAAAAAGGGGCTCACAAGAAGAAATATGATGCTTTTTAGAAACTTTGTTGGTTATCAATATTATGAATATTAATATCTGTATATGTTATAACATATACAGATATGTTACGATGATATAGATAATCAGCTACACTAAAATGATGTTATTACAACCATCACTGTGAAATAAATCAATCACGACCTTTGGCTTAACATTCACCCCCCAAAAATCTACTTTAACATGAATGTCTCACGTACACAAGATGCTACACTATCTCATCTTCACTCTGAAGCTAGCAGATGGGGCTGTAACGACTGCTCAGTGTTTAACTTTGGCACACAATATCCCTCTGTCTCTCATTCCGCAGTGTTTGCTTCACCACTTAGCCCAAGCAGACTGCCTTATTTGAAGATGAGGGAGAGAGCTTCTATTTAGATATTTTATTACTTTGGTGTGAACATTATCACCTTCCCGCCCTCTTAACTCTGTCATCTAAGCCATTTCAGATGGAACAGCAACAGTAAAGGTTACATTTTTATTCTATGTTGTTATTGTTGATAGAGCTATCTAGGGAGATGAGAGGTTTGGGTGCTTTGAGCTGGAATTGTTTCTGTAGATCACACCAAGTTGTATCCCCAAACATTTCAGGATCACTTCCATTCAACATCTGAGTTTACAGATGAAAGTTTACATCATACTCATCAAATAAAAGAGGCCCACTCTAATGGAGTGTAAAAACATTGTTCAGGAGAGCTCGTTTTCTATGCTTTAATGGAAAAATATGATTCATCAATGCTTTTACAGTGGCTATTTTAGATGCGGCAGGATCCATTCTTAAATTTCATACATGCTGATTGTTTTGAAGACATTGTATCATTTTTAAAGTTGCTCACAAAATGAAAGAAGAAACAGAGAATTCAGCCTCTATACACGTCATATAATATTTAATTTAAAAAAAAAAAAAGGGTATACAAACACTAAAATGTTCCAAACATCATTAGCAATGTATTAGTCAAACTGTAAGGAACATTGTCTGCCCCACCACCTAAAAACACTACAGGGCCCTGTTTCATAAAACTTGTTATCAATAACAAGTTACAATAACTGTTATAAGCTACTGAAATCATTGCATCTGATTGGCAAGAGAACCAAATTTGTCACATAAATGTAGCAGTTGTTACTGACGAGTTTTATGAAACGGGGCCCCAGAAGCACGAAATGATTGAATTCCAAGCTGGAGACTGAATGGCAGACTACGGATCAAGTCTTTAGGGGTCTTCAGCTATTCAATCAAATTCATGTAATATGTACAAACAACCCAGCCAATTACTCAGCGTCTTTCACTACATCATTAATATGGGGAAAGACCAGACTTCAAAACATGAGAGATGAGTTCATTACATCATGGCTCTTCCCCTAGCTTCAGCCCATTTTTAATACATAACTTTCTCCTTTTTTTACATTTTTCTCTACAGTGCTGTCCTTTCTTCCTGTAAACAGTTATTCATCCATTCCTCTTCGTATTTATTTGTTTCAAATGAAACATAAAGTCTCTTATATTTAGTTTTTCTTGGGGGAGCATTTCCTTTTCCATTTTTGCTTTATTGGCAATTGATTTATTTCTTTTTATTTTCTTTAAAACAGTTTTTCATTGTTTTCTCCTACAATGATCTAATTCTAAACTAATATTTCTTATTCTTAATTCCTATACTAGCTGCCTTTCTTTTCCCCTGTCATTATACATAATCCTTGAAATGACAACATATTCAGGTATTAAATATTTAATTTCTCATTTTTAACTCTCGAGCATCACATGGCATTCACAAGATTTCTAAATCCCCTTGGCAAGCATCCCTAATAATTCATAAATCGAGAATTTCATGGCAAATCTTAGCTGTCCATCTCATCGATTCATATGTACAATGTAAACATCCATTCCTAAGAAGCATCGGGCATGAAAACCCCAGAGTATTTTGATATCAAACATGATTAAACCACAGAGATACAAACTAACCTTCTACCCTCCCTCCCACTCTCCCATTCAAACAAATAAATGACTACTTATTTCATTCTCTTGTGTATACTGATTCTTCCATTATTCAGTGCTACACGTAGCTGATCATGTATATTATATTGTGTATTAGGACACTCTCACCTTGCCTCCATCATCTACTATGACAACAAACACGACTGAAGCGAAGGTTTCCCACCTATGCAGCTTGGCCTGCAAACATGAAACACCCTTCTGCTTCTGAAGCGATAATGGCTTTCAAGCGTTTTTCTATTTACGTGTATTTCGTATCAGTTTGCATTCATTTCAGTCCCATTAGCATCCTTCCTGTGTAGTGTCATATGCAATCATTCAGCCAGACTCATTACAACCTGCTAATAGATGGGAAACCCCCAAGGATTTATACCCAGACTATGGGAGATGAATTCATTAACTCGCTGACGAGGGATTTTCAGTAATATGAAATTCCATATTGTAGGTATATTTGATCAGACTACACAGAAAATCTCATAGGATATGTGATCCAATGGAATTGCAAACTCATTTCAAGTTCAAATACAGCGTTACCGGAGCAAAAATGTGTTGCGACATTTGGATCTTGTATAATGCATTCTCATTTTGTTATGACCTATTTCGCAATTTGAAAGAAACAAAGAATAAAACATTGAAAGAAATCAAAGAAAACTTCTGCTACCTTACCATTCCATCTGGTTTCTATATGGTATCATGTTATGGGAAAACAAGTCTTCAATGATTCAAGGTCTAAGATGACCCAAATGTCAAGAGCTGTGATGTGAAAATACATTGCAGTCCCCAAGCCTCCTCTTGATATCGCATCACCATGACAACAAGGTTTCACTTCCTCTGGACACTGTTTTGACACACTGAGCCATATGTGGAAATCAAAACCAGATATATACTTGGTTTCTTCCCAGTCAAAAACCTGGAGACACTTTCTAACCTTGCCCTAAAAATGAGACCAATCTCCTTACAAAAATACTTGAAAACAATTACCCTCACAAGTTTTCACTTCCCCTATTCAAGCGATTATAATGCATACCACATACCTGTCTGGGAGTTGGATGGTAGATAAACACGATCGACCATGACACAACGTAACATGTGTCAGTTTTCAATGGGCTGGTGTATTGTTTTGGAATGATCACTCTGACAAAAAATCCTCCTTCGTTTTCTATTTTGATAGCCTCAGCGAAATGTGTATATACAAACCAGATTATTAGGTTATTTTGGTATAAGGTAGTGTATTCTTTTCTGATTTCAATGACAATTTAAAGAACATCCAGTTGAAAATAGCATCTGCTCGGTGAGAACAAAAAGGGCATGCATATACACACACTGTCTGATTGGAGCCAGAAGGGCGTTAAGTCCCATTATTTGTACAGAGTCAACGTCCTGGCTTCAAACAAACAATATCCTTTTACTTAGAATTAACATACTCATGGCTCTAAACATATGATATAATGCTATACCGTGATCAGCCCTACTTGTACATGCCAAAGTTATAGAAATGCATTTTTCATTTACTGGTAATTATTCAAATCTGACATCAGTTTGCCGTATAAAATATTTCTTTCCTTGCCTTCCAAAACTAGTAACAGCTGGGCAATAACAGATGGAATATGTGTAGCATGATGTCCATGATAAGTTATCAAAATATATTTTTCAAATAAAAGTGTTATTCAAGGACAAAGTTATCATCATAGTTAATTTTTTTATAAAGGGGAAGTGGGAAAACAAGAAGTGACAGCATAAATTTAGGGAACATATATACTAGTAATATGTGTGAGAATTCTGTGAACTTCCGTAAAGATCTCCTCACAAGTGGGAAAAAGTGACGAGTTTCAGTTGTACAAAGAACGGGTATGTGCGGATGTAAGATCTTTATCTGCATACCATGTAAGATTCAAATGTCTATACTTCCTGCGTGGGAGGAATGTAAGTTCTCATGTAGAATGATATATGCTCCGAAAAAGTAAGAAGTAAACATTTAAAAGTGCTAGCTTTTCTTTTTTACCTTTCCTCAATCTATTCATTTTGTTTGGAGGGGGATGGGTTGAAAGAGGAAATGCTGTTTGTAATGCTGTTTTATGATGTGTATAATCCTCAACAGATTGACGACAATGTATTTTAACAGAATTCATAGAAAGTTCTTTCTAAGTCTTTTCGCACGAACGATAAGCCACATTTGAAGAATGTGTAGCATACCTATACATGAACAACGACCAGATGAATTATGCAAGGATCCAAATCAATTAGAGTGATTGATCACGATGGACTGCCAAGGGTGCTTACTTGCTCCATACCGTGGCAAATGGCAGCAAGCATTTCGGGGAAACAAGAATTTACTACGTGCACCTGCGTTATACGGTGTATGCTCTCCACTTTACACAAGCAATTCAGCTCATTCAGCTCACGCTCATTGGTACATTAAAAGTATGCAGCTACCTTTACATGATGTTGCAACATACAGCATCATGGTACAGAGATTTGAGGCAATAGGGAGTTTTCGAATGTGTCGACGTGAACGCCGTCCTAGATCCTCCCAGCGACAATGGACTGCTTTGTGTTTAACTGCATACTGCGCTTTGTGTAAGAACGGCTCACCCGTCCACTGGCTTCTCCCTCGTCCACTAGTCAGATCGAGAATGCGTTAAACATGGTATCGCCGTCTTCTCCATAACGTGAACCTTGTTTCACCCATTGTTAGCTTCATGCTTCCCCTACTTTGTATGCAGTTAACACAAAGCAGTCCACTGTCACTGGGAGGATCTAGGACGGAGTTCACGTTGACACATTCGAAAACTCCCTAATAAGGCTTCTGGGACAACTGCCAAACTAGAAACTTTCACACGCACGAAAGCATAAATTGTATGAGTAGTTGAGAGTCCCAAAAGTTTTAAGCAGTAAAACAACTGAATCACAACAGACAACACTGAAATTTTGCAATTGAGGAGTGTTTCTCCTTGCTGCGTAAAAACGGCATAAGTCACAAATATTTTGCGTTGCATAGATTTCTGGTTATACAGTAGCTCCTTACTTTGGCTAGGATCTAGCTACACCAATGGGCACAGACATTCCTAAGGATGCTCTGATTCCATTGAAGAAAGAAAGGAAGGGTGATGTTCTGACCTGATTAATATCGGCCATCTTCTTCTCCTACCTAGCGGGAGGCATGGATGCATGCTATGCGTACACATGACAAGAGGATGATGGAGATGCAGGGAGGGTTTGGATCTCCTGTTTATATCATCCAATTAAATAAAACTTTGCAATACTTCAGATATCTTTGTAGCTCCACGTATTTAGTGACCGGTGTCTGTACACAAGGCAAACTTATAGTGTAATGTTCAGTAAAATGTAAGCCAGCCCATAATAAATGAAAGAAATATGACAGATATCATGACAATGTAAATAATTCATAGAAGATATTGAAACTGTCCAACATTAAAGAAAGATAGCGCAAGCTTCATACCTTTAAACTCTACATCAGTCAAAAAGATGCCCATCAGAATATACAATTAAATTTAGCCAAGGATGAAATAATGATGTATAATCCATATTACAATACAAAGAAATCACTAATACCAGATACCTTTTGCAATCTGACATAGGAGCAAAACAGAAGAAGAAAAGAAATGCCATATTCATTAGCGGTGTTAAGGATAATAGGAGATAACAAAATGGGCGTGTCTACCCCTGTCTCGGCCTCATCATCTATGGAAATTACCTGATACGCCTCAGCTATTCTGGAGCTTCCAGCTGGGATATTCTTGGAGTTTGCCCTTCGCTCTGCAGGAGCAGATATCAACAATTTGTATCTGAGATGGTGTATTTTTAGTAAATAAGGTCATAAAGAGCAGGAGCAGCAATAGTGCATGGCTGAAAGACTGTACCTTGGAGCATGGACATGCAGAGTTTATCCAGATGTTATATGGGGATCAAACCAGGTTGAGCAGCATCCTTTGTGTCAATGAAAGATTGTGATGTTTGGTGTTCCTGGTTTGAAGATTCAGTAGGTGAAAGTGATTAAGTTAATGATGATTTGATGACAACCTTGGGAATGATGATAGTAATCCGAAAAAAGGGTGGTGGATTTTACTGTCTCGCTCGATGCATGTAAGATAAGCTACACGTGTATCATTTCCTATAGGATGGAGACTTGGACCCAGTGGGTGATTCTAGCTCAAAGTCACGAAAATGATGATGCTAATGTCCATAAATAGAACAAATCATAATAATCAATAAATAGTCCAAGAAAGATGCTCAATCATGCTCTATTTGGCAACTCTTGAAGAAGATTCAGATAACATGATAGCCCCTAGCCAAATGGATCTATATACTAAGGTTGATCACTGTAATGGTTATGGTTAATGATATGCCTCCTGAACAGTTATTTTATTTTCACAAAAAAAGTTTGATATTACTGAAGTTAAACCACTGATCAGTTTCCACCGAAGATGATTGACAGTACATCATTCACTGGGAGAACAGAAACAAAGCCTCAACATCCTTCCAGAAATCCATGTAAAAACAACAACACAAGCCAAGGTAGACTGAAGTCACTGTAAGTCAATGTCCTAGTTCAATGCATAGGGGGTGCTTCATATTTTAATGGCTGCTACCCAAGCGAAGCGAAGAAAACATGTTATTAGGAGAGACCTCCAGGGTTAGTGATTGGTTTCCGAAGCCTGCTCAGATAGCTTGGCTTCCATCCTTCCTCTGTACCCACGTCCCACCGACCGACCGCCATACCAGGCTTGCGGTCAGCTTCCAAACAGGGGCCCCCCAGCATGGCAGATGCATGATGATGGGTAGTAAGTAGATGTAGATGAGATGGGGGAAGGGGGAGAGGTATGAGAAGAGATGGGGGTTAGATATCACTATGCCTTCTTCCTCTTACTCAAATAAAGGCTAGACTTCAGAATCTAGCAAGGGGTAAGGACTGTCGAAAGAGAAATGATACATCTCCTAAGCCCAGATATAACTTATGGATACACCATGGATAGAGGTGTGACGTGATTGACATCTTCGCTTTCAGATCACACAATGCAAGTTTTGATTGACAGGTGATAAGTAAGCTCCAAACACATCAAAATAATCACAACTCCTTTCCATTCCTCAGTCTCTGCTACAGATTTGTTGACCATATTTTCATTTTTTTAATCCGGTGTTTCTTTGATGGATCAAGCAACCACCAAAATCAAATGAATAAGAAGACATCAAGGTTCAGATTTACCCCCATGGACAACAATCATTGTTTTGTCTACTTAGAACCAGAAAGACATTAATTAAATGTCAAAGGATATGCAATAGTACTCTTATGCTTGTGAACAGACAGTTTACTATCGACACATTCATTTCATCCGAAATATATGAATTTGAAGGATGGCATACGCTCTCGCTTGTGAACATGGTCATAAAACAGACCATAAAATTCTGCATCGTTGTCTTTAATATTACATCGTATTTTTCATTTTATAGGTGGAGACATTTGTAATACTTTAGGCAGAAGGCAAATTTAGGGGGAAAATGTGTGAAATATAGAACTCCAGTGTGACAAATGGACAAAACTGCTACAAACACAAAGAGGGGGCAGAACGTTTTATTCTTTTCTCCATCTACACCCCTATCTACCCCCTTCTATACATCGGCATTCTGGTGAATAGATTGGATTTTGAAAGGTGGGGCCCCCACTCATCAGGGCTGTGCCCTTCTGCCAGGGAACAGCTGGGGGAACACCATCCTTCTACCGCTAGATGACTAAATCATCCGCCGTATTAACAGCTGAAATCCAATTTGAGTTGCCACGCTCCGAGCGGGGAGACTGATAAAAAGCGAGACGCATTTCTCTGCCGGAAACTGCTCCACTAATTGTGATTCTACCTTGCTGCCTCCCGTCGACAGTCCAACTGTTCTTCTGTTAAGAGATCCGCTTATTTCTCAATTAAGTTAATTCTCCTATCATACCATTCCAAGCTGTTCTTTTCATTGCTGGATGGTGAATAAGCATACAGTACATAGGAATGTACTCATATAGATGAATGGTTGTGTTAGTGAAGTATACATCTACGAGTATGTAGGGGAAAAAAGTTCTAATTGTAAGAGCAAATATTGTACTTTTCTTTTTTGAATGTCACTAAGGTGAGAAAATATGAAAAATATAATTTCCATACACAATTCTATAACAGGATTGACCGAATCGTATATTTAAAACAAATGTGTTCACTTTACACAAATTTATATATGAAAACAAATTGAAATCAATGTAACATATCTAATGTAATCTAATGCTACCTAACAATACCTAACCATAGATAACACTTGATATTAATTTGATTATTCAAAAATTTAAACAGGAAGTGCATTTCAGTGAAATAACATGTAACATAATTTGCACAGTATATAACTGTCTGTACTATGTCCACAGCACACCTATTACCTATCATCGTCGTACACCAATTATACAACTACTCTGCACCTAATTCTAATCATTATCATGAACATTGCATACAGGTCAATTGACCTCGCAACTGCTCTGGTGTCTTCATACCTATTCCCTACTAATAGCTATGACATGGTACCCCCTTCGTCCCTCATATAGGATGCCCATTACGAGTTTAATTATTCATTATGTTGTTGGTCTAATCGTCATCGGGCCGCAATAAAACATCACTCACAACGTTGTTGTTTTGGGGTTCTGACAAGTAATACATCTTACGAAGTCTTCTTTCTGAAAAAAATAATATTCACTGTAATTGTAAAACTAGAAACTTTCATGCTTGTGAAATGTTATAGATTTTGCAAGTGGTTACAATTCGCGGAGGTTTCATGTTGCGAAATAACCGCATCACAACTACACTAATATCTGCAGCAAGCAGCTGTGACGTGTTCCCGTTTTACCTGACCCAGTCTGATGATGCATATTGGCCTCGCATTACCCGTAAGTGTAATTATCATAATTGCCTTGATATTTCATAATTGCATCCTGTTTATAAGTTCATTTCAGTAGCATGGTTCACCTAAAAAATGGATGGATAATTTAATCAACAAAACTTCCACACTAGCTGTAACTAATTCCCAAAGTTTAAAGTAAATGAACAACAGAAGAAAAAAAGTACCCCAAGAAAGATTGCATGTAACTGATGTTAGTATAACTTGCTCAAGGGTATTACACCTCAAGTAGGTAGAAGTTTCCCATTTCATATAAAATTTCCTTCGTTTCTGCTCATCAATCGCATCTTTTTGAGACAAATCGGTGAGACGCTGACGTAGAGAACTGGGAAAGGAGAGCCAAACTAAACATCTGAGCTCATCCCAATTTCCAAACAGGGATCACGTAAAAGCTGTACTCCTTCATCCGTAATTCCTCAGCCCATCTTCATGGGGACTGGAAGAGAATCTTCCTCTCTAATATTGATGAGCGGGATGCTCTTTGAAGATGCGGGAGAGAGAGGGAGAAAGAGGGAGAGAGAGAGAGGGAGAGAGAGGGGGAGAGGGAGAAAGGGAGCGAGAAAGGGAGCGAGAGAGGGGAGAAAGGGAGCGAGAGGGGGAGAGAGAGATAGAGAGAGGAAAAAAGCTATGAGAAATGAAATGGAGCGAGAGAATGAGAGAGGGAAAAAAAGAGAAGAGACAGACTGCGAGTTTGAGGAAAAAGAAAGAGATAGAGGGAGGAGAAAGAAAATGAGTGTGAGACATAACAGAAATAAATGAAAGAATGGAAGAAAAATTAGGGAACGGGTGATAGAAAGAGATAGTTCTAAGCAAAATGAGAGATTGAGAATGAGAGGGAGAGGAAGAAAGAAAAGGGCGAGTGAGTCAGCAAGAGATGAGCAAGTATTTAATAAACTACAAAGCCAGTGTCTAGGTGTCTGAGTGGCACAATGGCAGGACAAAAGGCTATATTACATTACACTGACATTGACAGACCCAGCGTGATGAAATATAGAAGAGGGGGTGAAAACGAGAGCGAAAGGGGGATTCAAAAAGCCGCCATTGACGCGTGGAATATCCTGTGAAGAAGAAACAGGACACCGCTTGATAAATAAGGGCTGATATTGGTGCAATATGGATGCTTTTTGTAATGCTCAATTTGCAGCAGACCCAATATTTTTAGGATAGAAGCTAGACTGGCAATACCTTTCCAAATTCTCTTCTCTTGGCAAATACACGCCATCTTAGCAAGTAGAAGACAGATGAAGGTGAAGTACACTGCAGCTAGCATATGTAAGAGTGCAGATTTTCATGTCAGCATTCAACCCATATACTGTAGCCTTTATAGGCCTCTGCCAGTATAATAAGTCTTTTTACAAGTTATAACTTAAGGACATTGACTATTAGCACTATATATGCAGGGTTCAAATGCCCTTCTAGCTCTCAACAGCTTATTTCTAGCCTACCTCACTTCTTGGGAGAAAACAAAAATCCCAAGAGAAAGGATAAACTGACCTTGTCCTCACAGAACCACATCTTTGACCTCATCAGGTCAAAGGGCACAGGGGTCACACTGAAAGGTTTCCTATCCAGATGGCCAGCCACTCAAGCCCTAAGGCACAAATACGGTGACCTTCTTTGGGGATCTTCCTCCAAAACAGTTGATTTAAAAAATATTCTGACTTTTCCTTCTTTATGAACTTTACCTCTTGTCAGTGACTGCATGTTGAGCTATTGGTGTTTGTCTGTCTGTCTGTCTGTCTGAGGGTGTGTTTATACACTTCCATTTTTCAGGCCAGAATGAGCCTTTTGTTACACATTTAGTTCAAAACATGGTTGCGTCCAGATTTATTTTCGTATAATCGCCTAACTAAAACGCTGATGTAAAACTCACAAAAGAGTGCATTTTGAATAGGCGTTTCTTCAAAAAACACAGTTTCTGGGGAAGCATAAACACACAACCATTTAAACATTTCTATGACATCATATAAACCAGTAGCTTGCGCAGTGAGGTTTGCAAAACCAGCTGCAGAGCCCGAATTCGCCTGGAGAAAAGAAGTATTAACAGTACCCTGTGAAACTGCGTTTTAGCTGAGCATTATATAACACTAATTCTGCCTTATCGAAGAAACTATAAACGCACCCTTACTCTGTGTGTTAATGTCTTCCTATCTCTCTTTGTCTCATCATTTTTTCTTCTATCTCTATACTGTACATCTCTAATAGAAGATTCCAAACTCTCTGTCCAAGTTCTATATCATTTCTTGACTTTGGAATGAAAATACATGTACATATGAATTGCCACACAAGGTAATTTGCCTCGGCCCATTTCACTACAAAATTGGACAATACACCCCTCCAAAATAAATCAATGGGGACTACTAGTTCTTCAGAGGCCCATTTGTAAAATGTCACGATTGATGTAGAAATGCATTACCGGTGCATAAACTGAGCAAGACATTAGAAACAGGGAAGAAAGACTCAAAAATCCATGATGGAGAAAAGAGATTACAATTCAATATCCAATCGAGGCTGGGTGATTTGGCTTGCATCCCCAATGCAAACAATGATTGGAGGACAGTAATATGTTGATAATGACGAAGCATAATACGGTTTTGATTTGGCTGCCTACAAGAAATCCATATCTGGATTGAAGTGGAAGGCGTGCAGCTTTCTGGGTGAATGGATCTATCGGACCCTAATCACATCTTAGATTTAATTGGACTTTAATAACCTGGAAGAGAGCATGGAAGCTGTCGGACATTATTCACATTTTAAATTCAAATGGATAAACCGAAAACGGCATGGAATCCGTCAGACCCTATTCACATCTTACATTTAATTGGACTTAACATGGAAAAGTCATATGGTTTGGGCAATGGCGATGCATGCAGGAGTCCCTGTACGACATGTATGAACTGACTTTGGCCAGACTGAGAATCTAAGATTTTCATTTTTTGTTTTTTCTTTACCGATTTCGATACAGTGACAGTTATGTTGAATAGTAATTCATGTGATACACTCTCCTGGCCATGAATAAATAAACAGAGATAAAAATGTATTCAATATCATTATCTCTAATTAGAAAAACAATGAACAGAAGCGACATGAAAAACATCGATTATAATAATGAGTTCCCTTGCACAGCACATCTTTTTTAATGATGCAAAGACCATCAAATCTATTTCTGTCAACAACATGCTTTGACGGCTTTATTCTTTTTTTTCTCTCTCAGAAATGACATTTCACAAACTGATCATTTAAAAAATCCTATTTACATGGATGTGACTTGATGATTAATGTTGGAAATTACGTTTTAATGGTCACATAATAGTAAGTGGGCTCTCTCTCTCTCACACACATAATTTATAATGATAAATTTGTCTTATTTTTGTTACTGAAGAAAATGTCAGGGAATTTTAAATGAACTGTTTTTGCCTGAAACCATTTTCTCCATTAAAGGATTTGAAAACACTGCCATTGGAGAGATGATACGATGAAGTATTCCTCAATCTTCAGGTCATTGACTAGAAAACAAAAATTTACAGCACCCGTAAACATAATAAAGTAAAAAAAAAAAAAAAAAAAAGAAGAAAACACTAGAAGAATAAATTTCTTTCTGACATAACATCCATACATCCAATAATCTGTCATTACAGATGCTATGTTAAGACAATTAAGTGATCAATATAAAAAGGATGGATGTACTTGAAGAAGCAGAAACTACTGCAACTATTCTGCTAACGAAAAAAAAAAAAAAGAAACCCTTCCCTATTGCAATAACTTTTTAATTTTGTTTTCATTTCAAAATTCTCCAGAGATTAAGACAGAAAATAAGAATTACCCTTACTCATAATACCAGCAGAAGCAGAAGAAACAGTTTCCTTGATTTATAAATGCATAGCAGGACATAATAATACATGAGAAATAATATACAAACGTTGACTGCTTTGAGGGGCACGGTTAAAACTATGGCCCGAGGTGAGCTTGCAACTGTGCTATGCCCCGAGATGACAGTCGAGGGGCACGAGTCAATGCCTGGTCAATAGTTTTCACCATACCGCCCGGCAGTCCGTAGTGACTTTCATGCCCGCAAATTTGACCAATCAGAGGCCTAGAATCTATACATGTGGTATATAAAATAACCTATGAAGCAAATAGCAGTGACCTTCTTCCTCCAAAGTAGTGATATCTGTCCTGGTCATTGTTTCTTAATAGCTCATTATATCGTAAGGAGTATAAATTCCTGGCACATAGATGTAACTTCAACCTCATTATGATACTAATTTCATTTCCCTTGAATGGATGGGAATTGGGGATGGGCTGGAATTTTGTGTTATTGCACCCCTCCCCCCCCCCCCCCCCCCCACCCGCCCTCTTTGTCTTTCCCCTTTTCTACCAGGACTTAGTATCCCACCAACCTCCCTCACAGATAATAATGTCCCTTTGATACAATGTGATGTCCATGTAGACTACAATGTTCCCTTGTCACGATCCTGCATGTTTAGTGATAAGCCCTGCATCCTCTTCTCAAATTGTCTGATGAGAGCCACTCAGAAGGGCATTGATGCTATGTGGAAGTATAAAACTTAATACCCTTCTGGCTCTAAAATCAACAGATGACATGAACATGAAAAGCTTGGCTGGGAGACAAGAATGCAGACAGATAAACAGAGTCATATCTCATACTTCTGACCCCCCCCCCCCCCCCTCACCCCTATCATCTATCGCATTCCTTCCCACTCCTGCTGTTGATGACAGGATGTTTTTGTTTAATACAATAACCAGTTGTATTCATACCTTAATTCCCCTTTTTATTAATTAAAAGGATTTAAAATTTAACCCCCCCCCCAAAAAAAAAAATCAAGAAGAACAATTTGTCAAATACTTTACCACAGAGTTAACAACCTTCTATCTCCAAACAAATGAATAACACATCACTGAACATGTTTTCATGTGAACTAGGCCTACATAGCCCCGGTTCGGGATGGGGGAAACACGAGCCTGCCTGGAGCCAACGAACTTAAAACGAGGAGAAATCATGATTTACAGGGATGCAAGTCTGCTAACCCCCTGGGTAATGCTCATGTACATATAAGGAGCTTGAACCTGATGATGGTATACACTGGGGGACTGGATGGAGATGAGTGAGAAAAAAAGATAGATAGGGAAAACAGGAGAGTGGAAGAAAGAGAGAGACAGAGAGATTGTATGTTTTTGTGAAAGAAAGAGAGAGAGAGACACACACACACACATACACACACACACAGAAAGTTAGAGAGAAATAAAGAGTGAAAAAAGCAGAGTGGGGAGAAGGAGAATGAGTAATAGAGTGGGAGGAGAGAGAGAGAGAGAGAGAGGGGGGGAGACAAGAGAAGAGACAGAGACAGATAACAAACAAGTAACTGACATTCAGTACATGATGAGCAATGTCTTTTTTGCTGCTTTTCAAGCAAGAAAAATATACCGGTATATGGCTCTGGGAAGTTCGATTTTGAATGCTGAGCCTCAGACACCCTCTGACTGGAGTATGTGAATATTATAATTACAACTCTTCTCTTTAAAGATAAAGTTGAGTTCTGATCATGAGACTGAATTGTAAAAGAAACTGTCTCAAAGTAATTGGAAAAAGCTGATTATATAACAATTGGTGTATGCTGTCAGGTTTTTGAATCACCAAAATAAGAAACTGACTCAATCCTGCTGAGAGTCACATACACTGCACACGGAAATGTGTATATGGGACTACACACAAATGTTTGGCCCAAACATTTCACCCATTTCTTGTCATATTTTGAATATGAGGGCATTTGAAGAGCAATCCTTTTCAGGGGACATTTCTATTATTATAACCATCCAAACTAACATAAAAAGAATGAGAAAGCTCACAAATTATTGTTTTACCTTTCCCAGAACTCAACCTTCTCTTTAATATGAAAGTAATCATCTTGCAAAGACCATTTTTGGTGCATAAGTAGCTTTATTGTATCTGGCTTCAAGGCTACCAGCTAAATGGTCTTTTATCACGTCAACTGAAAAATCAAGTTCATCAACACAGTGTGGTCAAGCCAAATCAAATGGATGCAGGCTGTTTATCAAGCCTGAAGTGACCGAGCTGCTCTAAAACATGGTCGATTTATGTGTACTGCCCTCGGTGAGATCAATAGCTGGCTTTACTCTGCATACACTAGGTTTATTGATCAGCCGTTTCTGTGCCACACAAAGTTATTAACCCACCTCCTCCTGGGAATGGGAGAAGATGGAATGGATGATGGGGGATGATTCCTAGAGGATGCCAGCTTTCTCAGAAGGATGGCGTGTTAGAGATCGCATCTTTCAATATTGTCTGCTGAAAGCAAGAATGGCTTTCACCTTCATACTTATATATATAGTTAATATACAATGCAAGTCAAGAAAAAGGAAAGCGAGATTGATCCCTAAATATTGTTGCAATCGGTACATATAAATTTTGTCAGAGATAGTCACATTGTACTCTGTTTTCTTTAATATGACACCTTGATCAATAAAATCTGACCATGATGGACAGCTGAACAGTACTAACATATTTCCTGATTCATGTCAAATTTGCCTCCACCCAAATTTTAAATGAAATGGATGGTTAACTCAATGTTGGTTGGTTGAATTAAGGAGGTACCTCCTTGGTTGAAAGGTCCCCATTCCAGTTGAATGCACTAACAAATAATAAAAGTAACTCCTGAACATCATTCGGCCCAAACTGTACAGTGTTAAGTTATTAGAAGCTACCTTATTTCAAAACTCATTTATTCTGGCCTACATAATATGAACTGTTAATGTTTTCATAACCACGTTGTTCGTAAAAATTTACTGCGATCATCTTCTAGTAATTCAAGAACCTATACAGGTAAATCTACACAACCATAGCATCTCTAGCATGCTTCTCATTGCCTATCTGTTCTGAAGGTAAGAAAGTACAGGTCCCGTCTTGTTATTCCTCTCATTATCATCACCACCCAACACATAATTTTCACACATTATTAGATTTTGAAGCGAGGAACAGGCAAGCCTTTCCTATGGCGGTCTCTTTTTAACCCATCTTAGTACATTCACACCTCCGAACAGAAAGCAGTGGGGTGCGTGGTTGGGTTCACACACCCTATATGTGCCCATACTACTGGTATACGTCTCATATGTAAGTTAGACCCCGTTCTCATCACATTTCCTAAACTGGTTTCCACTAAACCAGTTTTCAAAACCAGTTTAGAAGATCGCTTCGTTAGCATTCACATTACGCTCCCCTGAACTGGTTTCCAAAACCACTTCACCGAAAGTGATCTTGTTGCTATGGGAACACTCTTAAGTGGGGTCAAATGCTTCGCGCGGAATTTGAAACCGTTGAGCGTTACGTACATTAGCGCGGATCGTATACCGCGCGCACAATAGTACTTCCGGGTGAAGATCGGTTTCCGAAGAACGGTTGTGTCCACATTACATGTAAAACCAGTTTAACGACGAAAGCGGTCTTGAAAACCACATCGCGAGGTGGTTTTCAAAACTGGTTTCCAAGACCACTTAAGATCGCTTCTAAGACCACTTTGAGCGTTCTCATTACACCCCAAACTGGTTTCCTCTAAACTGGTTTCCACTAAACTAGTTTAAGGATGTAGATGAGAATGGGGTCATAGACATACCAGCTAATCTTAGGCTCATGTATATAAGCTGGATTGAATCATATGCCAACCATGTAAATGAATATTTTCACATGGTTCATGAAAAAAAATGCTTTACTCCTGAGACAATGACATAGTACCGATTGAACATGAAAGTGAACATTTCTTCTTTGTTAATTAAGTATGTTTCTCTAAAAGATGCATAAATTAAATAAAATACAAAATTAAAAAAGAGGCTTATTCTTCTGAAAATACATCTCTTTCTACTACATTCTGTAGGCTACACTGATGAGCAAGAAAATCACATCATGTTTGAACTACAGAGAATCAAATCGTCAATATAAGCAAGGCCGTCAAAGGCGGCAGACCCACGCCTTAACCCAATAGGTTTTGTTTTGTTGCGATTATTTTTGTAAGCAGTAGCCATTCAAAGGGGATAACAAGAGGCACATCTCCCCCCCCCCCCAAAAAAAAAAAAAAAAAAAAAAAATTGCCATAATCCAGGTCATAGCTTTGTGTGTCCCCACCCTTGAAAAAATTCTTCTGAAAAAGATATTTTATTATTGAAACATCCCTCCCCTAAAAGTAATTGATTAGACATGTCAGAGAGCGTGGCGTGATGAGAAAAAAAATGTTAGCAATTTGTATTCAGTGTTCAGTGACATGTCAGTGTGTTAGTAAATGTATTCATGTTCTATCTTTACATTGCAATTCGGGTTGTTGTTTTGTTTTCATCGGGCTTGGATAAAATAAATATGACGACAAAAGAAGTTGGATCTCGACTTCAAAATGATGTGCATGCGAGGAACAGAGCTTATTCACTCATTACTACAGTCAACCCCAGGGCACTTCGCGACAGTGCTGTGTATACGTACACAGCGATCAACCACTCACTCAGATCAACACACGCGAGTGCGATAGACACTCACGTCGAAGAAACTCACCAGATTTTCACCGAAAACAATTAAAATCACGTACTACACGTCCACCAGGATAAAATAAATCACAAAAACTTCCACAACAAAGTGGAAAGAACCGGGAAAATAAACAGAAATGCACAGAAGATAAGAAATAGAGGAGAAATTAGACGTGCTAGGCTATACGAATACCGTATACCTAGCCGCTTTCGATTTCGCATCGAGAGTACAGTTCGAGTGCAAAAAATCCCTTGTTGCTGGGATACGTTGCTTTGAATATTCATTGCAGGCTCGTACGGATTTGAAGTGAAATGGCAAATAATGGGTCTAAAAGTCTTCTAAAATTCATAAACCTGAAATAGACTTTTGGTGAGAAGAAGTAATGAATGTTTTGATTGGCCCAAATATTTCTGCATCTGCAGGCGAAGTTTGGGGTCATCAATCTTTCTAGTTTCTTTCCTGTCACTCTCTGAACTGAAGTTCCTATACTTTACTACAGGGTCAAAAGTTCAAGGTCACACAGAATGTGCAGGGGTCAACCAATCATCACCAAAATCTAATCGATTCTTTCCTGTCACTTTCTGAACATTCCCTGAAAATTTGGTGCAAATCCGTTCACCCGTTCTCTTGTTATCTTGTACACAAACAAACAAACAAACAAACAAACAAACAAACAAACAAACAAACAAACAAACAAACAAAAAAAAAAACAAACAAACATACGGAGCCCTTTACATAACCCTGCCGATTTCATCGGCGTGGGTAATAAGCACTAAAACAGGATGATATGAACGCAACTTTCATCAATACAAGGTGTTGATTACTCCAAGGTGAATCTAAGTATCCAAGTAAGCATGAAGGAGGTTTTCTTTTTCTCCCATTGTAATTCTCTGTAGGTAGATTATAAGTCGAAGCCAAGCAGGTGTTGTATTGGGTTTTCTAGAGGAAGCATTCAGACCACTGCTGATGTGCCCCAGGTGGTACTCTGTCAGCAATTGGCCCTATTCACATCGGTCAAAAAAAAAGTATATGGGGAACGGAGAGTGATTCAATCATGGAAAGCTTTAATGGAGCTATGGTAGAAAATGGTTTTAAAAAATACTAATAATCACTGCAAGGAACTCTAATTCATAAAATAAAAAATCTACATTCAGTACTCCTGCGAAAAAACGGAGAATAAATTATCATTTATGATATCATCATTTCCACTGATATCATTATTATCGCAATCCTCATTCTCAACAATTCAAAGTCAACCGATAATCCCATGTTTGTTGTTAATAATTACGCAGATAAAACATTTCCAATCTCTCTCTGTACCTTGAATACAGTACATTCAACAAACTACATCATCAAGATAGGAATTGATTAATCCTCTTATTCACCCATCCCCATTCACTATGGAAAAGGGCATCCAGACAAAACTTTTCTACATGTACATGTATAGCCTATAGAAATATATGTGATTTGATTTTCTTTACATCACCCTCTTTTAAAGTGTACCATTCACCTGAAAATATAATTTTGTGTAGAGCTAGAAAGTATAACGTCAACCTCAATATGTGGTGTTATACATGTATAGGTGAACAGTTAAGGAATATGAAGGAAATAAAGGATAACATGAAAGTGCATGCGTGGAACCGAACTCCAAGTTGGATTCGGCGCGAACCCTTATCTTGGCGAGCGCGTACAGGTACGGCGTGTAGTCTACTCATGAGTCACCTTTACGCTTATAGAGCGTGTAATTGGACTTGCAATATCTCTTTATAGAATATTTGAAGCCCATATTTTGAATATAGTGTAACGACATGGAACCTCTAACATATAGAGCAAATATTTTTTTTGTGACTGGTACCCTCTAACCCTTTCAGGACAGGAATTATTTAAAGGCTAAATTGATCACATTTTGTTCTTCAAATTGGCAACAATATTATTTTTCTTTTAGTGCTACATGGTTCTAATAAGGTGTAATGTCTTTGAAAACAATATACATGGTTAGGAATTTGTCAAAAGGTTTTAAAAATTGCCAATTTTGATAAAAAACAATGATTTTGAACCTCTCAACGTGTTGCCAAATTAAGGATTTCAAAACTTATTCTCCTTTTTTAAATTCCTGGCGTCAAACGCAGTATGGTCATGCAACAAAAATGGACACTGAGTGTGCAGAAATGTTTGCTCTTGCTACTCATGCATCTGGTATATTTTTTAGAACTCTGAATTAAAAGTTATTGAGCCAAAACACATAATGTGGTTAATTGTCTCGAAAGGGTTAAGTGCACAGATCCTATCGATGAAAAAAAAATCCATTTCATTATGAACACTACGCATGTAGAATTTCACTTAAATTGTGATTCTAGCGAGGTGCTGTATAGTCTACAATTGAAAAGGATATAGCATTCATTATGCAGAGCACAGTACCATCATATATTTTATCTTTAGATGAAATATTATAATCTGCGAGAATGGTATCATTCCTCAGCTTTCAATCACATTAGTTCTACTTCACCAACATCAGTAGAGAATAGATGAACGCTAGTCTTCTGTAACAGACCCATGTGAAATGGTACAGTACCATCATATATTTTATTTTTAGATGAATTTTATAATCTGCGAGAATGGTACCATCCCTCAGCTTTCAATCACATTAGTTCTACTTCACTGATTTCAGTAGATAATAGATAGGTGCTAGTCTGATACAACAGACCCATTGGAAATGCTGCTTAATCATAATATCCCACAGTATACATAAGAGATAATATCGTCTGTTTGGAGCCAGAAGGGTGTTAACTCATACACTTTAACACCGAATTAACGTCCTTCTGGCTTTTAACAGATGATATTATCACAAAGACCAAAGGCAAAAGAGATCAAGTCGAGGACAACATCTCATGAT
Source organism: Heliocidaris erythrogramma (assembly GCA_025617745.1). Classification (NCBI taxonomy): domain Eukaryota; kingdom Metazoa; phylum Echinodermata; class Echinoidea; order Camarodonta; family Echinometridae; genus Heliocidaris; species Heliocidaris erythrogramma. The sequence continues at coordinate 18,464,569 of CM046857.1, read as the reverse complement.
AGTGCCCAGATATTATATTCTGTTTGGATTATGTAGGAGGGTACTTTAAGGATCACACATTGAATAGCTGATGCATTAAAATTGCTTAATATTTCTTGAAAGTCTTGACAATTTGTGTTAGACATGTTAAATGCTTTACATCCATGTTACGCGACACAAAGGCATGTACTAAATATGGCATGTACCTGTGCACCAACTCTGTGGAGAAACAGTTTTTCAATATCATAAAAACCATATGCATTTTTTCTTTACAATCTATTGAATAAAAAAAAGGGGGGGGAGAGTAGCCAAACAATCAGAGCAATCAGTCAACACAGCCTACTGGTTTATTTACTCACAAATCAAGCTGTACATCATTTGTTGTTTATATCTCAACAATGAGGGCAGCATTAAACAAATCAAGACAGGTAGCACCACTCTGTCTGACCAACGTTCCATTCTCTCATCAGCAAAGATAAAAATTTGTTTTCTTACAACCATCTTATTGACGTCGTGATCTAATTTTCCTCATCTCCCTTTCCCCGGCCTTCCTTCTTTCATTTCAAGCTAGGCCAATTCTTGTCTCTCATATTTCAGATCAGCATTGTTGATGAACAAAACGTAAGAGATCATCCATTAGTATAGCATCTCCTTGATAAAGTTCCATTTTTGCTGATTGATATTCTTGCTAATATCATTAAAAGTTTAGAACTTTGGCACAGATATGATCTCCTTTACATATTGAATATCTCAAAATCCTAATTCAGTGAGCTATTCATCTATTAGATTTTGCTACTAATTATACCTTTCTGAAATTAAGTTTTAAAAAAAAGGAGTGCCAGCACCTGTTCAACTGATTATTTGGGTAAATCTTCATTCTCTTGTTCACTTCTTTTCTTAGAAATAGGTAAGTGGGACACAAAGTACAAGGCTTGTATAATGTCTATGTGTGCATGGTGTTATAATGTGTCAACTTCCAGGTACCACTTTGAACACTTTTAACGACAATGGAACCAGCCTTGCTTCCTTACAGGTTTTATACAACCAACAATGAATGAGTTAATCCCTGCTTAATCCTCTAATCTCCTCATTGAGGAGCATTAAATCATGGACTGAGAGCTTTAAAGGGACATAATATAGGTAGTAATGTATTCTATCTTGTGACATGAAGTATGCCTGTTTGTCCCTTTCGAGATGGTATATATTCTCATTTAAATTGCATAAAATTGTAATAGTTGATGATGGATAATTCATCAAGGAGCTCCAGAATTTACAGTATCTATAAACTTTGCGGTCTTTTATCAAACAGATAGCTCTACATAGGAAACCCCTCCAGAAAAAGACAGAGTTTCATTAAGATCCTGTCAGTGTTAATGCTATTATTATCCATAGCTGAACTTTTCACTCTTTCGATAGTATAATACTTCTTTTCCTCATTCTTCTAATAGCATTATCAGGTTATCATACCGCCAACAAGAACACCCACCAATAAGCAGTCACAAATGACATTATAAGTCTAGAGCAAATTTCCAATTCCACATTATGTCCGGTAAGAGCCAGAGAGGTGTTAGGTTGGTGCTGATGATATGATTTAACGCCCCTCTTGCTCTGAGCAGATAATTGTACGATGGTAAGCTCCTCGTTATTACAAAATCTGCTCCATTCATTGGACGCTTGGTACCTGCAGGTAATATTCAAAGTCGTAACTGCAAAATCACTTCTCCTAATCAACTCCACACACGGTGAGCTGTGGAAATGATGAAAAGTACAATGACAAGTCGACAACATCCACAGTTTGGGCCTTCTTTGTTTTCAACCTGGCTTCAAAGCTAACCCATCCAAGATGATGAAACAATTTGATTACCTGCATCACTGTGCCCTGTCCGCTCCATGACTTTGACCCTCTTTACGCAAGAATCATACAGGAGAAGGAACATCATTCCAAGGAACACATTGGAAAGAGAGTGGGATGGAGGGGGATGGAGGGAGGAGGAAGGGAGGGGGAGGAAGGGAGGGGGGAGGAAGGGAGGGGGGAGGAAGGGAGGGGAGGAAGGGGGAGGAAGGGAGGGAGGGAGGGGGGAGGAAGGGAGGGAGGGAGGGAGGGAGGGGGAGGAAGGGAGGGAGGGAGGGGGGAGGAAGGGAGGGAGGGAGGAGGGAGGGAGGGAGGGGGAGGAAGGGAGGGAGGGAGGAGGGAGGGAGGGAGGAGGGAGGGGGGAGGAAGGGAGGGAGGGAGGGGGAGGAAGGGAGGGGGAGGAAGGGAGGGAGGGGGGAGGAAGGGAGGGAGGGAGGGGAGGAAGGGAGGGAGGGAGGGGGAGGGAGGGAGGGAGGGAGGGGGAAGGGAGGGAGGGAGGGGGAGGAAGGGAGGGAGGGAGGGGGAGGAAGGGAGGGAGGGAGGGGGGAGGAAGGGAGGGGGAGGAAGGGAGGGAGGGGGGGGGGGGGGGAGAAAAGGTAGGGAAGAATGAATAGTGAGAGGGAGGGGTAGGGAGAAGGTTCTCCCCCCCCAAAAAAAAAGGCTATCATATGAAGGATACCAATCATAACAAGGATATTATTAAATTTCACTGAAACCAGAACAATCAACAGCAAAAAAGGGCTTTATAAAGGAAATGCTACATGAAAAAGTATGGACCATGCTCAAATTACAACAACATTGGAAATTTGGGGCCTGTTGCCGGACGTTTCACTTCATAGATATATTGCATTGAAATGCAATTTTATAACACGTGTTTCAATAAAGATGTCGGTGAACAAATACCGTACACTTTCTTGTAACAGGTCCATGTTCAGGATATGAACATTGCACTTTGTGCTCTCCTACATTATTGCTCAAGAACATCCTTGTTGTTTATGAAGATAATCTTTTAAGCAGACATTTATACTAATAGAAGGTAATTGCCAATTTAGAGATAATGAAAACAGCTCCCTCTTATGTTCTAAACGCACAATGACCACCCCCCCCCCCCCCCCTTTCCAATGTCTTTGCATCAGTGGCTCAAAAGATGAGTCACAGGCATTTGTCACAGCCACATGACAGGAGAGGGGGGAGGGTTATGACTCTAGACTCCCTCCAAGCCCTTGAGGTTTAGGTAACAGACCCTGCATGAATATCAATGACAGGGACATACATGTACTACAGGAGAAGAAATGGTCACTAGATTCCAGTCTTAGCAACTGAAACAAACATGATATTTCTAGTACATGCTCCATTTATTTCATGCAGTCTTCTCATGTTACACCATGATTTAACCAGGAAATATGTCTGTATCTAACAGGAAATGACCACTCAATTTATTGATTACATGCTACAACATAATTATTAAAGAGAAGGTGTTGAGTTCTGGGAAAAATGAAAATAATATGTGAGCTTTCTCATTCTATTTATGCACCAGTTTGGAAGAACATCATGGTAGAAATGTATCCTGAAAAATATTGCTTCTGAAATGGCCTCATATTTAAAATATGACAATAAATAGCTGAAGTATTCGAGCTGGACATTCATGCTACATGTGTGTGCAGTCCCATACACCCATTTCTGTGTGTAGTGCATATGCTTTTCAGCGAGGAGATTGGGTCAATTTCTAATCAGTTTGATGGTTCCAAAACCTCACAGTATACACCAATTCTTATGTAGACATGATCAACCTTTCCCAATTGCTTTGAGACAGTTCAAACACAATGTAATCGTATGGCCAGAACTCAACTTTATCTTTAATGCATTCTATAATTTTTATTTGCTGCAACCCTAATATATGGTACATGTTTTATTTTTAAATAACAATATCTTTTTAACTATATGAGAGTCCAGTCTTACTCCATAGTCAGTACTCAGTAGGCCTACAATCAATTTGAATCATATTGGCATGAGAACCATAAGGATTCATCTGGAAATTTCTTTTTAATTAATGAATGAACTCCTTTAAGGCAACCAGTCTATGAAATTCAATACTAGACCTTCATATGCATGTCTTAAATGATAATTTAAGGGAGATTCCCTTTAAAAGTTATTAAAGTTTAGCAGATCCACATGCATTGCAGCCAAAGCCAGAATAATTTATGGTCATTTTTCTCAAAATTCACTTTCCCTGCTAGAACTTATCATTACTATTGAATCTCTACAGGACTTGATTTTCAACCAATCAGGATCGCCTATTTTGGACTTGCGTTTAATTGCAACTCTTTATGCAAGAGGGCCCTGTTATCGAAGGCTTCATATCGTCTGTTTGGAGCCAGAAGGGCCTTAAAGGGAGCGACAAGTCGCAATCTACGGGCGGTTTTACAGTTGGCTACTCCTTTCTCTGGATCAAAGTTCAAAGCGACTTCAATTTATCGCGCGCAGCTAATAAAAGTTCGCACATTGACCCAAATTTGAGTAAACAAGATCGCGCGTTCTTTATTCCAGTATTTGAATCTCATTGGTCGGTTACATATGTAGGGATTCGAGTTAACGATCACGCGAGGAATTCGGCAATAACATTCCTTCGGTAGCGCACGATTGGACCTGATTGTATCCGAATTTCCCCGAGTCAGGCCAACTGGTCAGGCCCATGGATTACGACTTGCCACTCCCTTCAACTCTGTACAAACGATGGGACTCAGCGCCCTTCTGGCTCCAAACAGACGTTATGTGTTCATGTAGGACAGAAAGGGTTGGCCATCCTGACGTACAAATGCCATGAAAGTTCAAGAGATCTCGAGCAAACAGGCAGAAGACGAGACCAAGAATTCTACTCAGTGATTGGATGAGGGAAGATTAAGCGATCATGATCTGTACTATAGATTAGAGATACAGACCTTTTAATTCAAACCTCACCAATAACATTGTGTTCCAAAATTATAATTCATAAGAATAAAATACAGTAAAAACTAAAAATGTAAGCTTTCCATCTCATAAGCTTCTCTATCATACTACTTTGGAGCAAGTGAAAAAAGGGTACATAGGAGCAAAGAGCGTATTACCAATGGAAAATCAAGAAGAGCTCTAGAAAAATGAAACAAAGTATCAAAAAAGCCAGAATGAAATCTTACTTTTGAAGAGCAATATTAACTAAAAAAACTTGAGTGAGCAAAAAAGTCATTTTTACACTGAGTAGAAGAGTAGAACTTATAAAAATGTTGGAATATTCCGGGATTTCAATATTTGTATCAAATGGGGATGACGAGCTCTGCCTTGTAATCAATTGAACCAGTGTGAAATTGTGATTCAAAATGCATCAGTAATGTTTAATTCTACATTTCACACAAAACATGAATATCATGGGTCGTATAGAACGTAGATGCATGAATTACCTGTATTTACTGAATGATTTAAAGAAACGGGTCTCATGATAGAGACTAACCATTGACTTGTATTTTCTCATAACGGGCAGTAAGCGTATTTTCAGAGATGGAGACGGGCTGATTTGTGAGGATGATGTCTTTCCAGTCAGCTGAACCTCTTTCAAAGGTCTTAGTAAGTAATGGGTTTGGCAGAGGCCTAAGGAAGGGACGCCATCAGGTGAGCAGAAAATAAAAAGAACATCATGGAAATTTGAAACGACGTTACAAGTTGATCTAGAAGCACGAGCTTTTCTAACAAAAAAGCAACGAACACTTAAAAGAAAAAATATGCCATTGAAGTAAGTAACAACTTAAAGACACAGACTTTTGTGTCTCAAGAAGTTTGAAAAAGTTGGAGCAACATTTGCAGACAAAGCACTACAGTAGATGCGTAATTTCAATTTCAAGAGGAAAGAGAACAAACTAAGTATTGAAGATGCCTTAGGACAACAAAATAAGTATCAAGTTTGTACTTGCAAGAAAAGGAAATCTCAGCTTTTTACGTAAAAATCGTTGACGTAGAGCTATGAATAGAATGTTTTTGTATGTGTTTCACTATGTGGATTTTTTATAGAAAATCTTATCAGGAAAGTGGAATTTGACATTCAAAGGCTTGTCGTATTCACACAGATTGCGTCAGAGCTCCATTTCATCACAATGGTTTTCAAAGACACCCGAGGCAAACAGGTATGCGGTTACCAAGAATTATCGTAGCTGCAGAAAGGCAAATTCTTATTCTTCTTATTTTCACTTCATATACAAGAGACAAAAGAAAGATAAATGCCAAGAGACATAATACTGAGCCTGTAAGCCCAGTATGTTTATGAAATCCGCACAAAAAATATTGCTCTGCATCAATCAGTACAAATTGAAGGGAGAGCATTTCGACTCCAGCGGTATAAAAAGTGCATTAGCAGAGAAAAAGGGGATTGTCTGGAGTAGAGAGAGGGAGAGAGAGGGAGAGAGAAGAGAGAGGGAGAGAGAAGAGAGAAGGAGAGAGAAGAGAGAAGAGAGAGGGAGAGAGAAAAGAGAGAGGGAGAGAGAGGGAGAGAGAAGAGAGAGAGAGGGAGAGAGAAGAGAGAGAGAGAGAGAGAAAGAGAGCAAGAGAGAGTAGCAACATCTCATCAGTCTAATGCACTGTTTATGTTTCCATCATCTTATCTCTTGCTATCTATCTATATCTACCTCTCATCAAGACCAATTTTTCTTGATCATCTTCCATACTCTCCCTATTTAGTCAATTTTTGTCTTCTTTTGCACTAATAACTATTATAACTATAAAAAATAAAACAATTATTTAATATTTGGAATATGTGGGCTCTGAATTCAATACTGATCATGCTGCTGTATTATGCCAATTATTCAGGAATATTTACCTATTGCCTTAAAAATGAAGAGAATTATTTATTGAATCTTGATAATGATGGTTTAGGTCCGAGATGGGTGGTTGCAAATGGTTCACTTTCATGACACAGAAATACTCGGAATGCATCCCGTATTAATTTTTGTGTTTTATCTTTTTATATCTCTTCCAATTAAAGCTCGTGGCCGATTTCCAACAAAGTCGAATCGGTAATACAGTTTGCCAAGTCCCATCATAAAAGCTGCCTACACAGATGCCTTTCTCATATTCTGCATATGGACATACAGCCCACCATACACAAACTCCTCATATTATCAGACTCCTGCAAACGAATATACCATCACCCAACTCTCTCCATACTTCTTGTATATCATGATCTTTTCCTGTGCCATCAATGCTTTTCAATATCTAATTGCTTCAAATGGAAAAAAAAAGTCATTGTATGACTTCTTCTTCATACCATATTAGTTACCCAACCAAACTTTGGCATCTACTGTATGGCAACTCTCCCATGTCCAAGCAGTATCTTAGTAATCTATAAAGGCCATTGCTTATTTCATGGTAAGCGCATTATCCCACTACTATACCTATATAGCATACTAAGAATGACTCATGCGTCGACTCTGCCATCCAAGCTTGGGTTGATTTATGCCGAAGTGAGAGCATCCAGACACCTTCTTCCATATTCTGTGGAAAGCCTCACAGTTTAACCCTTTGTCTGCTAAAATATGAATTTATGACCTGTTCAATGCATCCACTATACCAGATGATATATTACTTTTTCTACCTTTCCTCTCTCAAAATCATTTCAACGTGTGCTTGTCTATCGTTTTGGACCCTCGCCTAGAACGTGATGTTATTCTTGAGGTTTGCTTCTATTCTTGTTCGATTTCTGTACCCGAGTGACTATGAGTGAAAACGATGCCAGGGTTTATGCTAAAATAGCACTGGATTGATTATAGAGCATGAAGTCTTACGATAGTTACCCAGAAATGACGATGACAACACTTGTAAACAAGTGAAAGGCAAAAAATAGCAACTTGAAGGTGGAGGTACATGTAACTAAGCAACATGTAGATAACAGTCTTTCTCAAATGCACTTAATAATTCTGGATCTCAATAACAGAACCAACCCTCATAAAATGCGTTTACAGAATGAATTCTAAAAGTTAATTTGAAATATCAACACAGCATCAAACTTTATCTTTTCATTCATTTCACTTAGATGCACTTATTCATTCTATCTAATACTTGGCTCTTGCTTATTTTCAAAGAAAATAATTTAAAAGAAGGAGGGCATGACCCTTTATTTATACATGTATTCCTTGCTTTCACCACACATATTCCACCTTGAAATATTTTGTGTATTCTTATCATTTTCCCTTTCAAGTAATCAATGTTTCTCACCAACAGAAAAAAAAATACATGACGAAAGGCATAATTCATCAGATATTCACTTCATTTTTTAGATTCTTACCTATATGGTTGAATGAGGAGTTCCACACACGTCAGGAGGTATTACCAAGCAGATGTGAGTGAGATGCACACAGGAAAAGGAATGGAATAGAAGAAGGGTAGGAGAGAAAAATACAAAATACAATATTGTGATTGATTGAAATAAAATGTACAAAATTTGTGATTTCATATATTGGTAATCGGCACTGTCATAATTTAACTTTGTCTCTTTATCATTAAACCAGATGTTATTGAACTTAGGTCCAATTAAATCAGTTTATACCTTTAACAGTTATATCAGAATCCTATAGTAAACACAATGAGTGTGAATGCAGTATGAACTTGTACTTATGACCGTTTGATGAAACGATGCCCTGATGTTTGATAGTTATGTTTTAAACACAACATTTTACCCTTGTTATTGAACTTAGGTCCAATTAAATCAGTTTATACCTTTAACAGCAGTTCATTTAAAATAAATTTAAGCATTAGCAAAATCAAATATAACATGAAACTATGGTTTGTGTATAGGGGTGCATTACAGATGTAATTGAACCTCAAAATGATCATTATATATATGTTTGGGACTGGTCAACATGAATGAGAATGTTCCTCTTTGCTAATGAACAAGGGTAAAATGTTGTGTTTAAAACATAACTATCAAACATCAGGGCATCGTTTCATCAAACGGTCATAAGTACAAGTTCGCCGTCATCCCATTGAAATGCGTGTATTAAAATTAACATGCATTTCAATGGGATGTCGGTGAACTTGTAGTTATGACCATTTGATGAAACGCTGCCCAAGAAGTTTTTTAACACATGTCTAGTGATACATTTCTACCTGTGAATTGTGAATAGCACTGCATACCAGCATGACAGTTTCCCATTAAAAGTGCTGGTCTTTTCATGGCAGATTAGTACAGCAAATCTATTGTTGGGTAATTTGTTGTTGAATAGATCTCACAAACTAATTATACAAGATTAGGGGATTAAGGTATAGGATTAGGGATAATCCTCCCTGATGGTAACTGTCCAAACACCTCTCACAATAACCAGCCCTTCTCCAGTAGCGTACAAAAGGCTGTTAGGCATGACAAAGGGCAGTTATCTGGGTGTAATTTATACTCACATCTAAAGTGAGGCCTATTGTGTACCTAAATTGCTTGGATTTGCTCCTCCTTTGTAGTGTGTGTGTTTTTCTGTTTATAAAGCATTATTTACAGGGTGTATCAAATATGAGTTGAATAGAAGTCAATACCTTATTGACACAACACAGAGCGCTGTCACATAAGGCATTTTGTCACTTGTATTATCACAGCAGGAGTATTGTCCACCATACCACAATAAGTGTTATAAATAAACGTGAAGGGGAAGATTTCACACAGGTATCATGCAGAATGCATAATGTAAATCCAGGAAAAATTAACAACACAAAACTATCATGCACGTCATAATTGCTTTGTGATTTCCCAAAATTAAAGGGCAATCCAGCCTTGGTAATAAGTTGATTTGTGTGAAAGCAGAAAAATAAGAAAAACAGGATGGTGAAATTTTGAAAGAAATCGGACAAGGAATAAGAAAGTTATGGATGTTTGAAAAATGAGATCACTACATCTATGAGAATCTCAAATTGGCAATTTGGTGAGTCGATTGTGACATACTTGTGGACAACTCTCCCATTTGTCGTACACAAATTTATCATTAATTTGCGGTTTTCTCCGAAGCACCTTTACCCTCGGGCAGTACTCAAAATATATTGGAGATAGCATAGCATATTGTTATAGGTCCTCATGAAAGAAATAGATCCTACTAATTAAAACATTTTGAAAAAAGTGACATTTTAGTCATTTTATGTCTTGGAGCGAATGGAGGAGTTGTCCACAGCTACATCACAGTGACATTACCTATCTGGCCAATTTGAAATTCCCATATGTATAATGATTACAACTTTCAAAAATTCATAACTTTCCTATTGCTTGTCCGATTTCGTTTAAACTTTCACCAAACTGCTTCTCTGATTTTTCCTCTTTCTTTCAAAGCAACTTGCTATTAAGGTTGGATTTCCCTAAATTAAGTAACATGATTCACTTATTTTGCAGCATTAACCTTTTGTGAATCTTGATAACTAACAAGTTTCACAAAAGTTTCTGGTTTTATAGGGAAACACATGGACAGAAAATTAGCCCTGCTACTAATTATTCTCAAACATTATTAATATATTGGCCACATTCCTCATGAAAGTATATATGAAAGTATTTATGGAAAGTAGGTACAGCACAATTGTTATTCTTGTAACATGTGTAAGCCTACTTATTATCAAACTGTACTTTTGTTCACTAGACAATGTCCCATTCCAAAGTCGTATTTGTACGAAAAAGTGGACTGTAAAACCTGAAAATTTCGCGAGTGGTTCAGATTCGCAAAAGTTTCACGCTGCGAAATCACAGAATCATAATTGACATAACACTGATTTTTTACAAATCGTGAAACAAATTGTGAAATTTCCTTGCTGTGGAAATGACTGTTGTTTACAATTTGTGAAAGTTTCATGTTGGGAACGTTGCTTGCCTAGTACCTCCTTGGTTTGACCAGGGAAGTGTTGGTTTGACAGTACTTTGCAGGAAATCAGAAGTACGGGTATGTGTACTTCTTGTAGAACTGGAGGGGGCATGGTAAATGAAAGGAGAGGAATAGATGAAGAGAATAGAGGATCTAGGAATAGATGAAGAGAATAGATGAATAGATGGGAAGAGAGAGAGAGAGGGAGATGGTTTGGTCATGGACCCATGGTTTGGGGATGTGACCAATAAAAGGTCAATGTTTGCAAGGCTGGTCCTGTCAAACACACTCAATTCCCTCTAGTTCACTGCCAAATTGAAAACAGACCATGAAGCAGGGGGTTTGATCAAACTTAGCATGGATGATGGGAGACTATCACGTTACCATGGTAACATGAATTCGTCACAGACACAGTGAGATGTCAAGGCTTCAGGATTATTATAAAAAGATCAGAAGATTGCAAGCGTTCAGCAGTTATATCCCTCCCCCAATGCGCCCTCCAAATACACCCTCTGTAAATAAAACTAGAATTTTAAATACGACCAAAAAAAATCAATATGGCAAGCTATCCAAATCTATTCATTCAAATCTTACAGTACATGACAAATGATGAAGGAAATCTAAATAATGATAATACTAAAGTGTATTTCTATAGTGCATATCACCACAATGCAGTCCCTATGCACTTTTAAGAAAATAGAAAGAAAAAGAAATCTATTGTCAAATGATTAATTAAACATGAATAATTTTTTGGTCATCTACGAAGCAAGCACATGTAGACATAAAAATATATTCCGCAAAGAAAATGCACTGAAAAACCACAACAGAATAATTGCAATGCAGTCATAAACATGATTAACTGCAAGAATATTAAAGATCAAGTCTCGCATTACACAGAATTACTAGGATTCTATCAAAGCCAGGTCTAATTCATCAAACGAATAGAAAAGCATAAAAATAACTGCTGAATTGATGAGTCACTTTGCAGTCAAATTGCCATTCTCAAAGACAGTCTTAATGCAATATAAATGGAGGCATGGAGCGCATCCTTTTTTGTCCGACAAAGCTCATCTTCTTTACGTCACTTGAATTAAAATCCACTGAAGGTAGAATGGGTCTTTGGATAACAGATCGCGCTGCCAATTCTCCTCCGACGGTGCCAGTAATGCAGAAATAAATTGACAAAACGAGAGCCATCTCTGCGTAGGCTCTTGACAGCCGTGTCGGCTCTTATCTCGTTAACCGATGTGAACGACTTCTTGCATTTATGGTGACTGAATCGAGGAGGAATGGAAGGGGGTTAGAGGAATGTGGATTTAGGAGAAAAAAATTCACATTTAGTACAATTAATCAATTGTTCATGTTATAGGTTGAACAAGACAGGATTATTTACAGAAATGTAAACTCTGGAATGAGGGATGAATGCACTTTTTTGATTAAATCCTCAAGCATTAATATCGCAGAATTAGCTTTCCACATTTTTGACAAGTTGCTGCCGCAGAAGTAGGATGTGTTCCATGCACATCCAAGCAGCACAGTGTCTCCTTTCAGTAACACATTTGCATTATCTTTCGGTTCACAATGCTAGGTATTACACTTTACACATGAGCAGAGAGAGCAAAAATCACTGAAAATGTTAGGTCTATTTCTAAAGCAGTGCATTGAGCTGTTCACAAATAAGAGCGATTAACCGTAAGTTAACTAATCCTTAAAGTCTCTGAATCGGCAATGCAGTGCAAAGTATATAATCACTTTTTTTGAGCACAAATTGGCACTTTTCCATTAAATTTTGCGATTTACATTCATTTAATGACACTTTTATTTTTTCAAGCTATGTAGGAATGGAAAATAATAATAATTAGTATCAATTAGAGGAATATAAGCTGATCAATTTAGACCGTAAGACAATTCTGAACTGCTGTGGTAAAGGTGATACATACAGGGTAACGTCGCTAGTCATGAGGACCGCTATTCATAAGGACCGCTATTCATAAGGACTACTTATTCATAAGGACTGTTATCCATAACACGTGACTAAATGAATAGCAGTTTTGTATGAATAGCGGTCTTCATGAATAGCGAGCAAACCACAGACAAATTATCTCGCTATTCATAAGGACTTCCATTCATAAGGACCACTATTCATAACTATTCATAAGGACCGCTATTCATAACGCGTGTTAAATGAATAGCGGTCCTCATGAATAGCGAGCGGACCCCCTACACACATTGTTTTCAGTGATTCAGAAATGCCTTCATGAAATATTGTCAGAAATTATGGAGGCTTAAAAGTGGCTATCAAAAAAAATTACTGGTAATTTATTCAAAGTAAATTTATCGTAATTTCTACATATTCTTTAGTTTCCTGAGATAAACATCACCAACAGAATACAACAGCTTTTATCTAAAGTTCTTGCTTTCATCTCCAAGCACGATTTCTAAGAAAATTCAAACCATATTTTCCTGTCGAACAGACCAGCTTGTTTATGATAAAGCATTCAAATTGACAAATGTTTGCATAGTGATGACATTGATGTTTTCACATTTCAAGTTATTATATTTCTATAGTGGAAACTGAAAATATAGATTACATTTTAACATTGTTAATTTGTTGTTAGTTTCGGACAAACAGCGAAGCTTGTGCTAACAAGCAAACATGTACTATATGCAATTTTCATTTTCACACTATTAGTATTGAACTACAATAATCAGTACAGTTGAATGGTATAATTTGTAACAAGGCACACAATGAAGATGTATGCATGAATATTGAATGCACTGCCCCAAAAAGCGAAATCGGTCCATTATCCATAATCATTGAAATGTCATGAACATAATCTGCCAATTCACATAATCAGATGCTAATTGTCTATTTGCTTTGCAAACAATACCTGGCAGACTCATCAATTGACTGCTAATGGGACATGCTTGTCCATGCAAAATGGACAATATGTAAGAGTTAACCTTATACTTTTAATAACAGGTCGCACAGAAATTTCATTTCTCTTACCCTTTTTTAGGAGCGAGCACTTGGAAATCATCGTAAACAAATAAATTCATGAACATAGAAATATAGACTTAAAGTATGTATGATGAACCAATGAAAACATACAGAGTAGCAGTGAACAATTAAGCTCTGGGAAGCATTAAAAGACCTCCATACCACAATTCAAACTGTTCCTTTATCAGCATATTCGTTTACTATTTTATTCAAATAAATTTGAATAAATATGGATTTTCAGAATTGGCAGGCTCAGCACGATCCAAGCCCCATGAAAGCAGAGCCCAAATATTTTGCTGTCTTGATGGGAAGGGTTACATATTTCTTTAGAGAGAGGTATGGGGACTTTGAGGTGAATTATTAGCTACTTTTAGACATGTAATAAGCAGTCAAACTAAAAATTCATGAAGAACAACATCAGTACATCTCATTTCTTCTACCCCATCCCCCCTCCCCTCCCTCTCTCACCTTCTGATTCCCTCATCCTTACCCTCCCTCTCCCTCCTACCTCCACATTCTTCCTCATACATTTTTATTTCTCTCTCCGCTTCATCACATGTCAATACGGCAATCATTCCGCCAGCTTCCATTTCAGATCACATTTAACCATACCCCTCCTCCCAATTAACTTTATTGGATATTATCATTTCCATTTGCTTTCATATGATTGCTTTCTTTCTTTCAAGTCTTTCCAACATGCAGGGCTTTTAAACAAATTAATCTCATCTTTTGAACTCTGCCTTCCAGCTCAGCAGTGTGGGAAACTATATTCAAAATGGTCTGTAAAGAACTAGAAGGGCGTAAACTCACCATTTTTACTTACAGTTAACCCCCTTTTGGCTGTCAGCAAACATAATGAAATTGGTGGTTTAGGAACTATCCTCTTTTTTTCCTGTTCATAAACCAGTATTTTCTTTTGAACTCTGCCTTCAAGATCATCAATATATGGAAAATTATATTCCAAAGAATTTGATGGTTCTCCTCTTTCTTTCTCACATCCATGCTTAAAGAAAGGAAAGTAAATAATGCTTTCAATCGAAACACTTCCAAGACTCTTCCCTTTTATGTTTTCCGCTAATCCGATTTGACTATCAAATCTACCTCCATGGATTGATATTGCTAGAGATCTTCTGCAATATTCATGTGTTCTGATCAGTTCAATGTGTTTGAAAAGAAAAAGTGAGAGAAGCTCTCTACAATAAGCAATTAAATTGCGTACGGACATTTTGAAATAGATGAAATTCATCAACGATTTAATATTTCACCCATTCATCGGGAAAGTAATAACATTACCATGAAAATGCAATATGCATGAATGCATCTACAGTGTACATAAATATAGAAAATGTGTGTCAGATTAAAAATGACTAAATTAATATGATATACAGCTTTTTCACACGAGGGTAAAATTCATTGTATGGAAAGCTTATTAGTTTAAATCTGATTAACTAATCAGCTCTAAAGCAAATTTTCCCTGTGCGAACATCGAGCTATACGATGTTTGGACAGATACGAACTCGCGATCTGAAAACCGGTCAGAGCAGCCTACGGATACGAAGTTCGTATAGAGGAGGCAAGAGATTTTGTGTGTGAACGGATATACGTCTTTAACTGGGCGGAGCTAAGACCGGGCGCGTGATTTGATTGACATGACCTGCTATTATTATGCGCAATGGCCCTTCTGCGCATTTAATCAGCAGTGAATCTCTAACGATCACACCGAAATTTTCTGTGTGTGAATGCTATCATATTTACTTTAATGCTGCTTTGTTTAAAGCTCTTTAAACTAATCAGCTTTAAATAACTGAATTTTACTCCTGTGTGAAAGCGAGGATAGACCAACAGACATAACCTGAAAATCTACTACTGTCATCTCTTAGTTAAAAAAACAAACTATGCAAGCTCTCTGCCTAAATTCAACAACAAAAAATCAGATGCTGATCAACTGACATAGCTCAATGATGACGAACAGTAAACTGATCATGGACATCACATTTTTTCCAGTGATTTTTGGTAGTCATATGAGCATTGTCTAAACCAACCTTTTGGGGTTAAGTAACATACATGCAATGTACTCCCATAGCGTGGCTCCAGTGTCATTGACGGGGCATACCGAAACCATTGTTTATTCTCCTACAAAGTAGACAAATGGTTTAACTGAGAGAGAAAGAGAAAAATAAAGATGTAGGGCCTATCCTAGAATTATAAAATTTAAATTTACAGTTCCAAGACACACATCCAAGACCAACTAATCATCCTATCTCCAAGACCCCATACCCCTCTCTAACGAAAACACAGTAACCCATCCCCATTCTTTCACTGCTATCTCATCAAGATAGCGAAATAGTTGGGCTTTGGTTTGATGAGGCTGGGGTCGGGCTGAGCCTGCCTGCTGTGCCAGGTATTCCAACTATGTGAAATTGACATGCCTCCTCTATGATTCAAGGGGATTGGGACCGAAATTGACGACACAGAAATGTGGTTTCAATCCCGGACTGCTGAATTTATACCCGTGTTAGTTTCCCTAACCAAGATATACAGTACATGAAGCTGCAGAGTAATGTTATCTATGACCTATTCATTGTAATCTTTCTTGACATATCCCTACATAAACAGCATTATCATGGGGAAAGTGTGAAAGAAAAAGAATAGACCTACAGAAAGAGATTAACCATGTGAACAGACTAAGCATCACATTTTGCCAGTAGGCCTACATGTCACACCAGCTAACAAAGATAGTTTGACATTTGGATGACCTATATACACTTTTCTGTGTAGGAGTGGTCCTGATGTCATATGCATCTGTGTTAGATACATGAATAACTTCAATAACTTAATGATATCTGAGATTCTAAATGTGTACTCTGTCTAAATAATCTAGTTCTTGGATACGACCTACTTATATTTTCAGATCTTTTCAAAGATACTTGAGAAAATTATTTATGTCAGAACAGTTAAATTTTTTAAAAAGTGTAACATCTTTTCGCATTTTCAGTTTGGGTTTCGAGAAAAACACACCACGTCACATGCCTTGCTGCACTTTATTGATAAGATCTCGCAAGCCATAGATAAGAAGATGCACACAATTGGTATATTTCTCGATTATTCCAAGGCTTTTGATACGGTCGATCATAAAATTTTACTTGGCAAATTAGCACATTATGGTATCAGGGGGACAGCGCTGGACTGGTTCAAGAGTTATTTAGCTGAAAGAACACAATTTGTTTCTTTGAACGGTTTTGACTCGGGGCTACGGAATGTCACATGTGGCGTTCCTCAGGGATCACTTCTTGGCCCTCTCTTGTTTATTATATATATTAATGATTTCCACTTCTCGTCTGATATATTGTCTTTCATTTTATTTGCTGATGATTCTAGTTTGCACTACTCGCATAAGAATCCTCAGACTCTTTTAGAAACAGTCAATTCAGAGCTATGTAAAATAACCATGTGGATTCAAGCAAATAAATTGTCGTTAAACCTACAAAAGACAAACTTCATGCTTTTCAGTAACAAAATTAAAGTGCTTCCAGGAAATGTAACTTTCAATAATGCTTTAGTCGATAGAGTAACATCAACAAAATTCCTTGGCCTATACATTGATGAGCAACTAAGTTGGAAAGTACATATCAATCATCTTTGTAAAGTGTTATCTAAAAATACCGGTGTCATTCATAAACTGAAATCTTCATTTCCTCAGGACATTCTTCTTATTATGTATTCAACATTAATCCTTCCTTATCTCAATTACGGTGTCCTTGCATGGGGTAATTCACTTAAAACTCATCTTGAAAAGATATATTTGATTCAAAAAAGAGCGTTGAGGATTATTTGTAATGTAAATTTTCGTGAGCATACTAACCCACTTTTTCATAGCCATAGGATCTTAAAATTGGAAGATATTTATCATTTCCAACTTGGGACTCTCATGTTTGACTTGAATGCTGATGTTCTGCCACTGGCTCTGGCCAGTATATTTAGAACAAATAGCCAAGTTCATCACCATGCTACACGAAATGCTTCTGCATATCATCTGCCCCATGTAAGGACAACGTTTACTTTTAATACACTGTTCTGCACTGGTCCTAGATTCTGGAACTCCCTTGACGCTAACATTAAGCACTCTGTTAGCCAATCTGTATTTAAGCATAAACTTAAGGGTTATCTTTTAAATAATTACCATGACTCATAGGGTACGGTTGTAACATTTAAATGTAATTTTTTTTTTTTTTCTTGTCCACATATTGCAGTTGTCAGCCTTTAATCCCTCTGTTTCTTGTTTTTGTCGTGTGGTGTACCCGTCAGTTTTCTGTATCCTTTCCTTCTTGAATGTATCTTTCCCCCTTCTCTTTTTTCCCTCTCATACTATCTCGTCTTGTTATGTAAAGCCCTCCCTTATACCCTCACCTCATGTATATACTGTATATATTTTTGACTTATTTTACAACTTGTATTTACCCTCTGTTTTTTACTTACCTAGAATAGGAATTAATTAAGTACAATTAATCTTTTGCTATGTAACTACTTTGTAATACCTGTGCTGAGGAGACCTTACTACTACAAGCTTTGCTTTTTACCAAGGTCTCCTCGTCTTTCTTTACTTGTGTATCTTTTTGAAAAATTCTGTATCACAAATTGTTGTGTTTCTATGTACCTATAAAGGCAATGTATTTATGTAAAATGTTAAAGAAAGATGAATAAATAAACTAAACTAAACTAAACTAAACTAAATCTGTACTGTCAATCAGTACATCACTTTAGCAAATGTTTGATGTGATTAAGGTATTCCAGGAATCTTGATAACTTTGGACCTACAAATCAGACATATCAAATCAAACAGAACACACAAACAAAAATCCAAAATATAAACAAGAGAAAAGAATAGAAACAAATCATAACGAAATAAAATTTCACACAACACATGAGATTATCACGTGTATTATGTGTGCAATATTACAGAAAATAGAATATCAGTCTACATGTGGGGTGAAATCTTCTCATGTAAATAGCCCTATTGATTGCAATGGGGACTAATATTTCACACCAAATCTATTATGATATGATCTGCTCAGAGCCATAAAGGCATTGAGACTGTGAAAAGAGATGAGTTAAAGGGATTCACTACCAGGCGGCCGCAGGGAAAGTCAGGATTGCGTAAGCCCCATTCACTTGTACACAAAGTATGTGCGAGGAACGCATCCGTTGGACTACTGGGATTACATTTCGGAATACACTCAGGCGGAGCATGTTGTGCGGCGACCAGTCTGTCCCCCGCAACGGCATGATCACGTAACGATCACGGTGCCCTCTCGCGGCATAAAAACGTCCACAATCTGCGGTTGAGTATCCCTTTAATGCCCTTCTGGCTCTCAGCAGACGATATGCAGTAAATTCATATTTCTGTACATGAAGGTGACATATCTAACGTAGAATACTAAGATCATCTGCAGTGCTAAAATGACATACATGCAGAGATGACATACAGATGGCAGAAGAGATTATCGTTTTGATAGCGACACCTTATGTCCTTGTACTTTTTCAACAGTCTACAATGAGAAATAACAATGCCAACGGGCGAAAAAGATGAAAAACACTTGTGCTAAGTATGACTGCCCTCGCTTGCCTCGGAGCTTACATCCTGGGGCATTTCCTTCCTCCTGTCTTGTACAAACACAGCACAAAAAGTTGTACACCTTAAAAAAACCATTTACATGTGCACATTAGGTACCTCCATCAGCTCAAGTTGGGTACAATTGCGATATTCTAGCCTGATCAGCGCTACTCGAGAAAAAGTTTGAAAAAGGCATGTCTCCATGAGTCCGAGTGGGACGATTCTCGTTCAAGCTTGGAATTTTAGCTCAAGCTACGGAGGATGCGCACTTTTGTCGGCATGATCCTTAGTAAAAGGTATCGTGAATAAATTAACCGAGTCATAACCCGAGCACGTCTTCACCTGCGAATTAGCAGGTTAATTCAAATAGCACGCTATTAAAAAAAAAAAAAAACCCTAGTTGCTTGGGTAAATAAGCGCCAGGTTAAACCCATAAAATAACCCGTTATTTGCTTCTTCATTATGAATTAGCTTGAGCTAGTTCTGATCATGTTAGTATTCCGGGATCAGAATTTAGCAGGTTATTATATTAAAAACTTGGGCCGATGAAGACGGGCCTATTGTCTCTAAAGAAGTAAACCGGCAAACATTATTATGGCTTTGGAAGAAAACTATCTGCATTGATATTACATAATTTGATGGAGGTGTCGTGGTATAGTGGTTCATTCACTTGACTCTCAATCCAAGGGTTGAGGGTTCAAATCTCAGCCCGGCACTAGCGTCTTTTGGCAAGATATTAATCCACATTTGCCACTCTCCACCCAGGTGTAGTAAGTGGGTACCTGGTAGGATTTATTCCTTGAAATTCACTCTGCGCTATACGGTTGCCGGAGCTAAAGCCAGGGTAATAATATCCAAACCCTTTGGAAGCGCATAGGGACGTTATATCATAATGTGATATGCGCTATACAAGAACGGTTTATTATGCTTTATACATTAAGTTCAGTTAAATCCCAAAACACACATATTTTTCTGAAGGACTAGAATGATAATATTTCGGGTATATCAAAGAAAGCTTTTTGCACTTAAAGAACATCCATGAAAGTCGAGTCCTTAATGGTCCAGCCTATGGTGCTGCAGAGAGTCATTAACAACACAAAACGTTTTACGTTTTACAGTTAAAACCCATTTAAACTTGCCAACTGTTTCAGAGGAACCCAACTGTTGGAAGATAGATGGAAGAAAGATATGATAGATAAAGAGTCATTAACAAGAAAAGTAGTAGTAGACATTTCGCTTTAAAGTTTAATATTATATAATCACATTGAATGACCCAGGAACTTCTACGAAAAGAGATTATGATATACATGTAGCATGATACTTTTTCATTCACAGGAGCTCTTTTTGGCTTTGGTGTTGTTAACGGGCAATTTTCTCACAGCAATTTTATGCCGTTATTGGTTTTTATCAGAGCTCCTTTTGAGCTGTCCAGAGCTAAATCACTCACAACACCTGTGTATTTTTTTTGCTGATGGTATGGTAGCCAGCTGGCACAAAATAAAGCTAGATTTATTTTTTCTTGAGCGATATCTTCGTAGTTATAGAGTATACATGTAAGTGCAATGAGTTCTTCATGAGCGAACAAAAGCCTAATTAAAGTACTGATCTAGAGCAAATGGATTTTCAATATCCGTATACTGTAAGCGCATTTGTGAGGAAATGCTGGCGTTACCATGTTTTTTTAAAATTACGTTGAATCTTGAAGATTGGACTTCTATTGAGCAGATGGTTGATGATGATTACTCCTGTATGAAGGTAAACCTAACTTGGTAATAAGACCAGAGTTTTTGGGAGCTATGTTTGGAATCAACAAGAAACAAAGAGCTACTTCTAAAGGGCTTCCTACAGAAGTATGATTGCGACATGTAGCTTCCATTATTACGCCTAAGACTACACATTTTTCTCTAACATAAACAAATCAACTACTAGTACTGAAAATTGACTTAGCGATACAAATTTACCCTTCCCACAATACTCAATGATTTATAAAGATTTCCACTTGGAACAAAGAAAGTCTTTCATACTCATGATAGAATATGCGAGGACCAAGTTGGCCTAGTATTTGTCATGTAATGACGACTCATTCTACAAGGGAGGATTTGTAAAAATTCAAACAAAAAACCTACACCCCACAAAAAGGGGAAAATTTGTTATAGGAAACAAAATGAAATACAGTAATATATTTCCCTCTGGAACAATGGAACAAAAGAATCAATCATGCTTTAATAATGATAAGACCTGGGGATATACAGTAATACTAATATCACAAATTACCTGATAATTAGGATCATTAAAAAGGGCCAATTATGATATTATCTACACAATGTAGCAGCCATCCAAAAAGCCGCCATCCAGAAAGCTGGCAGCACAAGGCAATGACTCCTATTGCGATTCTATAAAATAATGTGATCAGCCTAATAGCCTTCCATTATCAGAGAAAAGCGAAAGGGCATAGGTGAACAATAAAGATATTAACATCAATAATTTAATATACATAATTTTTTGGTAGGATTATTGGATGCAATGAACTCTTCTTTGATTTTCAACTTTACTCATGGGTTTCAAACTTCATATGAAATCATACTATTAAATATATACATTTTAGAAAATACACAAGTGAATATGTGTTGCATTTGAAAATGTTTGCTGGTACTCATGTTAAGTGCCTATAATATATGCTATCTGTGATGTATAGAAGCACAAGTTCCATAGATAAAAGCTATAATAACAAGAGCCTAAACACAGTTCCAGCATTACAGGCCTCCACTCATCCTCCATAAAAGCACTATCATGAAGATTCAGGAGCCACATGGGGAAGGGTCAAAGGTCATAGGTCAGGGTGCGTTTGACCTTGCTGGTGTCTATCTGCTATGATTTATGACGAGGTGATATAAATATACATAAGACTTGAATAAATCTTATATGATTCTGAAGTGTTTAGCTCTTCATGTTTTTAAAGAAAAACAAGAAAGTATAAGGACTCAATAAAATAAGTGAGAAATGCTAGAACACTGCTTGTTGAAATATAATTTAGTGATCACACTTAGGGAAATTGTTACTACAGGGAAAAAATATGTTTGTGTAGAATCTCTGCATAATCATTCATTTATTCATCAACTAAAGCACTTGAATGCACTTATTTTCCACCAAACACTTCAAATAATTTAAAGGGGATGTGCAGAAGTGGACAGTGCAAAGAGCAAAGAGAAAATTCTTGTAGTAGGCATGTTTCAAATGAAAAGATTACAAAACAAAATGACTTGGTTATGTACCTGAGACCTCCCACTTATTAATTGCATAACAGCCATATCAATGCAGAAATGCAACAAAATTTGTGAAAAGTCTACTAAATGCCTATTACAGACAGCATTTATACATGAAAAAATACAAAAGATTACTCTCACGATGCACTGACTGTCTACTCTAGAGTGACATTATCATAATTTACAATTTTTTGCAGTCCAAAGAAATTTAATTACAAATTCATGAATAATCCAGCATTCTCCCACTGCTGGTAATCTGCTAATTCCCAGGTCATAATTACCAGTAATTCATGTTCAAATATCTGCTGTAATGGTAGCCATTTTCTCTTGAAGTTCGTGTTTGACATAAGGTTTAAGCTTGAGGTATTTCAGAGAAACTGAGAGGAAGTAGTGCTATTTTTTTCTTTCATTCAAATATATTTCAAAGAAGTTCCGGTCTTTCAAAGACATTGATAATTACTAAACTGATTAAGACTATTCAAGAGAATTGTTCTTTGTGACAATATTTACATATTAGACTACCACTGTAAAGGGTGCTAATAATTAATCCCCTGTATCTCTTCAATATAAATGAACTCTTCTTAAAATAACCACCCCCCCCCCCCCCCCCCCCCCCCCCCCCCCCCCCCCCCCCCAGTTCAGAAGTAGGTATCTACACAATGTTTCATGGTGAAAAAAAAAGCCAAAGCTATATATTTAAAGTAATACAAAAAATTTCATGTGAAAATATCCTAGTGAACATTATACGCAAAAACCTTGTACAACAAAACACTGTACAGCGAATTGTAGGTTTGGGCATCGTTTTGCCGTTACTATGAAGTTTCGCTGTACAAGCTTTGTCAGGGTCAACGCAATGTGCGAATGCTACAACCTGTAGCGCAAGAATTAAACCAAGCATTTTCCCCACAAGGACTCTATACAATATTTATTTACATAATATCTATCAAATGCGTACTGAACACCCTCTTGCTACAAACTATGTTTCTTTATTATAGAACATTTCTTAACACAAAATTTCTGGGGTAACCTCGCTGGTCATAATGACCGCTATTCATAAGGACCGCTATCCATAACAAGTGACTAAATGAACAGCGGTCCTTTATAAATAGCAGTCCTTATAAATAGCGAGCAGACCCCAAATTTGCTTGTGTGTAAAAAGGCTGTCAAAGACTGTTTGTGTTTGTGTTTGAGTGATTCTGATTGAAATTTAATAATACATATTTAACTAGATGTGAAACTAAATGTAGTATCCATTTCACCATTAAACCACACATGAGTCATGCTCATAGAGTGGTTTTCATAAAAGAAAAATGCATGGCCTTAACTGAATAAATGTAAAATATTACACAGATAATATGATGAGGTAGGGAATTTTGCATATATTTATTTACTACATGTATGAGCATGTCATGTACACTATCGAAACAACAGATGAGTGGCCTTCCTACATGAAATCTCTCATGTGTTAGCAGTTTAATATGATGAGGTGGGTTTTTTTTTTTACATTTATATCGATAAAACTTGTGATACATAGAAAACAAGCATTACCGTATTACTCAAATCTACACATCATTTATCCATTGTTTCCCCGATACTCAGACACTAAAGCATGGTAAAATAACATTTTGTGCAGCAAGGCTCAAAGCAATTGTATGTCATTTTTTTCTTAAATGTTCATACATCGCAACTCATGTAGTGTACAGCAATGTAATGTAATAGTAAATAGTATACAAATACAAAAAAGAGGACAGGCAACTTTGATGGCATAATAACATAATGGTCATTTATATATATTCACTGTCTCTCTTATAATATAAAATATAATCGCCCATCGCCCATTCAGTACTCTCCATGACAAAAGATCTCACTATTAGTAATCAGTAGGGATTAGAGTTTGCAACATGTACTGGTATATTAGTTATATGCTGTAAAAAGAATATTATATTCCTAATGATAAATGTAATGGTATATTTTTGCTCTACAATCCTTTGTTATCTCAGACCAACATCTGTGCATGCCAGGCAATCATACGTAGGAAAGTATGTATGCTCTCCACATATATATATATATCCCATTCACTTACACTGACTCAACACATGATGCTGGGGCAAGGATTCCCACATACACACACAGTCAAAGCGCATAGACAATGCATTGAGTCAGCATACACACACAAACCCTCATGGCATACCCAATGCAGTGATTTTGTGTTGACTGCATCGCATCGTAAGCCTGTTGGCTAGGCTGTGCATGTGTGAGATCTTTATGTATGAATGGTAGAAGAATGACAACATTAAAACAACTTTCAAATATTATTTACAGTGGTTCTAAACCCGTTATGGGTCCAACTTCGGCCTACCTGTTTAGCAATGTCATTTTTCAGGGCCAGCATCTGAAGAAGAGGGTTCTGCATGGCCACTAGGGGCGATATCATGGCCATTCCGAGGGGGTTGATCACTTTGTTTTTACCGAGAGCGGCTGATCCTGGCAGTTTGAACTCCTTCATAGCTCTCTGTCCACTCTCTCTTTCTGCGCTGCCAGTTACGTGTATACGCTCACCCTCCCTTGCTTCAAAATCACAATATCCAAAAACAATGACTTGCAAGAGAAATGTATCTTTGATCAAATCTAGGACATAAATGTAATTTTCCTCCAACAAAACAAAGAAAGGGAGATGGATGTGTCTACGGATGGTAGCACACAGATGATGCAGTCTGGTATGTGAGCCTTTGTGTTTGGTAGTCAGATGTGGAGTCTCCACGCACGACTGAGGATGATGCAGATGATGATAAAAAGTGTGTCACAAATTAGATGCTGTGTATTGCCGATCGCAGGGTCATCAACGAGCGTTCACTTTCTGTCTTCCTCTTCTTCCCCCGTCAAACTCGTTTCTTTGGGATGCTGGTCGGAGAGAGATGGGATCAGCGGTGATAGAATGGGGAAAGGTTGGGTCACTTAGTTCTGTGTTCGTCCAGTTATCTCTTTCTCTCTCTCTCTATATCACTTTCTCCCTCTCTTCTGCCCGTTGGCTATATCAGCACTCTAAATGCACGCTAGCCTCTGGTGAATGCAGTGGGAATGACTGGGGTTGGACTATACACATTAGTGAGGCGGTTTAGGGGATGCTATGATGCTAGTGCATGTGGCTGGCAGCAGTGTGTGTGTGTGTGTGTATACTGTGTCTGGTGTAGAGAGATTTGCTCACTTTCACATGCAGTGCTTGTCTACAAACAAACTGGGCACACAAATCTCCTCCTCTTGTTCTCCAGGCTAATTACGTGTTTTCTCTTTATATTAGGCCCAGTTCTGCCTGGTAAACAGAGGGTAAAAGCCTATAAATCCAAACTCAGATTTACGGAGTGTCATTAGTATAAATAAACTAAGATGAATGGCAGGCTCTGATTTCTCACGGAATAGATCTCAATCAAAAAATATATTCCTGCCAGAGAGGACAAGTTTAATGCAGTCCAATATATAAGTTCCAATGAAATATACTCCTCTCCAATTTATACCAATCCAATATTATCCAACTGGCAGCAATCCAATAAAATATATTCAAACCAAATTGGATCTAGTCAATCCTTTCCATCATTATGTCAATGTATTTTGGAATTCAGAATTTTAGATAATACAGAATTCAGAGAAAGCGGATCAATAGTACACATGCACACAGAAAACTCGTTTCCAAGTCCAAAACCAATCTAGCCTAATCTGAAACTAAGCGGTTGCTACATCCACAAATGATTGGCGTAAATTGCAGAGTAGATCGAAATTGAACTCAGGATGTTGGACGATCAAGCCACGTACACATGTATTCCAACATAAACACTAAACAACTTCTCTGTATTCCAATTCAGTCCCAGCTCAGCTGAATTACTTGAAGGAAGGAAACTGGCAGTGTCTCATTGCACAAGCTACTTCCCCTCACATAAACAAAAGACATATGTACAAGTCTGTTGAAAGCCACCACAAGTAATCCTCCAGGTTTTACATGGATACTAGTAATGAGCCTAATAGCAGGTTCTGTCAGAGTGTGCACTCAAGTGGGAATTTTTTAAAGCAAATATACTGGTGGTGTTTTATATGGTTATAAGGCTAGATGATGATAATAGTACTGAACTAGTAGTGGTAGATGCAACACCAGGAATTTATCCATGGATCCTAATGAAGAGTATGAGGTAATTAAATCCACTGTTTATTTAGCTGGGCGCTTATTAAAAAGCTTCTCAGCTTTCAAGTGCATGTTGCTGTGTGTACATTATGCAGGCAGTGTAAAAATCAGAGCTTTAATTACATCTGCCAATCCCTGTCCAGCAACACTCTGGAAGTATCAATGTAGTCTTTTTGCCAGTAAACACTTTTGAGATTGAAGATGCACTGCTGGTGGATGAACTAGGACGCTATCCCAGCAAATCAATATCAAGTTATGATTCGCACTATATCAGACAAAAGAAGATTTCTAAAAGATTAAATGACATACGTTCGGCCTTATTCTGAGACTCAATCCAAGACGATCAACAAATTGATTCACAATAACAATACACAGTAGGTCTGAGATGAAGACTATGATTCATATCTTTAAATATAAAATGCTCTGTCTCCAATGCCATCAATATTTCCGTATGATTCAATTCTCTAAGAGGCTGGAAATTAAAACGATATTATTCTGATTGAGAATCTCAGACTCCATTCTAGCTGTCAATAAAAATCAATAAATGCAATAAAACAAGCCTTTGTTCAGTCGCAGAAGAAACAATGGCAGAGGCTGACGGCCAGAAAGTTCTGGTGTGAGGTTTGTTGTATTTTTTATTCTTTGATTAATAATGTGAATGTGATTATAGTATACAGTAAGTAGGAATGAGATTGAAAGGGGGAGGGTCTATGGGAGGTAATGAGCCCCTCACTGTTGCCATGGTAGCATTGTTTGCAGAGAGAGATCTGGTGTTGTGTGCTGGAAAGCAGATGGCTCTAAGCCAAACAAAGACATCCCATTATTTGCTTACCAGTATATATACCAGGGGAGGTACCCAAACCTCCCCATATAATTGGGTTACCACCCATAACCCCCTTCTCCTGCCCCTTACTACCTCACAGTCCAATGACCTGTATGTTTCCTATGATTGTTTCATACCTTCAGCTCTGTTCTTGCTCATATTGAGAGCAATACGATGCATTCTATTTCATTCTATTCTTGATCGTCCTACATTTACGGTTATCTCAAATTTCATGATCTGTTTAAAACATCATCTTCTCCACCTCAGTTCAATAAATTATTCTCTGTATTTTCATTTTTCTTCCCTCTTCTGATTTGTGCTCCCATTATCAATCATTTCTCAGCAATGTATTTTTAAAATGACTAAGTAGGCCAATGACCCTTCAACCAACTGTAAAAACAGCCAAGAATAGCCCAGTTAACACCTCCTTAAACAATTGCGCAAATAAAGATAACTAATCATTCCTATCAAGTCAAATCCTCACAATGATCCATACAATTTCCTCACTTAGACAATAACAAAAGGCCTGCAAGGCTACAAAAACAATATTCTCATTGAGCGATACAGAGATAGCGATCTCCTTCATGAAGGACTGAATATTATGAACTAGCACCTAGTTCTAACCCCAACCCTTCTAATAAGCAACCTATAGGCAATGCACCTTTCCTCTTATAGTCTTCAGGCGCAGACTCTATTTTGACAGGTAAAATAAAATTCCATACATCTCAGAGCCTAGCCCAACTTAATCAGTCCACAGCTGTGCGAGCAACTACAGTACAGGGCTTTTTGAGTGAAGTCAACCGTGCAGTCCAAATAGTCTCTCAGTTCAGGCTGTCTGAGAAACATTATGACTGACAAAGGGGTTTGTGCACTCAAACTACTTCCCTCTCACAGCCATAACTGCAGTCTGAAGGGGGTGGTCTTGGACAGCTGCTGTATTACCCCTTTTCTTTGTCCTGCAAACAAAGCCCAAACCACGCACTGTTACAAATCTGGCCCAAGGGTTTTCTTCCCTGCTCTCCTTCCAATGGTCTACAAGCTCCTCAGGCTCTCCCAAGTTATTGATTTTTTTCATATACAGCTTTAATCTGTGGTGTCGCGTGGCTCGCAGGTCATCTTATGTAAATGTATATCGCTAAGTATACACACAGTGCATGCCTTTGATATCACTCGTTTCTCTGTGCATGTCATATGCCGTAATCTTATCTATGAACATTAATATTTAAAACCCTACAATATTCTTGAAGAGTTGAGGTATAACATGATGCAATTGTACTGATTAGAAATTGGCATAAACAGAGGTAGGCCTATACTAATCTAGACCTATAACTAATCTAGGCCTATACTAATCTAGACCATAGAAAAGAAGAACAGTTCAACATGAAATGTTTTTCCTAAATTCCTGAAACCAGGGATCAACCTGGTTGAACATAAGTCACAATCACCAAGAACATCAATTTGATCTTCCTCCCCTTCATTTCTTCTCTCCTCCTCTTCCTTCTTGTTCAAAATTACAATATAACTAAAAAAATCATCATCAATTACTTCTACAATAAAGAGAGCTGGATCCTTATCTAACTTGTAATTAAAATTATGTTTGATTGTTCTTCAGGTACAAAAGAAGATAATAATGATATATGGATGTTTATTAGGGTGAAAAACCACAAAGGAATATATCCTGCCATTTTTTCCATTGGAATGTGGTATATTTGATGACTGGGACGTTGACCTCTTGAGAGCAGAGGTCAAGGGAGAGGATGGCACCATATTTGGGTAAAGAGGACACAGGAGAGGGGTATCAGAATTTGGAATAAGGAGAGGGGTGCAATGGGAATGCACAGAGGTAACATGAGAGGGAGGAGGAGAGGAGGAGGGGTGGGGTACTGGTGTTACAACCTACAACTCAAGGATTACTGGGATAGAATTTGGAGTGGGAGAGGGAGAGAGAGAAAGAGAAAGGGGGTGGACATATGACTGATATGACTGGATAGCGGATGCATGTACTCCCAACAAAATAAAGAGGGATATAAAGAGTAAACAACTTAGATGAGGAATGAAACAGTAATAGTATGTGGAGAAAATACAATAGGGGAGAAAATACAATAGGGGAAAACAGCAAGAAAACAAGTTTAGCTACTGTTATATAGCTGGATGGCAGGAGATAAAATATATAAGGTATCAATACAAAAACCATGAAGATAAACAAAAAGTTAATGCAGGCCAAATAATAGATATAAATTGAGTACCGGTTACAAACATGGGTTTCTGAAAATGGATGATACACAATCAAATACTGAGAAGACATATAGCATGTAGAGGCTGAGCGACAAAACTGGTATTAAAAGAAAAAAATAAAGATAGCGATTTGGAGGAGAGTACCACCAAAATATTTCCTTTCTTCTCCTCGACATCCATTCACCTACATTCTGCATAGCTACAAACTGGGCCACGTGCCGAAGCACAACGGGGTCTTTTGTAAAGATCGCCAGGGGGGCATTCATGCATTGTTCAGGAGATGTTTTTATTGATGGTTATTGAAGTGTCACTGAAATACACACATTTGTTTGATTTTTACATCTGTTCAAACTTAAGACCCGTGATCTTATTTAAGATCTACAAATGTTTTCACAGTCTTTGGCAGGTGCTGCTGGCTTGCAGTGAGCACTTCTATTTTTAAAAACTTTGGACGTGTTGTGTAGACACAATGAAATATCTGCAATGGAAAAAATTAATATGCTAATGAAAAAAATACATATGATGGCTAATATTGTTTAAGAATATAGGCCTATAGGCTTCTATCACTTTATGATAGAGTCGTGTATGCATGAAAAACAGAAAACTATTGAGGATTCATTGTATGTATTCTGGAAATATGTTTTACATTAGTTGCAGTTTGACTTTAAGCAAATTGAAATTGATAAAGAACTAAAGTAGCAAACACTGTTGTGTGGTTATACTTATACCAGTAGAAATCATTATTCTCATGAATATGATTAAATGTGTTGGGCTATCACAATGACTTCTGTGCAGTAAACACTATAGGCACTATTTCCATGAAATTATATTAATAGAGTTGATCATGGTTTCATATTTCAGACAATAAACATAAATCCTAATGCTAATAGATGTATATTTTAGGGAATAAATCATCAGTTGTATAACTTCTGTAAAGACTGAAGTGTAGACAGACAACCACCTAAACCAAATAACATACCCTGGAGGGCATGTGGAGTATAAAGGTCAGACGGGGTCAAATGCAGGCAACAAAGACTCTGATTGTCCACCACACCTATATGCTGCAGCGCAGGAACACAGAACAAAGATCAAGCTTCAAGTTCTCTGCTAAGCCCTTAATTTCATCAATCAAAGTCCCAGCTATTTGCTAACACAACACAGGTAATACCTATAAAAATCAACTCCTGCATCAAAACATAAGTTAGTCTCATAAACCATACTGCAGTTGCTGCTTTATGGTAGGCAACACAGTTATCAGTGCTACTTTCAACATTAATAGTTTTAACCTCATAAAGACATCCCAGTACTAATGAATGGAGTAAGTTATATCATCAGGGAAGTGTATCATGTTGCAGTTTATAAGTCCAGTGCACTGATTGCATTGAATTTGAAGGAAAACATAATACAGAAAGACCAATTGCTTAAGAGGTACGAGTCTGAATTTCAAGGCCAAAGCAAGCTCCTTGGTTCAAGTACAGATGCAGTACACCAGGGCCAAAGCTGGTGGCACACTTATGTCCATATATGGGCATATGACATCACAGAGAGGGCTCTGTATTAGCAGGAGATGGAGAGAGATAATGAGAATATGGGACAGAGAGAGAGAGAGATACAGAGACAGAGAGACAGACAGACAGAGAGAAAGAGAGAGAGAGAGAGACAGACAGAGAGCGCGAGAGAGAGACAGAGAGTAAATGAAAGATAATGAATACAGAGGGGAAAGAGTGGAGAGAAAGAGGAAGACAGCAAAAAAGAAATAGAAAGAGTGACAGAGATACAAAAGACACAGAGAGACATAGAGGGAGACAGAGACAGAGACAGAGAGAGAGGGGGGGAGAGCGGGGGAGAGACTGAATCAACCCTCTTACACCACACATATGGGAGTGATTTTGAGAGAGAACAAAGGACAATAGTGCTGCGTTTACACAAGAAGACTGGCAGCTGTCCTGGGCTGTGCTGAGAGAATGGTGAATAGGCTTCACAGTCCAGTGAGTGCAAACATACTCCAGGGCACACCATTGGTCTAAAGTTGAGGGTGTGCAGGATGAGCCAGGAGATAACTCATGAATATTCATAGCACCAATATACTGAGGGCAAACAGTCACTTCACACTGTTGTGTGCCTTTCTTCACAAAGGAGTGGTATGTTCTTCTGAAAAAAACATAATGTGCATGAATTTGCAAATTAAATGCTGTATTGAGATGACAAATTCTTTGGTACTGATATTTAAACAAATTTATCATAAAGAGGGGCAATCAAAGAAAAAGAAAAAAACCCAAGAAAACTGATACAAAAGTCGATGTTGACTAATTATTTTCGAATTAATCAGTCACCGTATGACTATCATCACCAAAAATACATTTTTTTATAGAGCAAGACCTGTATGATTAATACTTACAGCGATAAATATATTCCTTAATCATTAAAAATATGGAAAATATTTCATTGCTCTCCCCCCCCCCCAAGTCCATCAATCTGTCAACACTATTTCTATTATTTTTACAGTGACAGGTTTGTTTGACAGGAGTGGCTGGATCTCATATAAAAGATTATGCAAATGATCTCCAATGTGATATTTTGATGCACACCAAATCCCTCAGAGCACAATATTTATAACCAAGGTTCATCAGTGTTTATAAAATAATGGTAATATCTGTCTCAGTTGTGGCTGCCGAAGGCTAGTCTATGAAGCTGAACTTTATTATTTCCCTTTGATACTGTACACAAATTCTTCTTGTTTTTTCTTGAAACTGACAACTCAACTCACTTTTTTTTCATTTTTATGATATCATAATTATCATTTTAATGGCTGCAAACCTACCAATTTGTTCTAGACTATGAAAGATTTTGGTTCACTTAGTCTAAAATGACTGGGTGTGAATATGTCAGTTCATACAACAATCTGACTCTATGATGCCACTAGAGGGAGCTACACTAGATATGTAACTCATGTAATGGCATTATGTGCAATGGGTTCATAACCTTTAGTCTAATAAAGCACAACTTTTAATTATTGGAATGAAGACAAAATAATATATTTTAGGAGCAAAAAAAAAAAGTATTTTAGGAGCAACCCCCCCCCCCCACACACACATTCTCACTTAGATATGGCACATTCTCTATATAATGGTGTTCATGATGTCAAAAAATGAAATATATTTTATCACAGAAAGTAAAAATAATTGTGTGCTGTGTGTATGATTTCTATATTGGTAAGCTAGTAAAGACATAGTACAGACAATTTTGATCAATATTTGAATTAATATTTTTTTAAAGGTAAAAATGTAGGTTTCACTCGTGACAATATTGGACAGACATGATCTACTCTTTTTGTTAACATCAAGTTTAACAACATGGTTCTCGAAATAGAGACAAGGAAAAAACAAAAGCATAATTGATGTTTTAGCGGTTGGTGCTAGGGTATTGCATTCACGTTATTAAATAACCAAGGAACCACCCACTGTGAGAAAATAAAATGATGATTCCCCGGGTATCGCACGTTACTGTTGTCTGTCCAATATGTCAAATTTTCAATATCACTATTTGATTGAAAACTATATTAAAGATATATAAAGAAGGTGATGGAAACAATATACTAACAAACAAAGTGATAGTTCAGTATAGTTTTCACAACGGGAGAAAGTCCCGTTTTCTTTGCATCGCCACATCAAAATTGCGCTCGTGACGCATTTTCCCTGTCCTTCCCTTCCCCCACATAACGAACGCAATTCTTCCCCGGTCGCACAACTAGAACACCCTTGACCAGAATTTCTCCCACATAGTTTAGATGCAGTACCTTCCCAAGTACCACAATTATATAAATACCATAATGAGTTTGAAGCAGTATTAGAATATTTGATGTGAGGCAAACATTGTCTGTCAAATAATAACGAACTGCACGATATAACGAGCGGAACAACAAAGCTGACATAATTGTAAAATTGGGAATCTTGCAAAGTTGGTAAAATGCACAATTTGAAAGCCTGCTCCGTAACTGCCATAAAAAAACGACAGCTATTGATATTTGATTAGAAATAATTTCTATCAGAAGACAAAAATGGTTCCGTTCGTTACGAGTGCGATCACAGGGACAGACCATTTTCACACGTTATGTTTTTTTGACGCAAACTATTTCGAACGTTACCGAATGTGGACCGACGTGATGCGCGCGTGACCTCAATTGGACATAGCTTGCACGCAGTAGGATTGAGCGTACTAGCAGACGATAGCTGTGTGTGCGTTTACGTCTGCTGAGACTATGAGATCGAGACTTTTGCATGCATTTGGTATTTGATGCGTGCGCGTTCATCACCGTGGCAATAGAGTGACGTCGTCGATGTGGACCCGGTCGATGATCGATGAAGGGAAATACCTTGAAAAACACGTAAGTTTTTGCTTTCTTGGACACGATTAAGTTTTAATTCCCATATAAAATCAGTGAGCAGTGTGGAGATTTGTCTTAATGTGATAATCATTGTTATTATGCAACGGAACTATAGTATTACCGTACCTATTTAGATTCATTTTTTTTTTGCAGACGCGTTATGCAGGTCCCATATACTTACGTTGGTGTTTGTGAATTTGAAGAATTAAGAAAAATTATTTGTAGACTCCATACATGTACAAGTGACAAAAGTAATGTCAATATATTATAAACAAAAATAATTAAAAAGCAGTGGGGGATCCAGGGGTGTAGCAGGCTCGCTCCTCCTATTTTTTAGACTGATTTTTAAGATGTGCTCATTGACATCACTCATACTACTAACACACCATTGCCGACTGTGTAGGAACGCAGGCAGAATGCAGGCGGTACTAATAATGCATCACTGTGCATTTTGGGCTATACATTGTATTTAAGTTAATACCTGCGGTTGAAATCTACTTAAATATAAATAATTATGGTGAATAATAGATGATTAAAACTTACCAGTTTGTTTTGTGACCTTTGAAGAGGGTTTCCTGAAATTTTGGGTACTTTTTGTCGATAACTCCTATCGTAGTATCGAGTCCCGTCAGAGCATCCATTTTCTATCTTTCACGATTATGATGAAGGGAGCCCTCAGCGCTCGTAGTGGTACCGGCGCGATCGGTTCGTCGATCTCCTACGAAGACCTGGAAGGGCCAAACTGACGACGTAAAAAAATAAAAAATATTACGTACGTACGTAATAATACTATGTACGTATGTACGTACATAATAATTACTACATACGTACGTAATAATAATACGTACGTACGTAGTAATTATCACGTACGTACGTAGTATTTAATACGTAGGTACATGTACGTAGTATTATTACGTACGTACGTAATATTTTTTATTTTTTTACGTCGTCAGTTTGGCCCTTCCAGGTCTTCGTAGAATAGCTTGTGTGCGTAACATTCTGCGTACGTATCTATGGTGCGTAACCATGTAGAGCGGCCTCACTAGTGCGCAACATATTGAGAGCAGTCGTCATACGTATCGATGTCTGTGTAACAACTACGAAAAACAAGGCTTTTATAACTTTCTACATTTTGTGTCTTAACGAACTTATAACTTCATATGTATAGACTGATACCTAAGTATCAGTTTGCCCACAAAAACCTCCATTTCAAACAAAATTACATCTGTATCCCCAATACCCAGTATACACACATGTATATGATCCTAATGGTCAATATGACCATTGCTTGCTGATGTGATTGACATTGGCAAGAGCCAAGAGTGACATTGCCTTACCCTTGGAGTTGGACTTTTGGACTTGGGTCCTTGGGACATTGACATTCAGAAAAAAAATTGCCAACGTCAGCGAGCATAGCTAATCTAGGGTCTGTACTCTAAACTGAAGGGCAGGTAGTCTACTGTCTTTAAAAAAAAAAAAAAAAGTTTGCTATTCTTCCCAAATTTAAAGTGAAAGGGAGGGCGGATTTGGGAATGAGATGTTGTTGAAGTGATTATTCATGTATTTTGTTGAGCATTATAAAAGACACTTTATACATTTCAGCCTGTTTATTCGTCAGAATAGATACTTATTCTATTTTATTTGCTCTTGTAATTTCAGATCCAGTGAATGCCACAAGTTCCACGTCATCCACGTCATCTATCAGTGCACAAGGTGTAGGGAGCTACAAAAAAAGCAAGCCTAAGTCTGAAGACAAAAGGAGGACGAGACACAGGTAGTGATATCTAATTTCAAATATAAGTAAATTTTGACCAATGCATTGTCTTTAATATTTTTAAAAAAGGAAATAGTAGTGCTGCTCAAGCTTGATGAAAATGATCTTTTAAGTCTGCATATAAATGTAGCTTTTTTTTTTCTCTCTTTCTTTCTTGCTATTCCCCAACAGATGTTGGTGAGGATCTCACCATTGGGAATTTCGTGGCTGTCCAGCTGGTTGGCATACGTGGCAGGAGCGAGTGGTATTTGGCGAAGGTATGGCAATTTACATCTACTTGCATCTTTTCATGAAAGAACCCATGACTTATTTCTCCTTCATGCCCCCACTTGTTTCAGATCACATTGCAGCAAATATAATTAAGTTTTATTTTATAACCAAGCAACCTATTTGGCAAGGGTGATAAAATTAAATGAAAAACCTGGTCTTTATCACCGTCAGCAGTTGGGCACTTTACCGTAGTGTCTGAGATTATGCATGCTAACTCTCACTACCTGGACCAAAGTTGTGCTATATCAAGTTCTCATTAATTTATGTACTTCCTTTTTTCCAGGTGCTGAATATCCGTGATGAGGCAGTGTTCCTCTCATACTTGACATAGTCCGGCTCACATTTCACCTGGCCTGAAAAGGACGACACATCGTGGCAGGCAAAAGACAAAATTTTGTGCAGTGTTTATCCTGAAGTCGCTCTTTTGGGGTCAAGAGTAAAGTTAACCCTTACAACAGAGGACTTTGCCAAAATTTCATACTTATTTCATGTTAAAGGACCTATGGAATGCAAGTACATGTTGATCTTTGATGATGTGTTTTGTTCTGTACATCACAAAATGTACAACCATTTGATCTGAATATGTGTCATATACTTTTTTTAAAAATATTTTTTGTAATCATTTTATTTTACCTGCTAAGCCCCACCACTAAAAAAACCTTTCGAGTCTGATTCTTCACATGAGATCATTAGTCAATCATCAGTCACCTAAAACACGCCAAACAATAGACACTGGTATGTACCTATCCCTCAGTTTAGCACCTGCTCACAATAGCATCGCATGTTTTAATACAATACCAACTCATAAACTCTCAATCACAATAGCAGATGCTATGTCAGAAATGCTCCAGCATCACAGGAAAAGAAAGGTACTGAAAATCTGTTGTATGAAAACACACGATGCTATTGTGAGCAAGTACATAACAGAGAGATACTTTACATACCAGTGTCTTTTATTTGGCCTGTTTTAGGTGACTGATGATTGACTGATGGTGTCATGTGAAGAATCAGACTCCAAAGAATTGTTTAGGGGCGGGGCTTAGCAGGTAAAATAAAATAATTACAAAAAATATTTAAAAATATATGACACATATTCAGATCAAATGGTTGTAAATTTTGTGATGTACAGAACAATACACATCATCAAAGTTCAACATATACATGTACTTTCATTCCATAGGTCCTTTAATCCGTTCACACTGTATTGTGGGACACATTAGTGCTTAGTACATGTATGTTGGGAAGTTAAAAGAAAATATGGCAGTGTGAAGAAATGAATGTTTCAGGCACATTCAAACAGTAGAGATATTCCTAGTAATGGGAGTGAATTTTCATTGAATTTGTGTAAATAATATATAAGGACATCAGTTATACATGTTCCATGCATGTTTGAGGGTAAGGTTACTTGAAATTTAGTTTTCAGGGGAAAGTATGACAGGGGCCTCAGTGTTTAATATGTAAATAGGTCACTGAAGAATCACAGGTAGTTTCTGGCACATTCAAATGCTAGAGATATTCCCAGTTATTGGAATGAATTTGAATTGAATTTGTGTAAATATTGTTAAAGTAGATATTCAAAGAAAATCACAAATATGGCAATTAATGTATCACTAGAAACTGGGAAGCTTACAGATGGCAATCGTATAAGTTTTATGTCAACTGCGTATCTGATGATTATAAAAACAACACAAATAAAAGCTCTTCTCAGCATCTGGAATATCCGAGGATTCGCCAGAAATATAGCGATGTTTTGATGTCGTCACACTCGGGATCGATCCTGCTTAAGCAGACGACGTCCTATAATGAATGAACGTAATTGCAATGCAATTATTTATCAAATTATAAAGAGTTTGATGTATTTAAACATGACCTTATTTCACACCATTATAAAGGGAAAGTGAAACGGATTCTGATAGCTAAAACCGTTTGATTGTAAATACATAGGAGAAGGGTCAATGATCAATGAAATAAACCCCACTTTCAAATTGAAAAGCCCTCCGAATAATAGCAGGATGGTATTCGTTCCCTCTTGAAACGCCCAACATGCCCGGTGCACGCAGCTGAAAATACAATGGCGTCTTATTTTGTTTACAAGTGACTGATTCCTTTATTTTTTTAACGCTGCATTTTTCATCAAAATAATACCATACACGAAGTTAAGAGTGAGGCAACAGACTAACATTAAGACTGACGCTAGTGAAGGAAGAGAAATAAGTGAAGAGGAGATGACAAAATAGGCTCTGAAAAATGTGTAAGATGTTATGGGACATCGTCTGCTTAGACAGGACTGGTCCATGGTGTGTCGTCACATATCTCAGCAGCGTTCGAGGAGCTCTTCAGCTGCTATATCGGGGGCTGTATTTTACCGTTTTATAATTGATAATAAGCATTACTTCAAATGTTTCCAAGCGTTGAATTTGGATAACCTTGTTCAATTTATGCCATCTATGCAATAATAAGTATTAAGCCAATATTTAAAATCATCGGAGTTCTACTTTAAAAGAAAATCTGTAATGCCTCATGCCTTTGTTAGGGAAAGGCTCCTTGTAATTTATTTTCAGGGGAAAGAACGACTTGTGCATAAGTGCTTAGTATGTAGGAACAAGAAAGGGAGGAGGAAGAAGAGGAAGAAGAAGATGAGGAAGAAGAAGAAGAAGAAATGCCAAATGTGTCGAATGGGGCAAGTATGACAGGGGCCTCAGTGTTTAATATGTAAATAGGTCACTGAAGAATCACAGGTAGTTTCTGGCACATTCAAATGCTAGAGATATTCCCAGTTATTGGAATGAATTTGAATTGAATTTGTGTAAATATTTTTAAAAGAAAATCTGTAATGCCTCATGCCTTTGTTAGGGAAAGGCTCCTTGTAATTTATTTTCAGGGGAAAGAACGACTTGTGCATTTAAGTGCTTAGTATGTAGGAAGAAGAGGAAGAAGAAGATGAAGAAGAAATGCCAAATGTGTCGAATGGGGCAAGTATGACAGGGGCCTCAGTGTTTAATATGTAAATAGGTCACTGAAGAATCACAGGTAGTTTCTGGCACATTCAAACGCTAGAGATATTCCCAGTTATTGGAATGAATTTGAATTGAATTTGTGTAAATATTTAAAAGAAAATATGTAATGCCTCATGCCTTTGTTAGGGAAAGGCTCCTTGTAATTTAGTTTTCAGGGGAAAGAACGACTAATGCATAAGTACTTAGTATGTAGGAACAAGAAAGGGAGGAGGAGGAGGAAGAAGAAGAAGAAGAAGAAGAAGAAATGCCAAATGTGTCGAAACAAGAGATTCAGGTATTTTAAAGTAATTGGAAATTATTTTTCATAAAAATTATGCAAATACAAGCATATTTGTTTTTTGTGTGAGGAGGGAATACAAAATTCAGTGAAGTTTTTCAGGGAGAGGGGTTGCAAATTTCAGTGGCTATGTCTAATTCTTTCGATTACGTTATAAACAAATCTGACAAGCCTGCCAAATCTGGTTTTATCGAAATGTCATTCAAATATATCTTTTTGTGACGAAGATTTCTGGTCGAGTTGCAAAAGGTTCGTAGTTTGGCATGGACATGCATGTCGTTGATGGAAAGCTCAGCCAAGTTTTTGCCTTACCAGAACTCCAATTGTAATTGAATTAATACATGTACTGTCATTAGTCGCCAAATAAAACAATACATGTACCACATGAAATATACTTCCTCAAATTTTTAAAAAGCACGCGTATAGAAATGTATGAATGTGAAAAACTTGTGCAGACTACTGAGAAAGAGTGTGTGTTTAGAATGCATGTGTAGCATCAATGATATAATACTGAAATATTTTGAAAACTGGTCTTTGCCTGATCGTAATCAGGTTTTTTATATTCATTTTTTTTTGGGGGGGGGGGCGGGATTATGAAAAAAAAACTGTGAAAATGACTGAAATCGTGGAGTGGTAGAGTAGGTACGTTTTTAATGTAGCAAAAACTGATATCTTTGAATAACCTATTCTGCCTCGCTCTCCCTCTTGCTCTTTCTCTAGCTCTCGCTCTCCAAAATACATCCACCAATTTTTGCTTAGGTGGGGTAGTTACTTATGATTGTAGAACAGTAATTAGAAAATCTTTTTTTGATGTGGGTGGGTAGTGGTGGTCAGAAAAGTGTGTGAATGAACCACGTATTGCAATTGCATTTGCTTTACATTGCACCACCTCGTAGTTGCAGACACTCGACCACGGGCCACTTCGGCGACGTCGCCACCAACAATGTAGAACTGTTTAATTGAAGTAAGAGCATCACAATTATTAAAGTATTCCATTTTTTTCCCCTAGCTCTGAAGCAACCTATGGTGGTATGAATAGTACAAATGTGAAGGTATGTTGTATCGGTTATCACTACTCGGAAAGAAAAATTAAGACCATGCACGTTTTCTTTTTGAACATTAACATCAATATAATAATACCAAAAAAAATTAAAAGTTGACATCTTATTCAGGGCTTTTGTCTGTCTTCTTTTTTTTTTTTGGGGGGGGGGGGGAGGAGGAGGCAACACTTGTTACCGACCCGACAAAACAAACTTTCCAAACTAGTCTACGTACGTCTGAAGTTTGCTTTTTGTTATTTTTAAGATTCAACAGAAACGCCGTTTCAAACGGCCAACGGAAACCCTGCCTGGTCAGGTCACCAGACACGAGGATAGAATCTCAAATTAATCAAGCAAATCTTATCTTGGTCTGGAGCGACCTGTCGGATGTAATAATAAATAGTAATATTGGATACAAGGTTTAAAAATTCGGCAATTTTTCAGGCACAAATACTGTTAGTG
This sequence comes from Heliocidaris erythrogramma, assembly GCA_025617745.1. Taxonomy (NCBI): domain Eukaryota; kingdom Metazoa; phylum Echinodermata; class Echinoidea; order Camarodonta; family Echinometridae; genus Heliocidaris; species Heliocidaris erythrogramma. The sequence continues at coordinate 18,423,567 of CM046857.1, read as the reverse complement.
TTGCTGTTGGAACGTTGGTAACTTAGGATTTTGTGAGGTAACAAACAATAAATCCTATATATGGGACTGTACATAATATCTGCACGACTATTTCAAATAATCAGTAATCGAGTCAGAAAAGGGAAACTCGTTACCTGAGCATAATATTTTGAACCATTATCAAGATTTAGGCTTATATTTAGAACAGTTTCTCACGGTCTCACCCTCTAAAAGAATGTGGTTCAATCGAAATAAAAACAAATATCGGCGAAAAACCCCTCTCATCCTGCACAGTATCGTCAGAGCTACGTCATAATAGCTGACGTGGGGATTTCCGGGAGAGTTGGCCTAAACTAATATTTTCAGGTAACCATGCAAAGAAGACAACGCAAATATATCTATATTAAGTATTACCAACATTTATTTTCCAAATCATAATCTATTATATATTGTATAAAAAAATGAAGGCAATTACAGAGAATTTATTGTTAGATAAGTTACACAAATTTTCTTCTGCTCAATACTAATACCCCTATTGCAAAATGGACTATCCCAAGAACCCAAGCATTGTGAAAAAGGTCGACGAACTTTTTATCTTCGCCGATATCGTCTGTCCACCGGTTCGCTCGTTACGCTCGAAATGTCCAAACATAACGACCGAAATAGAATCATTTCAGGCTTTTTTTTTCTTTGTACACTCATTCTCCAGTGGATTTTATTTGTTGAATAAAGAATGGATATTAATGCTCTAACTTTGATATAAGTCAAAGTCTACCTGCGTTTTTTGCCTCACCATGAAGTTGAAGTTGAATTTAATTTTTCTGTCCAAAAACACTGCAAATATGAAATTTGATATTTTAAAGCATAATTTAGGTATGAATGCTTATATCATGATCAGTTTATAGGTGATGAAGTATAAAAGCTGAAAAGAAAAATAATTTGTGTTATTGCAAAGCATTAATAGTTGTGCAGGGCCTTTTTGCTGCATATGCCTGCTCATGGAGGTCGTCGATGTCCATCGATGATCACCTGTTGGTATAAAAATAGAGAAGAACTTATCTAAATATAAGTGTTTTCTAAAACTTCATCATATTTTCTTGATCAACAACCAAAAAAATGGGAGGAAAAAATTATTTTTAATTTTTACAAAATAAGTAGTATTGTTCACCTGTATATAGAGAATGTGCCATATTCCTCTGTATAGTAATTTGACAATAATTTTATTCTCACAAGCTCTGTTTAATTTATGCAAACAATTCATTAGATTGATTGATTGATTGATTGATTTTATTTACCAAATATAAAAGAAAACAAACATACATATAATAACATACATGATAACATGAGAAAATAATATTGGAAGGATCGCCCTGCTCAGCTGTGCCATTGCAGCACAGCTGTTCTACCGAGGGGTCCAGTTGATAAGATAAAACAAACGAGAGAAAATAATATATCACAAATTGAATGATTAACATACTGGTACATGTGTATAATAGAAATACATGACCCCCACCCCCCCCCCCCACCCACCCAAAAGCAAACCTCATCACCCCCACCCACCCAATTAGTCATCGATGTTAAATTCTACGATTATTAAAGGGAGATACTTTTCAACGTGTGTTCATTTAATGCCCTCATGAATTCATTATAATTTAAGGATGATTTTACATTAGGAGGTAAGACGTTAAAATTCGAAGCCCCACGATATGAAAACATTCTACGACATGATTCGGTATGTGGTTTTGGTAAAGATAAATTTCCGATGGAACGTAAAGAATAAGAATGATAAGCTAATTGAAAGGAATCCTTTAAGTAAGGGGCACTGAAATCATGTAGAATTTTGAAAACCATCGAATTTGTATGTTTTAAACGACGACAAGCCAACGATTCCCAGTTTAACATCTGATGAATATTATAATTAGATATGTGTTTGAATGGACTTATCCCGAGTATAATTCTACCTGCTCTGTTTTGTAACTTTTGCAATTGATTGCTAGATTTTTTGTTACAAGAATCGTACACTACATCGGCGTAATCAAATAAGGGAAGAATTATAGATTGATAAATCAATTTTAGGCTAGGTTCATTCAAATAATGACGGAGACGGCCCAAAAATTTAACAAGTTTACTAACTTTTGTGCATATATATTCTAGATGTTTATCCCATTTCAATTGCTGATCTATAACAACCCCTAAGTATTTTACACTTTCTTGTGCTTGGATAAACTCACCCTGTATAAATAACTTAAGTACATTATGCTTGGTTAACATTTTACGAGAGCCAATCAACAAACTTTCTGTCTTGTCAAAGTTTAAACTTAGCTTATTAGAACACATCCATTTGTAAATTTGTTTTAGCTGAATGTTCAGTGTACTTTCTATACTTGTTACATCTTTATGGGAAAAATAAAGTACTGTGTCATCAGCATACAAATGAATAGTACATCGGTCAATATTATTGATAATATCATTTATATAAACAGTAAATAACAATGGCCCTAAAATCGAGCCCTGGGGCACACCGTAATGGATGTCTAAAAAGTCAGACACTGCAAGATTCATGCATGTACATATTTTGCGGTTACTTAAGTAACTCTTAAACCAGAAAAGACTATCATCTGACACACCGAAAGCTTTCAGTTTTTGAAACAGAATACAAGGGTCAACAGTATCGAACGCCTTACGCATGTCTATGAAAACTACTCCAGTATATAAACCATTGTCAGTTGCGTGAAGCCATTCGTCAGTTACTCTTACAAGAGAGGTAACGGTTGAGTGCTTTTCTCTGAAACCAGACTGTACAGACGAAAGTTGATTGTTTGTTTTCAAGTGATTTGCAAGTTGAATCTGAACAAGTTTTTCAATGATTTTTGAAGCGGATGAAAGAATCGCGATTGGCCTATAATTAGAAGGATGGGTTTTGTCACCAGATTTGTATATCGGTACAACTTTAGCCTGCTTCCAATGTAAAGGCATTACGCCTCCTGACAATGATGTATTTATAATGTGAGTCAGAGAATGAATTATTACTGGTGCAGATAGTTTCAAAATATACATAGAGATGCCATCAATCCCAACTGATTTCTTGCTTTTCATACCACGTAATACCTTTAAAACTTCATTCTCAGAAACTTGCCTGAGAGAAAAGGTTTCAGCGTTTATATTTTCATGAAATGAGGTTGGAGGAACGTAAGGAATAGCTGCTGCTAAATCTTCACCAACTTTAGCGAAATGTGTGTTGAATTTTTCTGCTTTTAACTTATCTTGAAAAATTTCAGAAGATTCAGATTGCTTAGATTTAGCTTTTGGCATGATAGATTTCAGAACATTCCACACCTCAGCGGATGAATTTACAGAAGACAACTTCTCAGTATAAAAGCTTCGCTTACGTTTCCTCACTTTAGACGTGATTGTGTTCCTAAGTTTTTTATAATTACTCCATAATTGTTCGTATAATTCTTCTTTTGATATCCTTAAAATAGCATCATTTTCTTCAAGCAATTCAAACTTCAACTTACATAACTTGTTTTTTAATTTATCTCTCTCTTTAATCAACTTGATGATTTGTGAACACATCCAAGGAGAGGATCTACTCTTAATGCGTTTATGGCAAATTGGCATGTGTGTATTTAGAGTAGATAAGATTAATTCCTCCCAGATTTTAACTTTATCGTCTATGTCATTGACATCGAATACTCTTTGCCAGGACTGGGCCTTTAAATGATCAATAAATAAATTTGAATTGAAGTTTTTAGTTTTTCTATAGCTTATAATTCGAGGAGTAGAGCTTTTTATATGTAATTTCCAAATTAAGAAACAAAGGGAATGATCACTTATCCCAGTATGTATAATACCATAAGATTTCACCATTTCCAAGTTATTGCATATCATATGATCAATTAGACTAAGCGAATCACCGGATATTCTAGTATAAGTCGTATTATTAATCTGTTGCAATGAGTAAAGAGTATTAATTTGATTAAGACGTTTTGTGTTGTTTGTTAACGAAGACTTCTTTATGTCACAATTTAGGTCCCCCATGATAATAATGTCATGATAAAAACTATCAAGAAATACAAGCAATTCCTCATAGTAATCGAAAATACCAATTGGACTATTTGGAGGACGATACCAAGACACAAATATGAAAGGTTTGGCATGATTGGTACCTACCAACAGTGATAATGCTTCCATATCATTCAAACACCGATGTTCTAATACTTTAAAATTTAATTCATTTCTTATGTATATTACAACACCGCCTCCTTTACGATTTCTGTCTTTACGAACTACACGAAAACCATCAATATTAATTTCAGCATTTGATACCGATTCATCTAACCATGTTTCGTTAATGGAAAATATATGTACAACATTTTTAGTCAATAATAACTTAATTTCATCAATGTTTCTTAGTAAACTCCGGACATTCAAATGTAAAAATTTTAAACCTTTTTGCTGCAATTTCTCGTACTTTAAATCAGCATTAGCTTCTAAGTTATTTATATTATTACAGAAAGGTAAATGCATCACTTTATTACCAATGTTGTTAGTACTTTCATTGTTTTCCGATATTAAATAAGGCAAGTATGAAAATAAACATTTTGGACATTCCCAATTTAAGAATTCATGTAAAGGATTATCGTAGTCTTTGACACTGACACCGACACAAGTAATATGCACCCACTCGTGACATTTTGTACATTGTATCCCTTTTTGATTCGTTTTAACAGACTTACAACAACTTACACAGGAGTAACCCTTTACCATAATAAAAAGAAGAGACTATAACTAGTCATCTACTACTACTACAAAAAGAAAAAGAAAAAAAAAAATACTGAAAGTTCAGGGTACAAGAATATTGAAAATTTGGAATGCACCATAATTGCGTAATTAAAAAGAAAAAAAAAATGGAGAAAAGGAATCTCTGTGGAGTCAATAGTAAATTAGGTGCTAGAGAAATATCTCAATCACTTTAAGTCACTTTCGCTCGTGATTAAGCGTTTGATTGATTTGCCTCCACTAGTTGGGAAAAGACCGAGAACTCTGCCATCAGAAGACCATGCGGCGAGAGTTTTTCCGCATTTTTTCGCCTTTGATAGTAAGTTGGCGTTTGACTTGGTAAGGTCCTCTTCGATCCCCATTCTTGTGCCTTTCAATTCGCGTCGTTTAGACAAGATTAGTCTCCGCACACGATACGACACGAATTTAGCGATGATGACGTCAGGTTTTGTTTCGTCATTTTGTTTGGTAACATTGCGTTTGTTGCTCCTTGTCGAACGGCCAGCATTTCCAGGGGGCTTCACAAACTCTGTAGTCTTTGTTGGCAGGCGGTGGGAACGTTCAATATCCTCTTTCTTTAAGGTCACTTTGAGTCTTTCTTTAGCAAGTTCACAAATGAGATCATCAGTGTTTTTTAGAATGCAGAGACCATTTTTAATTTGGAAACATCACAACACTTAAAGGTAAAGATTTATCTACAAAGAACAAACTTATTATTATTCTCACTCTTGTCTACCTATTTCCCATTTTAAATTGTCTACCCCCCCCCCCCCAAAAAAAAAAAAAAAAAAAAAAATCTTCAAAATACCAAATTATTCAAGATCAAAAGAACATCACTACTGGAATTAGAGAAGAGAATTATGATATATTTTGTAAATCAAATCTCAATAAATAATTTTAGGAATATTCAAACCATAGTCAATATGGTTTGGAGAAGTCAGTTCCAGAAAATTTGTATCCTGCTCTGTGAAATGAAGACTTTTTTGGCACAAATTGTGTAATTCTACAAATGTTTAACCACACTTTGAAAAAAAAAAATTCTAATATAGATTTGCCCTATTGAAAGAAAATTATCCAGTCAGCATACTTTTTAATCCTCAAAAAACTCTTCAATCTTTTCAAGACAAGTCATCACCAAGAATATACTAGGTGTTTAAAAAAACAGTGGACTCTTTTTTATATTAATAACTGAAAAATTATACATCGTATCAGACTGAGGTTTTTACATTGTAAAGTTGAAGGATGTACAATTTATTGGGAGCAATTTTAATTACGTTTTTAAGAATACTTTTCTTAAAATATTGCTCTGAATGTTTTATTAGATTTTTCACTTTTTGAAAAATCATGGCCACAAAATCTGTGCGTATCAGTAATTAATTCAGAACACAACAATTGCCACTGTGTGTTGCAGCTGTCATGTCTGCTAACCTTTTGCTGTCCAGTGTCATTAATGTTCCACGACTGGGTTAAAAAAGATGCTCTGGAATTTCAGCTGCAATACGAGGAAAAAATAATTTTTAAGTTATTAACTATCAAAAGTGTCCACTGTTTTTTTTTAACCCCTAGTATTATATTTGGAAATACAAACAGAAAAGGTCAAAGGTCATATACTTCCACTGATCAACATCACCTTATGCACACCAAGTCAATAGTAAAGATGGGGGTAGTCACTAAGGAAACAAGGCCAGACACCAGTGAACACACACACACACACACAATCAACAAGTGACTTCTTGGAACAAACTCAACACAGCTGGTGACCTTTATCCCACATAATTCAAACTAAAGATGTCATCAAAACAAATGAAGGACAACTCAATTATAGATGATGGTGGGTAGATAAATTGATGGGCGATCGTCCAACTGCAGTGTGAACCTACACCTTCTGCGAAAAGCTTTTAATGAAAAGTTCCTCTTTTTAATTTTTGTTGTTATTTTGTTGGGTTTTTTTTTTTTTTGGGGGGGGGGGGGTAGGAATTAATAGAAAAAAAGTATTGTATAATAAAATCGCTTTTTTTTTAATTCTGGAATAGATTTTTCATTTTCCCCTACCTTACAAAGCAACCTCCAGTTTGGTAACCAAAACGAAACCTCTTGGACTCAGAAATTCTCCACAGAAAATTCAACATAACCATCTAAAAAAGATTGTCATTTGCTAATGGTAAAACGATAGAACATTACAAATTGGTATATTATTTGACAATGTCTTCACTGTGTGGTGTTCCAATCCTAAACAACTTCACGATCATGACTTCAACCAACTTCAACCAACTTTAACACTTGGAGCTATAAATATGTAACACTCTGGTGCATTAAATTACTGGAATCTGTTGAAAGTTAAATTGTAAGGTCTGCTGAATATCGCTTTAAGGTACCGGAAGCTGAGCGAGTTTTATGTCTCTCGTTTGAAATACTCTTCCTTTTTTATCTTCCTCTGAGTATATTGGACACAGAAGGCCAAGGTCAATATAAAAACGCCCACAGCGATTCAAGAACCTGATGGGACTTAATTTATTCCTTGAAGAGGAGAAGAGAAAATTGGAGTAGACATCGGTCCTGTTTACTTTCCTTCTCTCATGATATATGCAGCCAGGCATGTAAAGAAAACACAGATCAACTGTTTAGGGCAAAACTGCAATGAATATTGGTCAAGTATGATAATTTGGAGTGGCCAGAGTGAATGAATGATTGAAAGAACTTCATTACCAAAAATTGATCACAATATAGTATACATTTACTGATGTTAAAGACCATGCTATCCTCATAATTTGTTGGATATAGACAACATCTAAAAAAACTAGAAATGTCCATTGCTGCGGAATGAGAATGTATCCCCTGGCACTGGCAGCGATTCGAAGGAGGGACAAAGAACCTCCCCCCCCCCCTCCCCTCCCTCAAACAAAAGGATGGCATAGAGATTACCGCCAGTGGCCCGGACTATTGTCAACACCAGGAGCAGCATCACCAAAACAATGTGTGTAGATTAGAGTATAATGCATCTCTATAGAAAATTTGAAAGAAATCTGTCAAGAAATGTGTCCTCAGAGCGCACACAAGATATCCACTAAAATATGACCTTTGACCCTATGAAAGACGGAACACTGGGGGCAGAATCACCAAAAACTGTAGAGATCTAGAGTAATCTATGATGGACCTCTGAAAGAAATCTGAAAGAAATCAGTCAACAAATTAATTAATTTATATGTGAAATCCATAAAGGGAAACTTCGACAGGGATTGCCCCGCAAAAAATTATTTTCATCTCCTCCTTACTTATTTTTTTTTCACATTAGAAGAAAAGTAGTTTGTTATTAATCACCTAAATCAAAGAAATTGCATTGATATACAAGCCAACCAGAAAGGTGTAAGCAGGGAATATCTATGAGTTTGTAGTATTAGCAATTCCCTTGCTAAAGCCCTCTGCCAGACACGCAACCTACACTCAGCAAAAATAAAATAAAAATAAATTGGACACTCTTTTTTTGTTCCAAATTTTCATATAAACCATCAATGAAATATAATACAATATATATCAAATAAAAGAAAAATTAACACTCTACCAACATCAACTAAGATCGCAGTTTTGAACTTTAATGCTTGGATGGGCACACTCATTTAACTGTTAGGCACATGTTTTGTAATGTTTGAATGGTTACTTGCTATATTTTTGCAAATTTTCATAATCAGACCTTCTAACGGTTAAATGAAAATGTCCATCCAAGCATGAAAGTAAAAAACTAGATCTTAATTGATGTTGGTAGAGTATTATTTTTTCTTTTATTTGACATATATTTTATTGACGGTTCATACGAAAACGTTGAAAAATAAAAGAGTGTCCACTTTCTTTTTTTTCCGAGTGTATTTCGCTTGGAATCCAGTCTGGTGGTTATGTCGAGCTAATCATATTGACCTCATCAAATTGTAAATCAGGAATCCAGCTGAAAGTTAAGTTCTTCATTTTGAGTTCACCTGTTCATTGAAAGTTTAAAATGCTATTCATGAAACCATGATTTCACTCTGAATAAACATACCGGTAGATATTTGTATGTACATGTACTATAAATGTGTGTGTGAGACAGGTAATTGGGTCTTTCACACACCTGTATCCAACATTGCATGTATCAATCAGATGTGATATATGTCTATAAACATATGATCTCAACTAACCTTGTCCCCAGGTCAAATGATTTTTCGCTCCCTTCTACAAATAGTACAATGGAATGATGATCAGTATATGTGTACATATAAAAAGAGCTCTCTATTGCTTAGCGGAAATTATTACATCTAAATCAAAGGTTACTGCAATAATCTGTCATATATCAACATACAAGGAAACAGAAATACAATACTTTTTTTTATTTGGTTAAAAGCTTATACAGTGAAACCTGTCTATAAAGACCACTCAAGGGAGACAAGAAAAGCAGTCTTCATGAGCAGGTGGTCTTTATGGACAGGTGGTCGCTAAAGCAGGTTTGACTGTATGTTGTTTTTTTCTTTCAATCCCAACAAAAGGGTTAAATCAAGATTTAAAAGCGCTAATCAGTTGCAGCATTTTCAACATGTTGTACCGTAATCTCAAAATGCTGGATTCAACAAACTCCTTATGTGGTCATATCCAGCAGCTTAAAGTTACATCTACCACTTTGAAAATACTGTTGCACCTCTTGCCGTTTTAAATGTGGATTTAATACAGTTGTTTTTTTAGTGCGTCCTGGAAGTAGAAGGATATTTTGCCAAGTTGGAGAAGCTGCTGCGTTCATCACCCTTTGCCTTGAAGACATCCACCCCTCACAAAATACAAACAAAGAAGCAAAGATCCAAGGAGGAACCAATTTCATTCCCAGCTGAAGTGCAGAGAAGCTCTGCATGACTGAATGCTACACCCCCATAGAAAAGTCATCCCACATCATGAGATATACAGAGGCTAACTCAATAATGTTCTTTTGAAAAGAATTAAATGGATTAGACTGTTCTCTCTTCCATGACTTTCTTAACCTTAAGAGGATTGCATATTATGCCATGGGTAAAACAACAACAAGCATTACAAGGTAATGCAATAACATCTTTTGACAGAATGAAATACAGTCAAACCTGGTTTAGCGACCACCTGTATAGAAAGACTACCTGTCTTAAAGACCATAATTTTTGTTTCCCTTGAAAAGTTTTTCTCATTGAAACATGTATTAAAGGAACCTGTACATAAAGACCACCTGCTCATAAAGACCACTTTTCTTGTCTCCCTTGAGTGGTCTTTATGGACAGATTTCACTGTGTATCCAAAAGGACTATACATGTATTTAGAAATGTGATTGGAAGGGTCACTTTGGAGATCGTAACTAAACTGTAAGTCACAAATTAATGAAACTGATCTAATGGCATGAAACATCTTAGGAGTGTGACACTTTGAATGAAGGGTACATCAATTTTATATCCTGGGATAGATCATATTTCAATGTTTAGTTCTATGTGTAATTATTTGCATAATTTTATATATACATATGTATATATATTTTTTTTTTTGGGGGGGGGGGGGGGATATGAGCTGTAAACCTAACTGTCAATTTGTGAAAACACAAAATTCAAGGATGCGCTTTGATTTGTTTTCATGAGGTGACGGAACTCAGTCGCACTGATGTAAAACATATGGGACTTGATGACCGTGCATTTAAACGTCATTGGGCGTAAGCACAAACTCAAATCAAGGAATGCTCTCTTTTTGTTTTCATGAAGTGACGGTTCTCAGCCGCGCAGGTAAAACATACGGGACGGATGGAAGCCATCACTTCGTGAAAACAGAAAATTTGTTTGCTAGGTATTTTCTTGTTGACGTTATCGCCATAGCTACATAATTAGACATTATTATGGTCTGAAACTTTGTGAGGTTCAAGATGTTAGTTCATGATGTCCAAAAATGCAAAAACCTCAAAATTAAAAAAATATGCGATTTTCCTCATAACCGTCACTTTGTGAACGATATAAACTGTGAGATCCTTCATTTGCCTTTTATGCAAATATGTTTGTTTTTATTTGTTTTTATATTAATTTAAATATACCATAACAAGTCAGAGTAGTCTTGGAAGTGTAGCTGTCTCACACTCATGGCTAAACATTCACATATACATATATTATATGGGCCCTCATTTTTAAGTATTGATCTACCTAATAGGCTAATGAAGTGTGCTCCTATATTTCAAGAGTGAGCACAGGGTGATATTGTAATGGGTGTGCTTATTAACGACGATCCCACTACATATAAACTTTTATATTTACAGTGTGAATGGGGTCTTATACAACCAAGCTGGGATTGATATGATAAACACATTTGTAGATCTAAGCCCTTCTATCTATTCCAGCCAACCTGTTTTACTCTACTGTCTGCTATTTCCTGTACCCATTTCCTGATGAGACACACACTATACTTATTTGACCTAGCCTTTATTTGTACAGATATATTATACAAATGCTGTGGTGTATTAGATACCCTGCAATGTGATTGTAATACCAATAATGGCTTCTCGAATCTTCCTAAAAATAATATTGAAAGATATCAGAAGAAAAAAAGGGCCCAGGGAAGATGTTAACTAGTATCAAATTCCAGACAGCATTTAGGATGTATACTGTCCCAAAACTTCAGTTTGACAACTCTTTATGCTTTTGAATAGATCAGATCACTAAGCAATGAGAAAGGTTACATTATTGAAAAGACTGCAAGCCTCACAACAAGGGAAGAAAAGTCTCGTCATGAATAAAATTAGAAAGACAGTTACTTTCAGATACTATTGCTCAAGGTGACATTAGGGGGAAAAGTGATTATTAGTTTACATATCTTCTGTTTGGAGCCAGAAGGGCGTTAACTCACATACTTTAACACAGAGTTAACGCCCTTCTGGCTCTCAACAGACAATATATATAGTTAGCCCCCCTCATTTTCTCCAAATCATTTTCGTCGCAATCAAATGCAAAGTTGCAAACATAATATAATGTTTTCCTCTTGTAATTAATCATCTCTGAATCAAAAGGCCACAGTGTAATTAAGATCATGGCTTTTAAATAAAGCATCAATCTAAAAATATTCCTTTGCCTGTGGCCCTTGAACTGAATTATTCCATTCAAAGTAAATTATTACATATCTTCCTAGAAACCTTTTGCAGATATTCTCTGCTGAGAGCCAGAAGGGCATTAAAGGGCAATCCAACCTTGGTAATAAGATGATTTGTGTGAAAGCAGAAAAATAAGAAAAAGAGGATGGTGAAAGTTTGAAAGAAATCGGACAAGGACTAAGAAAGTTATGGATGTTTGAAAAATGAGATCACTACATCTATGCGAATTTCAAATTGGCAATTCGGGGAGTCGATTGTGACATTTTTGTGGACAACTCTCTCGTTTCTCGTACACAAAAATACCATTAATTTGCGGTTTTCTTCGAGGCACTTTTACCCTTGGGGCAGTACTCAAATTATATTGGAGATAGCATATTGTTATAGGTCCTCATGAAAGAAAAAGATCCTGCTGATTAATACATTTTTAAAAAAGTGACATTTTAGTCATTTTGTGTGTTGGAGCGAATAGGGGAGTTGTCCACAGCTACATCACAGTGACATTACCTATTTGGCCAATTTGAAATTCCCTATGTATAGTGATTACAACTTTCAAAAATTCATAACTTTCTTATTGCTTGTCCGATTTCGTTCAAACTTTCACCAATGTGCTTCTCTGATTTTTCCTCTTTCTTTCAAAGGAACTTGCTATTAAGGTTGGATTTCCCTTTAACTTGATGCAAAATGAGTAGTTAACGCCATTGTGGCTCTCACCAAATAACATGAACAATTACATCATCACCTTATAAATCAAATGTTATTTCAGTGGAGGACAGGAGAGTGATTGTTCAAAGCTGCCACGCTACCGTTCTCCTCATACAGTGGTACCTCGTTAAAACAAACTCCGTGGGACCAGGGAAATTATTTCTTTATATCGAAACCTTGTGTTATATAGGGGCTAAAAAACAATATAATACAAAGAAGTAGGGCTGGGAAAAATGACCTTATTACAACAAGAGTTTGTTATAACAGTGTTCTTAACAAGGTTCCACTGTACTAATTTTGCACATTCAACCATGTTTCAACTTACTGGTAGACTACAGACCCCTGTCCTCATGATTTAGTCCAAATTAAACTACTGCTGATAATTTTGGCTCCAACACAGAGCTTTCTATTTATCAACCTTCTATATAATTATGTCGACAATTAGACAATCAATTCAAAGTAAGGACGATATTGCAGATTTGAGTTAAGGCAAAAGGCTCAATGCTCCCATTCTTTGGATGCCAGCCGCTTCTGAGCTATGCAACGATGCTTGACTCTAGATGGCCATGCAAAAGAATCGTGTCTTACTATACAGTCTTAGCATGATAAAAATCTAGTTATGAAATGATGATGAAGGACGTGGAGTCAGTGACCCACTTCATGATAACTAGGATGCACCTGTTCCCTACCTAACGTGTGACATTTCCAATCAGGGGGTGGCAAAAATGTCTGGAATCTTCAAAGATGGAGCCATTATAAAACTTTCCTTTCCCAAGCCTACAACCCTTTCACACTTTTTTTTTCTGTGTCTTTCAAAAGGTGAATATGAATCTGATGTTAGTGAATTAGATCACTCTCTCATCTGTTTAGATAACATGATGATGCTATGATTTTGAGCTATGGGAATAACAAAACCTAATTACCTGCCAGACAACTTTTTGAATTAATTCTAAATCATACTGCCATTAAAATGATACTGAATTCATTAATGCTAAAATAATTACAATTTCATCAAACATATTACAATAAATACATTTTTGAAATAATTCTAAATCATACTGCTATTAAAATGATACTGAATTCATTAATGCTAAAATAATTACAATTTCATCAAACATATTACAATAAATACATTTTTGAAATAATTCTAAATCATACTGCTATTAAAATGATACTGAATTCAATAATGCTAAAATAATTATTACAATCTCATCAAACATATTAAAATAATTATGATTCTGAAAGACACGTAAACAAGGCACACGAACAGTAGCCTGGTAGCCTGGTTTACCAGAAATCATTAACTGATTCCAGTTTCTAATGATGGGACTGATTTGTTTCAGTCAACTTTGTTGCTATATGTACATGTCCTACAAACAATTTGGAACTTGTGTTCCTGGGGAAAAACATGGCAGCCATGCAAGTGATGAACTCACAGCTCTAGAGTAGGGAAATCTAGTGTTGCCATTTTGACTTGCATTGGTCAGTTGGTCTCTGATTCTACCAAGATACGCTGTGTAGCAGGTAGATATACAAGAGTCCAGGTGGAACTGAGTGACAAGTGTAATAACAAGGAGATAACTCCTTGGTAATATCCAATGCAACCACCAACCAACTCTAGTTAGAACTATCACAACCACTTTGAAAATCTTCACCTACCTTCAATACAAGCACAGGCATCTTCAACATGACTAAAACCTTCAAAGTTCAATGAATATTATCCAACATATAAGTATCCAGACTGTTGAACTCCTACTACTCCAGAATGCACGAGGTTCAAAGAACGACAGGGATATATAAACGGTGTTGTTTTTGATCCCCTTGATATAGCATTCACAAGTCAAGTAAGGTTACTGTCGTGTAGAGAGTCAGTCTTTAGGGCTGGTCTGTGTTACGTTCCTGCAGGGCCACTACACAGAAGGGAAAAAAAGAGTCTGGGAAAAGGATCAGATTTCACTAGGCCTTACTCAACGCTTGTTTTGAAACTCTCTCAACAGGTGGCATGCGCAGTAGGCCCAAGTTTGATCCTATTTCGTCTTCAAAGGATGCAAGAGAAGATTGGATGTGATATCTTTCACAACGCAGTTATGTCACTGCCTAAATGTAATTGTCGATGGAAGGGGAAAAAATTCAGAACCAGCATATATTTGCAGTGTTCTAAATCATTTTGACACATTACATTTTATCAGGCATGCTACTCCCTCAGTTATTGATGACCCTGACACCCCTATGTCTAGGAATGGACAAAGACCCAAGGAAATTTGTCCTGAAGCTGTCAAAACAATACTATCTACATACTGCAAATTTTGGAACTAATGTTTTATGTTGTATTTTCCTTGAACTTTTGGCAAAGAATAGCAGACCATAGATTATTCTGAACAAGTGCTTACATTGCATACGGATATACATGTTTTTTGAGAATAATTCATTTCACTTGGTGAGGTGCAAGAAAGCCATCCGTACATAACACACTCCATGTTTTGTGGATAGTTTAAAGAATATATTTCAACCAGACATGCAGAAGAAGACACTATTCAATATACAATCCCTCCCCCCCCCCCAAAAAAAAAACTAGAAAGGCCGTCAAAGGCGGCAGACCCACGCCTTAGCGGCGCTACAGAGTAGTTGCAATACTATACTAACTATGGGGTCAAAACTACAAGGTTACACAGAATTTGCAGGCATCAACCGATCATCACCAAAATCTAATCGATTCTTTCCTGTCACTATCCAAACATTCCCTGAAAATTTGGTGCAAATCCGTTCACCCGTTCTCTAGTTATCTTGTACACAAACAAAACAAACAAACAAACAAACAAACATACGGAGCCCTTTACATAACCCTGCCGATCCATATAAATAATTTTTTGACAAGCAAGAGTTTAAAGATAAAGTTGAGTTCTGGTCATGAGATTGAATTGTGAAATAATTTGTCTCAAAACAATTGGGAAAGGTTGATTATATAGCACATAAATTGGTGTATACTGTCAGGTTTTGGAATCACCAAAATGATAAGAAACTAGAAAGGCCGTCAAAGGCGGCAGACCCACGCCTTAACCCAATATAGGTTTTGTTTTGTTGCGATTATTTTTGTAAGCAGTAGCCATTCAAAGGGGATAACAAGAGGCACATCTCCCCCCCCCCCCCCCCATAAATATTGCCATATCCAGGTCATAGCTTTGTGTATCCCCACCCTTGAAAAAATTCTTCTGAAAAAGATATTTTATTATTGAAACATCCCTCCCCTAAAAGTAATTGATTAGACATGTCAGAGAGCGTGGCGTGGTGAGAAAAAAAAATGTTAGCAATTTGTATTCAGTGTTCAGTCATGTAAGTGTTAGTAAATGTATTCATGTTCTATCTTTAAATTACATTGCAATTGGGGTTGTTGTTTTTTTTTCATCGGGCTTGGATAAAATATATATGACGACAAATAAAGTTGGATCTAGACTTCAAAATGACATGCATGCGAGGCACAGAGCTTACTCAGTCAGCTCAGTCACCACCCATCAACAAAGTCAAAGTGGATACTGGCGTGCATGCCCGTATTCGGCGGACCTCGATCAGCCACCAAATTTTGCAAATCCACACAAATTTAAAAAAAAATACAGTTTTTGTATATATTTTACAACTACGAAATCCACTCAAACAGACATAAATGAGGTATAAACTAGTTATATGACAGGACCATTATAACCCAAAGAAAAAAGTTCAATCCTACTACAGTGAGCCAGGCACAGGCTGACTCCCTGGGGTTATATGTACTCCCTAGCCCGACCAGATCGCCGTCACTTCGCGACAGCGCTGTGTATAGTTATGTACGTACAGCTAGCTACACAGCCCACTAGCACTCACTACTCAGATCAACACACGCGAACGCTCGCGAGTGCGATAAACTCACTCACGTCGAACAAACTCACCAGATTTTCACCGAAAACAATTAAAATCACGTACTACACGTCCACCAGGATAAAATAAATCACAAAAACTTCCACAACAAAGTGGAAAGAACCGGGGAAAATAAACAGAAATGCACAGAAGATAAGAAATAGAGAAGCCGTAGGGCTAGGGTAGCCTGAATCTAAATGAATTTGTGGATAAAAAAGGTATCGCGCGCGATAGCTATAGAGCCTAGCCGCCTATTAGTATACCGTACATAGCCGCTTTCGCAGTAGTAGTTCAAGCCCGCGAAAAATCCCTTGTTGCTGGGATACGTTGGCTTTGAATATTCATTGCAGGCTCGTACGGATTTGAAGTGAAATGGCAAATAATGGGTCTAAAAGTCTTCTAAAATTCATAAACCTGAAATAGACTTTTGGTGAGACGAAGTAATGAGTGTTTTGATTGGCCAAAATATTTCTGCATCTGCAGGCGAAGTTTGGGGTCATCAATCTTTCTAGTTTCTTTCCTGTCACTATCTGAACTGAAGTTCCTATACTTTACTACAGGGTCAAAACTTCAAGGTCACACAGATTGTGCAGGGGTCAACCAATCATCACCAAAATCTAATCGATTCTTTCCTGTCACTTTCTGAACATTCCCTGAAAATTTGGTGCAAATCCGTTCACCCGTTCTCTTGTTATCTTGTACACAAACAAACAAACAAACAAACAAACAAAAAAAAAACAAACAAACAAACAAACAAACAAACATACGGAGCCCTTTACATAACCCTGCCGATTTCATCGGCGTGGGTAATTAACTCAATCCTGCTGAGATTCACATGCACTGCACACAGAATTGTGTATATGGGACTACACATAAATGTTCAGCCCGACCATTTAAGCCATGTCTTATCATATTTTGAATGCGAGGGCATTAGAAGAGCAATCCCTTTAACGGGACATTTCTACTCTGATGATCTTCCAAACTAACAAAAAAAAAAAAAAAAAGAATGAGAAAACTCACAAATTATTTTTTACCATTCCCAGAACTCAACCTTCTTTTTAAGTCGTAGCCAGTGAAGAGGGCTGACAAAGCAAAAGAAGAAGAATATAATAGTTTAATGGATGAAAGGTGTGATACGGGGTAAACATGCTTTCACTACTGCACGCTTCACCATTGACCCTGGTTTCTTAAAGACTTTCCCTTCTGGTTTCTTTGACTTCCACATCTTCATCCCACACCTACACTTTGATAATTGCAAAAAAAGAAAACAAGCAAAGACAAGGAGAGAGGAAGAGACAGAGAAGGAGAACAGGGATATAAGATAGAGAGGGAGAGTGATACATGCATGATGATTGGGTGATTCAATACATGCATGATGATTGGGTGATTCAATACATGCATGATGATTGGGTGATTCTATACATGCTCCCCTGACATTTGTCACAATTACCCAACAATTTGCTTGTATGATGTAACAGGTTCCATGACATTTGCTCCTGTGACAATTGCTCAGGTCTAACTTTGCCATGTTAATCCTAAACCTAAACCTAACCCTAACCATAAGCCTAATCCTAATCCTAATCTTCACATTGTCCTTAACAAAAAACAAATCGTGACCTTGACCTTAACCTTTGACCTTTCGAGATATGGACGGTGGAGTAAATGTCATGTCACTGATGTAACAGGATGTGGCAATATACCAGCAGTTCCCACATTCGCACATTCTCTAATATCAAAGGGATATTATGATGTGCATTTTAAATTTATAGATCTGTTGTGCTTCTGATTCTTAGAATGGTTCTAAACCAGACTGCAAATCCTGCATACTTCCAAGCACATGAATGGTTTCACATATATGTACACAGAAAAAAGAACAATTTTCTTGTTATATTTATTAAAAAAAAGAAAATATGTAATTTATATTCTCTACTTCCTTGAAATTTTTTTCTCATTTCTTAAGTTTAAGAAATCATCATATCAGGAAATGAGAACATAATTCATCTGTTGAGAGGCAGAAGGGCATTAACTCTGTGTTAAAGTATATGAGTTAACATCATTCTGGCTCCAAAAAGACAATATATATTGCACCAAGGAAGTAAGACTATTCATTCTGTACAGGGAGTACAGGCTTACACAATATATTATGTGAAATTAAGAAAACAGAAAGTTGAGACATCCCGATGACTAGGTCTCACTATTCAAGCTTTAAAATATCCCTAGTACATCAAATCCAAGCACGAGCTGGGAATGCACTTGTTACTGCATCGATCCTTACATAAACCAAGCTTATAATGAATTTTTAAAAAACCTTAGTCAGATTTACATGATTCGCTATCATGGGTCAACAATGACAAGCTACATGCAGTATGATATCGTGGTAAGTCTGGAGGTAAGACTATACCGGTCAACATTTCAATGTTGCATAGCAGGAGGAAAGGTGAAGGCACTTTCCGTACCGTTCAACATTACAAAATGTTGCCAGGCGCATCTACCGAATCCAATCAACGAGAGCCTCCTCGCAATCAATATAAAAGTCAGCTCAGCCGGCCCCTTCTCATACCTTCAACAAGAGAGGAGACCTCTTGCTCTCTTCTTTTGCCTATATCTAGCTCGGAGAGAGGGTTTATTACAAATCGAGCCTCTTCCATCCTCTTTATTATTATCCATGCAAAGATGAGGCTCCCTCGATTGACCGAGCGAGCGAGTGATCGTGGAACACGAGGTTAAACATCCAAATTGGCTCAACACTGTGAACCAGGGGGTATTCATGGGGAGGGTATCAATGAACTTCGGGGTTAGGTTGGGGGGAGGATACAAACCCATGTGTGTATCGATCCATTACAAAATCTGTGCACGGTTATGCTCTCACCTCTGACCTAATTTACTTGAATTAAACTTTTTGTCATGCCTATTTTGCTTTTCCTTCTTATAACAAATCATTCATTTTGTATGTCTTTTTCTTGCTACTCAACCAAGTAGTATCCATAAATATTGGTATTTGAAGAGAAAAAATCCCCACCAAACGAAATGCTCATCTCATGATGATGGAAACAAGACGATAGAAAAAGAAGATTGACTGATTAGGAAATCATATAGACCTATAGTCTGGATAAAATTTCATTTTAAAATCAGAAAACAGTTGATAACTGTTTCTGAATATCAATCTAACACTACCCTTCCAAACCAAACGCTTTTGTTAAAGAATCAATCTGATTGAATCCAAGCCCACTTTTTTCACACATGAAAGAAATATCTAGCTTCTCACACCAGCTCACGATAAAACCAATACATATTGATCAAGAGAGTGTGTTTTCTTAGTTGACAAGCTTTCATGTAATTCATTTAAATTTATCAAGCAACAAACAACTTATAAAATGAAATAACTATTTTCGAAAAGGGAAAATAGCATCTGAAAGACTTACCACGTCTTATCTAATCTCCCATTACATCATGTACTTTTTACACAGCATGCCATAAGAATTAAGCTATCATCTCTCATTACTTGACATTTTCTATCTTGGTTAGATGGACTGTAAGAGCCCCCCTTGAACCTTGGCTTGAATCACGGCATATACCCTCCCCCTGCACTTTCCCCACGGCTCCCATGCAGGACGAACCCTAATCTAAATTCATGAGGCCATGAAGACGTTTCTTGCATGAGCAAACCGTTGAATTCTAAAGACTTGTGACAGCACTAACCCTGCACTCCTCTCAAACAACCCCCTTTCACATGTGAAAATTATTGCCTGTTCACACAAAGAAAACTGCTGTATACAATGTTTTGTACAATAACCCATATACAGCGAAATCCCCCAGGTATATAGATATGGGCAATCGTTTTGTAAGAAAACCTGACAAAAGATCAAGATAGACATGTTTGTTTGAAAATCACGGAACAAAAGACCTGTACACAATAAGGAATTTATGCAACATATCTTTATACAATTTTTGCTTATACAAGTGAAAAATAACTTATCAAACCAGAACTTGATTGCGATAAGGTATACAAACAGTACAATTTTATTGAAGTGAATTCGTTGCAGCGATAGATCTCAAGACAACGTATGAATGCTTCAAAATAGTTTTGAATGAGAATCATATATGATAATGATCCTGGATGCGTGAATTCCTCATGAGCAATTTCATCTCAAGCAGTGACAACCTTCACTCACACCTCAAGGTCATTGACAAAATAGTGATTAAGGATGATACAGACTGCTAAGTTTTGCATAGTTAAATACCAAAACTACAAATAAAGATTCAGAATGTAAACCGCCACGTCACTATACGAATAACACAGATTTTCTACACACCTTTATTCTTGAAGTGTGAAAGGGGCAGCCAAGACCCTTTCAAAAGGACGGCACTCTATAAATCTTTCTCCGTCGTACTCTGTTGCACAGGAAACCGATCGAGGGGAACAAATATTTCGTTCTGACATGTACGTTTCATGAATTCTAAAATAACAACCGGCAAGAGAAGCTTTGCTTTTTTATAAATAAAATTGCTATGCACGGTGGTCATACAAAGGAATATATTTACTTTATCCAATTTCATCAATATCGCTCTGCAAGAGCTGCAATAAATAAATGGCAAGCGTTTAATCCGTATGAGAGTGCTGTATAACTTAAAAAGTACAGTATTCAGATGATGAGTGCAATGAATCTTACACAGGACTGACCAAAAAAAAAATGAAAATGGATACATTTCAATCTTTCAACCTGAATTTAGCGATCACAATCTTTCTACAAATTATCTGCCAGAATATTTAACTATGAAAGTTACTATATAGCTTTTTGACCTTTGGCAAAATGTTTGGGATATTAAAATAATCATTAAAATAAAACATCAGATATCTTTTTCTAAAATGATATTTGTCAAGAATTTGACAAATATCATGACAAAACATAGTCAGAAAACAAAGAAAACAATAAAGGGGGATTTCTCTTCTAACATTCTACATGCTAATCTTTTAGCCTGTAACTTACATAATTTAGCCATTTCCATTCTGTACTCACAGTTCGATGAAAAAAAAGGTGGTTTCAGAGTTTGTTCTGATGTTTATACCTAAGAAAAAATTGTTGTACACAGCTGGCAGCAGAGCCCTTTTCTAAAAAGGGTTCATTTTAGCCTACAAATAATTTACCTCTATGACGTCTGAGAAGAAATGTAATACCATAAAAACATATCCATTGAGTAAAATCTGAAGTGACATATTACAGGAGATGCCAAGTGTTCCAGCTACCGTATTTTATTTCATCCCTGTTTGAGCTGCCCATGTAAGGAAATGCAATGTGATTTGGAGAACATTTGATGCCAAACCAGTGCTAGCATTTCACTTCTATTTTGAATATTACCCTGGGGACGATGAAGAGCTTATTAGAACATAATAGCTTCCCTTAAAATGTGGATGGAAGATGCACACAGAATGGAAATTGAAAAGGAGGAAAAAACAACTGACATGAAGAATCAACTGAATCCTATTCCATCCTTCTTTCACTGCATTCTGCTTTAAAAATGGCAAATTAGCCTCGACTGTTTGACAATATTCATTTACAAAAAATAATGTTTTGTTTAAATTGTCATTCTTTGAGAAGCAGTTAATGCTGCTTAAGTTATTCAAGACTATTCATCAAAATACAAATAGTGCTGGTACATTTTTTTGTTTTATATATTTTGCTGGTTCTTTAAATTTTCTGAAACATAGTTATGAAAAGTATACCCAATCTTAATAAAACTTTTAGATGCATATAAGCCTTAATATCAACCAACATGACCATGAACTTATTATGCCTTCTGTTGTAATGAACTTTCTTGGAATACGGAGTCACTTCATTCATATCGGCTCTTTGCCAATATCTTGGTTTGCTTCTGAAAAAATTTGTATCCATTATGATCATAGCTGCTTTTTGAGTAAAGCCACGGGTTAGCATGATGAGTAAAATCAAAATGCACTTAAAACTTCAGATGAAAATTTTAATATGCCATTCGTTGACTTATACCTCTTATTGGGTGCACTCCCTGCAAATTGCCATAAGTGAATTCAGACTGAAAAAAAAGGACATCCCATATTCCTTACCCCACACTAAGAATGATATAGGATGGACATTTATACTGCTGCACTGGTGTAGCAGCCTTCTGCATCTGAACTTTTCATATTATCTTTGGCAATCACTTCCAATTAGTATAAAGAGTACAGACCCCGAGAACAGGGTGCTTCTGATTAGAGGCGGATGCTTAAAAGTGACCCCGACAAGTGTGATTTACAAGACAGCAAAATGGCAACACCAATTTATGTCGTGCTGGTATGGCAGTAATTTAGTGGCTGGGAGGAGGAGCAGGAGGAGGAGGAGCAGGAGGAGGAGGAGCAGGAGGAGGAGGAGGAGGAGAAGAAGGAGGAGGAGGAGCAGGAGGAGCAGGAGCAGCAGGAGCAGCAGGAGCAGGAGCAGCAGGAGGAGGAGGAGGAGCAGGAGGAGGAGGAGAAGAAGGAGAAGGAGAAGGAGAAGGAGAAGGAGAAGGAGAAGGAGAAGGAGGAGGAGGAGGAGGAGGAGAAGTTGTACAGCTAAGTATGCATCTTCATACCTCCATGCACAGTACCCCTTCTATACCAACAAGTTTATGATTGCCATAAAAAAATGAATTTTCAAGAATTATGTTTTGCTTACAGTGCTTTTTTTCATTGTTGAATTTGGTATGAAATATTGTCTATGTGAATTAAATTTACAATAAAGGTATCTGTTTTTGTATTAAAAAAAAAGGAAAAAAATGTTAACGGTCCTAGTCAAAACTCATCAATTGTTCAATGCTCACATCCATGGGCAGGAGTAATTACTACTCCACTGAAGATTTAAAAGAAAAAAATTATCAAAGTTTACAAATTTAATTAAAAAATGAAAGTCACTGAACACAGATGTGTATGTATGAGACACCACAAACATTTGATATCAAAATTTGGTCAAAATTTTCAAAAACCAGTTCTAGTCATATTTGAAATATGAGAGCACTCAAAGAGCAATCCTTTTCAGGTGAAATTGCTAAGTACTGTGAAATTCCTTCACATTTTAATAAAATAAAATGAGAAATATCACGAACTATCTTTCACCCTTAAATGAGAGCTCAACCTTCTCGTTAAGAATGAGAGGTCAAACTCACAGATGGCAGGAATGCCCGGTGCCTTTGATTTCCTCTTCCTCTACCTACCTCAATTAAGATCATATGAAGGTCTTGTGACATACCCGGCATCTATAATCACTTAATGGCTTATACAAATGTGTGTATGTGATTATTCAAATGAGTTTTCAAAATTTTGTGTTAATGTACATTGCACATGTAGTATACAATTTTTTTCAATCAAAAAAGTGTGCATCCCCTTCACAGATACCAACGAGTATTTTAAGGAGATTTCTGAGACATACATGTAAAGTTATAACAAAATCTTTCTACTTAAACTTATAGATAGATGGAATTGTAGGATTTTTATGCTATATGTTTATTATATTTTATCATCGACGAGCCATTATAATACATTATTATTCTTCTAAATGCTTTATAAAAACCTATTGCACTCACCTATATGCAGGGATGAATGTTGCACAGTTGGTCAGGCCAGGAAATGAAGCAAAACATATGTAGGAATAATATGAGAAGAGAAAGAAAGAAAATATAAGATTTACAAATAATGAAACAATTCATAAAATGAGACGAGGGAGCTCTCTATATAACAAATATCATCTCACCTTTTAAATACCCTGCACATTTGTATCATTCACATTCTGCCACAATTCTGAGTCAAGTTAAAAATCACTTTACGAAAACATCATAATAAAATATACATGTATTACAACAGGCACTTTCATTACAGTATATCTACAGTAGATAGTAACATAGGTAATGAAGCAAAACTATGATCATGTTACATGTAGTCAATCTATTTCCCTAATTGCAGATGAATAAACACTTAAATCAGAATCACAACATAAAACTTTGATGCTGAAAAACATGGAATAGTGTTGTAATAATGACGGTGATTACAATGATTTCATCATCACTATCACTATCATTTTCATTAATATCAACACTTTCATTATCATAATTGTTAAACTGAACTTCACGTTTTATATATCTAAATCTAAAAAAAAAAAAGACTAAAAAAAACCCCAGCACATCCCACTTAACACACACAATGTTCAGCATTATAGTGTACCCATTGAAGCAAATTTTCCCATTCCAGTTCTCCTAAATGAGCAAGAAAGGTGTGAATTCATGTCATTTTACATACATTTACAGTAATCACCAAACAATATTTTGCTTTGCATATGTTAGGGGTTCATGTTCCTATACTATGTTTAAAGTATGAGCTTCAAATGTTGATTCTACAACGAGATATTGCAAGTTTAAATACACTCTATATATGCAGCATTTAAAATGTGTATGTGTGTCTATGTATATATGCATCATTATTATTATTATGGTTATTATTATTATTATTATTAATATTATTATTAATATTATTATGATCGTTATTCTTTTTTTTTTATTTTCCAAAGAACTCGTCACCACTCGTCAACCAGGAACATCCTCTTAACTATTTCCCTTTCACACGAATCGATGTTGCGCGCTACCTTTGTTTTGATTCGTTACATCTATTCATCTCTCATTCGTCATTCCTCAGTCCCACATGCAGTTAATTTCTCTCTTTCTGTCCTTCCTTTTACTTTTCCCTCGTTACTTTCACACATTGTGTATGATATATTTATGCTTTCCCCTCTCTGTTGGCCATTATCTTCTCTTTTTTTTTTGTTATGTAAATTACTATTATTGAATACTTTCACCTGAGGGGTCCACAATTTACAAGCTCAGCTTCACAGTGGACCTCTCCATTTCCAACCAAACATTGATAAAATTATGTATCAAGCAATAGCTTGATACATCTTATCTAATCTACAATTCTGTTATATTTGTGTTTTGTATTGCATGTATCCTACTTTGTTGATTTAATGATATTTATGTGAATTGTATATTTCTCTTTTCTTGGAAATGGAAACAAATAAAAATCTGAAACTGAAACTCTTTTGAGTAGGAGGAGGTTTATGTTTCCTTTATTTTCTTCATACTCCTTAATTAACCCACAGAAGGTCAGGTAAAGTGTTTAGAGGTTAATTTTATACATTCTAGCAGTACAATATCATTTTTTAGGTGATTGGTACACTTCAAAACACTTCTAGTTCTAAAAAAAACACCAAAAAACCCCCCTAAAGCGAACAAATATATCGTGTATTTCAAGTGGCAGTGATTTAATGATGTCTTGGGTGATATACAATACCATCATACATAAACAAATGATTTTGTGATCACAGTAGGAAATACACTGAGACAGGAGGATCAAACATGACATCCTCATACCAATCCAAACAAAGCTCCATGATAGCGGAGATCATGATCATTGAACAATCAGAGATCATACCATCTGTTGAGAGCCAGAAGGGCATTAACTCTATGTAAAGTACTACGAGTTAAATGTCCTTCTAGCTCTCGATCAGCCGACATGCTTGGCTATCTATATACTATACTGTATGGGACAAACGCATGATACTTTTGCTCATCTGACGGCAATCCCTCATGAACTTTAAATAGGTTTTTAAATTTACTTTGTCTGCTGAGAGTTAGGACCAGAAGGGCGTTAACTCATATACTTTAACACAAAGTTAACACCCTTCTGGCTCTCAACAGAAAATTCATGCTGAAGATAAGCCTTTAAAACCCTTTGCCACTACGTGTATCACTGTTGCATGTGTCTCTCGCAGCATACCTCAGTATGTACTGCCGCATCTTGTTGACTAATCAAGTAAAACTCATCACGCTGGTGGAAATGTGATATACCTTACGCATCATATACCCTACTAATAAGACTCCTGATGCATGATTATGTTATCTAGATGAGATTGCTTGCTTCTTGACAACATGATTGCGTTAAGTGTAAGGTATCATCTCTTGACGGCCAGAAGGGCGTTAACTCATATACTTTAACACAGAGTGAACACCCTTCTGGCTCCACACTTTTATCTATTTTTATCATTGCATGCAAACTTTTATCCATCTTATCTTCTTTTCCCTATAATTTGAGGGAACACACTTGAAATTAATCTAATTGAGTACAGGTAATGAAATTGAATTGAAATAGAAAGTGGCTTATCGTGCAATAGATGTGTTGTTTGGGTAGGCACAATATAAACAAGCTACTAAAAACTTATTCATATATTTGAAAACAAAGCTTTCATTCCACCATCAGAGCTTAATTCAGCATCACTGTAAGAAGTTGGTGAGAAAATTCAATATTGAATCAATTTTGGTGATAAAATGCCCCATACGTGAATCATATCTAGCAGTATTGAATAATAGGTTAACTGACAATAAGCAGTCACAACGTATGCATTCTCCTCCAACTCTGCTACCAGATACCTTCAAAACATTGAAATCATATCATATAACAGCCGGTGCAGACTAGGCCTACAGGACAGAGTCTAACGAGATAACGAATAACAAAGTATCTTTTGCGATTACTGAGATCAATCACATTCTAATCTGACGCTAGATCTGATCAGATGTCACTCAGGTTCGGATACCAGATCCATCAAACGTATGGGAGTAGGGGCGATGGAATTACAGAGTATTCGAGATGGGTCGGCATGGCGATAGATGAGAGGCTGTCGGGATGGAGAGGAGACGAAGACGGTGTCGGAGATTGGTGACGATGAACGAGGGGATTGGATTCAAGATGGAGATGTCAAGCCAGGGATGTAATCCTCTTTCTATCTCTAATCCTCCATCAATTTCTCTCACTATCTCTTTTTTCTATTCATCTCTCACACACCACTTCTCCGTAGCATCCCTTTTCCATTTTTGCTCTCATTCTTTTCACATTTTCATCCCTTGCACCTTTATCTCTCACTTGGTTTTGCATCTCAGTTCTCTCTCTGACTCTCTGACTCTCTCTCTCTCTTTGAACTTCTCAATTTGTTTCCCCTCCTCTATAAAATATATCTAATTCTTATATTGCCATATCATATTCCATTTTTAAATGTGACTGACTAATCAATTATAAAATGCATTCACTAATTAAATTATATTTAAATAACTTGTCCCATGTGATCACACAAAAAATAAATATTGTGGAACATAACAATACAGGTATAAGAACCCAGAGTAACCCATGCTCAACATTAAAAATTCATTTGTATCAATGAAAATGGGCAGGAGGGGGGGGGGGGGGGGGCAGGATAGGGAAATACTACACAGCGCCCCAGAAAATCGACGGTGGTCAAGAAAGTTGCAAGTAAGGAACCAACACCAAAGAACTCATCTGCTAACAGCCAGAAGAACATTAAAGATAAAGTTGAGTTCTGGTCAGATGATTACATTATGAAAGAAACTGTCTCTAAGCAATTGGGAAAGGCTGATCAGTCTACATAATAACTGGTGTATACTTTGGTGTATACTTTGAGGTAAATTTTTTACCAAATCTCGCTGAAAAACACATGCGCTGCACACAGAAATGGGTATATGGGACTGCACACGCATGTGGCATGAATGTTCGGCCCCAAAACTTCAGCTATTTCTCGTCATATTTTGAATACGAGGACATTTGAAGGGCAATCCTTTACAGGGGACATTTCTACTATGTTGTTCTTCTAAACTGACATAAATGGAAAGAGAAATCTCACAAATTATTTTACACCTTTTGCAGAATTTCTCTTTAAGTCACATCTTTTTAACAGTGTTAACAACCTTCTTGCTCCCAGCAGACAAAATATACACATGAAAGCCGAAGAATGATTAAATAGAGAAAAAATAAACAAAGAAGCTGTCAACTTTTCCCAGACTCACCATATGAGGGGGTCTTTCTCGATGTAGACCTGGAGGACCTACGAGGATCTTTGGGTGTGTATGAGGATGCATCATCTTAAGATAGTCGGATCAGATAAGAAGATTAAGGTATCACCAGACAAGACTTGTTCTAAAGCACTCTCAGTTCTTGTATGGTGAATGCGTGTCACAGGTAGATATCTCAAGACAGCAGAGGATAAGTAACCCAAAGGGCTTTTGATCCAGAGAGATAGAGAGAGTTAGAGAGAGATAGAGAGAGAGGGGGAGAGTAACAGAATGTGACAGAGATGGAAAGAGAAATTCAGAAAAAGACTTTTTATCAGTTTTACGGGAAGCAATATCAATGGCTACACGCAAATCCTCTGGATTAAGAATCCATCGATCAATCAACTCAATCACTACTTTGAGGATTAGTTTCCAGCTGCATAGATAATCCCTTGCTAGTAGAAAAAAGTTGTACTCAAACTTTACAATTTTCTCCTGATAAAAGCGAACACTGGCAAAACTTCCAGTCACCTGGAAGATGGATGAGACAAAGTCATAGATTTCCAAGGAGATGGTGAAGATGTCATAGCCTCATTAAATTTAGCGAAAAAAATTGAGAAGTGACGTAAATTTGACGGACAGTTCAAGTCATCAAAAGTTCTTATCGTCAATCAGAGCATAAATAAAGACGCGATGAAGAAGGAGTACATTTATGAATGGGGTGAACCACTGCAGGTGATGAGGTCACACAAAACGAAAGATGGTTTAAGTCAATGTTGATTCAAAGTTGAGATGAGAATATTGGATGATGGTAATCCCGTCTAGAGCCCTGGCTAGATAGCTGGCCGAATGGCGGCTTTATGAAAAATGCTTCTCAAGGATTTCAGGGGAGCTCTTCAGTCTATCCTCGGAAGGAATGAGGGAGGGAGGGAGGGTGAGAGGGAGTGACACAAGATCTTTTTGGCAATTGATTCTAATGAGGGCAGGATGACAAGAAGGCCATTGGACTGGGAGGTGGTGCTGTAGGAGGGCATCCCAGAGAGAGAGAGAGAGAGAGAGAGAGAGGGGGGGGGGTGGTGTTTGGTGTATCTTGAGATTTATCACTGATGTTATGGTTGTGGTGGTGGTGGTGGTGGTGGTGGTGGGGAGGGATTTCTTGCTTTCATACTGTTGCATTAAAAATCTTCAGGGACATGGCATTTTCTTTTATGTAAATTGGTTCATATGAAGAAAAGTGACCAAAGTAACTTAATAGCGCAAATGAATATAACAGGAAGAATAGAGACAACGAGAATGAGATACCGAGGTTGAAAAAAAAAAGGAACAAAAAGAAAAATATATATATTTTGCTACCAAAAGGATAATTTGCTTTTAAATACATAACAGAATAGAAAGGAGAATGAAATACGAGAATAAACATGAGAAAAATACATGAGAATAGAAAAAACATAGAGATGGAGAGGAAGAGGGTGTTTTCACAGAGCAAGGGAGATTGAGAGAGAGAGAGAGAGAGAGAGAGAGAGAGAGAGAAGAGTTAGCAATCATAGAGGAAAGAGGAAAGAGAAAAAGCAAAAAATAAATGAAAGACACAAGGGGCAAGGAAATAGACAAAGCAATACCTAAACAATATGACCGACACAGACAGAGGTAGAGAGAGAGAGAGAGAGGGAGAGAGAGAGGGAGAGAGAGAGGGAGAGAGAGAGGGAGAGAGAGAGAGAGAGAGGGAGAGAGCCTAGAGGGAAGAAACAAGAAGACATCATCTAAGGAATGCAGCTTCTCACCATGACCTACAACAGAGGTCCCCTTTCATCAGGCGCTGGTACTCTGTTTTCTGCCTGAACCCTGGCACCCTCCCTCTGGAGATGTAGTCCTTCTGGCAAGAGCAAGAGGGGTTGGAGCGTGAGATGCTAAATAAGGAAGCTGAAGGTTCAGCGTGGAAAGGGACACCCTCCCCTGGTGGATTCCGCCATCCCAAACGAGAGTACAATATACCATCTTGAGACAGGAGAGATGCCTATCGTTTATCGTCTAAAATTAGGAGAGTTGGGCTTAATCACCCCCTGTGCAGTGGTCACACTCCTCATTTACTTGGCCATTCAATGAGGTGTTGGAAGTATTTATATCATAGCACTGCTATGGTACTACAGGAACATAACTTCCTATATTCGGCAAGAGAAAAAGGGAAGTTCACTATTCAGGGCTACAACACCAGCCTCACATGTAAATTAAATTTACATAATTATTACCTATAATATAAAGCATTTTAGCGGCGCATTAAAAACGCATATTTTTGTCCGCTTGATTTGCGCGTGCAATATGAGAGCATATTGCACGAAACGCTGAATTCCCCATAGGCTACAGTACTAAACTTGCCGTGCAATATTATGCCGTATTTTGTCTGATCTGCTTGCGTGCGCGCAAATAATGCATACACACATACGCACATGACGTCATAAAGAGGTTAAGGTAAACTTGTGTGATCACAATGAAGTATGATGAGGGGCTCTATTAACTGAATGTGGTTGGTTAAAATGATTTTTACTAAGTTCTAAATCATTTTCCTGTAGGGTATAGATAATAATAATTATATTGGATGGCTTTATTTCATGGAATACCAGAAATATTCCACTCGTTAGGGCCAATATTGCACTCATCTTCGATTCGTGCAATAATGGCCCTAACTCGTGGAATATTCTCTGGTATCCCATTCAGAGCCATCGAATATAATATAAATATGATAAGATGTTTGTCACACGGCAACCACTAACATTACGTGACAACTTGTTGTACATAAAGATCATTAAAATATACTGTAAGTATATTGTATCCGATATGCATTTCTGTTAAACTACCTGAATTGTTTGCTGCATGTTGTTGTACTTGAATTCTTAGATCAATCATGTAACAATACTAATTGTTTTAATCATTGTTGTAAAGCACATAGAGAATTCATCATTATGCACTTTATAAAAATTACTTTATTATTATTAAGTATACAACAAAAAGTGGACAAAATATTGGGAGGAAGCATAAACTTCTCTGCAAATAATACAGTAAAAACTGCATTTATCATTTTCATTGAAGGTGATGTTACTGGCACTGGGGGAGGGGCAATTGGGGTAGGAGGTAACGGTAGTTTTAACTCTTGCAAAGTCAACCTCAACCTGCACTTTGTCAAAGCCATCAGGCTCAGCAATAAATTTTCACCAACAAAAAGTATCTACTATGCTTTCATTTTGTTTTTCTTTATGATGGGGAGAAATTATGAGGAATAAACTTGAATGACATCATAAAACATTTGCCTCAAGAGGCTGAATCCCCTAATAATAGTGAAATGACATGTGTTATGATGGGTGTTTATTGTGGAGGCACTCATTCATATTTTCATTTGGTCAAAATTCTGGAGCACGGGGGACAGCTGGAATTTTCAAACTCGACTTGACCAAGTTTTTCGAATGCCCAAGATGTTTCCGAGCGAAGTGAAAAGTTACTGTTTATTCGGGAAGCATTTGTTCGCATTTGTCAAGCACAATCTATTCAGAATAAATCCAAGATTCAGAATTGACAGTGCTAATGGGATAGCATATCATCATTTCTCTTGCAAATTCAAATCCGAAGACTATGTCACGATGAAAGATTAGATATGGCAGGGCTCCAAATCAACTTTTACGTAAGGAGGGGGTTCATTTTCACCATTATATCAAAATACAAAATGGGCCTGCTATATTTCTCAAATGAAAAAAAATTGTTGAAATGTGTTAGCATATAAATTCTCCTCAGTATATTCATATCATCATAAGACAGTTGCAAAGTATATTATAATTTAGGTATAATTTTTTTTTTTTTTTTTTTTTTGTATGTCTAAAAACAAAGTGGGCTAAGCTTCACCCTGTACTATCGGTATGGTTAAGGCCCCTCTTAGCTGTCTTGATTGTACAGGGTAAGAGTGAGAAGAGGGTAAAAGTTTGCTGAGTGCTAGAAGGGCATATGAGCTAACACCCTTCTGGCTCTCAGTAGATGATAATTCCTAACCCTCAGGTGATAGACATGAGTGATTGATATATGCACCACACTAAATACAAACGGTTCCATTTCAATTAATCAGCTAACAGGTTTAGAGCAAGGGAAGATAAGCTAAGATGCGGATGCTGTGAGATCAAGAGTTCAGTGGCCGATTTCTTCTCTTCTCTCATTTTGCAACACGAAAAAAAACCACACACACAAAATGATAAAATAAATAATAAATAAATATACAAATAATTAAACAAATACATAAATAGATAAATAAATGAATAAATAAATAAATAAAGCAGCATTTCATTCCAATCAAATAAACAAATACTTGACTTTGTATTTCTGCATGCTTCTTCGCTGCCATACTCCAAAAACTAAAAGGTTAAATCAATTCTTAAAAGGGCCCTGGGAGACAACATTTTTCAAAATGTTGGATATCACTCTTTCTATTGTTATTTCCAACACTATAGGTTGCATCCAGCGCATTACAACTGTTTAATCTACCAGTTTGAATATGCTGTTAATTCTCGGCCCTTGTAGATGTTGATTCAATACTTCAAGTTTTAGATTGAACCCATATGGGTGAAAGAAAAGCCATGGACACAAATCAAAATGGCGAGGAATATAAAGGTTAGTGTCTCTTTCTGATGTTAGAATTTACAATTTGCTTCAACAAAAAGAAAAATCTAAAATGTCGCCAGACTTGCACGTCATAAATATAATACATAGCAAACAAACCAATGAATTTGTAATAAAAAACCCCAAATGTAATGTGATCTTTCCAGAGCCCAATAAATCGGAAAAAATGGAAAGCAGAACGAAAACGTCGGATTCTATATATACACCATCAGGAATGATAGTTCGATGCCAAAATTGCATTAAGCTTAGAAATTTTTTGACATTTTCATACCAATGTAAATGATACGAGATTACACAAGTATGCATGCCGCATGAGAGAGAGAAAGGAGATTGCACTTTTGGGGTAGAAAGTGCAGAGAGCACAGTAGGTTAGTATCGTTTGAAGATTACAAATGACTTTGTGTGGTATGGGATGACCCCAATATCTGTCACTTTCATATGTTAGGAACATTTGCTTTCTATGATGAATGTGTTCTATTCTCAAAAGTGTCGTTCTATCCAGCACTCTTTTTCCCCTTCATCTTTAATCAATCTGTTTAAATCCAACTGTCCAGTCCTTCAACTTTTAGCTCTGCTTGAACTAAATATAGTCATTAATTTCTTATATTTCTATTTATTAATTTCTCACATTCTCTCTCTCCTTTTCTATCTCTGTGTATGTATGTCTGTGTTAATCTCTTTCTCTCTCTCTCTTTCTCTCTCTCTCTCTCTGTATTTCTAACATGTTTTATCTGTCTAGCTATCTCTTTTATTTTTCTGTTTCTATCAACTTTGGAGCCTGGTGAGGAAATGTATATTTTGAATGTATAATACACATTCCCCATTTATGAACTACAAAATAAAAAAAAAAATCCTCATTAGAACATCCCAAACCAGATCCAGTGATCACCCAAGAGTATGTTTGATGTGTAAGTGAATTACATTTGTGTTCCAACCTATGTCTAAGTAATAAAGAAAAATGGATCTAAATCAAGCACGAAATAAAAATAAAATTTTAAATTGGAGACACTGTTATATAACAAATCTTTATAGCCTTCTTGAATGGCTTAGTCCTTATCCGTCACTTTTTCTATATGCATGATATATTTGACATCAATAGAGGATTATAACTGTGACAGTTACAAGTTGGCTAGTGTGTTTGGTGGCTAAATATTTGATCACTGCAAATAATAAATAGAGACCTTCTTCCAGCTGGTCTGGCAAGAGAGAGAGAGAGAGAGAGAAGCACACAAACACACACACAGATAAAGAGCGAGAACAGAGAAAGAAATAGAAGAGAGAGGAGAAAGAAAGAAAGAGAGAGAGAGAGTGATAGAAGAGAGAGGTGAGAGAAAGGAAAATGAGGGAGAAAATGAGAGAAAAAGAAAAACAGTTGTGAAGCAAGAGGTGAGAGAGGTGAGAAGAGATGGAGAGAAAGAGAAATACAGAGAGAAAGAGAAAGAGAGCACACAAACACACACACAGATAAAGAGCGAGAAAAGAGAAAGAAATAGAAGAGAGAGGAGAAAGAAAGAGAGAGAGGTGAGAGAAAGGAAAAAGAGGGAGAAAATGAGAGAAAAAGAAAAACAATTGTGAAGAGAGATGTGAGAGAGGTGAGAGGAGATGGAGAGAATGACAGAGAGAAAGAGAAAGAGAAAGAGAAATAGAAATAGAAATAGAAAGAGAAAGAGAAATAGAAAGAGAAATAGAAAGAGAAATAGAAAGAGAAATAGAAAGAGAAATAGAAAGAGAAATAGAAAGAGAAATAGAAAGAGAAATAGAAAGAGAAAAAGAAATAGAAAGGGAAGAGAAACAAGGGGAAAAAAAGAAGAAAGAAGAGAAAGAGAGAGACAAACAGAGCTGTGACCCAAGGAGTATCACAAGTGATGGGTAAATACACCCTAGTTTGACTGGCAGATTTTATTGAGCGTGTCCAGTTAGCAAAGTCACCAAATAGGACGGCTAGTCTACCATATCCTGGTCACTCTATGACAGATGAAGATGTCCTGGCTATATAGACCGCTCTATATCTATAGAGTTGAAACTAGGTTATTATGAAGATTAGGGTATTGTGTTGCAAGTAAACATTTCATTTTGCTGTAAGAAGCCTTTAATCGTGTCTAAACATGATTCGACATAATTTTAATAAAATTGATTACGAGCCAAATTTGTGAGTTAAATGAATTTGAAGCCCTTTTCATCACAATGTGCTTATGTGTATAGAGTGTAATGTAGTAGAAGGGTTAAGTAAGTTTGCATCTAGGCTTGTACTGGTGACATGCATGGAAAGAAAAGATATTTCTAGTAGTTTCAACTATAATGAGATCTAGAAAAGCCTTACAACGTTTCTAGTCATTTACATAATACCCTCGCTGCAAAAACAGTCGGACAGTGCATTCGAGGAACATCTAAGAAAGTGCTCAGATTGCAAAACTTTGGGACATCCCAGTAAACAACAGCCTAAGAGACAAACAATCCATAAGACTGACAGCCAATGAGACCACAATAAGTGGCCTGTCGGTCCTGCAGGCTTTAGCCACAAAGCTTGTGATGAAACATACACAACAGAAATATATGTTACAACTTTACAGGATGTATTACTTAGCAATTGCTCTCTTTAAGAAAACAAACATGGAGTGTTTGAAATGTATTCAAAGATGGCAAATAATATGCGGCTAGAGAAGAAAACTTATTCTTTACGTGAATACAGTTCCAAAGCACATCAGCCCATGAAAGGCAAAATTGTTTACAGACGTGCCAAGCCAATGTCAGGGTAATGTTTGCCTAAATTTGTGATTAAACAGCGCTTAACAATTGACCTGTCATTTGGAGAGATTGTCATTTGATAGATGTCTGTTTGAATGGCAAACGTTACAAATGGTGCAAAACATAGGGTGAAGAAAAGCAGCTGACATTAGCGGGCAGGAGAGTCAGGAGGATAATTTGCTGCAATAAACCTTGTGTGATTGGAATTATATTAAAGGATAATGTATTTAGGAATGATCCATGGTGGCCCTTAATGACAAAATGGGGGATGTCAAGAGAAAGAGAAATGGGCTGGAGAAGAAGACAAACAGAGGCACATAGAGAAGAGATAGAGACATGAGAGAGACAAACAAACAGACAGACAGAGACAGAGACAGAGAGAGGAAGAAAGAGACAGTAAAGAACAAAAGAGAGGAACGTATTAAAGAAAACACCCCCCCCCCCCCCTTGAATAGAAAGGAAAACAGATCAGGGCAGATTTGAGAATATGACAATCACTTAGATGTAGCTTTTTTGAAAAAAAATTTAAGCAGGGTTTTATTGTTTCAATGTTTATTTGCTTTATTATGAAACTGGCAATAACAAAACATTAAATTCATTTAAAAAGATATCCACCAAATTTAAATTTTACGAAAACGATTTCACTCAATGATAGCCGTGGTTTTCTTGATGTTAATAACAATTAGGAGTCATATTTTGTCATATCCCCCCCCCCCCCATATTCTGAATCTTCACAGCAACATAATCCTGAGCCATGGCGAAGATTTGTAGTAAAGATAATACCAACTGTTTTATACCTATCAATCTTTGGAAAAATTCCTTTGTTTAGATGCTTGGTATGATAACAAACTTCTGTTACTTACAGCTCCAGCTCACGCTATGTCGTCTTCCAAGGACGCCATTATATGGTCTGCTGAGAGCCAGAGGGACGTTTACTGATGTTGTTTATATATATACCTAACGTCCTTCTTTCTCTGAGCAGATGATATGTACGTGTTAGACAGTCATTTTCATTGATTTATCTCATCTTCACATAGGGTGAAATCATAACAGATGAGTCTGAAGCCCCGCTGTGTGTTTGGAGGCCTGTCAGGCTCGCATGGCACGTGCCGTGGGAGGGACGGGGGAGGGATAGGAGATGAGACGTGGGTAAGCATTCCAATAATAGATCCTGATGTGGAGTAGACACTTTCATGTAATCAGTGCAGATTCCAGCTAACATTGACGCAGTGCCCTGTCATTACGTGTTTGGGTGATAATAATCAGGGATTGATACTGATAGGGGTCCATACCTAAATGAGCCTCATAAATTCAGAATTATCCCCACATTCCATGTGTAGGAATCCATTTATTTAATGCTGTCCTAAAGATATTCCCCCAGGCCAAACAATGGAGCCTTGCAATAGTTCAACAATGCTACTTTTATTTACTTTGTAGTACTAGTTATGAAGATTTTGCTATTCATAATATACCTTTAAATCAAACAAATAAAATATGAATTATATCTTTGCAATAACATCTAATTTGGTAATGATCTAAACTCTAACCTCAGACTTAAAATGCAAAGCTAATTAACAGTCCGTTTCCTTATGATAGATTGTATCAAACAGCTAAGCAACTAGTCCATATTCTCATTAAAAATTTACTTTCTGCAAAAACTGTACGCAAAGAACTGAAATTGCAAAGAACTGAAAGTGTATCAAAAGTCCAACTCTGATGACCTTTGAACTTGGAGTGCGGATTCCCGAGTGATAACTTACAATGAATGAGTGATAATAGCAATAGGAGGAAGCGAGAATGTTTGTGATCTCTTTTCCATCATTCCTTGATATCTCATCACCGTCGTCCCCTGACCCCTCCCTTCCTTCCTCTCCCTACCCCTCTCCCCCTCCCTATACCCCTATCACAGATAACGCCTTTCAGCACCTCGTGGCAGCTGCTACACTTTTTTTTTTGCAGGAGTTTCTGCATTTATTGTCAAATCAAATAACAAATTTACAATTATAGTATACAACATAATTGTTCAAATTCAAAAATGTGACAGTTAAGTAATGACAACAGAATAAAGACATAATTATAAATCGAAATGAACAAGTAGAAATAACAGAAATGCAGGGGCCAGCTATCTTAAGCAAAATGCTTGAATGAATAGCAGCCAGTGGAAAGGGCTACATGGAAACCATAATTAATATACATGTCTATATCATAAAAGCGATGTCACTAACTGGAAAAACAAATATTTACTACAAAAAAAGGGGGAAGGAAAGGGATTGAAGTGAAGTGTGTGCAAGTGGGTGCACATGCAGGTGAGAAGTTTATGAATAAGTGGATAGCAAATACTTCTTTAACAAAGCTTTAAAAGAAAAAAGAGATACGGCGTGTTTAATATCATGAGGTAAATTGTTCCAAACATCTGGACCATGATGTCTTATCGTTTTTTGAGCTATTATTAATTTTGGATTTGTTAAATGAAGATCAGATGAATGTCGTGTCGGGTAGGAATGGACATCTCTGTTGTAGATAAAAAGATTATGAAAGGATATTGGTGTAGCGTTAGTGGAATATTTATACATAAATATAGCAGTTTGGTAGGTATGAATATCGTTAATTTTCAATGTTTTGAACTTATGAAATATAGGATCGGTGTGGGCTAAATAATGAGAATGAGAACAGATACGGAGTGCTTTCTTTTGAAGACGCAACATAGTGTCTATATTCATTTTGTTACTATTTCCCCATACTATGTTACAGTAAGATATATGTGATAAAATAAATGAGTTGTAAAGCATTAATAGCGATCTTTGAGAAAGATAATATTTGAATTTATATAAAATACCTATGCCTCTTGCTACCAACATGCTAATATTACGAACGTGACTATTCCAAGTTACATTTGAGTCGATTAATATACCTAAAAATTTTGTTTCATTTTTTTCGGTAACGGGCATGTCATCAATGAAAATATTATTACGAAATACATGTGTAGAATTAATGTGTTTAAAGTACATGAAGTTTGTTTTATTTATATTGAGAGAGAGTTTATTGGATTTAAACCACAATGATAATTTCTTTAGCTCTAGATTCAGAGTTGTAACAAGCATGTTTAAATTTAGGTGTGAATAAAATATGTTAGTATCATCTGCAAATAAAACATATGTTAGTAAAGGTGATGCATTGACAATATCATTCATATATATTAAAAACAGCAAGGGCCCTAAGATTGAGCCCTGTGGTACTCCACATTTCACAGTACATATATTAGATGATTTAGATTTGAAATTAACATATTGGCGTCTATTATCTAAGTAGTCCTGAAACCAGGAAAGTACGATCCCTCTGATGCCATATGTCTTTAATTTACATAATAATATAGCATGATCCATTGTATCGAATGCCTTCGATAAATCCATAAAAACCCCAACAGTGTGCTCCCTTTTTGAAAATGAATCAGTTATTTTGTCGTAAAGTTGTAAGATTGCGTAGTCAGTCGAATGATTTTTTCTGAAGCCATATTGGTTGGGGATTAATAATTTATTCATATCCAAAAAAGAGTATAAACGTTTGTAAACAATTTTTTCAAGTATTTTAGAAAAGCTTGGTAACAACGAGATTGGGCGATAATTTGTGATATGGCATGGGTCGTCTTTTTTAAATATTGGAATTATTTTGGCAAGTTTTAGTGAATCAGGAAAAATTCCCTGGGAAAGAGATAGATTGAAAATATGTGCCAGCGGCGAAACCAGGAAATGAATAATTTGTTTTAATAGATATACACTTATTCCATCATGGCCACTAGATTTAGAAGGACTTAGAGATTGAACAATTTCTAAAATTTCATGAACATTCGTTGGATTAAAAAATAAAGAGTGGTCGGTATGATTATTTAGATATTGTGAAAAATCATTATCATTAGTAACAATTTTTGAGGCCAATTTTGGGCCAACATTGGTAAAATATGTATTAAATGCATCAGAAATAAGACCATTGTCTTTAATGTAATTTCCATTCACTAAGAATTCAACATTTTGTGCATTTTCTCTTTTTTTGCCTAACATTTCATTAATTGTATGCCATAATGTTTTGTTATTGTCTTTATTGCTTTCAATTTTGTCAGAAAAATATGATTTTCGTGCTAAACGGATAATAGAGGTTAACCTATTACGGTATTTTTTATATTTGTTTTGATGTGCCAAAGTAGGTGATTTAAGTGATATTTTATATAATCTATTACGAGTAAATATTGATTTTATTATTCCTTGAGTGATCCACGGTTGTTTATTCTTCTTTTTGCTAGAAGTTATTCTTGTCAGAGGCACATTTTTATCATAATAATGAAGAAGTTTGTTTATAAATATTTCATATGAACTATTAACATTTGTCGCATGAAGAACATCTTGCCAACTTTCTGTACCCAAATCTGTTTTTAGGGACTCTATGTTGCGTTTGGTTTCTTTTCGTCGAGTAATGTGTTCTTTATTTGAATGTTGATGTAAGCGTTTATTATCTGAACATATCGTGAAAATTGGTAGATGGTCTGAAATATCGTAATATATTATTCCATTACTATTTCTACTCAGCACGTTTGAGAAGATGTTGTCAATTATTGTATGTGTTGTATTTGTAATCCTCGTAGGTTTGTCAATAAGAGGTTTGAAAGAAAATGATGATAATAAATTAGTAAAATGTTGCCCAAGGGCAGTGTAAGGCAAAGAGAGATCTATATTAAAATCACCCATGAGGTAAATATCTTTGTTTTCTCGAGATACGGTTTCAAGACAAGATTCTAATTTATCTAAAAATATATCAGCTATGTTGTTAGGTGGTCTATAAATTACACCGACTATTTTATTTTTATAGTTATCGTCAATAATTTCTAAGAATAGGGTTTCTACGCCGTTAATTATAATATCATGCCTCACTTTATAATGCAGATTATTGTGAATATAAAACGCAACACCGCCTCCCTTACCATTTTTGCGATCTATATGGTTAAATGTGTAATTCTCAATATCAAATATGGGAGGTGTCGTTGAGTGTAACCATGTCTCTGTCAAAGCTATTATAGAAAAAGGAAATGAATTTAATATGGATAAAAATTCATTGAAAGTATCAAAGTTCTTTTGCAAACTTCGGATATTTATGTGTATTACGCTGAAAAATTTTCGTTTATCATTTTGGTTTGTTGAATTAAAAGTGGAAATGAATTCTTTTGCAGTATAGTATTTGCTCTGAGAATTAAATAGTTCATCATTTAATATATCATCCAGATCCATGAATGAAGAACAAATTAGTATGCAATACGATATAATGAATTTGGAGTGCTTGGTGCGTGCAAGTGCAGAGAGGTGCATGTAGTAATGTGTCGAGTTGTGTGTGTGTGTACGTGTTCGCGATTGTGCAAAGAGGAAAGTGTAGGGGGACGAAGCCATCAAGGCCATCATTATAATGACAATAGTACCGAGTGGACTATTGACCAATGTCACGCCCTGAAAATTACCTGTAAAATAAAATGTTTCATGTGAATTTCAGAGATGAACAATGAAAATGAAAATTCCGGGGGGCGTGATGAGAAGATTTTTTAAAAAGGAAGAAAACATTGAAAGAAAATGAAGAATGGAGAAAGAAAGTGGATTATATACATGGTTGCATTTCTATGCTCCCTAGAAAATACCTAAGGAATTAAACAACAAAAATGTTGCTAAGTTGCAATTCAAATGAATACCCTTGGATACATAATAACCTATGAAATCTCTTTATATGCCTGGTAATAATGGAAGATTTTAAATCAGCAATTTGGGTGTCAAAAAGGTTCAAGA
The DNA here is from genome assembly GCA_025617745.1 of Heliocidaris erythrogramma. Classification (NCBI taxonomy): domain Eukaryota; kingdom Metazoa; phylum Echinodermata; class Echinoidea; order Camarodonta; family Echinometridae; genus Heliocidaris; species Heliocidaris erythrogramma. The sequence goes on along the minus strand of CM046857.1, from coordinate 18,382,035 downwards.
ATTTTAACAATGAATTACACACATTCTGAAATCGGTATTATTCGAAATAATGCAAACGTGGGTTGGTGCTGTTACAAAGTCAAAGCTTCACATCTCTAACATTCCTGTTGTTAAATAACTTGAACACTAAAAAAAGGATTTCAATGACATAGATTTTGAAAGCTATTAGCCAAGGTATGACTTTCTAGTCTGGTTAACATGCCTCATTGCATGCATCATATCATTTTCCCTGTAACATGACATGAAGCAGACAGGAATTAAACATGAAAGAGGTGTACGGAAGAGGATGCTGGGAAGGGGGGGGGGGAATTGTAAGGAAGGTATGGGGAAATTAAAAAAGGCGAAGAGAGAGAGAGAGAGGGGGAATAGAGGAGAGACTAAAAGGCGCCGGGATGATGCAAAAAAGAAGAAGGGGGGGGGGGGGGCTATGACGGAGAGTCAAAGACAATGACTTAGTTGTAACAAATTAAAGAAAGAACAATACAAGAACCCTAACATGTGGAAGGGGGGGGGGGAATCATCCCATCAACTAATATATCATCGCTGAGATCCAAAAGGGTGTTAAATCTGTATTATAGTATGAGTTAACACCCTTCTGGCTCCCAACAGATGATATATTGTTAGATAACAAACATATAAGAAACCCAAACTGATATGGTTTGCCACAGAAATCAAAACACCTGCTACAAGCAAGACGGGCTTTGAATTATAAATACACTTTAACACCGAGTTCCCCTTTTGGGTCTCAATAAACAGAAAGTACAAACGAATGGCTTTTATTTACCTGCTTATCATTGATGTGCATACATAGAAGTGCAACTATTGACACATAGAGAGTCCTATAAATATCAACGGGAGTGCTTAATAGATGGACAGGGGATGGGCTGATGGGAGGGGATCCAATTTAACATCATTTACATTCTGTTGTCTTCGTTTATAAACCCAACAAGTAATGGCAGGCATGGCCGGCCCCCTGTTGGCAACGACTGTCCATAAGGGCCCTCTGGTATGGCTCGTCACCTGATAGTCATGACGCACAAACATGAACAAGGAGCATAGATGAACTATGTCACCACGCTCATTAAACGTTCATCAGCCGTAGCTTTTGTTCGCCAGGCCTCGCCTCTAATGATACAGGACGGTTGGAAGATATGATTGCCCTTCTTGATTTCATGTTTATGCCTTTTTAGTTGATGAGGGGGGATTTAGATGTTATGCATAGGTTTGTTTACAGTCAGTTCTCCCCCCCCCCCCCCATGAAGATTATGAGTAAAACTGTTTTATAACTATTGAATGCAAATACATTGAAACTTAAATATTATACAATAACAATTTCTCTTTAAAGATCTATTCCTCATACCTTCCCCATTTCTCTCTCCATCTGTCGCACTCATACCCACACTTAATGTATGACTGATTTACCATTTCATGTTTAAGTTCAATAAAATACAATTTCATAATACTTTTCAAATATGATTCATATCACTATGTTACATAATACTCCTTCTTCCCTTCAAAATAATGACATAAAGGAACTCTCAATGTGTGGCTGGTCTCTTTGAATCTCATTCTTTGTCTCTTTCCTTAATTCTCCCTTTGCTTCCATCCCCCCCCCCCCCCCCCCCCCCCCCCCCCTCTCTCTCTCTCTCTCTCTCCTTCATGGTTCTAACAGACTATCATCCCTTCTTATCCTCTCATTCTCTCTCTCTCTCTCTCTCTCTAACTTGTTCTCATTTCCATTACCTCTCCCATTTACTGTTTATCATAACTGGTGTACATTCACATCTTCAGTAGATCGCAAACAATATTTTTAACCTATGTCATAAGACTGGTAACATTCTGTAGGGGGTAACATTCTGTAGGGTGTAAAAGATGGAATAGAAAAACCATGCATCTTGCAAGTTAACAAGCTCCATGATTTATTGACAGATTGACTACTGTATACTCTAATTTCCATAGCATTAATACAGGAATGACCCGGTTCACGTGGGCAATGGGTTAATGGGGACAAATAATGTGAAAACTTTTCAGTAGGTGTATGGGAGTAAGTGCTTGTCTATAAGGAGATGTGGGGGTGAGGGTCGTATCATCATGTAACTATGGGATCAACGGCTGAAATTGCTTTGAACATTGCGGTGCCTCATTTTTCAAATAGTTTGGGATATGCTTTTGGAAACAGAAAGGCCTACATGCCGCTGAACATATTCCCTGAAGATGGGCATAGTTGGAATTCGTGGGCAAAGGGTGATATGCTCATAAACAGGCTCTGAAAGAAAAGCTTTGGAGAGTGGGTTAGGGTGATAGTTACGGAAGCATTAAGGCATACGTCAGATATTATTTAGCCAGATTGGAGGCAGCTGGGATGACTATATGAGCTATGTGTGCATCTAGTGGTCTTTCATATACCATCAGCTGAGAGCAATAAGGGCGTTGACTCATGTGCATATACTCCCTTCTGACTCTCAACAGAGAATATGTGATAGTAATACACAACCAGTCTGATATAAAGGCATGTCTAATACATGTCTAGTTTATGCTCTCATTTTCATTGGAATGAATGTATATCAATGAAACATGGCTTGACGCAGTCAGAGAAGAACATATTATTCTTTAAGCTTCTTGTTTGTTTGTTAAACCTATACATTGTGAATGGTCAGCCTTTTTTGAAAGGGGTATAAAAAGAGGGGAAAAGACAATATGATGTGTGGAGTCAGAGTGTAGTGATTGTAAACAACCAGGTAATGTTAGTTGTTAATACCATTTCACCTACACGAACGATGACATTTATCTTTCTGTATTTATGCATGCATCTATTGCTTTCTCTTTCTCAATTTGTTCTCTTTCTTTCTTTGAAGAAAAATATCTTTCTCCCGTTTCTGCACTGTCTGTCTATCAGTCTGTCTGTCTAACTCTCTCTCTCTCTCTCTTCCTCTCTTCATCACCTCCTTACTTCATATTTTTTGGGTAGTGGAGTGGGGTATAGAGTGGTGAGGTCTTGGTGAGGTCTTGGTGAGGTACATTCCAGAGCCCTTCATGGGGTATATTAGGGGTCAGGTCACCCCCATTGGCTTGAGCCACGCGCCTGTAATTAATCCCATCAACCATCTCTGGGGGTACCTATCACCCCAACGTGTCATCTCTGATGGTGTCTTCTGATAAATAGATGTCTCATCGTAATTCATTTGAAATCATGTTGGCGCCTAGGAGAGTTGAACATTCAAGAAAGGCATGAAAAGATTGCAAGATAGATTCCTGTGTGTGGTTCATGGTTAATGTGGTATCTACTTTAAAGCAATGGTGACAGTTTACTGATTTTGGTGCCAACTTAGAGTTGGTGCTAGATTAGCGGGACTGTTAGGGAACCAGTGAAACACTTTTGGAAGCTTAGCATATCTTGCAGTAACTCCTGAGTTCTCGCAGAGTTGGGTTGAGCTGGTTCTGGACCCTCTTGCATAAAAAGTTGCAATTAAACTCATTAATCTTAATTTCATCCGGAAATCTTTTCAGAATTTTCAGAATTAAATGGCTCCTGACTCTTATTCATTAACAGCTGTTTCTGACCATTAGCAAATTTTCAATTGAATAATTCTGCATCTTACAGACAGGTCAGTTTCTTTGGAGACATGTTTTTGTTATAATCCATCCAGCTTTGTAACTATAAGGTCCCTGTGTCAGACACATCACCTGCTTGTGCCTCTGTTGGAAGCTAAAATTGGGAGTGATGCGGGGAATGTTAACTATGTTTTGGGCTCCAACGCCTTGAGCCAAGCATGGTGACAGGTCAGGTCATGCCGCACAACATACCAACGCCACAGAATATCATCACTTATATTGTTAAAGGGATGCTGTTGGAGATAGATGGAAGAGTTCTCTGCTTTTCAATCACGCTTCTTATCTATGTACTTCTTTATAGTCAGTAATCACTTCTTCATTATTTTTTTTATTACTTTTTTTTTGTTTTTTCCTGCCTCACCTCAACTCTCCTTTTACCTCCAAGGCCAACACAATTTTTTGTTCACAAGGGCTCTTTTAGAATATTATTATATAAATATTTAGATTTCTTTCAGGAATTTTCATCCAAATTTTCTTTTCCCCAGAGCTCTTCTGGAGTTTTCCAGGGCTTCATCACCATCGGCCCCCGAGTAATTTTTCTCTGCCTGTAATGCTTTCTCATTCTTAAACTTCTTCTTCCTCTGTTTCTGTATTATCATCTCTGAATTATTCCTGGTGATAAATAAGAATTGTATTATAATGGGAACACTGGGTAAGTAGTATTTACAAGTCATGAAAAATTGTTTGACAGAGGAATGATTGATTGGAAAATACATAGGAGTTGGTTGTTTCAAATGGCAAAATAGCTTCACATTTCACCATGTTAAGGCTTACATTAATTTATTCCTTCTACATTCAGAATGAAATGAAGCTGCTAGTGATCCCCTTCCCCTTTAACCTGTTATTCCCCCCTCACAATAAAGCCAGCTATCATATCACGTAGTCCGTCACCAAAGACTCGCAGTAACCGCTCCAGTTTCTCCTTCCCCCGCAGGGCAAGAGGGTACATGGTGTATTGTTTTTCTGCAATTAAATCTGTATCTCCTGACCAGCCAGGCACGTGCAGCTGTCCTGGTTAATTTCACCAATGAGCAATCTTTACAATGGTGCCAAGGAGCTTGAAAATGACAAGTGATGATGCTTTTTCTATCCTTCATGCTTTTGGCTCAATTTGTTCATAATATACTGTCATCAAGATCAAATTCCTTCCAATGATTCTCCAAGTATTTCTGTCGAGTAGGCAATGAAGCCAGAATATATTTTGTGGCATCGATCTAAAGTTAAGAGAATATCTCAAATTAGTGTTGAATTGATTACTGCAGTGATTTCTATTATTTGAAAATATTAAGTCGCTGAATACACATGAAATCCCTGCATATTTAAACAAATATAAAATAAAGACAGTTAACAGTCTTAAAGGCCAAGTCCACCCTAACAAAAAGTTGATTTGAATAAATAGAGAAAATCCAACAAGCATAACACTGAAAATTTCATCAAAATAGGATGTAAAATAAGAAAGATATGGTGTTTTAAAGTTTCGCTTAATTTCGCAAAACAGTTGTATGCACATCCTGCTCAGTATGCAAATGAGGGACCAGTGACGTCACCCACTCACTATTTCTTTTGTATTTTATTACATGAAATACGAAATATTTTAATTTTTCCTTGTTATAATGTGAAACAAGGTTTGATTCCTCGCTGAACATGTGTAATTGCCATTGTTGCAACCTATACACAATTCAATGAGAGCTTCCTAACTGTGAAATCTGCAGAAATTAAAATATTCTATATTTCACATTATAAAATACAAAAGAAATAGTGAGTGGGTGACATCACTGGTTCCCTATTTCCATACTGAGCAGGATGTGCATATAACTGTTTTGCGAAATTAAGCGAAACTTTAAAATACCATAACTTTCTTATTTTACATCCTATTTTGATGAAATTTTCAGTGTTATCCTTGTTGGATTTTTCTCTATTTATTCAAATCAACTTTTTGTTAGGGTGGACTTGGCCTTTTAAAACAAAATTCTCAAAACATTATTTACCTTGGGAGGCTTCTTTTAAAATTGTCAACAAACAGTTATTGAAGGACAATTTTACAGGGAGCCTAAAGGGGCTCTATAAAATAAAGGCAAATGTCCTTTTCCTCCTTGGATTTTGAGCATTGTTTATAAACATTACACGCAGTAAGATATAGTGAAAGTAATAAATTAATTTGAAAATTAATTTCAAAAAAGAAAAGATATGTAATGATATCATGTCAAATTGTCTTTCAATCAATCAATTGCAGCAGATTATATTTGATTCAGCTCTAGAGCATGAGCTGACAAGACGACTTGGGCAAGTGCCTCAATATTCCAAATCCATGCTTGTATATGCACTTGATGCTAAGGCCACTTGGCTCTGGACATAGATTGAAGAGGGCATTTGTTAATTCCATCGTAATTGTTTGCGGAGGGTCGGAGACATGCAAGAGGTTATAATATCTGGACCAAGAAAGGCATCTGGAAATGACCATGGAAGAGTCATCACGGCAGCTGCTACCAACATTGATGGAGAAGTTAGGGTGGTGACGAGGGTGGCTGTGTGTGGGGGAGGGGGGGCGGCTCCGTTCCATCAACATAATATTTTAAAGATTTTAGGGGGGAGGGGCGACTGAGTGGAGGAGCTCCTGGGGGAATGACAGGAAGTTGGAAAGCATCAATAGAATACCAAGGAAGGGTTTAAGAATGTATCACATAGGGAGGGGCATATTTAGATGATAGGGCGATGGAATGAAAATCTAAAGAACATCATGAATGATGAGGGTGTTTGAGGTGTTATGTTCCATCGTTACAAAATTTTGGAGGGGAAACTTAAAAAAGGTACATGTACAAGATAAACAGAAATGTTGGTAGAACAAATAACTTTTCTACACATCAGAGTTGTTTCCAATAAGGCAACCCAACATCAAGCTGTGTTTATGGACTACCATCTTCTAAGAATATTGTATAATTATGTAAATGACAAAGAAAAATAAATGTAAATACTTATCCTAATTAAGGTGAATGGAACAAAGGATTCCTTTTAAGAGATTTTCTTCCCTCCTACTTCTCCTCCTCCTCCTACCTAATTTATCTCTTGTAATGCTCCATATAAATAGACCTGTCGTTTTACGTTGCCATAAAACTCATCTGAAAATGCATTAAAGGAGATTTACATTCCTTTCATCCTACATCTTACTTTCCATTCCTTTTAACCCCTCTTTCAAAATAACTTTGAAGCTTTAGATTAGAATTTGGTCATGTGAACAAGCCGCAGCTTGCATTTATAAGATAGATCAATGTAGTTTTCTGGCCATGCTACTGGCCATACTACTGGCCACTGTGATATGAAATGAGATTCATCCTTGGTAATAAAAACTGTCCATTCTACATCAATACAGTCATTAAACAGAAACAGGTTATGTGAATGACCTATTGTCATTTGTTAATGTGTATTAGGACTATATTATCACCGACAGCCAGAAAGGTGTAAATTCAAAAGATTTTACTTAGAACTGATGCCCTCATGACTGTGAGCATGCAATACCAGTACCATTTTTTAACCTAGTGCACGAAGAGATCCCACTTCTTTTCTCTCATTAGTTAGTACATGAGATCCAAAGGCCCGAATTCACAAAGGAGGTTTGGTTTAAACCATGGTTTAAACCCCCTCCCGGGTTTTTTAAGCGTACGTGCGCACGGAATCCGATCCAATCATATATTTTCTTTGAGCGCGTGCATGGGCAATGTGCGTTTATTTACGCTTATTTTAGTATGCTTACGGAGGTTTAAACTTAGCCATGGGTTAAACCTCCTTTGTGAATTCGGGCCAAAGGGTTTAACCCTCCATAAGCGTAGTATGCGCATGTCCACACGTTCAATGGGTGGACAGTAGCGCTCTTATGTACGCTTATTTAAGTCCACGGCGGAGGTGTAAACCATGATTTAAACCATGAGTAAAGATACACCTCTTTCGTGAATTTGGGCTAATGGTTAATTAAATATGATTTTACATAGATTAAACAACTTTCTGTACCCCTAGACCTTATATCTCTTGTGTGAAGAGGTCTTTCCTCTTAGTCGTCAGCCTGCTCTGAGAGCCAAAAAGGGAGTTAAACTAATATAATTTGACATAGAATTAGCACCCTTCTGGCTCTCAGCAGATGATATACTTCCATGACTCTATATTCACTCGTGTGAAGAGACCCTACTTCTTTTCTCTTAGTCGTCAGTCTGCCATGATTGAGAGCCAGAAGGCCACTAACCCCTATTATTTTACACAGAGTTAACACCCTTCTGGCACTAAAGCGGACGATATCCCTGTGACTTTAGCTCTCTTTGTGTGACCGAGGACCTACTTCTTTTCTCTCAGTCGGCAGTCAGTCGGCCATGATGTGGAATAGATCTAAATACCTTGTGATGGGAAGCAGATTAATCTTCATTCAGGCTTGGGAGCCTGGTGGGGTCCAGGCAGGGAAAAAAGAAGCAGAATCCTCGCATAAAAATGCCATTCTTCAGACACTCGATTAAATGAGTTTGATGCCTGTATCATCACAAGACATTTGGCTGGACTTCCATGTTTGCTCAAATTTGTGAAAGCCATTAGTTTATTGGGGTGAAATGATTTGGAGAAAAAAATAATTTGATACTGAAATTCATAATCTTTAATTGATATTAATTTTAAAAAAAAACTAAAAAATAAAGAAATAAAGAATAAAGTACAAATGTTCACCATTCATCTACGTGAGAGTGAAATTTGCTATGGAACTGCTTTTTTCACTATAATACATTTGATATTTTCTTTCAATTAGTAAATATATATTTGATATGGCCAATTTTACAATCAGTGGTGTAAAACACAGTATTGGCACTAATTGGTGTAGAACTTTCATATACATTGAAAGATGTGCATTATTTTTTTCCATAAACTTACCCTCCCTAGTGTCTACCTTGGGTACCTTAAGAAACTTCTCTTAGTTTTTCTTTCAGATGTGACGGACACTTATGTGCTTGAAATCAGACACTTTTGGTGTACTCGCTCTGACATAGTTTTTTTGTCAGAGCCAGCATTTTAAATTGTTTATTCCTTTCCATTATTTTTGTTGTTGTGATAGACAAGTGTCCAATATTAAATGCCATTATGTTTTCCAGGTTCTGCTTTGTCTTCTTTCAAGACTGAAATTGTTCAAACTTTACGTTTCGGAGGTGACATTTTCCGTTAACAATTAACCCCTCTTTTGAGTAAGCTGTTGTTCATAATTAATAACAGTGAACTTTGTTAATTACTATCAAAACAGAAAAGTAAGCGATCTAAGTTTACTTTGGTCAAAAGATTATTTCATTTAAATAAGATTGTTTTTTTTTTTAGCATTTATAATTTTTTTTTCTGTTAACTTTTATGTCACCTCCGAAACAACAGTTTTATACATTTGATTTTATATTCTTGACATCAATTATACATTACATTTATAAAAAATGTAATATATTCCCTAACACTATCTATGAAGGAAAGAAACAGAAAGAGAGCCTGCTGTTTTCATTTTGGGGCAATTTACACATTTCCGTTAAAGTAGAACTTCAATGATTTTAAATATTGGCTTAATACTTATTATTGCATAGATGGCATAAATTAAACAAGGTTATCCAAATTCAACGCTTGGAAACATTTGAAGTAATGATTATTATCAATTATAAAACGGTAAAATACAGCCCCCGATATAGCAGCTGAAGAGCTCCTCAAACGCTGCTGAGATATGTGACGACACACCATGGACCAGTCCTGTCTAAGCAGACGATGTCCCATAACATCTTACACATTTTTCAGAGCCTATTTTGTCATCTCCTCTTCACTTATTTCTCTTCCTTCACTAACGTCAGTCTTAATGTTAGTCTGCTGCCTCACTCTTAACTTCGGTTATGGTATTATTTTGATGAAAAATGCAGCGTTAAAAAAATAAAGGAATCAGTCACTTGTAAACAAAATAAGACGCCATTGTATTTTCAGCTGCTTGCACCGGGGCATGTTCAGCGTTTCAAGAGGGAACGAATACCATCCTGCTATTATTCGGAGGGCTTTTCAATTTGAAAGTGGGGTTTATTTCATTGATCATTGACCCTTCTCCTGTGTATTTACAATCAAACGGTTTTAGCTATCAGAATCAGTTTCACTTTCCCTTTATTATGGTGTGAAATAAGGTCATGTTTAAATACACCAAACTCTTTATAATTTGAGAAATAATTGCATTCCAATTACGTTCATTCATTATAGGACGTCGTCTGCTTAAGCAGGATCGATCCCGAGTGTGACGACATCAAAACATCGCTATATTTCTGGCGAATCCTCGGATATTCCAGATGCTGAGAAGAGCTTTTATTTGTGTTGTTTTTATAATCATCAGATACGCAGTTGACATAAAACTTATACGATTGCCATCTGTAAGCTTCCCAGTTTCTAGTGATACATTAATTGCCATATTTGTGATTTTCTTTGAATACCTACTTTAACACTTGTCACCTCCGAAACAACTGTCACCTCCGAAACAACAAGTGTATAATATCTGATAATTTCTTACAGACAAAACACTTTTGTTAAATATTGTCCAATTGACAGAAATCCCCTTTGGATGAGAATCCTAATATGACAACAGAAAGTGAGAATTTCCAATAGATTAATGTAGGATATAATAAAAACAAAAAATTGCCGTCTCGGAGGTGACAAAATACTGTTAACAAGACTTTTTGCTCATTTCTATTGAAAGGAAACCATATTATGTTCACAAATAGTTTCATTTATTTTGGTAACTTACGTCTCAAAGTGGAGATACTAACTAACACACTCTAACTTTCTTTTTGATTAATTCACTGCATGTTTTAGGGCAAATTTACATTTTTTCCTCTTTTTGAACAAAGAGCATGCACAAAATGCATCTATCTGTTGTATACATGATACTGTAATCAAGATCAATTCTCCTGTTCCAGTTCAGTAAACATCTAAATGCTTTAACCTCAAATACATGATTTCCAACTAACAATTTAGTTGTGAAGATTTTAGCAATACAGCTTTCCACGTAGATTGCCTTTCCTTGTGTTTTGGAGGTGACATTGTTTGTTAACACCATATTGTTACATGGAAGTGAAAGGCAAGACTTCAATTCCTTTTCATTATTTAGGTAACATTTTCTAACACATTCAATATCTACTAAATCAATAGAACAGAAGTGCTTTTTGTAGTCCTAGCTCACCAGAATTATCTGGATACCATGGTAATACATGTGACAGTTTATGTCCTATTCTACAATCTTATGATGTAACAAAAAAAAAAGGTCCTACAAGTGTACCTTACCAGCACATGGAAATAATCCCACGCTTAAATCTTATGAGCTGGCGACTACGATTCCTTCTTATTAACCAACAAAATGATAAATCAGCATTATAACCATGGGGAAGACTAAACAAAAGCTGCAAGTGAAGCTATTCAGTGGCATGCCTGCAACACCCAGTGGTCCATCGAGGTCAACCATTTAGAGGCATAAACTTAAGTCAGACTAGTATAATCAATGTTTTAAATTGACATTTCAAATCAAAGATGGCTCCTGTGACTGCTCTGGTTCATTATGATTTTTTACTTTGATACCCAAATATGATAACAATATTTTTTTTTAATACAATATCTTTATTTCCTGATCCATTTTGGTCTTATTAAAGGGTTTCTGAGACCAGCTATGTCTGGTCTTTTGAATGATTTATGGGATAGTTTCTGTTTTGAAAGTAGAAATAATTAGTCTATTGAACTTGTTGTTTGTAAGTCCCTTTGAAATGAAGAACATGACTGAAGGGAAAGAAATCATTCACAGGGAAATTAACATTCAATTGGAAGTTGAATATTAAATGAGTTTATTGTTGACAACTGTTCATGTTTAAGATTGAAATGACTAATCAGTCAACTCGGTATTGGCATTCACTTGGAATTTTAATTTTAAATGAGTTTTAATGTTGATATCAGTCAATATAATGACTGAACTGAGTAATCCATGGTTGGGCATTAACATTCTCTTGGAAGGAGTTTGATATTGACAACAATATTTGGTGCAACATCTTGTCAAAGGTCCATTTTGCACAAAACTTGGCAAAATGTATTCACTTGAATGTCATTTTTTATACATGTACACATGTTATAACCATGTAATGTTATTGGAAAACAATAACATGATAAACTTCTTCTTGAATTTTTATTTGTTTTTATTTATTCACATAAAAGATGTACTGTTTATGACATTGTATTTTTAAAATTGTTGTGGTTATGTAACAATAACAACTTAAGTAAACAGAGGAACAAAGTCCCCAGTACTGGAAAGGGAGAGGTCCAAAACAAGATTTCTAGAAAACGAAGAAGCTTGACTGGGGAGGAATTTTTAATTTGTAAACAAATCTTTAGGCATTTTACTCCCAGTGATTTCTAGACTTTAGATCTCAGTATAATTTCGGTGAGGTTTTTCGTTATTACAATGTTTAATCACATAATTTGGTTATCAGCACTCAAATTTCAAGGAAATATTAATATGCTTCCTTAATTTCCCTTTCTCAGTTTCAGTCCCTTATAAGGATATATGAGACCAGTTTGCGTCCGGACCAGTTTGCGTCCGGACCGTCTGTGAAATTTATGGGGAAAATTATTGGGGCAATTTCATGATTAGTAACGTTACACTTTATCAAATTTTAATATTTTTGATACAGATCATGCAATAGCTTTTTCATCTGAAGTCCTACTCTTGCAAATATATATTCACCTAACAAAGGTCTACAGTACATAAAGAAACCAAAAGTAAATAAATAAAATAAGAGCTGTAATGAGAACAGTTGATGACAGTTAGTAACATTCCAAAAAAAAAGGACATGAGAAACAAACCAAAGTTTTTGAAAAAAATATTCCTCCTTATTGTATTGTACGTCAAACTTGTAGTCATATCAGTATTACTTCTTAAATGATGAGAAATGTTACCCCAACTTGCTTAGAGATTGTATTACTCAATTTGTTTAAATAGAGCCCAAAACCTTGGTTAGTAACATTACGGTTAGTCACGTTACAGTTTGTCCAGTACTACATGTTTGAGATTTTTATACATTTTCAACAACTTATTATTGCCTAATTTCTTTTAAATTGGTGAGACTAAATGCCCTACAATTACATATATCTAATCGAAAAATTCACAAATTATGTAGTATATTTCTGTCTATGACTAAAAAACTGTGAAGTCCCATCTGTCTAAATTTGAGTATGGTTCGGATTCTTCTATAAGGGGTAATATTAAACAAATTGTTTTTGGCGAGTATGTAACCCCTTTGTAAAATTCCTGTATTTATTTAAACCCCAAAAATCGACCTGAATTTGAGAAAGAGCAAAAATAAAGTTTGGCCTGATGTCCACTTAATCATGGAATTGCCCATTGAAACAGAAAACAAACATAAGTAATCAAAATTTTCCCGTCAATTTCACAGACAAGCATGACGCTCTCTTCAGCTCTCTTCAGCTCGGAAACACAAACTGCGTTGTCTCAACGAAACTGTAAAAAAACTGTTGTGATTAGAACAAATTACAATGTAAAGCAAACTATGAATCATCCATTATGGTGACAGCGAATAACTAAATGAAATGAAAAGTAAGAAGTGAAGAAAAAGCTCACATTTGAAAGTTATAGCCTTGGGGAAACACATGAATGTTCACAAATAGTTAACATCCCAGTAGCTGTGTTGCCTGTGTGTTGTTAACATTAAATGTCACCTCCTAAACAATTGGATCTTTCTAATCTTATACTGATTACTCTCAAAAATGACTAACACACATTAATGGTAGGTAATTTTCAAGCAATTTAGAAAGATAATCAAAATATACATGTAGCTTATTAATGTCAATAGTTTAAATGAATCTTGTGTAGAAAATTAACTCTGAACCAAATTCCTTGCAGCAGTACTGAAACATTTGTATAGTGGCTGTCAAGTATGATAAAGAATTTATACATATGACCAAGTGCCAAAAAATAATATCCTCAAATCAAACAAGATCTTTTGCTTTTTTATTCATATATGAATATTTCAACACCATGTTAACAATTGTATGTCACCTCCGAAACAAAGCAATTCTTTCCTGGTGCTGTGGGATGAAATGTACCAAGAGCAAAGAAACATGATTAAAATGATCTTACACCCTCATCTTAATTTAAGTTAGAATGTGGAGTGGGCATGTTTCTTCAGATGACAATATTTAGCTCATGTCCTTCACCCATACGATAGGCAAACTACTCATGCGAATTATCAAAGTGTCAAAATTACTGGTTCTGTGTGATTTTTCTACTTGAAATGGAGTTAATTTCTTTGTTCTTGAATTGTAGCTATTAAAAACATTGATAAAAATGAAGATGTTTTGTCTTATTGTCACTTATTTACAACAGAAGTGAGTGTTAACATTGTTGTCACCTCCGAAACATCTGAATATGTTAACTGTCACCTCCGAAACATGCATGTGTGAAAAATCTGGAGTTCTTAAGAAATGATTGGAATTTCGTTTAACCTACATAGGAAGGTAGCCCTTCTTGAAGAGTTCTTGTGGTAAGAGTTTGACCTGGCCTGTCTTCTGGGAAATAGTAAAAATCCTTAAAAAATAACATGTCAGTTTGGATTTTTACTGAAAATTAGTCAATCTCATCAAATTATTTTTAAATTCATTTGATATTCAACCCCAAATCATTTTGATTCATAAATTATATACACCATAACAACATTGCATGAGAAAGTTTGACGACAAAATTTTATCAATATGGTGCAATTCATGAAACAAAAAATTTTGCTTTCCATCCTAATGAACCTGAACAGAAATCCATACCAGACCTCTAAATGGCCCTAAGAACATTTAAAATGATCTAAACAAATACTCCCCAGAGGACGTAAGTTGAAGATCTGACTGTACTAGATTAATGATGTTACAGGATGGAAGAAAATGGATGAAGTAAATCCCACTTTTTGTACAAAATATATGATGATCACGAAGAAAGAATAAGTGTTGAAGCACATTACAATGAATAGGGCAGATCTAGAGCTAGGCTTTGCCTTCCTTATTGAGAATACTCTTGGCGCCACACGAATAAGACAATTCTCAACAACAGAGGGAGACATTCCCCTTTTGCAATTGGATATACAGACTATGCTTCATACTAGACATTACTTTTTCTCCAGGACTTGACTCAAGGCTATATTGCATTTCATTTCCAAACAGAAGAAATATACATAACAAAAATTTCCTGGAAATTCTTCAAGAGTGCCAAAATGATTGGAAAAAGAGAAAACGAATTGTAAGAAGCAAAAATCCAGTGAGGTTTGCACCCCTAAAAACAAAAACTAAAAAACATAATACAATGCAAAACAAAACAAAACAAACCTAACAAAACACATTAATTAATGCATTATCATTGATGCTGCACACCTTCAATAATCAAGCCATCACAGAGAGCCATACATACAGTGTACTAAATATGTGTATGGTTTCCCTAAATCTTTGTGTTTTCAAGTCGGAAAAACAGAATCTTTTCAGGAAGCCAACCATTACTCATATCCTGTCCAGCTTGCGTGTATGCTTCTAAATCTACCGTTTGTTTCAATCTGTTTTGCATATAATCCACATCAATAACCATGCTGCTTTAAAGAGAAGATTGAGTTCTGAGAAAGGTGAAAAATAATTTGTAAGCTTTCTCATTCCCCTTTTGGAAGAACATCGTAATCGTAAATATCCCCTGAAAAGGATTGCTCATCTAATGGCTTCATATTCGAAATACAACGAGAAATAGCTAAAGTGTTCGGGCCGAACATTCATGTCACATGGGTGTGCAGTCCCATATACCCATTTATGTGTGCAGTACATGTGATTTTCAGCGAGATTGAGAAAATATCTTATCATATTGAAGATTCCAAAACCTCACAGTATACACTAATTCTTATTTAGACATGATTAACCTTTCCCCATTGCCTTGAGACAGTTTCTTTCACAGTGTAATCGCATGACCAGAACTCAACTTTATCTTTAAGGGACAGAAGGGCTTTATCTATATGTGAAGTGCCCTTAGTTAGTGCTATTCTAGCTTTCATCTAATACCTGACATGATAATAAGGAGCAATAAATGACACTTCACTCTTATAGACTAAACAGTTTCTTTTGATTTGTTGGTGACATGTAGGCCCTCTGTTTATAGTGTATATCGTCTGTTTGGAGCCATAAGGGCATTTACTCATATACTTAACTTTAACACAGAGTTAAGGCTCGTCTGGCTCCAAACAGACAATATATCTTCTGCTGAGAAGCAAAAGGGTTTGAATACATGCTCTTACAATGCTAACACCCATTTGGCTTTTAATAAGGAAATCATCTGTGTAGCATACTATAGAGCAAATTGCAACAAAATGGTCCAATCAGATATGGTTATTCATAGATATTAATCTTATTTGGGGCATAAAAGTATGTTCTATGTAAGGATTGCTTACATATATTGTCTGTCAAGAGCCAGAATGGCATTACCTCTATGTAAAGTGTGTTAAGGGATACGAGATAACCTCCTTCTGGCTCTCAACATATATGTGACCTGAATTATGCAAATCTTTCAAAAAGACTGTGACCTTATAGCTCCGTATTCAATCAATTAAATATATATTTAACCATTAGCAACCGATGCTGTCCTTCAAGTGTCCTCCAACTTTATCCTGGAACATTGTCTTTCGTGTCGTAGTGTGGTCCAAGGCAATTGGCAAGTGTAATATTGTTGCTGTATGGTTTTCTTCATATGTCATATAACCCTGGTACAGTCAGCAATAAGATAGAACAATGTCTCCCTCTCTTGCTAAAAAGCTATACAGCTTGAGGCTGTGTGTAAAGCACAATATTTTAGTCTTGATTTCTTTTCCTAGTCTGAAAGGATTCATTTACCTTTCCTTTTTCTCCTCTCCATTTCCTTTTTTATCTTCTTTCATTTTGAGTCTTTTTTTCTTTCTTTAGTTATTTTATACAGTTCATCCATGTTGCCTTAAATGTTACCTTTTGTCTCCCTTCTCTCCTTTTCAATTATTTGATTTCTGAACGTCCTTTTAATTCACATGTATGCTTTTCCTTCTTCATCTGGAGTATGTCTCCATTTACATTCTGTTAACATTTTTTTACACATTTCCCATGTCAAACATCAGTACTTTATTCCTTTTCATGTTCTATTTTCTCATGTTACATTATGAGCAAATTCAGTAGGCATGTTTACATGTACTCCTGTCTATTACTGTAATCATGACATCAGCACAAAGCTGGGGCTTACAGTGATAGTTTTGTCAAGTTCTATATTTTGTTATCTTTGTACAGATTAAACACCACGGCAGAAAGTTTTTGGATGAAATATGAGTAGTAGATAAATCCCAGAAAGAGGTATAGTCATACAATCTTGAGCTTGATAATACTACAAAAAACTAATCCCTTGTTGATGTGGAACTAGACTCAAGGGGAGCGATTCATCATGCGTTTTGTCAGTGATTTTTACAGACAACTGTTATGAGCTACTGAAATCCTTGCATCTGATTGGCTGAGAGCAAATTTTTCAGTAAAAATCACTGACAAAATGCTTGATGAAACGCTCCACTGATCAAGTGAATTGATTTGTGACAAATGTAATCAAATATGGTAAAATACCATAACTGATTGTCAACATTTTCTCTTTTTTCTTTCTCTCTCTCTCAGTTTCTATCCCTCATCCTCACTCACTCTATTTCTGTCGCTTTCTGCCTATGCTTACACTACTTAATAGACCATAGTATAAGCAATTACTTGTGTTAAGTATGTAAAAGGATGTCTTATATTCAAATGCAAAAAATAAAAAATAAAAATGTAAGGTTACTAAATAGTGATAACAAGAACAATTACCATATCATTCATACCATATCATTCATACCAAAACACAACTCTTTCTACCTGTACACAAAAAGAATAAATGGTTGTATAATAATACATATTCCTGCAGCAATTGCTTCACCATCAATTTTCTATCAGGGGAGCGTTTCATCACGCGTTTTGTCAGTGTTTTTACTAACTGTTATAAGCTACTGAAATCCTTGCATCTGATTGGCTGAGAGCAAATTTGTCAGTAAAAATCATTGACAAAACACTTGATGAAACGCTCCCCAGATCACAGGCCAGTTCCTAACATCACCCGTGGATCCGTCATTCTACAGAACCCAACCCTAATCAACACCTAATCTAGAACCCAATCGTAACCCAATCATAACCCTTCACCCAATCCTATATCTTAATTTGATGAAATAAAGCCCAAAGAAAATGTCTCTTGAGCAAATGTTGGATCATCAATATATAAATGTATATGTGTAATTAAAAACATTATCTTCAGTGCAAATACTTTGCACTAATCAACCCTTTTGAAACAATTGATCACATTTTGTGGTTCGGCTCAATAACTTTTCATTCAGAGCTCTAAAAAGTATAACAGATGCATGAGTAGAAAGAAACGAGAATAAGCTTTAAAATCCTTAAAATTGGCAACACATTGAGAGGTTCAAAATCTTTTCGACAAAATTCATGACCATGTATATTGTTACGGAAGATGTTCATCATCGTGGTGATATAATAAAGAGAGAAGAATTTTAATCTGTTATTTGGCTTCACTGGGCCGGAAGCCGCGCTGCTGTAGTGCTTCCGTTTGTCGATAGTATCTCCCGCCAGCTTCGCAGGCGCCTGGAAAAACATGGCATGCGCGTCATGTTTAAGTCCGATACCACCATCCGGAAACAGCTTGTCCGCCGAAGGACCCCGCTCTCCCTGACAGAAGCCATTGGGTTGTTTACAAGATTCCTTGCGCAACTTGGAACAAGGTCTACATTGGCGAGACAGGTAGGCCGGTCGGGGAACATCGCCGGGATGTTAGGCTTAGACGCACCGACAATTCTGCAGTCGCAGAACATGCTTGGAACTCCGATCATCCGCCAAACTGGGATGAGGTCAGTTGCATTGCGCATGACAAGCATTGGTATACCCGCCGTGTTAAGGAAGCGATTCAGATCCGTTTACATCCGAACAACATCAACAGGGATAACAGCATTGACATCCCTGAAGAATGGCTGCCCTCCATTCAATGCCATGCTCCCCCCCAAAAAGCCACGCGGTTTACCTCCCAGTGAAGCCAAACAATAGCGCACCCTGCTCCCCGTTCAGTGATTGGCCAATGGCACTGGCCAATGGCAGCGCGGCTTCCGCCTCGGTAGAGCCAAACAATAGCACGCCCCCGGGTTCCTCGAACCCCCGCCAGCGCTATATAACACGCGCACAGCAGAGTTCGTCTTCATTTCCTGATGAAGGATAGCAGTTGCATCCGAAACGTCGTGCATATCTCCTACATTTGCTACATCATGAGACAACAGATTAAAATTCTTCTCTCTTTATGTATATTGTTTTACACTTTATTACAACCATGTAGCACTAAAAGAAAAGTATTATTGTTGCCAATTTGAAGAACAAAATGTGATCAATTTAGCCCTTAAATAATTCCTATCCTGAATGGTTAAAAATTATGTGAGAATCTGACTGTTTAGCTCATACCTGATAGTCCATGGGTCCATATGTAGGGTAGAAGACAGGAGGATGAAGAGGGTCCTCATATTCCAGGGGTGGTTGAGGGTGCCACGCCATTTCGTAAGGGTTGGGTACGTGGGTGGTCATTCAAGGAGATAGGCGCGTACAGTAGTGAGAGTGGGTGTGGTAGAGGGGCGTGGCAACCAGATGGTATGTATCCAATATGCACGTTGGGAGTGGTGAATGCAAGGTGTGGGTTATAAATCCAAAGCGTATAGGTCGAAAGAATGAAAAGAAAAGAGAAAACATAGGACAAAAAATGAATACATCTGCCAATGAAAATCAATCAAGAATCATCATTCTATTTTTTTTTAAAGTGGCCAAATTAAATATACTTTGAAGATAACTGTTTTAATAGAAGTGAAAACAAAACATAGTTGGTACAGGCAAAAGTATAACCAAATGCACTGTATTATGTATTAAGCATATACATGTATATTCCAATGTAAACAAGATGACAAGTATTCACAAACCTTGAATATAAATCATAAATATTGATTGTATCATTGGTCATAACTTGTTTTCATAATGAAAAGTGTTCTTCAAAACAGTCGCCATCTCAATTCATCAAAACTTTAATGATCCAATGTATGAAATGACGCTTTATTGGGGATTTTAACATTGAGCTCTAAAATCACACAGTTACCAAACACTAGTCACATGAGCAAGTGAATATTGTGCCAGGTGCTAGATGATTAATGATATCTAATCAAGTGACCTTACATGGCCCCATGAGAAAGAAATGTAGTGGGATCTAGGTCAAAGGAAAACTAGTATATGTTGATTGGCCCATGAACAAATCATGATGCACTATTCTTTTATTGTAACTGTAGAGGGCAAATAAATGTGTATGTTCTGCCAATTCCTGTCAAACTGTGTCAGTATAAATACACAGGATTTCATCCTTGGTTTGGGGAAACAGTTTCGATGCATGAGATTGTTAATCATAATGTTAGACATTTGGTGTGATAATATATTTGTTCACATAATTGTTTGTTTTAGGTTAAGAGTGTGTTTCACATACATCTTATACATCTTATGCATCACACTCATGCAGGAATTCAAATGTCAGACCAAATGATGTAATTTAAATATCGACTATCAAATAGGGAGATTTATGTTCAGCTATAACGTACTGTTCAGATCACATGTACAACATGATATCAAATAGCAACATTTTGCAAATAAATGGAGTAGAAAGAAACTACATCAGAATCAAGGTACCCAAGGGATGAATGGTCTCATTTTTCTATCTTTCAGAAATATATGTAAAAAACTTAAATGGAGATGAGTTTCAAGAACCATGGAAAGTAATGGTTATCAAATCAAACTTCTGCACAGTCCATAATACAATCATGGTAACAAAATATTCTTATTGCAGGATACCGGATTTGCTTCTTTCAAGAAATGGACACAAGAAACATGAAAGTTTTGTGCTGGCGTAATCTGAAAATTCTCTCCTTCCTCTCATGTAAAAGGAAGCCTGCGATTAACAGTGCATAATCAGATATCCGTATCTCTGTACACTAAGGTTTAGTATGTTAATCTTCATTTCGGAGATTAAAACAAACCCCCCCCCCCCCCAAAAAAAAAAAAAAAAAAAAAGGGAAGAAAAAGATACTAAAGTTTGATTAAGAAAACAGTGATATTCATATCAATTTAGGAAGCTTATTGGGTATGATTTTGATGCACATTGCAATACTCCTTATTTTGTTTTACATATCCATACCAATGGCCAATGCATTCAATGTTTGCATAAAATACAATTTTGCAGACCTAATATTACAAAACAAGATTGTCAGGCAGAAGAAAGTAAAATGAAATGATGGATCCATTATTCGGTACACATTTTTGGAACAATTGAATTCATATGACCTTAACGTGATGATAATGTATACATACATGTACATGTAAGTAGCTTTCATTAGAAGTACACTGAAGATATCATCATATAAAGTTTTATACACCCTCCACTGTACCTTCCTCGAACCCCCCCCCCCCACCCTCTTCCAAAAAAAGAAGAAAAAGACACTAAAGTTTGATTAAGAAAACAAACTTGACATAATATCTACACTAAGATTAAGAACCAACTTATAAGCGAGAGAAATACAAACCTTACATACGCTACATCACTGAACAAACTTTACACAAAGCACACAATATATTTTTAGCAAAGTCGAAACACCCGTCTTACAGATATAATAATCACACCAAAACCTTTACAAATCACGAGCAGAAACTAAATCAAACTACTAAGATAGTTACCAGGTATCTTCAGATGATTTTCAGAAGAAAAACACAACAAAATATCCAGACAAACTGATCCAGGTTTAAGACATACTTTTCCAAACTGCGACTGCGATAAAACTTTCTATTCGCACTGTGGATGAGTCAGTGGGAGATAGAGAATGTACGTAGTATACACAAATAGGGGCACGCTGTGTGGTGAAGGGGGCAAGCGCAAAGGAGGAATCGTGTACAAAGTGGTTGTACAGTGTAGAATGTTTTATGTGCAGGGGCTCACTCTGCTGGCCGCCATTGCTAACTTCCTCTGCGAATTAAAGGGGCTTCCTGCGAGTCTGTGCTAGCCAGCCAATCACAGCGCTCTATTTCTCTTCAAGCGAGCAAGACGCTTTACTTTATGGGCAATGACTAATATAGGGGAGAGAGAGGAAAAGAAACTTTTTGAAGAATCTTCGGTGAGGGGGGAATCTAGTTTTAAAATTTAGACCCTTCAAGACATAGGTTGTCATTGCCATTTTTAATACAATGAAATATATTTCTGCTCCAAATGAAGACATATATATGGCATATAATATATACAAAAAATATCCAGGCCTTCGTATATAAAGACCGCTACCTGGTGTATGAATTTTACTTCAAGGCTCATTAAATAATAGAAGGTTTGTAAAGGTAAACTAACCAGGAAATCTATGCAACTGACGTCACTCTCTCGAAAGTCAGGACACCGGCTGCTGTTGTAGAAACAAGTTTTAGCGTCCCACTTGTATATTTCTAACACACAGAATTTTTCGGTAATTGATGGCGGAAATTCAATTACTTGCACAAAATAGTAAAGTAAAATAGATCCACATATCTTCTTAAAGTATCTCAAGCATCATTTCAGGGCAAACAATACACTGTGTACAATAAATCTGTAAATTTACTGAGTACTGTTAATACACATAGGCCAACCTACAAGGAAAAAAAATTGCTAGAGTGTTTCTTGCAGTCGCAGTTTCGGACAGTGTGGACAGAATAAACTTTTAAGTTTCACAAGCTCGTAGTTAACGATGACCTCTTTGTTCATGTTAAACTTCCAGGTCATACCCATCACATGAATTATGAACACAGGATCTGTATGTGTACTGTACACACAATCGGCATCTACTCCAGTGTCAACGACGATCGCTCTGCTTGCATTTTCAGAACAACGAGCATCATTGTCTTGAGAAGGCTTACGGTTCACCATGTGGTTAGTCCTGAAAAGGACTATTGAGTATTAAAGAAGAAGGAAGTGGAGAAAGTTAAAAGGAGAAGAAATGGAAAGGCGAGATAGAAAGTAAGAGAATGTAGAGGTAATCTTTCTTGAAAGTGTGAAGTCCTGAAAAGGACTGTAAACCAGATGAGAAGGCTGAGAGTGGAGAAGACTCGACGACGTTTCGGACAGGTTGACTGTCCGTCATCAAGAGTCCTCTAGGTCTGTTCATGTTAAACTTCCGGGTCATACCCTTCGCACTAATTATGAACACAGGATCTGTATGTGTACTGTACACACTGTACACACAAGTCAACCTGTCCGAAACATCGAGTCTTCTCCACTCTCAGCCATCTCATCTGGTTTACAGTCCTTTTCAGGACTTCACACTTTCAAGAAAGATTATCTCTACATTCTCTTACTTTCTACCTCGCCTTTCCATTTTTTCTTCTCTTAACTTCCCCACTTTCTTCTTCTTTCTCAATAGTCCTTTTCAGGACTAACCTAAAAGAAGCCACAGAATTGGTCACAGATACCAAGTCCAAATTGTAGATTTGCAGAATTTTTCTAAAATTTGAATACAAAAAAGGTCACATAGAAGTATATATCATTTAGTTTAGGATTTTTAGCTATCGGGATATACACTGTATAGGTCTTAGATCACCTGTATAGGTTTTTCAAGTTTTAAAAGAACAAGTCCTTGAATACAGAAGCGGAAAATCCTTCTTAAGCAAACATACATACAGTTGTAATTGGGTAAAATTGTTCAATATCTTAATTTGGTAATGAAAAAAAAAAAAATAGACGTTACGACCCATCATTGTTTCTTCCTTCAATTCACAGATCCCCCATGATGCGGGTTTTCTGAATGGGTTCTCGTAAAAATAATGCTCTTATCATGCGGCTTTTGATACTTTATGAAGACGATTTGTATTGCTTAATGCGCATTATAGGAGCATGAGTTTCTGAAAGAGGTAAAAGATATGTCAAACTTCTAAATCATTCATATATTTCTAGAAATGTATGCATCTGCTAGCTGTGTACTGTTTACACCCTTTTGCTGAGAACATGGCAATTCATCAACAAGTTTAAATTGGATATCAGATTTTGCAATTAGAGATAAGACTCAAGCACATCCAAGCAAGGAGTCTGGTGACTCCTTGACCCAAACTGGTACTCTTATCTATTGTTAGTGACTGGCATGCAAGACTCAACAAGAATTTTTTACCTCATACATCATGCTGCCCTCTTGAGTTGGCTTCATGCATAATATCACTGAGAATTGAGATCTACTTTATGTATGCATGAAAAGTTGTTAACATGAGTGAAAGATATTCCTTGTGAAAACTTCTGATGCATTTTTATAACCTCAAATTTGGGGAAATTGGATCCATATTTATCCCCCCCCCCCCCCGACTCATCCAAGCACAATCAAATTTCCGTAGATGGGAAAATGGAAATTAGTAATTAGGGGCTACTTAGAATAGCAGGTTTTGAACAATCAAATTTATTCTCCAGTGATTTAAGAATATCACATAGGCTTCACATACATTTCATGATTTTGAGTGTTATGATAAAATTTGCCTTTCTCCTCAATGCAAATTTCAAACTAATATGTTACCTCTTAGGTAGTATTGACTTTCCAAATTTCAGTCAAGATTGTGCTGTCAATAGAAGTTAGATTTAAGCAGGCAACTTTTATAAGATTTGCGGAAAATGTTAAACATTGTGTCCTAGTTTCCTGACAAATTGTGAAATTGAACTCTTCATGTCATCAGTATATGATTTTCTCTTCTTTCTTCTGTACTTCTGTGTATCCTTCTTTTCCACTTTTCTGTTCTTGATCCCCCCCCCCCCCCAAAAGCAGAAAACTAATATTCTTTATCCTTGTTCTTCTTTTCTTTAAAATACAGTCCTCTGTAAAGATAAATACTTTCTCACATATTGAATTATTTCTCTTTTTTAAAAATATACATTTGTTTTAAGCATTACAAATACATTTATTTCTCCCTCGCTAGCACTTGACATGTTATTTTTCATCAGTACACAATGAACTTGTTCAATTGTTTTAAAAAAATAAAGAAATTAGCATTCTAAAGCACATTCAAATAACAACAATAAAACACCCTAAACCATTCTACACTGCCATTCCCAAACTGTAAACTGGTCATGTTAATCTCATCAATTATGGAAGAACGGCATGGAATGGCCCAGATGGACATACCAGATCTAGTTCTCTCTCTAAACATTACACGGTAGCGTGCCTTTGCTTTCCTGTAATTCAGGATGAATATCCCCTAATATTCTTTGACATTGCCCGCCCCCACTCATGGGTCAAGCGTCTAGAGATGTGGAATCATTCTGCCAAATTTATTCAACAGAGCTGTCGAATGATTTCCTGGCAAAGACTCAAACCGGCACTGTGCACACCCTGACGAAAATAATCTCAAAAATTTCACTTCAAATTCTTCTAAATACATGGAAAATTATAAAGCTGTGAACATATGTCACAATAGCAATTTCACTGAAGTATTGGAACAAAAGAAACAAATACTATTTGAGAATTTTTAAATGCTGGAGTGTACTACATGTATATCAAGTAAACTTTCACTACAAATGTAATGGATGATTTTATTTGCTAACTTGGTTGTAATGGCTTAAAATTTAGAATTTACCTATTAAAACTTTTACGTATTGTAACTTCTATCAAAGCTCCACTTCACTGGCTGTAAGCACTCATCAATTTTAGGATGTTCTAAACTGAATTTAAGAGAAAGGACTTAAAATAAAACTACACATTATCATGTGATAAATTAAAGTTGATTTTAATCAAACGCTGTATTATCTCTTTGTGTGAACACAACCATCGTCTTTTCCTGACAATCCAAACATATCAAGGCCACCGGACATGCTCTTCTACTTGGTATCGGAGGAATATATCAACAATGGCACAACAATCTCTAGCTTTATTAGGACACCTACACTAAATAATACATCAGTATTTTTGTACTGTCAGTTGACAAATAAATCCAGTGAATATTGTCATCAAATCTGCCAGTATATAATAATTTACATATCATAATTCACATATTTTGCAAGGCTGAAAAAAATCTGGTAGGCCTGTATATCCTATAGGCCATATCTCATATTGGTTGATTATTTTATTTTATACGTTACAATAAATATAGGCTTATATTTTGACACCAAATCCTGAGGGGGCAATTTCAATCTCATCTTTGTTATATGTGATAAATGATGCAAAATCTGCCGCCAAACCGCGAAGACCATTTTTATAAATCTGCAAGAAAAGTTTGAAAATCTTTAAAAAAGAATAAAGGTAATTCAAACTTTTCCTGAATCCCAACAGAATTTTAAAAACCCAGCATACTAGACTATAGTAATATTTCATAGTGAAGTGTGAAATTCATTAATATTATTACAGTGAGCAGTAACTTGGGGGGGGGGGAGGAGGAGGGGTATCTTGGTAATGAATGAAAATACCTCTTAACATTCAAGCTAAAATTGCTCCAGAATTATGTAACCTATTTGCTATGGTTAAACTACACTGAACATGAATAATTCAATATTTCCCCCATAATATCAACAACAATACTGCGCTTGTGCATTACCAGTTACTTTATTCACCATTTCCCCCCTCATCACTTAGCAGCTACTATGGTGAAATTGAGCATAATCACATAACACATAACACAAAAGGACATAAGCGTCCAGTGAAGGGGAATTTACTAAATGACAGTTTTGTGGTTTTCAATTGTGGGAATATCCACTTCTAATGATGGATTTGTGAATAAATGTGTGGTGGTTTGTTGATGATTGCGCAAATTGACATTTTCATCCTCTTGAATGAATGATTCCCTGATCTGGCCCCTATTCACACAGGAAAAAGAAGTGTAAAACCAGAAACATTTGCGACATGAAACTTCTTGACAAAATACTTTCACGAATTGCAAACTACAGCCATTTCACAGCAAGAAAATTTCGCGATTTAAAAAAGTAAGTATTGTATCAATTGTATTTCAATAATGTGGCATGAAACTTTCGCGAAAATTTGCAAACATTCAATGCACACAAAAATGTCTGGTTTCACAGTACATATTTTGTATGATTACTCCATAGGTTGGGAAAACATCATTTGAATTTCTGCGTGTGTAGCATTGTATGGTAATGCTATATCAAAATAGAGGTTGGTCTGTACAAGAACTCTATACAGAATAATGGTTAACGTTTGAAATGTCACATTATACACAAAATGTAGAATTGGCTGAATCAACGTGAAGTCTGAATATAATAGAAATTATAACCTATTGAGTACAGAACCTGTTTAAGAAGTAGAATTCAGTGAAAGTAAAAGTGCCAGGCGGAAGGAAGCATGGCCAGCTGATTATATACATTTCTAGAAATAAACTTTTCAAGTTTTGACCTTTATTTTACATCTAAAACACATTTCAGCCTATACATTGTCTATATCGCTAACAGCAGTAGGTTATACCTCTATACTCTCATTACAAATTCACTAAATTTAGAATATGACCCAAATTTATTTTCTGACCTTTGCCCGCCAAACGGGCTCACAAGATTAAATACACATACAATATTTAGTATGAACCTTATCCATAGGCTCGTACAAATTGACATAATTGCAATCCCAGTCTCATCTTATTACGCTCAATTGAAAGCACTGCCCATTGACAAAGTTTACTTGCCTTTTGATCTTACTGAACTTTAGAATAGGACAAACTTATCGCAAAATGTGAAAGTGTAACTTGAATAGAAAAAAAATGCATATTTTTTTTTTACATATCCATCAGAATTTTTTTTTTCTTCCGGGGTAGTTGGTTTTTATAAAATAGAAAGTAATATCATGAATCCACCATACACACATACAAAAGGCATACTTTATTATACAAAATTAATTTCCTTTACCCACCGCAGCACTAGCGTCCTTTGGCAAGACGTTAATCTACATTTGCCACTCTCCACCCAGGTGTTAAATGGGTACCCGGTAGGATGCGAAAGTTAATGTCGTTTGCTTAGCATGTGGCGCTTTATAGCGACTGGCTGGAATACTCCCCAGGGAGCGGATAAAGTGCACACATTGTGTGCGGGCATGTCAGAATCCAATGACCGGGGTAATAATATATCTGTAAAGCGCTTAGAAACACAACCATGTATTAGGCGCTATATAAAAGCGGAATATTATTATTATTATTTATTATTATTATTATATTCAGTGATCATTAGTATATAACATCTGCTTAAGATTCAATAAGGAATAAATCAATTTTCAGAAGCTGGGGTTCAAGATCTTCTTTAAAGTAGAACACTAATGATTTTAAATATTGGCTTAATACTTATTATTGCATAGATGGCATAAATTAAACAAGGTTATCCAAATTTAAAGCTTGGAAACATTTGAATTAATGATTATTATCAATTATAAAACGGTAAAATACAGCCCCCGATATAGCAGCTGAAAAGCTCCTTGAACGCTGCTGAGATGTGTGACGACACAAGAGGGGCGAGTCCTGTCTAAGCAGACGATGTCCCATAACATTATACACATTTTTCAGTGCCTGTTTTGTCATCTCCTCTTCACTTATTTCTCTTACTTGACTAGCGTCAGGCTTAATGTTAGTCTGTTGCCTCACTCTTAACTTCGTGTATGGTATTATTTTGATGAAAAATGCAGCGTTAAAAAAATAAAGGAATCAGTCACTTGTAAACAAAATAAGACGCCATTGTATTTTCAGCTGCTTGCACCGGGCCATGTTCGGCGTTTCAAGAGGGAACGAATACCATCCAGCTATTATTCGCAGGGCTTTTCAATTTGAAAATGGGGTTTATTTCATTGATCATTGACCCTTCTCCTGTGTATTTACAATCAAACGGTTTTAGTTATCAGAATCAGTTCACTTTCCCTTTTAGAATGGTGTGAAATAAGGTCATGTTTAAATGTACCAAACTCTTTATAATTTGATAAATAATTGCATTGCAATTACGTTCATTCATTATAGGACGTCGTCTGCTTAAGCAGGATCGATCCCTCGTATGACATCAAAACATCGCTATATTTATGGCGAATCCTCGGATATTCCACATGCTGAGAAGAGCTTTTATTTATGTTGTTTTTATAATCATCATATACGCAGTTGACATAAAACTTATATGATTGCCATCTGTAAGCTTCCCAGTTTCTAGTGATACATTAATTGCCATATTTGTGATTTTCTAGAGTGTTCTACTTTAATGTCTTTCTGGCTGAAAATGAAAGAAACAATTTAATTTCATCCTCAATTTGTGGAAACAAATATGTACGGTAACTATGTACCGTATTGATTTTTACTAGTTTTTATTTGAAAAAGCAGACGAATTGCAAGATTCTGCAAATTAAAAAGAATGCAATATATACAATTTAAAATATGAATTATATAAATTAAAACAATAAATTCAAATCACAATTCCCCCCCCCCCCCTTGAAAAAAAATATGTAATTAAAATCAGTCAATCTATATATAAATTTTGCCAACCCTGCCATACACAGATACGCCCATTCTCAGTTCTCAGCAGCTTGAATGGACAGAACTGGAGAGACATTAGAGGGAAGAAGTAAATTCATTGTTTAACCCTTTTATGACAGGAATTGAAAAACTTGCTAATTTTGATTAAAAAACAATGAATTTGAACCTCTCAATTTGTTGCCAATTTAAGGATTTAAAAGCTTATTCTCCTTTTTAAAATTCCTGGCATTGAAAGCAGTATGGTCATGCAATAAAAATGGACAGTGTGTGAAGAAATTTATACACTTTTCTACTCATGCATCTGGTATATTTTTGAGGGCTCTGACTAAAAATTTATTGAGTCAAACCACAAAGTGTGGTAAATTGTCTTGAAAGAGATAACACATGAAAAGAAGAAGCTTCTTCAATGTTGTCATGCATTTGCTATGTACTGCAGATGACAAAGACAAAGTACATATCCTATAGGATGGAATTGTGGTTGGTCGTTGCAATCAGCATAAATGATACAGATTGGAATGTCAGTCATGTTTAGTGATGGGCCAATTACAATGTACTTTCTGAAAGTGTCAATATACAAACAAGAAGTCTTGAGGTGAAAAGCTCGGTGAGAGCTTGAAAGTGAAGAAAGTTGTACTTTTCAAATGATCACTGCACTCTGAAAGAATGGTGATGTAAAATTTTGATCATCTTTTCAATTAAACAAAATGTATATTATTCTTTTCCTTCTTTTGCTTAAT
The DNA here is from genome assembly GCA_025617745.1 of Heliocidaris erythrogramma. Lineage (NCBI taxonomy): Eukaryota > Metazoa > Echinodermata > Echinoidea > Camarodonta > Echinometridae > Heliocidaris > Heliocidaris erythrogramma. The sequence goes on along the minus strand of CM046857.1, from coordinate 18,352,045 downwards.
TAATGCTTCTTCGATTCTCTCACTTCAAAACTTATATCAATCCCCATTTGTTTTTTTTTTTTTTAATTATTTGCTGCATACCTCTTCTCAAGCCCTGTCACTCTTCTTGCTTCAAAACAAGAAATTATAACTAATTTTGTTATTTACTAGATAAATCTATGTATCTACCTATTTGCTAGTTTCCCAAACTATGCCGTCATTCGAGAAAACCTAAGTCTAAAACGCGCAGCCCCTGCCTGCGCGCGCGTACTCCCCGTCCACCAATCCAAATGCGCCACCGCCATACTCTTCCTCTTCCGAGCAGTCAGAGACAGAATCTAGGACATGTCAGACAAGGAGAGGGGCTGGAGGGAGGGACATAGGTAGATACATAGATTTATCTAGTAAATAACAAAATTAGTTATAATTTTCTTGATTTACAGCAATAAATCGATGTATCTACCTATTTGCTAGAATAGCACGGATAAAAACCCGGGTGGCATGTCCCAGGACGGGAGTAACTAACGCGGGGCAGACAGAGACGACGAAGCAGCTCTCAACCCAGAGGTTTCAAATCCAACCTCACCCGAAGGAGCATCCTTAAGATAGAAGGATGTGAAGAAAGTAGGGGAACGCCAAAAGGCGGCCCTCAAAAGTCTTCCAAAGGGATGAACCTGACAAAGCGCCCAGGAGGTAGAACACTCCTAGTGTCATGCGCTCTGGGAGGCTTCCCAGACAGGAGAGCCTCCAAACCCGCAGCTTGGATAGCCTCGACAATCCAACGGGAGATAGTCTCCCGTGATGCTGGGGAATAAAGGTGATGGAAAAAGAGAAGAGCTGATGATCCTTACGAAAACAACCGTAGTCCTATCCAAGTACCATTTGAGAGCCCTAACAGGGCACCAAGATTTATCCTCCATGACGGAAGAGAATTCCGACAGAGGACTCAAGAACACTTCGATTAAGCCAGAAGAATCCGTCTGATTCTTGGCAATAACGAAGGTCGAGGGACAAGACGTACACCTTGCCTTTCCCATCTGATATGCCCGGGGGCCGTAGAGAGAGAAAGGTGGTCTTAATCGGGAGATGGTGTAACGACGCTTTGCAGAACGGCCCAAAGGGCGGTTTGGCCAAGGCGTCCAAAACCAAGGAAGGCTCCATGCAGGAGTCAACTGGCGATTTGCTGGGCGTGTCAAAGGAAGACCTCAGCAAATGAGTCAGGAAGGGAGAGATTGAAACTCCCGAACCATCAGAAAAAAACCAAGGTGAACCGCAGTAATAGCGGACCGGTAACCACTAAAGTTAGAGAGGGCCCTGCCCTTATCGAAAGGAGTAATAAGGAAAATTGTTGTAAAAGCACCCACCGGGGCAGAAACGGGAAAACAAACCCCTTCTCCCCAACAAGCATGGAAGGTTTCTAAACTCGAGTTGACAACAGCTCGGGTAGAAACTCTTCTGCTCTGGACTATGAACTGGGAGGCTCTCTCTGAGAGTCCTCGCTTCCTCCCCAATAGCGGCCAGGCGGTCAATGTAGAGCCGCCGGACGATGGTGGAGGATCCCCGACAGGGGCTGATCTGAGGACTGCTCTCCATAGAAGGGAGAGAGGCCGACCGTCCAGCAGAGACAGAAGAAGAGGAAACCAAGGTCTCCTCGGCCAGCAAGGTGCTATGAGCAGAAACCCACGCCTGATCCTCCTGAATCTTCCCCAGGAACTGAGGAATTAAGGAGATCTGCGGAAAGGCGTAACCCCAGAAGTTCTTCCCTGAAGGGAGAACGCATCGAGGGCCCAAGCTTCCGGATCTCGCACTCGAGAGCAAACTCGGGAGGCGATGATTCAGAGCTGTCGCAAACAGGTCTATCTCCAGATGGGCGCAGACTGAACTGAGGTAGTCGAAGACCTCTTGATTCAGTGACCACTCGGAGGGGGGACACATGTCCCGGGACAGCAAATCTGCAATCAGATTGTCCCGCCCGGGAACATAGGAGGCGATCGGAATCACTCGGTGAGGCCGACACCACTCTTAAGTTTGGCGGTTAGATCGTTCAGGGTAGCGGGAAGAGTCTCGCCCTGTCTGTTGATGTAAGCAGCAACAGAGGTGCTGACCGTCAAATCAGGACGGAGCGACCTACAAACATGTTCTCGAAAGGGTGGAGAGACATGAGGACTGCCATCAATTCCAACACAATAAGTGGGGCAAGGTGCACAGGTGTGACCAGTCCCCCGAGACCACCTGGTCCGAACAGGGCGATAAGTAGGCGTTTGATCTCCTCGGAGAGAGGAATCCACACCTTGAGCGAGTCTACACTGGGCTTGAAAACTTCAGAAGATGAAGTTGGAAAAAGGCCTCATATGAAGCCGACAGTCTTTGAGGACATCCCTATGGCTCGATAAGTGGTCCAAGAACTGGTGCCATCGGCCTGCCCGAACTCGACGTAAGAGACGAAGAGATCGAGCTAAAAAGACAATTGCGTGAATTCTCTCCCGACTGGGGCGGGTAAGTTGGTTCACAATGTCTAATTTCCGCACTCTAGGTAAATGGGTCTGCGGGTAGGAGTCAACTCCTACTTGTCCCAGTTGGCTATGAATCGTACTTCTTGCGTAGCACGGAGAAGTAGGGCCATGTGCGACTGAAGGACGGACACAGAGCTCGCCACCAGGAGCCAGTGGTCCAGGTAAGTGAAAAGTCTCAGACCGCGATCCTGAGGGAAGCGGCTAGGGTAGAGACTGCTCGAGTAACACTCGAGGAGCCGGTTTCAGGCCGAAATTTAAGGCCTCGAACCGGAAAGTTTCGCCTTGAAGGAGAAACCTAGAAGGTCCCTTGAAGAAGGGTGTATCGGTATGTGAAAGTATCTTTCAAGTCTACCGAAATAGCCACATCTGACGGTCTGATCGCCGGGAGAATCGAGGCCAAGGTTTCCCTGTGGAAAAACCTCTCTTGGTATGAAGGAATTGATGACTTCCATATTCAAGATCATTCTGAGCTTCCCCGAGCATTTGGGAATATAAGATAGGGGAGAGGCACAACTGGGGTGGTCTCTTACCCTTTCGATCGCGCCCTTTTCCAGCAGCTCTTGAATCTCGGTGGAGATGTGCTCTAGAAAGGGGGCGATAGTGTAGGAGGGTTGTGGCGGACGGTTCCGTGTGGGAGGGGCTTTGCGAAAAGTAAGCAGAAGCCTCCTCGCACGAAGGGGAGCACGAAAACGTCGTCGGTAATTCCTTCCCAGGCGGGAAGGTACTGAAGACGGCCGCCAACCCTCTCCTCCAACGCTCGGGGCGCACCTGTGCACGGGGCAGCTGGAAGCGCCACCGCGTCTAGGAGGCGGAAAGACAGCCTGGGCCTGCGGCTTAGGAGCCGAGGACTTAAGGCGTTTCAGAAGTTCCGCCTGCTTGCGTGAATCAACCTCAAGTTGAATCACATCAGGCCCCTTACCTCCAAAGAGGTGAAGGCCGGAGTGCGGGACCCTGGCCAGGAGGGCAGGTATGTCCGCATCCGCACTGCCCAGAGAGGAAAGCGTAAGCTTCCTCCTAGCATTGGTGGCTATTGCTGTCGACACAGACAGTTCCAACCACAACGAGCCTGTCCAGGACAAGGCTTCGTCTAGCAACAGGATGTCCGAGTCGGACATCTCGAGGTGCTGACTCCTAGCGCGAAAGGAAAGGAGCCTACCCAAGTGGGCAGTCAGCCTCAGGCCAGTCCTGGAATGAGCTTCCATTAAGGACGGGAGCTTCTCTATTTGGCGTAAGGTGTACTCTTAAAGTTGACACCAAGCCTACCACCTACATGTAGGAGGTCACTGGAACAGGACTTTCTCGTAATTTAATCGAGTGTCCTGTCGAGAGAAGGTGAAAACCCAGCCGAGGGACGGTTTTACAACGAGCCTGTCCTTGGACAAGGGGCTTCGTCTAGCACAGGATGTCCGAGTCGGACATCACGAGGTGCTGGCTCCTAGCGCTAAGGGAAAGGAGCGTACCCAAGTAGGCAGTCAGCCTCAGGCCAGTCCTGGAATGAACTTCCAATAAGGACGGGAACCTCTCTATTTTGGCGCAAGGTGTACTCTTAAGTAGACACCAAGCCTACCACCTACATGTAGGAGGTCACTGGAACGGGACTTTCTCGTAATATAATTCGAGAGTGTCCTGTTTAGAGAAGGTGAAATCCCCGGCCGAGGGACGGACCCTACTAAGGATGCAAGAGGCTGTGAGGCGAAGTCATTGAAGACTCGCTTACAGTCCTCCGTAAGAGGGATGCCCTTGGAGGGACGCTCACCTTGAAAAAGGAGAGACGGATGTCCCGGATCAGCCCGACTCTGTAAAAGTGTCGGGAATAAATTTCTCCAGTAGGGCTTGAGTCTCTACCGCCAAGGACCCAAAGGTCTGGGGTGTAATCTCAGCCTGTGGAGAGGCATCATCCTCCGAAAATCCAGACTGAAACCTGATCCCAAGAAGGGCGGTGTAAGCAGTCTCAGGATTCCTCCCCAGGCGGAGCACCAAGTGCCGCTGGAATGGGAGTAGCCCCGACCGGACGATCAAAGCTGAACGTGGTCGAGAGACGCCCGAAGTGGGGCGGTAAGGCTCTAGTGTGTTGGAAAACAAACACAATGAGCCAGATACCTGAGAAAAGGAACCGGATCCCAACCCACTAGAAGCAGTGGTGGTAAACAAGGGAAAACCAGTGTTCCTAGCCGGATAACCGGTAAAAACCGGTATCCGAACCGGATATCCGGTATTCGAACCGGATATCCGGCAAAAACCGGTATCCGAACCGGATATCCGGTATCCGAACCGGAACCGGTATCCGAACCGGATATCCGGTATCCGAACCGGATCCGGTATCCGACCCGGTATCCGAACCGGACCTGGGTCGGGTCGGGTACATGTATCCCCCCTTCCCCCTTGGGGGGAGGGGTTGGAGTCAGGCGTGGTGGGGAGTACAGACACAGAGTCTGACCAACCACTCCGCTCCACAATGATCTTGAGATAATTCAAAAGTTCATGGGAGACGCCTAACTCAGAAGAAGTGGTCGCCCCTTGGGGGCTAACCTTCTTCTTCTTGGCCCCCCCTGACACATGAGGTGAACACACAGTCGGTGTCAGGGGGAGAGAGTCCGCCTCGCCTGTTGGCTGGGCAGTACTCTGGCGCTTACGCTTCTTGGGCAGGTGGGCATGTTTATCGCCCCCTTTACCCTTAGAAACGGGCACCGCCTCCGTAGTAGGCCCTGAAGGGAGTACTTTTGGAGGATCACGACTCTCTTTTTCCCTTACCCGCCTTGCTTGTGTTAGAAGCGTGCGGAGAGACAAAAGGAGCCGATCCCTGAGCAATCACACCTATGGCTGAAGAGCGAGGAATGATGCTCGAGCGAGACGAACTGTGGGCAGGGATAACACCCACAGTTTTATCGGTGAGAGGTATTGGCCGGAGGCACTCACTCCCACCGTTATACAAGTCTCTATCTTCGAGAGAGGTATTGGCCGTTCCCAGCACTCACTCTCTCGGTTTTCCCCGCATGAGTTGGTCGTCAAAAAAGACGGCGAACTCATAACGGGGCGAGCCGTACACGAAGTAGGCCCTAACTTACCTTAGTCGAAGCTCCGTGGAAGTTATAATGTTGGTGCGAGATTAAATTCTCGCAGCCAACCCTTCCAAGGCTGGGCGAGTCCCCTTATAAGTATTAAATACTGGGGAACGCCAGCCGAACGGAGACCTCGACATGGCTGAAAATAAAGACAAGCAACAATATAGAAAACCATATATAGTAATAAATTTATTATTATTACAAAACAGTATAGATCTATATAAAGGTAACAACCAACTCACAAGACGGAGTGGGAATAAACTCCTATTACGGAGCACAATGTATGATAAGACCGCTTGTCTAAGCGCGTTGAATCAACCACCTACAGACACGGGGGCTAGCCCGACGCAGTGTACTAGTACACCGTCTGTGAATAAAGCCCCGAAAGTGAGGAAAAACGGCAAAGTAATTTCATTAATTTACCGTGAAGGAGGTTGACTCAGGAAAAATCCGATACACCAAAATGAGTGTGAAAACATGGTGAACGGGATTTTTATTGCGAAAGGCAACCAAAAACACTTTTGGAGGTAAAAATCTCGCAATTTAGGTTAAGACTTAGCTTCATAGATGTCACTTCTCTGACGGGCGAGAACGGAAGAGGAAGAGTATGGCGGTGGCGCATTTGGATTGGTGGACGGGGAGTACGCGCGCGCAGGCAGGGGCTGCGCGTTTTAGACTTAGGTTTTCTCGAATGACGGCATAGTTTGGGAAACTAGCAAATAGGTAGATACATCGATTTATTGCTGTAAATTACATTTTATGTATTTTTCCCCTTAAACTGTTTTCTGATAACCTAATGTTTTGTAACATCAATTCAAAAATTGTGATACTGATAAACTATAGATATCATGTTTGGTACAATTTGGTATAAACTCTGCAAATTCCATTTTGAAGAAGAGTAGTGGTTGAAATCATGTTCTATGTAAGGAACATGTACTCTGACTTTCAAAACATGCCAATGCCTCTGTTTGCTTCTGGTAGGCCCCCTTGTTATTCTTTTCATGTGGAATCATTATGCAAAATGTTTGCTATAAGCCAACTGAGTATTATTCAGTTTGGCACTGACATTAGGAATCATTCTCATTTATTTTTCAGTTGTTTTCTTCATCCTTCATAATAATAATAATAATAATATTGAATATTTAGGAGCGCTAAAACATAATAAAGTACCATAGCACTTACAAATTACAGATTTGAAGAGAAAAGAACACAGCAACAGCAAAAAGGCTAAAAAAGTAAGCGATCACATTAGAATATTATATTACTTGGGGGGGGGGGTGTTTTATGGATCTTTTGAAAGTAACAAGACAGGTTACTAATTTTTTCCTTTTGTTTACATTTGAAAACCTAAAGACAAAAAAGTTTACATGATTATCAAAAGTTGGTATGCTAGTTTGTCTGGGTTTTTGTTTTATTAGAGAAAGGGAGAGAGAAACATATTTCTAACAGTGTAAACATTTCATGTATCTCACTGAATCATAACACTTTGGACTGGCTTCACAATCACAGCCTACAAAATATTTGGGTCACTGCCATAACAAAACTTGCATCATGGCCCCCAAAATAGCTCTTTTAAATGTTCAGTTCCATTCTAGACATGGACTTGCCCACCATCTAAAATATGCATATCATGCTCCATGCATAAATCAGTATCCTATTTGGATCATCAAAAACAATAACACACTGATCTTAGACAATTGCTGTGTAATTTAGATTACAAATAAAGCATTTACTGATAGAGGCACAATTTGCCCGTTTAAGATTGAGTCTTTTGATCTACACTGTGTTGCAATAAATGGGGCAGGTTAAAGACAGTAATATAGACCTACACCATGCTGTAATAAATATCAGGCAGGTTTTAGGCAGGTCCAGCTGCCACCTGCCCTCAACGCTGGGAGGTGTTGCACATAATTCCCCAGCGCAGCACCTTCGCACTCTGCCAGCCATTACAAATATACTTGTGTCATACTTGACTGAATGCAAGCCGACCTAACACGCCTCTGCAAATGACGCATCGGGATCGCTGGCTCCCGGGGGATGCACAAAACTCCGGGCGTTATTACCACTTTGTCACAGATATCTACACACGCGCTTTACTCTGTCGTCATAAAACTTGACAACTAGTCAAATATCATGCATAATGTATTGTGAGCAAGCTCGTAAAACATGGAGGATTTGACTTTTGTATTTTCCATCATGAGAGCTGTCTTCTCTGTGTATACCCCATATCTTTTATTTGCATTTCTAGTATGTTTTCTTCCGGTGACCCCATTTCACCATCTACCTCTCTATTATTCCTTCAACCTTCCAAGTTCTTTCTCTGTCCCTCATCTGTGTAGGTCTCCCTTTCTGTCAGTACTTTTATCTGTCTTTTCCTCTCTGTCTCTGTCTGCCTCTCTCTCTCTCTCTCTCTCCTCTCACCCCTCCAATCTCTCCCTCTCTCTGTCTCTCCGTCTCTCTCCCTCCTTTTTCCTATCTCTCTCTATCTCTCTCTCTCCCATCTCTCTCTCCCTTTATCCCTCGCTCCTACTTTATATCTCTCTCTCACTTTCTCACTCTCTCTCTCTCTCACTCTCTCTCTTTCTCACTTTCTCACTCTCTCTCTCTTTCTCTCTCTCTCTCTCTCTATATATATATGTCTCCTTTTCTCCATGTATTGCTCTTAATTATAAGGGACTGTAACATTACTGTAAATTTCAAAATAACTATGCAAACACTTTCCATGAAAATTTATCAAGCAAATTGTTAGATCTATTTTGCATAAGATTTCTGAACTTCGGCTTTTATTTATATCTATAGTTAATAAATTCATGCAGTACATGTTAATATATAACAAGTAAGAATCAAACAAAGAACTGAAAGGTGGATGAACAATGAAATTATTACGTTAATTAGAGAGAGAAATAGCGCTTACAAAAGTATGAAAAGTGATATTGAAAATCCAAATCTTGCAACAAAATACAAACAGCTGCGGAATATAGTACAACGGAGTGTGAAAAGAGCCAAATTCGAATATTTTCAGGATAAAATTGAAGAAAACAAACATGATTCGAAAAAGCTGTGGAAAAATCTGAAGGGTTTAGGTTTAAAAAGTAAAGGGAAAAGTGCAAAAGAAACTGTTGTCTATGTTCAAGGAGACTTGTGTCATGATAAAGTAAAGATAGCAAATGAGTTTAATAATTATTTTACGACGGTGGCAGATAGGTTAGCCAGTGAATTACCAGAAAACACAAATGAATTTCATCCCGATAGTGATATATTTCAAAAGTTTTACGACGAGAAAGGTGTCTCAAAAGATAGCTTTCATTTCTCTCCAGTCACCGCCAAGTTTGTTTTAAATGAATTAAGCAAGTTGAACATTTCGAAGAGTACCGGAATCGATATGATACCCGCCAGATTTTTGAAAGATGGAGCAAGGAACGTGTATGCTCCTTTAACTTACATAATCAATTTATCAATTCTGTCATCTACATTTCCTGATGAAATGAAAATTGCAAAAGTAACACCGTTGCATAAGAAGAAGGAAAAAACCTATGTTGGTAATTATAGACCTATAAGTGTTTTAAGTGTGGTTTCAAAAATATTAGAAAAATCTGTGTATGTTCAAATAGAAAAATATTTTCAAGAAAATAAGTTAATCTATGCACTTCAATCAGGCTTTCGAAATGGATACTCAACTGATACATGTCTAATTCATCTATTAGACTTTGTTAGAAAGGAAGTTTCTCTAGGACGTTTTGTCGGAATGGTTCTACTCGACTTACAGAAGGCCTTTGATACTGTAAATCATGAAATTCTGTTAACGAAATTAGAAGTGATGGGTTTGGATTTAGTATGCATTAGATGGCTTAGGTCTTACTTGACTAATCGTCGTCAGGTGGTAACTATGCAGAATGTAATATCAGATTCACGACCTATAAAATGTGGGGTTCCGCAGGGGAGCATTTTAGGTCCTATTCTTTTCATGTGTTATATAAATGATATGTGCATTTGTGTTAAAAACTCAAAATTACTCCTATACGCCGATGATAGTGTGTTATTATTTTCTGATCCGAATCCTAAGGTAATTGAAGACAAATTAAGTGTAGAACTGTCAAATTGTGTCAAATGGATGACAGACAATAAGCTCAGTTTACATCTAGGGAAAACTGAAAGCATTTTGTTTTGTTCGAAAAGACAATTAAAATATTCAGGTGACTTTAGGGTTATGATGAACAATCAAGTGATTGAAAGAAAGGAGTCTGTAAAATATCTGGGATTGACTTTAACGAGTGATCTTTCGTGGACAGATTTTGTAGACTCCATTGCCAAAAAAGCTAATTCACGCTTAAAATTTTTATATAGATATCAAGCTTGTTTGAATAGGAAGTCAAGGCGTACTTTATGTTTTGCTCTAATACAATGTTTATTTGATTACGCCAGTGCTGCTTGGTATTGCAGTCTGGGTAAAACCGATCAGAAAAAGTTTAAAATAATTCAAAATAAGATTGTAAGGTTTATTAATGGTTCAGGACCGAGGACTCACGTTGGGAACAATGAACTTGCGGAAGCAGGTCTCCTCCATATTGATCTAAGGTCAAAACAATTAATTTTACATCATGTTCATAAGATCTATTATTCTAATGAAAATCACTACATAACCGACAATTTTTCTCGTGTGTCAAATACCCATGAACACGATACAAGGCATAGTCACTTTAATTTTGTTCTACCAAAACGCAACGGGCAAATCGGAAATTCTATTTACTTCAATGGTATTCATTTTTGGAATTCTCTCCCAAAACATGTTAAAACGGTGCAAAATTTTACGCACTTCAAAAGTGTCTTAAAACAACATCTAAAGAACGAGTCCCTCAAACTCGAACATTGATTAATCAATAGTGTTGTAGGGTTTGTTCCCTCAGTTTTGATTCTCCTTTGGTGCTTACGTGTTGCAAATTGTTTTGTTGTTATATATTTTGTGTGTATAGTTTTCTTAATGATAATGCTTGGTCAAGTGTAAAATTTGTATTCAGTATTCACGATTTAATCTTGTCGTATTTTATAATGTGCTTAATTATGTTCAAGGACCCCATTGGAAATAAGCCTTTTCAGCTTTCATGGGCTATCCTGTCATGATATGTCATGTATATTATCTGACGAATAAAATCAATCAATCAATTCTATGATGCAGTCCAACAACAACAATTACCAGAGATCTACCCTACATATCAACAGCAAGTTTTTTTCTATTTTTGTTTTGTTTTGTTTAGTCCCACTCATCAATGTGTTTCTTTAGTCCAATCCACACTACACTCTCAAGCATCAGGTGTTACAACAAAAACCCATTAACGATATCTGTGAAGATTATCACTTGCTGGAATATAGTCCAGAAACCACAAATGAAATAAGAGCAATTCCGTAATCTGTGCTAGATATTGGGCCATTTATTCTTGCCAAAATATGTATGGCTATGAACATGAAACCATCTATTTCAAATGGAAAATATTTGGAGAATTCTCATTATGGGTTTGATTAGTTTTTGCAGGAATGGAGTCATTTTCTGCAGCTTCTAATTGCTTTCTATCAGGAGGCAAGTTTATTTCTAGAAATAAATCACCAAACTGCAATCAATGAGTAATAACAGTCTAGCCTCTTTTCGAACCAACCCAGAGTTTAATTTTCCCTGAATGTAAAATATAAAAGAATTATGTAGGTTGTGGAATATATAGGAACATTTTTTCTGCCATTTAAGTAGGAAATTTACCAATTTTAAGTTTTTTCCTAATTGGCCAAATTTTACATTTCATATTCTAATTAATTTCCAACAACTACTAATATCTCAACTTGGATTAAACTACTTCTTACTTGAGTTTAATCATAACGCTAGACTGGTCGTAAAATATCAAAAATATCAAAGTGCAAATGATTTCTTTGTCAGTATATAATTCTAATCTTGAGCCCTTTATTCAACAGGATAGTGCCTGAAATATTAACTGTTTAATTATAGTAAAATACACTTCATCAACCAAAACAAGGAGGCAGGGAGAGATAGAGAGTGAGAAATAGAAAGTAATAACCAAATATGAACTTATGTCTACAACATCATAACACATGTGACTTTATAACTATTTTCAAATAACTCATGAAATATCAACATAACTTGAATAACTTCTGAGGGAATTTCATTCCAAAAAGAACTTTTAAAATTCCAATTTAAAAGTCATGATGTGATACATGCCAATGTGAACACCATTTGATACATTTGACTCTATGATTATTTTCAAATAACTCATGAAATATCAACATAACTTGAATAACTTCTGAAGGAATTCTATTCCGAAAAGATGCTAACTTTCCAATTTACAAAGTGGTGATGTGATACATGCCAATGTGAAAACAGGTAATGAGATTTTATACAGAACTGGGCACTAGTAGGTAGCCTGGAATGAACTTTGCCACCATATATCAGGTTCTTTATAGGGGGCCTCACCATGAACCCCCTCTGCCCTGGGCGCCTCCCTCAGGACAGCTCTGAAGATATAGCCTTTCACCGAGACTGCATCCATGGGAGCAGTCTCATTTCCTTGCTCATAAAATATGGATCAAAATCAGTTTTGCTCTATCGGCACACCATGTCCATTTCAACCCCCAAGGGAGAGCACTTACTGTGTACCGATGAAGCATGGAGCTCATGGTTAACAGCAATGCTTAAGACACCAAGGTACTTCCAATCCATAGTTTACAAAAAAAGATATTATACATGTAAGAGAGGTGTATGCATCCACAATTTTGTGTTTGATGGATGGAATTTTCTGAATTTCTGAACTGTCTGAGGGCTGCAAATTAAGCTTTAATCAAAAGATATCGACAAAATAATTGATTCTTAGAACCATCGAATCTGCCCATGGAAGTTGGACACTTATATTCAAGAAAAACATGTTGAAAGCTTTGCACTTTCCCTATAATGATTTTGGTCTACTCATGAAAATTTCATGTGGAGATCATAGACTCACAGCACATTATCATACCCCATGCTTCACCCATCATGAAATTGAACTGAAATGTATTGAAAGGATGAAGACTATATGAATATACCATCTCCCTCTCTTATTGTGTATTTTCTTCCCTGTCCTTCTCTTCTATTAAATAAAGAGAAAGTAAGATGGGTACATAAGCAATTAATGTACTATTTCCATCAAATTATCTGAATGTTCAGAGCCAAAAGGCGTTAAGTTGGTATAAAAGGCTATTAGTTAATGCCCTTCCAGCTCTAAGCATATAAAACGTTCCATAATGCATGTTCTTTTTCAAAATTTGTAAAACCGCCCTGGCATAATGCCTATCAAGATGATTATCACACCTCATCAGCCCATGAATGGCAATAGAGGGTACATCTTCGGTCTCAACAAGACATCGCGGTTTGAACAACAACGCTGAGTCATCTTTTGCACTCTTTACGATGGACTATGTACCGAGTTTAATCATACTTTAATTAGCTTTATGCATCTCAAGGCAGAGATGTTTCAAAGATGACTGGAGTAAAATGTGATGCATAAGACAGTTATTTACTGTACTCGTCTTTGTGAATATTTCAGTTAAAAGCATGTTTTTATCCCATGATAATTTGTAAAGCTTCATACAATCATACCAGTAGCAACAATTAGAATAACCTTCACTTGAAATTAACAAACATATGCCTCCAGAAATTAAACCCGCACAGATAAAGTTGTCATTTAGTTTCTCCATCTCAATTTAAAAATATAGAAAATCAAACCCTGTACAGAAAAAAGAGGTTGTCATTACTATTTATATTGCTAAGCAACAGTGAGCCTACTACTGATCTTGTATGATTACATATTTATCCAGGCCAAGGAAATGCTAGTCTGAAAGCATAGACTCTAAATCTGACACTTTAATAGAGAAACTCTGTACAAATGATAGGACTTAACTCTTACTGAGCCAAAGGGAAATGAAACTATCATTACACACAGAAAAAATTTCCCTCACGGCATCAAATCTACGAAGTCTAGTCACCTTAAAAAGTCCATCTGAAAAGCCAAAATCTGCCTCAAAAAATGCGGAATTGGCGCCATTTTTTTAAAAGCACACGGAGCATAAGTCACGCTACAAAACACGCTACAAATCAAGAAATCAGTGAATTTATGGCGATGAGCGTGATGGTATCAGTGAAAAAAAAAATTGGAAAAAAAAAAATGCCGGTCCCGCCAGTGCCTGCACATTCACTGTACGTCCGGGCAGATTTAGGAGTACTACGTGCGAGATGTAAACCACTAAAGTCCGCCTTTTGGGGTAAAAGTAAAAAAAACTAAAAAAACAGCAAATTCAGATGAAATTTATCTATTGTTATTTTACTCCTTCAAATTTTGAAAAAGCAGAATATTCTGATTTGTGAGGGGGGAGAGGGAGGGGGAGGGTGGTTGAAAAAAAAGGAAATAATCTGCATTTTCCAATTAAATTGGGCAGTATGATGTAAAGTAAACCTGTGCATAAGATAGTAGCAAAGTACCAATTTAACAGCAATCGCAATATCACCCAAAAAAAAACCCTAAATTGATAACCAATCTACACTTTGCAATAAAATGGTAGCCCCTTAATAAAAAAATAGCCGCTTAAAATTAAAAGATAGCCCCAAGGCTTAACAGAAGTAGCCCCTAAATAAATAATTATTTCCTAAATAAGGTACATAGGCCCATACTGTGCATGTAGCTGCACCAGCCTCTTCAACACTTGTACATGTTGAAAGCATTTATGAAGCTCGTTCCAGTTTGATTAAAATTTTTGAAAACTTGGAATTCTTAGGCCTGTACTAAATTTTTTTTGGTGATTCACACTTATATTCTGGTATCTTCAGGCTCTTCATTTTAGCCTTTAATTTAATAGCTCTATTCAATATTGTGCATATATTTAAAAAAATGTAGTTTATACCAATTAAGAGTCTGAACGTGCACACTAGCTTGTAGCTTCCATCTACATCATGCATCCTGCCAGATTGCGATGGAATATAAAATAGGCAACAAAATATAAAATGTTTCATGCATTATTTAGCATATCTGAGACTGAAAGTAATCTAGTAATTGATGCTTCGAAATGATGCACATGTCAAATGGTGTGTATAATGGTAGATTGGGAAAAACCTTGTAAATTCATTATATTTTCAGAACTGGGTCAGTCCCATGGGGTGGGTGTAATCAAGATTGTTGAAAGGCTTGTAGGTTATTGTGATTTCCAGACAAGATACATTGAAGAACATTTAGAACTTAACAGAGTATTCATAAATAATGCAGATTCCTCTGTTAGCTAACTCCTCATTCCTACATCTACATCATCCCTATCACTATCTCATACAAGCTTACTCCTACCTAAACCTATTCCTTACCCCTATATACCTATCTCAAAGACCAATCTTAAACCCCAGCTTACCCCTACCCTAGCCCTACCAAAATCCCTACCCCAACCATGCAATCTCTTCCTACTCCAAACCCATGACCTTACCCCATCCCAACTAAATCTTATACAACTGGTCATCTCCTGGCTTGGAGAAACTGTTCTGCATTGCTTAATTGGCAGATGGGATTAACACACATGTCCAATGGGTTACAAGACCAATCTCACTAATTTACCGTCCACGCCGGAATTTTTATTGCAACTTACGCCCAGCTAGTTAGCAGCTGCATGCATTACTTCTGCCCGACTTGTCTTTACACGTGTCCGAGCAATGCATCCTCATCGTTAATCTAGCGAGGGGGCTGCGCCTTTAAAGGGATCTATTAAAGATGCGGTATAGTTCACTGACAGGGGCTGAAATCTTGGTGTAATATCCTCAGGGACTGAACAGAATTTTTCCAACACCTTCGACGATGAAGAAAGCTTGTGACGCCACAATCGCTCAGTGTATGCATTTAAAGATAGAAACTATTGGATTCTGAAATCAAAGTGAACCATTGCAAATACTGTTTGCTGAGGGGCAGAAGGTATTTATATCTATGCAAAACAATAGGATTGAAGGAACAACCTCTAGATTGCAAAAAATAGAGCCATGCTCTTACTGACAACATTCATGGGTGCAGACATGCATAAAATATCTACTTATCCAGGGAATTAATCTATCCTTCATCCTACTGGTAGTATTAGAGTTATTCATGTCAACACTCAAAGTAATTCCTCTTCACTACGATAACATATTTGACAAAAGTATTAAAATCATTCGGTTATCGATTCATGCTTACTGGTAATCATAATGGTCATTTGTCTATAACAGCATGTGGGTTACAGAAAGAGCTCATCAAGCAACATAATATATCATCTTGAGAGGTGCTTACCATTTGGAGATAATCATACTAAATCTTGTTATTAAGATTAAAATCCATTTTACATCTATGCAATGCAGATTGCACTGAGAAGAGTGAGCAAGAGCTATCGCGGAAAATTTTACGACCAAGACAGATCAACAGTCATATCTGTGCATGGACGCCACACATGGATTAATGACCATTACCAAATTAGGCAAATTATCTTCTTACTGTACAGAGGTGTCTACTAAATCAGGTTAGAATGCATCAATTAGGCAATGGCGTACTGGGAGACAGCAGTATGCTACGGATGCACTCTCTACATGAATTCCGCTTTCCATTAAAGAGGAGGTTGAGGGGAAAGTTATAAGTCTTCTCAATCTTTTTATTCCTTTGTGAAAGATGGATCAAAATAGCAATGTTACATGAAAAGGATTGATCTTGAAATGCCCTGATATTCCAAATATAACTAACAGTACTCTGGACCACATTTTAATGCCACATGTGAGTGTGTAGTCCCATATACCCATACCTGTGCAGTGCTTTTCACTGTAAGTGATTTTCACCAAAGGTTGAGTCAAATTGTGACCATATACTGACTATTCCAAAACCTCACAGAATGCGATTATTCCTATGTAATTACAACATTTTCCATTAACGTCCAGACAGTTTCCTTCATAATGCAATCATACCATCTGTTTGGAGACAGAGGGGCACTAATTCTGTACAAATGATAGGACTTAACGCCCTTCTGGCTCCAAAGTCCAAACAGACAATACAACAGTACTCAACTGTATCTTTAAAGACCTACTACTCACCCACGTGCATGTCTCCCATTAACGTGCCTTTAACATGACTGCATGACCTATCAATTACCTGGGCTAGATGTAATCATGCACATAACATACTCCTACAAACCATTCAATAGGAGTTCTTTAGAAGGTAAGATGACTTTATGAATATGATTAATCACAATCGAATGCATTCAGGACGTACTATAGTATGTCAAGTATGCTATTTGATTCAAACATCCTTGCCCTTAATGACTCCATTTCCGCACACACATATAGGCCCTGTATGTTTACATGAAAATATTTCAGGAGCGGCATATAAATAATAATGATAAATGTAAAGCAAGCATCAAATCGGCTGTGTAAGTTTACAGAAACAATGTTTATATTTTTTCTGCACAGTTTTTTAAACAGAAGATGCAACCCTGACCTAGACCTACTTTCAACTGACCCATTTACTATATCCTCTAATATCACCGACGGCTCTTTACAACAAAATGTAGACCCTATTCTGAGAATAATTGTGGCAGATAATCTTTGTTTTGACTCAAGTGAAGCAAACCCCATTCAGGACAGGGATTATTTTAAGGGCTAATTTGATCACATTTTGTTCTTCAAATTGGCAACAATAAATATTTTTCTTTTTGTGCTACATGGTTCTTATATTAAGGTGTCATGTCTTTGAAAACAATATACAAGGTCACATATTTGTCGAAAAGTTCTAAAAATTGTCAATTTAAAAAAAAAAATGATTTTGAACCTCTAAACGATATGCCAATTTAAGGATTTAAAGCTTATTCTAGTTTTTAAAATTCCTGGCATGAAAAGCAATATGGTCATGAACAAAAATGGACATAATGTGAGCACAAAATTTTGCTCTTTCTACTAATGCATCTGGTATATTTTATAGAGCTCCGAATCGAAAGTTATTGAGCCAAACCACAAAATGTGGTCAATTGTCTCGAAAGGTATGGGTATATTGCCTGGTAAGAGCCAGGAGGGCGTTAACTCATGTTCTAACTCAGAGTTAATGCCCTTTTGGCTCTCAACAGACAATTATGCTGATGCTGAAAAGAAACAGCTCCACATGACATATCTGTGCAAGCTGTCTTTAACCATACAAACTGTATGTTAACATCTTGAGTAGATTTTCAATGTACAGTTACGGTACAACCAGTCTGCTGCTATTTGTCGATGTCTTTGCGTTCAACCAGGAAGCCACAATAACTTTCATGTGAAGGGAAATCGTAGTACACTTGATGAAAACAGGGGTCCTTAATGTATCTCTCAATTTTAAAGAAAAGATACAAATTTGGGGATCAATCAGAATATTTTTCCTTGAAAGGCATAACTGCAGTTACATTTCTAGAGAATTGTGGATATAAACAAGGAGAGTTTCATTCTTAAAACCTAGATCACTGGATGAAAGAAACAAAGTGTGAGATGTTTGGGGATACTGTCATTTTAATGTATTGGAGAGAGTTGTACTTTTAGTTAACACGCATTTTAACATTTGGGTTCAATTCAGAGTTATTTCTGGCTTCATAAAAACGAAATGGGTTTGTTCCTGCCTGAGGATGTCAGTGAAATAAAGTTTTAAAAATTGTTTCTATTTGTGCATTATTCATGAATTCATTTAGAGTTGATAATTCACCTCTATTTTGAAAATATCCAACATATATCACTTTATTGACAACCCTGAGTCTATGCATTACAACCATGAGCAATAAATGGCTTAAACAGTCTTATTACGGACAGCCAACAAAATACAAACTGCTTTTGCTGTGAACACAAATCATAGTATCAAATTTCATTATAATCATATTCAATTAGGATTTATTTTTTAAATTCAAAGTCATGGTCTGACTGTGCTTCATCCATGCATCTCTTATAATAAATAACTTCTCTTTACCCCCCCCCCCCCCCTTCACTCTCTCTCATAAAAAAATCACTCCGTCTCTGTCTCTGTTACTCGCCCTTTCCCTGTCTTTCCAATTTCCCTCTCTTCTCTCTTCTCTCTCTCTCTCTCTATCTCTATCTCTCTATCTCTTTATCTCTTTCTCTCTTTCTCCCTCTTCCTCTTTTTTTTGGTCCTCTTTTTTTTTGGTCCTCTTTTTTTTTGGTCCACATTTATCCCTTCACTTCCTCTTATCAACAATACTGTTTTTATCTGTTTTTGACACGTATATTTAAAATCACTCTGGATTTCCCCATTTCCCGAGCCTTACACCCATCTAGGTCATGGCTCGACATAGCTTTCCTGTAACAAGTTACGGTAAAGCCTCATTTACACACGGCAAAATACAATGACACAAGCATCTTAAAACACACAGACAAGTGAGTAGCTCAGGGGTATGTGTAACAGGGGTCTTACTTTCACAAAATCAGACATATAGTAGGACCTGAATGATACAGATTACTAGCATTTAAAGTTTCAATTTAAAATCTCTGAAGCCCTGAGATGGATAACATCATGTATTTGCTTCATTTTTCTTCACCTCCCCTGTGCAGTTTCGGATCCTGATCCCCTAATAAACACCAATCCCTTTGGAGATGATCCAAACTTAACCTTTGACCTTGACCTCTTAACTTACTGCACTCTTGGAATCCCATGAAGGAAGAGGGCTTGTCAATTCTACTCAAAACCGAATGCAGTGATTGCATTTAAACTTGTAAATAGTAAACTAGATGTGGATAGGAAAAAAATCAAATCATGAATATGGAGATACAATGCAATATGGTTGAAATTTGATCTAATAATCTAATTAAGTAGCACTACTCCAGTAATCTCATATTAATGAAAGAAGCTGAGGTCAAATAAAGGCTTGCCTAAAGCACAAGAATTGTTTGTTTCCTTTTACTGCATTCATCCACACAGAAAAACTTCATATCAAAGAAAGGTTGCAAAAAAAAAATAGAAAAGTAAAGCTAAAACTGGGGAAAATGTCATGTTTTTATTTTTCAAAGTTCTCCCACTTCCTACTCCTTCCAGAAAATTGAGTTTTTGGAAGAATGCCAGGGTCAATGATAAAATTGGAAATTGGGTCCTGTCAGGTCAAATTCACCGAAATTCTTAAATCACTGTAGCTGATGAAGTTTGTAACAAAAATATTGACGTTCAATCAGACCAAATATCTGAGTAAGTATGGATTTGTAGCATTGCTTTCAGGCTTGGCAATATACTCCTCTTGAATGTGTTTAAGTTTAACTATATCAGCACCAACCATTAATATGCAAGTTTTCTATTTTCAAATACATGCTATTTTTTAAAGTGTAAAGAAAAAATATATCGTTTGAATTTTATAGCTTCTACACAATAGGTTGTCATAATGTGGAAGATGCAAAATAACATTTGAAGTAAAGCAACAGAAACAAATATGAAACCATGTTGAAATTCAAGTGAAGATGTACCTATGAAATGAATAAAAAGTCTAAATTCTAAAAAAAATCAAAATAAAATGTCATGGAAACAGCTCAAGTAAATATATACAAACAGGTCTGTATTTACCATTAAGAGTGAGTATATTAAGAATTTTTTTTTATTCCTACCGGAAATCAAAAAAGAACATGTCCAAACTATTTATATAATATGGTCCCATATGAATTTCAAAGAGAACATATTCTTGTATCCCACTGTCATGTACTGAATTGAAACTTTCAAAATACAGTCCTGTCTAAACCATCCTCTTACTTGGAATCTTTCCAAAGTAGTTTTATCTTGGGAAATCTCCAAAATGGAAAAAAGAACTATTATGAGAACAACCCTCTCAAAAAAGAAAACAAAAAACAACCATACACAAAACTACAAAACTAACAAAGACAAACATTCAATCTTTTTTCACCCAATCTTGAAAGTTCTTGGGAGTTGGGAATATAGGAAACCTTCACCAAACTTTCTTGGTCCTTTATAGTAGTTCACACGATGGAAGCTAAACTTTAAGTTTCACTTGTCGTTTCAAAACTTTAAGTTTACTTGTAATTATCTTATAGTTTCAGACCGTATGAACGGACTCGTAGTTTTGAAACTTTAAGTTTACTTGTAGTTCTAGAACCACAAGCGTGCTCGTGTTTAAGGCCGAAACCACGAGCAGTGGGTGGTCCTCCGTCGCAGTTTCAGACCATGTGAACGGAATAAACTTTAATTTTCGCAAGCTTGTAGTTAATGATGACCTCACGGTTCATGTTTAACTTCCGGGCCATACCCTTCGCGCGAATAATGAACACAGGATCTGTATGTGTACTGTACACACAATCGGTAGTATCTACTTCCGGGTTAACCACAACGATCACTCAGCTTGTAGTTTCAGCTCGCTATTTCGGGCTCGTGTGAACCCTCGTTGCAGTTAGGGAGTCATGGTTTCGTTAACTGAAAGTTACGAAACCACAAGTCCCGCATGAACGTAGCTAGTGTCTCCAGTCATCACACTGATATTGATCTCATATTGTGGCAGTGCATGTGTCTCAGAACCAATTCTTTATGGTTTGACAAAGCTCATTCTTGATTTTAAATGCAAGTGGTGACTTAGATAAAACATTTCCACCATGCTACCACTTCAAAAAATGTTTCATCCCTGCAAAATAACTAGAGTACAACATCGATTTGTTGCTATTTCTAAATGTCTTTGACCGCCATAAAGCCTGTTGTTGACAAAAGATCAGGCCATCTCTGTGGTGGGTGACAGACTCCATGTTGATGCGATTCTCCTAAAACTCAGAATTGTGTGGAAAATACAGATTTCTGACTGAGATGGAGGAGGGCCTTTTCTAAAGAGATCTAAATCAAATCAAGACCATTCAGGTTTCTGTTGTCCTTTGCATCCCCCTGCAAAAATCCATTCAAAACAATGAAAATGTCCAATCTATCTTGGATTCCGATTACAGGGCTGGGAATTGCTCTAAAATGGAAAGCGGAAATGTACCAATTTGATGGGAGCAGATCCAATCAGAGAAATACAAATTCTACTGATGAAAATCAAGTCAGGATATAACGAGGTAGAGAAAGTGGGTTGAGCACTCTGACTGCTTTATAAGAACGGCTAGGGCCAGGGGTAGGCACAGCTGACATTCAGTAAAATAGTTTTAATGAAAGTTTGAAACTTATGAGATAGTATCAGGTTAGCAGAACAACTTGTATGAAATAAAATATTGATGAATGTAAAATGAAATATTTCCCCAGCAAATCAAAATTCAACTTTAATTTTAAATTTTGCGTGAGTGTTTTCCTTATTAAGCATGCAATATTGCTACTGCTGACAAAAGTAGGCAATTAAGCTTCTCTCAAATCTGGCTAATGGATAATCATTTGCATAGAATTTTCAATAACATTTCACCCCAACATTCAAAGGAGGATTTATGTATGATTCAAACATAGGACTTTTATAGAAAATAAGCAATACCTACAATGCAGGTACATGTATATATCATTGATGATACAATTATATTTTATCATCATTTGATTTTCCTGAATATAATGAATGTCAAATTTGTTTTTCCTATTGCTATTGCATATAGCAGGGATATTAAATTTCACTTTAAATCATAAATAGCTGTCTCATGAGCTAGTACCTTTTTCCTAAAACACAGTCTGCAAAGTCAAAAAAATGATATGGAAGAATAAAGACCACGGATGTGAAACACCGACTTGGATTTCCTGGCATCCTTTAAGAATTTGACATTTTAGGGCATTTTTTTTTCTTTCTTTCTTTCGTTAGCATTGCTCAATATAACAAGGAAGGAGGACAGGAAAGATTGGAGAATGGGGAAAAGGAAACCAATTTTTTTTGCACAGTTCAGGAGAAATCCATTACGAAGTCTGCTGATGGAAAAAATACATGTATGCTATTCCCTCGATAATTTGTAACTGGGCTATCAAACTCGTTCCTCAAATGCATATACATGTTTGAAACAGTAAAATGCAACTCATTAATTTTTCAGGAATACTTTGAGACAAAAAACAACTCTTTTATGTTCAAAGAATTTATGCATTAGAAATAAAGCCTTTGACAACAATTTTTTTACTGGTGCTCTTTTTCATTGTGTTGTCTTCTAGTTTTGGAGGTATATTCCCTCAGCGTCTACCTTTTTCCATTTGTGTTTTTATAAGTTTGTGACTAATAATATGAAGGTAAATTAAACTGTGGTCACTGCTGACAGCAAGAAAGGCTTTAAATCTATATAATGTAAATGATATCAGTTACCGCCCATTGAATACTGTGATTTAGAACAAAAAAGTATGACTGTCATTTAATAACTTGACTTACACAATCCATTCCTATATGATAGTGTAGAAGTTACATGATGGAGATGAGAAACATTTGTTATTTGTTGAGAGCCAGAAGGGCATTAACTCAGTGTTAAAAGATGTGAGTTAATGTCCTACTGGCTCTAAGCAGACAGAAAGTATTTTTCTCATATGCTTCATATCACTACCATGTTTCCAGGGTTTGCTCCAAGTATCAGTAATATAAGCTTGATGTTGTCTGTCTTTGACATTGAATATGTTATGGATTATAACTCTAAACCATTATAACCATGGCAAGTTGGCAACCAAATTTTATCAAATTTCTACTCATACAGTGATGCCCTTCACAATGAAACATAAACTCTCTTCAATTAAATACTTATTTTTCTACAGGCCTTCAAACTTTCAAAATTTGTCAAGTATGGCCGTCCGTGACTAACTGATCAGGCTCTAATATATACCTGGTTTAGCCTTGGTCTAGACCTGCCAATCATATCTTGATCTTGCTTTACACTATGTCTATCCCCATCTTCATCTGTCCTTGTCCTAGGTACTTAGGTCCTATTTGATCTTGAACTTGGCTTCTTCACCAAAGAAAAGTATGGCTAAGCAAGATTTTCATAAATCTATCAAGAATGTAGGACATATTTCTCCCACATTTTACAACACAATCAAATCATTCAGGTGAGCGTTTCATCAAGCGTTTTGTCAGTGATTGTTACTGCCAAATTTGCTCTCAGCCAATCAGATGCAAGGATTTCAGTAGCTTATAACAGTTGTCGGTAAAAATCACTGACAAAACACTTGATGAAACGCTCCCCAGAAAGGCTATACCTTGCAGCTACTGATCATTATACATTAGGATGACATAAGATAAAAACTGAATCATTTATGAAAATATATGAAATTTAACATACTAGTACTTTAGCTGTAAGTAGTTTAGTAAGTATCTAGATAAATAACTGGATTACCTCATTTTCATGAAGACAATACAAACTGATGAAATGGTCATGTAGGCAATATTGAGTTTTCTTTAAGAGAGTATTGAGACATTATCTATTGATTTTTCTGTAACTGTTTTTCTGTAATTCATTATCTTTTATCAACTGACAAGCACTTTTAGAAAGAAGAGCAAAGACATGTACACTATTTCCTCAATAAGCTGCATACTCAAATATTTCAGTTCACTCATTTGTGTCCTCTCAATTTCCTTTTTGCTGTGAAAAGATGCAAGTTGAAACCCCAAGTGGCAAGAATCTGACCCCGATATAATTACAGTAATATTCCAAGGTTGGTATGATATACATCTACATCTGTAGCTGTTAACAAACTCATGATGGCTAAATTCCATCAAGTTAAAGGTCTAGTCTTGAGTTCTTTGGAGGATAAGAATAAGATTCATGGCAACAGAGAAATTAAATTCAAAAGAATTTTAGACTTTTTGCACTGAATGTTCAATACTAAAAGTAATATCATTGAACAAATTTTAAAAGAGTATCATAACCCAGGAACGAACAAGAAGGGGGGGGGGGGGGTGAAATCAGAGTGATGGACTCTGCAATAGTTATACTGAATTTGAAGAGTATACATGTAAATATCATGTAAATAAAAGAGTATCATAACCCAGGAACGAACAAGAAAGGGGGGGGGGTGAAATCAGAGTGATGGACTCTGCAATAGTTATACTGAATTTGAAGAGTATACATGTAAATATCACCATACAGGTGCTTGACAGAAGGGGACAAATGGATGCATAGATTGTCTGTTTGGAGCCAGAAGGGCGTTAACTCATATACTTTAACACAGAGTTAATGCCCTTCTGGCTTTCAACAGACAAGATAATGGTTGTTATTATTATATTTATTATTACTACCATTAAGTATTTGGCATCACCAGTGCCTGGGAAGGGAAGAGGAACTGAATCACTGTAACCCTCAGATCTCTCCGCCCGTTATAACTGATTGGGATGTGCATGTGTACCGCTACACCGGGGTTTCCCCCTACTCTTCTTCGAATAGTGCAGTGAGTTCTCAACGTGCAAAGGTGGAGACTGTCCTCTACACAGGGCCTCCATTTAAATACCTATCCTGGGGACAGAGTGTTTTCCACTGTAACATAGCCTGCGTCTATGAACAGGGGAGGGGCATGTTAATACACATTGCAGGCTTCAGTCATCCACCCGGGGTGGATTTGAACCCACGTTATTTGGTTCGACAGGCAGTCGCTTTTATACCGACTGAGCCAACTCGCCTCCTGTAAGAATGCATTCCAACATTTTGACCATTTTTTTGCTACATCCACTCAACACATATCACTTTGTATGTCGTTCATAAATACTTGCGCAAGAGAAAGCATTTAGAAATGTGATAAAACTTTGTTTTCCAGTTCTTATGCATAATAGTACTTTTCAGTTTACATGTATGTGATTTTCAAATGTAAACTGTGTGTGTGGGGATCTAGGGAGTGTTTCATCAAGTGTTTTGTCAGTGATTTTCACCGACGAATTTCCTCTCAGCCAATCAGATGCAAGGATTTCAGTAGCTTATAACAGTTGTCAGTAAAAATCACCGACAAAACGCTTGATGAAATGCTCCCCAGGTGGAGGTGCAAATTTAATTAGGCCTACATTTTTGTTTATCCAAACATTTCATCTGCTGCACAAGACACAATTCAGAACGACTTTTAAGAAGTTTTTCTCAAAGTTTCATAATTTCATTTGATATCAAACGTCAAGACTATACCTTCAATAATCAACATGTCGACTGGTTGACTTTTGTAGCAATGTTAGTTTTGGTGGAACCCATTTGCTTCTTGATACTCTATTCAGAAAGGCTTTCACAAAGTTCTCTTAAAGTTTCACTTTGGATGAGAACTCCCAACTACCTTTAATAATAAACATGTTGACTGTTTGACTTTTGTAGCAAAGTTGGTTTTATTGGACGAGGTGTTGAGTATCCTGTCAGGAATGCTATAAATTCTCCTTTATGAAAGACACACTTGACCTCTCTGTGATTTGGACATGATTTCTGACACCGAAAGACCTTTCCCTTTCTCTCTCTTTCTCTCTTTTCCTCTCTTTTCAAACTTATGCAGGGTGTTTTTTTCCTGTAAAATGTTGATGTGCCATAATAAAGAAATTGTTTATACATACTAAATACATTACTAGATTGATGAAAACAAGGAGTTTTCTGCTGTATTTGCTTTCCCATTTTGTCCAAAATATACCTGAACCTTTCTAGCTTTCTGTTTAAAGAATTTTAATTGATGATTTCATGACATGCAAAGCAAAGTTGTAAAATTTGTAGCATTATCAGATTGGGGTTTGTTTTTTGTTGAATACCACATATTTCAAAATTGTATGCATCTTTACATAAGCAAAAATATGGAATAGACCCATTTACACCTTAAAATGATTTTGTTGCTTTTATAACTTCAACCTTAATATGAAATACGGCAAATGTGTGTCAATCATGGACAAGTATGAAATTATTAAATTTGCTTTGTTTTGCCCGTATAAAAAGACGATTTAGTCATATTTAGTAAAGGCAAAAGTTGTATACCATCATCTTTTATATAACACATATCCTTTTTCTTCTTTTTCCATTTCTCCACAATGTCATAAAATCCCTGTCTTATCAAATGTTCTAGAATACATAATAATATATATGCTCCAGCCTCCACAGAATAATAAAAGGGTTCAAAACTACAATGGACAGACCCAGCTTTATGTTGAATTTTTATACAATGAATGAACAAGCATTTCCCTATCAACTTACTATCAAGTGATGTTGAATAAAGTTTGCACAATCTCTAAGACTTCAAGACTGGCTCCATGTTGGCCAAAACCACAGCAGCTTCAGGGTTCATTCAAGCGACCCCATGACAAAAGAAAAGAAGAAAGATCTGAAAAGCTAATCTACATTTTTCAATTGTAACCTACCCTTATTATGACTCCATAATACGCTCCTTATCAGGTAAAAATAAGCGAAACCTTGGTGACCCGCCATGAACCCTGTCTCCACTCATAATATCCTTTAATCCTTTTCTCAACTGTGTTTAGACTAGAAATATTCAAACATCTTTAGAAACAAGATTAGTCTGAATGAGCTTCAAGGTAGCATTAACTTCTATACGTGCAGAAAGTATTTGAACACAATAAAAAGTTTCAAAACTAGTAGTTTTACTTCTTGCTTTTTTTCATACAGAGTGAAGGGAAACGATTAAAATGACAGATTCTGGCCCAAGACAACCCCCCCCCCCCCTCCCCAATTATACCTCTTACGGGACTATTAACCACCCCTATAAACCATCCTGATATGAACAATAATCATATAGATTGGATGATACAAGTTATAAGCCTTAAATAAAAAGGGCAAGGTTAGGAAATTTAAAAATGGACAATAAGAACTATCGAGGATGCTAAGAGTAATAAGGAAGAAAATAATGAAGAAAATGTAAGAAATACAAGAATTGGAAAATCATTATAACTTTGTATGCATTTTAAAAACAATCTCTCAAATCTACTCTTTAATGCACCAAAAGTCAGTGACTACCATATCAAATATAACAGTTATGATCATATTTTGAATCATGAAAGAGGTGCAACTGAACAACCCTTGGATGTAGCCATAATGATTTTTTTTATCCCCATTGTCAACATACTTGACTGAGTACATGCCAATAACTTTGACTGCTGTATTATTGTAGAGTCAACTTTACAACAGAGAATGGGAGCACACACAACAAGTGGGGTCTTAAAGCTTTCCTTTCAGTGTGTCGTTTTGCACGGGGATATAATGAAGCATTGTACTTATTAACCACAAATTTATGAACATAGATCTTTCATTATTAGGCTGCCCACAACATAAGAAAATCACTAAGACAATTTTTAATGAAATGGGGATCCAGCTACAGCCCACAAGAATGATGGCCCACTAGACCGACAGCCCATTGAGACCGACAGCTTCTGACAAGTTATCTGAGGTTTCAAGAGGCTGCCAGTCTCGAGGGCTGTGTGTCTCATGGAAGTTCCCATCTATTTTGAGACAAGCTCGCCAAAAATTTCAATGTCCCCCCCCCCCTCCCAAATAAAAGGGGGGGGGCTTAGAATTTCAAATCTACCTACAGTATTGCTGTCAACCTACAGACACGGTGCATCATTACATACCTTGTTGAATCTAGCACAAGGTTCGTTCAGGGTGTCATTGCACATTCACATCATTATTCTACAGGAACACCTCTGTGTCTTAGGTTTATGTACCTTGAGCAGCATGTGAGGTGTGTCAGTTATTGATGAGAAATCTATTAATGTTGTTTGTTGTTCTCCTCATGCAAGCCAAAGCTTCGCTAATGACCTCTGGCAGATGCATGCTTCACCGCTGTCTTGGCCGAAGGACATTGTGATGCATTTGATACATTATTTCCTATTGGTAGGTAGGCATGTGGGATATCAGATTCATGATGGTAATTGAATTGATTAAAAGTGCATGGGATGCTAACAAAAAAAGGATATCATTGGAACTATATTGAAATTACTGGAGTGGAGGTGATAGTGATGGTGATGGTGGTAGCCTAATGATAGTAATGGTGATGACGGTATTGTTCGTGATGGTGGTGGAGCTGTGATGATATTGACATGATATGGTGGTGATGGTGGTGGTGATGATGCTGGTGATGATGCTGGTGGTGATGGAGGTAGTGGTGATGGAGTTAGTGATGATGGTGGTAGTGGTAAAGTGATGATAGTGAAGGAAATGAGGGGGTATTGATGATAATGGTAGAGGTGATGGTGATTATGGCGGTGGTGGTGATGGAGATGATGGAAAGTGGTGGGTAGTATGTATGATAAAGGGTAGAGATGACTGTGGAGATGATAGTAGATGCAGTGGATTGGTGATTAACGGGTGGTAGTGATGATCGATGATAGTGGTGATGATGATGATGATGATGATGATGATGATGATGATGGTGATGATGGTGATGATGGTGATGATGGTGATGATGGTGATGATGGTGATGGTGGTGATGATGGTGATGGTGGTGATGATGGTGATGGTGGTGATGATGGTGATAGTGGCGCTGGGGTTGATGATGGTGGTAATGGTGATGATGGAAAGTAGTAGTGGTACAATAAGGACTAGTTATTAGTAGTGATGGTAGTAGTGATGATTACAGAGACGGAAGCCTTGCTACTGCAAATGTTGGTGCTCACAATAATCGGTGATAAGAATAATCATCTTAATTCCATGTCCCTTGTGACTTGCTTTCATAACACATAATGTCTGTTTGGAGCCAGAAGGGCGCTAACTCATATGCTTTAACACAGAGTTAACCACCTTCTGGCTCTCAACAGACGATATATTCAAAATCATTGATGCACCCTCTCCTTCTCCTTTTTCATCACAGGGTTAACGACACACCATATTCATGCAGCAAAGTCTACACCAATGTTGGCATAATCATAAACATATCAGAAGACTGTAACATACAGTATCATATTGCCCTCTTTATCACTTCATGAGAGAGGCAGGAATGCCTTGACATGACAAGATGAATTGCATTCGATTAATGTCATTCTTGGTAGAATTGTACTATATCCATCCAATTGTTGTTTTGCTACAGGTTTGTTTAAGATCTTTGGTGTTGTTGTTTAAGATGCAGGAAAGGTATGCTAATCAATGTGTTATTTTCACAGAGAATTTCATCCAAATTGATGCCATGATATCACAGAGCTTGTCACATCAAAAAGATTAAGAAATGTCATTATTTTGCCTTGACAGTTTGAGGAAGCTCCCTTTTCTAAGCTTGAGGGGAATAAATCCATTCATTGGAAGAAGAGAGCAGAAGAAGAGAGCAGAGGAAGAGAGCAGGAATAATACACTTCAAAACAAAGAATAATACAGGAAAGTGTTACAACAGACGGACAAAGATATAGACAGAGACAGACAGACAGACAGAGATAAGAGGAAAGGAGAAGATCAGTATGAGATGGAGTTGAAGAGATTAGGAGAAGAAAAAAATAATGAAAGATATCTAGGAGAGTGTATCTCAAAAGATGAAGATCATAATGAAACAGAAATAGATGCAAAACAAGTCAGCTCCTACATTCTTGTGCTATCTGATAAAAACTCCCTGCTAAATGATGAAGGAATGAGGAAGGAAGGGGGGGGGGGAGCTATATACTCATTAGTTCTTCCACAACATTTGGTTGCTTTAATCAGGCCGACTTCCCCAGCTTCATTAGCTAAGACGGGAACTACCTCCATCGGAGGTAATTCCAAAGGCGTTGGGCGGCCAACGCGTTAATGTAGGAAGACAAGGCGATGCTCTAACACATCTAAGTTGTCAATTTCCTGTTTGGCTGTTTTAGCATGGATCATGGGTTCTAATGAGTTGCAGCGCTTGGTGGGCAATTTCGTTCAAACGTCTAATCCTCGCGACCCCCCAGATAATCGTCGTCTGCAGTCTAGAGAACTCATTAGAGATTAATTGGATCAGAGGTATGAGGTCATGACTGATCAAGGTTTAAAAGTTGATAAGGTCAAGAAGCATCTTGTACAATTCCTTTGAACAAGACCACTTTTAAACCATTCTTAGACGACAAAGATCCAAGATGCGTCCTTCGCAATTAATCTCATTGTTCTATGAAGCTTGCAGAGGATGTCTCATATTATCTGAAGACATATATTTTCAGCAATGTTGCAGCAGAAAGATGGGAGCTTCCATTTCCCATCTCCCGAGTTGCAGATTGTACAGCTATGGGTGTTTTCTTTTTTTTTTTAAGTCATTTAAAGAGAAGGTTGGGTTCTGGGAAGGGTGAAAAATGATTTGTGATCTTTCCCATTCCTTTATAAGTCAGTTTGGAAGAACAAATGCCTCATGAAAAGGATTGCTCTTCAAATGCCCTCGTATTAGAAATTATGACAAGTAAAAGCCGAAGTGCTCGGGCTGAACATTCGTGCCACGTCGTGTGTGCAGTCCCACATACCCATTTCTGTGGGCTTTTGCTAAACAGTCGGGTAACGTCGCGTCGCGTTGGTAGAAATTTTCGAACATTTTTCAGGAAGGTGTCTTCAAGGGGACAAATTGAAAAAGAGTCCATCTCAGTATGATTTTTCCCGTTTTCAGGCTAAAAACGACAAACAAGGGAATAAAGAAAACAATAGAAGGATAATGCAAAGAAAAACATGAACTATAAAGAGAGAATAGAAGGGTAAGAAGGATGGAAGAAAATATGATGAAAGGAAACAAAGAATACAACAAAAGGAAAGTTGGAAAGTAAAATAAGTGGATAAAAACAAAGAATAACATAAAGAAAGATAGAGACATAAATGATAGAAGGATAAAGATATTAAGAGTAACATAAGGAAAGATAGAAGAGAAGATAATTTGAATAAAGGAATAAATTTTAGAAATTGTTCGATCTCTAAGTCCTTCAAAATCTAGTGGCCATGATGGAATAAGTGTATATCTATTAAAACAAATTATTCATTTCCTGGCTTCCCCGCTGGCACATATTTTCAATCTATCTCTTTCCCAGGGAATTTTTCCTAATTCACTAAAACTTGCCAAAATAATTCCAATATTTAAAAAAGATGACCCATGCCGTATCGCAAATTATCGCCCAATCTCGTTATTACCAACCTTTTCTAAAATACTTGAAAAAATTGTTTACAAACGTTTATACTCTTTTTTGGATATGAATAAATTATTAATTTAATTCCCAACCAATATGGCTTCAGAAAAAATCATTCGACTGACTACGCAATCTTACAACTTTACAACAAAATAACCGATTCATTTTCAAAAAAGGAGCACACTGTTGGGGTTTTTATGGATTTATCGAAGGCATTCGATACAATGGATCATGCTATATTATTATGTAAATTAAAGACATATGGCATCAGAGGGATCGTACTTTCCTGGTGTAAGGACTACTTAGATAATAGACGTCAATATGTTAATTTCAAATCCAAATCATCTAATATATGTACTGTGAAATGTGGAGTACCACAGGGCTCAATCTTAGGGCCCTTGCTGTTTTTAATATATATGAATGATATTGTCAATGCATCACCTTTACTAACATACGTTTTATTTGCAGATGATACTAACATATTTTATTCACACCAAAATTTAAATATGCTTGTTACAACTCTGAATCTAGAACTAAAGAAATTATCATTGTGGTTTAAATCCAATAAACTCTCCCTCAATATAAACAAAACAAACTTCATGTACTTTAAACACATTAATTCTACACATGTATTTCGTAATAATATTTTTATTGATGACATGCCCGTTACCGAAAAACATGAAACAAAATTTTTAGGTATATTGATCGACTCAAATGTAACTTGGAATAGTCACGTTCGTAACATTAGCATGTTGGTAGCAAGAGGCATAGGTATTTTATATAAATTCAAATATTATCTTTCTCCAAGATCGCTATTGATGCTTTACAACTCATTTATTTTGTCACATATATCGTACTGTAACATAGTATGGGGAAATAGTAACAAAATGAATATAGACACTATGTTGCGTCTTCAAAAGAAAGCACTCCGTATCTGTTCTCATTCTCATTACTTAGCCCACACCGATCCTATATTTCATAAGTTTAAAACATTGAAAATTAACGATATTCACACCTACCAAACTGCTATATTTATGTATAAATTTTCCACCAACGCTACACCAATATCCTTTCATAATATTTTTATCTACAACAGAGATGTCCATTCCTACCCGACACGACATTCATCAGATCTTCATCTAACAAATCCAAAATTAATAATAGCCCAAAAAACGATAAGACATCACGGTCCAGATGTTTGGAACAATTTACCTCATGATATTAAACACGCCGTATCTCTTTTTTCTTTTAAAGCTTCGTTAAAGAAGTATTTGCTATCCACTTATTCGTAAACTTCTCACCTGCACGTGCACCCACTTGCACACACTTCACTTTAATCCCTTCCCTTCCCCTTTTTTTTTGTAGTAAATATTTTTTTTTTCCAGTTAGTGACATCGCTTTTATGATATAGACATTTGTATTAAGTATGGTTTCCATGTAGCCCTTTCCACTGGCTGCTATTCATTCAAGCATTTTGCTTAAGATAGCTGGCCCCTGCATTTTTGTTCTTTCTACTTGTTCATTTCGATTTATAATCATGTCTTTATTCTATTGTCATTCTTATTTAATTGTCACATTTTTTTTTTTTTTGAACAATTATGTTGTATATTTATTATTATAATTGTTTGTAAATTTGTTATTATTTTGATTGGACAATAAATGCAGAAATTCCTGCCCTAAAAAAAAAAAAAAAAAAAAAAAAAAAACATAACGAAAGAAAAGATGAAAGGAAAACAAAATGATAGGATTAAAGCAAAGAATGTTTTAAGGAAAGTAAATAAAGATGGGAAGCCGAAAATGATTTTAAAAAGAATAATATGAAAGATAGAGAGAGAAATGATAGGATAAAAAAAGTTTAACTTATATAAAGAAAGACAGAGAGAAATGATAGAAGGATAAAAATTAACGTGAGGAAGGTGGGGGAGAAAATGATAACAGGAAACAAAGAATATCATAACGAGAGGAAGGATGGAAAGATAATTAATAGAAGGATAAAAGCAAGAAATGACAAAGCGAGAGATAGAGAGAAAAATGATAAAAAGATAAATATAAACATGAAGAAAGGTGGAAGAGAAGATGATAAAAGGGAACAAAGAATAAAGTGAAGATGGAAAGCAATAAAAAAAAGAGGATAAAAAGAATAAATATAAACAGTAACATTATGAAAGATGGAAAACAAAATGATAAAAGCAATAAAAGAATAACGTAATGAAAGGAAAGGTGGAAAGAAAAAAATAATAAAAGGATTAAAAACAACTGAATTAGTAATTACGCGATGCGTAATATATGTCCCCGCCAGAAGTGTAGATCTGTGGAATGGCTGTTAATTTCTGATAGAACCTTGAAGATAAATGTGAGAAATGAATTATCAAATTAATGTTTTATGATTATAAATTTGCATAATTAATGAATTTCAAAATTCTGTGTAGAGGTTTGACAGCCCCTACCCAGCCCTATCAGATAAAACAACCAGAATCAAAATCGGCCAAGAAATGACGGAGAAGTAGCATTTTCTAACTTTTTGAGCACACACGGACGGACGGACCTTTTGTTGTATTCTTTGTTTCCTTTCATCATATTTTCTTCCATCCTTCCTACCCTTCTATTCTCTCTTTATAGTTCATGTTTTTCTTTGCATTATCCTTCTATTGTTTTCTTTATTCCCTTGTTTGTC
The DNA here is from genome assembly GCA_025617745.1 of Heliocidaris erythrogramma. NCBI lineage: Eukaryota > Metazoa > Echinodermata > Echinoidea > Camarodonta > Echinometridae > Heliocidaris > Heliocidaris erythrogramma. The sequence goes on along the minus strand of CM046857.1, from coordinate 18,317,858 downwards.
GTTTTTAGCCTGAAAACGGGAAAAATCATACTGAGATGGACTCTTTTTCAATTTGTCCCCTTGAAGACACCTTCCTGAAAAATGTTCGAAAATTTCTACCAACGCGACGCGACGTTACCCGACTGTTTAGCAAAAGCCTTTCTGTGTACATTGGGTCAATTTCTTATCATTGTGACGATTCCAAAACCTCACAGTATACACCATAGTTTATGTAGACATGATCAACCTTTCCCAATTGCTTTGAATTTGTTTCTTTTCACAATGTAATCACATGACCAGAACTCAACTTTATCTTTAGCGAGGCAGCATCTCTACGATAACATTTGCTTGAACTGAGACAAGACATATTACAGACTTTTTTGCAATGCAAATCGTCTCTAATTGTAAAACCGAGTTTCAATCTTTTATCAAACCTCCCTTGATGACAACATTTTTTATATAAAAAATACCACCATTCGGCCCATGAATAAATCATCACATCTGTATGCCTGGGAACAAGATAATCCCATGCTGATTGCAAACAAATTATCTCAATAAAATTTTTAGTCAAACGAATTACAAAGATAAAAATATGTTTTATTCATTATTTACTTGTACAAATTGCTTGAGGCTGGATTTTTTTTTACATTCAGTGCACAATAACAATAAAACCAATATTGTGTGAATAAAATCTAACCAACATGGTCATAATACTTATACATAAATATATTTGTTCGGAAATGACTGCAGTTGTGTATCCAGAAATTCATTAATAACACTGAAGTTTATTGCATCGAGGACCAGTTTTACTTTGATTTTAAGAAAACATGAATGTACTCACCTGTATGATGTATCAGAGCAATGTATGTTGAATTGAAGAAAGATGGACCAAGATGCCAGGAACATGAAATGAAGAAAAGATATTTATATATATTATATTTATTAGAATATTATCATTCACTCTAAAGTATACCGCACATAATATTTTTCAAAATGTTGTCATAAAAATAATTATGTATGACAGATTAATAATACTAACAGATCACTCAAAGCTATTAATTTTGTTTAAACCTTTTCTTTGATAGATTTGCCCATGGTACAACTCTGTTTCCATCGTTCATATGACAGAACATTATGGCAAACATTTAAAGGAGAATTATCCCCACGAGACTTTTATCATTGACCTAAAACAGAATTCTAAACAGTTTCTGATAAAGTAAAAACATCGTATATTCGAGAATCGAGAGGATGGGAATTGTCGATTGAATCCTCCGATTTTTATTGTTCTCGAGAGTAAAGCAGCGTCGCCATGTTCCCGGTGCGATCGGGCTGTGTGACGTAGGGCATGGAGTTGGCCATGGAGTTGGCCGTAGCGCATTGTAATTGGCTCGCAATAGTTCACCAACATTATTTTAAAAAGAGTTTATTATTATTAATAATAACATAAATTACACAAGAGTTTCATAATTAAATTAAATAAATCAATTTATATTATCTACGTAACTATCACATTTGAAAAACATTTATTAGAGTAAAATAATCATCGTAAGTAAAACGTGTTCCAGGACACACTAGCTTGATTATACGATTCGCCCGGGCATAAGCTTAGCCCGCAGATCTACGTGATAATCGGCCTCCGTGAAATGATCACTGCAGATCACATCATTTTTCCGATCAAGTTTGAAGTCTTTTCCTTGGAATTTTTCCACGTTCAATATGGTCACCCAACGCTTGAACAATTGCTGACATTTCTGCGGGTCTGGGAACCGATGGAATGATTTCCCATCGTTTTCTTGGAACAGTTACAACAGCCGAACGCTTGACAATACACCATGTTTACCGTGTGTATATGCAGCGCGCGCTTCATGCAAGCTAGCTACTAGCTAGTGAGTTCTCCATCCCCTACGTCATCACGCGCAAGGTTTTATGGGAAATTTAGAGAAAATGGACGCCGCCAGTAGGAGTAGACATCGTAAAAAGTGGTCTCTATTTTCTGCTCTTACAACGGCATCAGTTGGTCTAAAACGGTGATTTTTATATCAAATTAAATGTTATTTTATTCACTATGACCCTATTTACATTTAAAAGCCTGGGGATAATTCTCCTTTAAGAAAAAATTTTTTGGCCTTTCCTTTTCTAAAGGCAGCTCACTCTCTACAATACAGGAACACAACAGGCGTTATAAAAATGACAGTAAACTTAAGCTCCAAAAGAGCGCCATCTTTTAACAGGATTTGAAAAGTGTGCCTCTCATTTTCCCATCATGCCCCATTCTAGTTTGTAGAAAGCTTAGAATGTAACTGCAGGCAATTTTCCACATTTGCCCAGTCAAAAATAATAGTTTGAAAAATGAATGTGCATATTATCCAAACAAGCTGCTTGTGGAAATTCATTCAATGAATTTTCAAATTATAATCTTGATTTAGCAATTGATGTAAGATGGTGATGTTCTACCAGTTTAATGCCACTTTAATATATTAACTTGTATTCAAAGTCATGAAATCCTCTCATCAAAAAATAAAATCAAGTTCATCTTTGCAAGGACTGAAGCTCCACATCCCTTTGAAATGATTAAAGAAGTTCACTCTCATCATCCTAATGATCATGTAATTTGCACAAAAATTAAAACATGATACCCAAAACACTGCAATGAATTTAACAACCAATATGAAAATGAAATGTAATCTAAAACTGGCTATGATAATGACAGGATGATAACATTTGGGTTTAATACCAAAAAGAATGTAAATGGTGTCATGGTCTATTTCACATTGAATAGCATCTTTTGAAAGCAGGTTAATGTATTCTATAACATACTAGACAATAAATATATTTCAATAACTGCATCCAATACTGAAAGTGGATGCATTATTGAGTCACTAATCTATATGCTTTTTTTTTTTTTTACTCTTCTTTGAATATATTCCTCCCGAAAGCACTGTTTGAAAAATAGCATAGAGAGCTCATGAAAACAACAGAATAAAAATGTTTGGGTCACTTCATTTCATTGAAAGGCACAAAATGATGTCATAAGCTCGGCAATCATGGAGTCTGCTTTCATTTTTTTTTAATGCTGGACTGCAATGAAAATACAGGTACAGTCAAATACTGCGCAAGTGAATTGAAGTCACTTCATTTCTTTCTCAAATATATTATTTTCTACCCTTTTCCTTCCTTTTTTCCACGAACAATTCTATTGGTACATCAGTACCGCTTGATATTCACAACTTCCTATGCTTTCTATTACTCAGTTATTAATCATTTTACATCAAAATTGTTCAGCAAATATATCTTTTCTTCATCATTTTAACATTCAGAGTAAATTTTGTTGGATTCTGCAAGGATTTTACTTTACATCATTACCAGACCAAACGACTTCCTTTAAATCCTTTTAAATGGACGAGTCTGCCTGGTGTAGCTTCACAACACACGTTATCTCTAAATAATTGAGTAAATTCTCCCCCGTGGATAGTTACCAAATTTTTGCTTCGCTCCAACGAAGGCATGAAAAATGAGGCCATGCAGTACAACTTGACACCTCAGGCAGGATATCTTTTGAGAGAATATCCTCATTTTTTATTCCCTTTTCTTTTCTTTGAAGTCATGCTTCATTGGACTAAGATAGAGGACAAACAGCTCAGGGGGAAAAGTATGATGGAATAGCTTTGTGAGTAACACTGACCTTAACAATACTAACTTTGTTAAAACTTCATGTTTCAAAAGTAAAACCCTCAAAGAAGTTAGCCACCAAGAAAGCATTCTACAAGAAGTCTGTTCACATAGAAAGTAATTAGTGGGACTAGAAAATTGATATTTGAACTGAGATCAGAATCTCGCATTTTAGGCAAGGTTTAGATCGCGTTCGTGATTCGAATAGGGATTTTAATGCTGTTTTTTTTTTAATGACTGCAATTATTTGCTGTATGTTCTGTGTGAGATCATATTCGGAGAAGTGAGATAAGAAAAGTGACTGCGTATCCTACGTGTGAACAGGCAAAATACGATTCAAATCTCCATTTCTCCTTATGTGTTACAGTGTGAACATGGCTATTTTGGTGTGAATGAGCCTAGCTAGCGTAAAATAAAATACATCAAATATAATGCTGCTGAAGTGTATCATGTTCACAGAAATCGGTTGTGAAACCAAGCTATACATAGTCCTCTATATTTTATGGAAAACTATACAATTTCATGTACAATAGCTTACTACTTGCAAATATCTTCTTAAAATTGAGGGCAAATTTTGATAGAGAACTGTAATACATATAGTTATATCCATGGTCATGAAGAAGAAAATGAAAAAGAAAAGAAGGAAGGAAGAAAGAGGAGGTGATGAAGGAGAATGGAGAGGAAGATCAAGAAGTAAACAGTCACTCATTTTTTTTTAAAGCGTGATATACTTTAAGAAATTTACACTCACACTCACAGAGATAGAGCACATTTATCTATGTTTGTATTTAGAAATGATGGTACAGAACTGTATTGAATCAGGCAGTTCTTACATAGTCAATAGACACCAAAAATAACAAAAATCTGAAAAGGTAACTCAAATGACATTGGCTAATTTGTTATCATCATCTAAACAAGCGATAGGAAATGCAGTTCCTGTATGTGATAACTGGCACTGATACACTACCTGAAACAAGTTAATGAATTGTTTGCACTAAGCCTTTCAATGGCTTTTAAACTACAGTGCGTAACCCCAAAAAAGTCTCCCAAAATAAATATTTCATAATATTTTCAATAAATTCCATTCTTGTAGATAGCTAAGGATCTCTTCTATGCAATATCACCAAAAAAATCTGACTAGACATCAGGCTTGGCAAAAATTAGTATTTGTTCTGGCTGGTATCAACAAAATTGAGAACTTTTTTTAGAATTGACAGTGGAAGATAGTCTCCCAATTAAGTATTTCAAAACATTTTCAGGAAATTGTCAAACCGATGGACAGCTTAGAGTCTCTTCTATCAAATGACACCAAAATATCTCACAATATTTTATGCTTGAGTGAGCAAAAGCAACTTTTGTGAAAGGGTTCAAAATCCATACTTGATAAATGTTTGTTTGACCATTTTGGCTGGTATCAGCAAAGTTGACAGTCATGAAAAGGCTTAGAAATTGTCATATTCTGATCAATAAAAGACAATTTATGAAAGAACAGATTTTGTTCACTGTATTTCATGATATATTCAATCAAAAGTTTATGGTTGAGTGAGTAAGCAGGTGAAATTAAAAGACTCACCAAAAGTAATATTTTGAACCACTCAACAAAGTAGCTAATTACTCACTCATGCATAAGAAGTTGATGGAATGTATAAGGATTTACAGAAAACAAAGCTTGTGATTTCATATATTGTCTTTTATTGATCAAAAAATGGAAATTTATAAACCTTTTCACGACTCTCAGCTTGGCTGCTACCGGCCAGAGCCAATATCAACTCTTGTCAAGTCTGGATTTTGCATCCTTTTACAAAATTGGCTTCTGCCCACTCAAGCATAGAGTACTGTGAGATATTTTGGTGTCAGTTGATAGAAGAGACCCTAAACTGTCCACAGGTATGAAAATCTCCATTAAATATTTTAAAACATTTATTTGGGGAGACTTTTTTGAACGGTTAACTTTTTTCTGGGATGCACTGTATAATACATAACCTACAAAGATTGTTAAAGAATACAACTTGAAGGGAGTAACTTAGAATTAAAAAGGAGGAAATATCTGAATGCTGAGGAAGACAAATTTTTTACAATGACAATAGGGTAGTTTCCCCAACACCTCCCCCGGATTTTCTCCGGGGGAGTTATACAAAAATTTAAGAAAGCTTTTGACAAAATTTAAATAGTAATCATACCAAAGTAAACCTTACTTTTCTTTTATGTAGAAGATTTCAAAAAGAGGTGCCATGAATGATATAAAGTGATCTCAACAAGGCATACCCCCTCCCCCTCAAAAATAAAAAATCATTCATTCGCCCAGATTCGAGTTAAAAATAATGCCAGTCAAAATTACTTTACACAAACTTCATTTACACATGCATGGAAATGTAACTGTTCCCTGCTAATACTATAAACCAACAGTACTTAAATCATGCAGCTTAAAGTGAATGATTCGGTAAGTGAAAATTTAGCAGTTGACCTTACATATAGGTCTATGAACCTGTTTAATTTTCCAATGATAAACAAAGTGCATTGATAAAAGGAAGTCATTGATGACTGATATTCAATGAAGGAAATGAGATGAAGGACAAAAGGCTATCTTACTGTTTCCTTCTCTTGTTACAAGAGAATGATAGATAGACAGAGAGAGAAAGAGAGTGACAGAGAGGGGAAAAAGATAGAGAAAGACAGAGGCAGAGACAAAGAGAGAGAGGGGAAGAGGGAGAGAGGGGTGGAGGGAGAGGGGGACAGGGAGAGGGGGAGAGGGAGAGAGAGAGAGAGAGAGAGAGAGAGAGAGATAGAAAGCAAGGAGAACAAACTGATTCCTGCATGTGAGGGAGAGGGAGAGACAGAGACAGAAACATATAGGAGGAGAGAGTGGTAGAAATAAAGAGATCTAGACAGGAGAAAGTTTATCTTGGGGGTGATTATTTTGTAATTTCACAAATGGACCATGTTAACAGTGAAATAAGATACTGATTGTGCAATAGGGAAGAACCCCCAAAAGTGCACTTGCAATGTAAAGCATTACAAGGGGATTTAAGACTTTCTGAAGCACTTTAATCTTTTTTTTTTTTAGTAGGATGTACTGTATGTAGTTCAATTGCTAACTTACAGCTGAACTTCTTAATATTTTGCACAAATGCCAATATGGCACTGAAAATTGTGACATTTATGTATCATTGTACTGGCAATAAAGTTCACATTCAAGACATGTTGCATAGAATAGAATAGCTCATCATCATAGCGTGACAGATGTGGGTAATCTTCGATGAGTGAAGTGTACAATGTCATGACAAGGAGTGCATCCTAATGAGAAAAAAAATGAACTTGCAAAAGAAAACCGAAGTGAAAGCAAAATATTGTCATCAGCATACGTGTCCGACAGTGCCCGAGTGCTTTAAAATAGGATTTGTCAAAAAGCCTGGGGCAAAGTTCGCCATTAGCTAGACAAGGATTTTTTTATGGAAAATGAAAGATTGAAGGGTATTCAATAGTCATAAGGGATAGGGAAAGTGGAGGCCTTTAACCCCCCCCCCCCCCCCCTTCGGAGAGTGTTTACCCCAAGTAAAAAAAATGCTTTATGGGGGTGCATTAGTTGGAGTATTCAAGAGTTTGTATGCACAAGAACCACCTTTTTTTCTTCTTTTATTTTTTAGTACATTTTGCATGAACATCCCCCTTTTTAATAATGCAGTTAATAAAGCATGAATGCCTGAAAAGCTGACACATATCAAATTATCATATTGTCTGTTTGAAGCCAGAAGGGTGTTAACTATGTGTAAAAGAATATGACTTAAGGCCCTTCTGGCTCCAAACAGACGATATCATGAAATTAATTGATGTACTCGTTGGTAAGTCAGATATCTTTTACTTTATTTCACACTTAATTCTATTGAATGATCTGAGTAGAATCACACACACGATCAAATAGCCTCAGAGCAAAGTTTCAAGAGACATTTCAATGAATCAATATCTAAACACAAGATACCTGTATTCGTGGAGAAGGTTTACAGTTCACCATGTGGTTAGTCCTAAAAAGGACTATTGAGTAAGAAGAAAGTGGAGAAAAGTTGAGAGGAGAAGAAAAGGAAAGGCGAGGTAGAAATTCAGAGAGTGTAGAAGTAATCTTTCTTGAAAGTGTGAAGTCCTGAAAAGGACTGTAAACCAGATGAGAAGGCTGAGTTAACAGTCCTTTTCAGGACTTTCAGGACTAACCACATGGTGAACCGTAAACCTTCTCCACTTTATCAGTACCACCATGCAAACCTCTACCTTTAAAGATCATCTGATACCTGTATTCCTTTGCATCTATTGCTTCTTTGTAGAGTGGAAACCTCTCTACATCCAACTTTCAGGGGAGCATTTCATCAAGCGTTTTGTCAGTGATTTTTACCACCAACTGTTATAAGCTACTGAAATCCTTGCATCTGATTGGCTGAGAGCAAATTTGTCAGTAAAAATCACTGAAAAAACGCTTGATGAAATGCTCCCCAGCACAATCGTATACATATCAAAGAGAAGGAACCTTTTAGCTTTTAAAGTGGAAACACGATATGCAAACTCTCATCACAAATTGAGATTGAAAAACACATTCATACGTGATCTGTAACTATGATACTAAAATCAGTAACATTAGACACAAATGCTGAATAAAATATTAAGATAAAAATGGAATTTTCTCGGTAAACAGAATATAGGCTATGGAATAGTGAATTTAGGCATTTGTTTTTAACTTCATTTGCATTGATATTGTTTAAATATGAATTTCTGCTTGTATTGTTGAATGGTATAAATGCAAGAATTTTAAGTGCCTGAAATTTCACATCATTTGTCACACTGAACATACAATTCAACATTTCTAAATGAAAATGAAATTGCTTGCTTTGTTCATGAATCTACCTCAGAATTCGTAAAAAATAACAGATTAGAAGGTACTAAACATTTTCAAAGACAAAAATCTAACTTAAGGTTTTCTTTGATTTCTACATCTATTTGCAAAACATGAGAATTTCATTTGATAGCCAGAAGGGTATTAACTGATACGTTTTCACATAGATTTAATGCCCTTCTGGTACTTAATTTCATCATAGCCTCCAAAATGTCAAATCTTACCTTAAAGAGAAGGTTGAGTTCTGGGAATGGTGAAAAATAATTTGGAGCTTCCTTGATCACCCTTCTATGTCAGTTTGGATGAACATCATTATTAGAAATGTCCCCTGAAAAGGATTGCTCCTCAAATGCCCTTATATTCGAAATGTGACAAGAAACAGCTGAAATGTTTGGGCCGAACATATGTGTGTAGTCCCATATACACATTTCTGTGTGCAGTGCATGTGATTTTCAGCAGGATTGAGTCAATTCCTTATCATTTTGGTGATTCCAAAACCTTTCAGCATACACCAATTCCTATGTGCTATATAATCAACCTTTCCCAATTGCTTTGAGACAATTTCTTTCACAATTCAATCTCATGACCAGAACTCAACTTTATCTTTAATTTCATCATAGCCTCCAAAATATCAAATCTTATCTTTAAACCCATCATGAAAAGAGAAGCTTCAAAACACAACAAGAATGTTCTTCTGAGAATCAAATCCAATTCCATCTCAGACACAAAAATAGTTTCTGGTGCTTGTTCTGATGCCCTTGGGAAGGAACAGATTACTGGGTTCAAGTCTGAGACACACCAATACAGTCTGTCAATAAATTCACATGTCTGACTTGTAAAGGTCAACCTAGCTGGTCAGGAATACTAATTTTTTGATAGATTGGAAAACCGCTCCTATCGACCTATATGTATATGTATCTGGGCATTAAATGCAAGGATGCACCCTCTGTTCAGACAAACCGTTTATACCGAAACTCGATAAGGAAACGTCGTATAAAATTCTCATCGTATAGACACATCGTATAGACACATATCTCGACCGATTAGATAAACATTGTATAGATGCGCAGAAAACTGCGCATGTCGTTATGGTCGCCGCTAGCCCCTGCCTGGCCCTCAAGATCACCTTTCGCGCACACTCACAGTAAGCCCCGCGCAGTTATACTGTTCTATGGTCGCCATACGTTCAGCCACACATGGAAAGGTGATTCGTTATCAAGTTCTAGTTCGAAATGATGCTCTGATCCTAGTTTGGTTATACAACATTTTGTTAGTCAGGGTTCAGACTCATAAATCCATCGTATAGCTATACTGTTTTGGTATAAATTGTTTGTGTCTGAACACCCTGGCATTCGGGTAAATTATGTAACTTTAATAATATGGTCAATCGAGCAATACTAATTACATTAATGGTAAAGTTTTGGTCATGGGATTACATTGTGAAATAGACTGTCTCAAAGCGATTGGGAAAGGTTGGTCATGTCTAAGAATTGGTACAAACTGTGAGGGTTTGGAATCGTCAAAATAATGAGAAATTGACCCAATCTCACTGAAAAGCACATGTACTGCACACACAGATTGGTATATTGGACTGCACATATATCTGGTATGAACGTTCGGCCAAATATTTCAGCTATTTCTCGTAATATATTGAATATGGGGGCATTTTTAGACCTGTACTATATACAATATGAAGCCTGAAAAAGTCTGGAATAATGAAGTAACAGCAGGCAACAACAAAAAAAAAATGCTTAAAAACTGGTGTTCAAGAGTGTTCTTATCTTGAAAAATTTCCCTAGACTGGGTAAGGATTTGTTAGGGGCATTATTACAAAGTTTGTATTTACATCAAAAAAATAACTGGTATTTTCTAATCAGCTTATCCCTGGAAGGAGATTACACTTCTAACATCACGTGCATGTGGGAAAAACCTTTGGCAATCTCCAGAGCACAGCAAATTTATCCATTACTGAATGGTACTTTCAGCCCACCTGTATAGGTGTACTTGAGTTTGGATTGGAACCTTGGAGCTCCCAAATTACATGTATTCCATAACCACTAGTACCTTAACCACTGAGCTACTGCTCTCCTTATTTTGAGCTCATTCTCATTAGTGCTATGATCTCTGAGTTGAAAATGAAAAGTGTCATATTGGGCCGCACAAAGGCAAGATGTGGTGAGGCAAGATGTGGCGAGCCAAAATGATCTAGGCCTACTTGAAACTTTTGTATAGAGGCATGTACCTCTCGTAATGAGAACTGGGTCATTGGTGGTACACATACGACCTATTCACTCCCAAGATTAGAGCGCTCTTAATAAAAACAATGGAGAGAAAGTATGCTCCAACAGGTTGCTGTCCTAGCCTTCACACTGAGACTAATATTTGGGTCACACTCATCTCAGCGAAGCACAGCAGTTTCATTGCTAAAAAAATGAGAGGACACTTTGACTTTTAATCCAGGACCTGTTGAGAATGCTTCCATCTTCACAGTAGCAGTACGAGTGCTCGTGAGAGGCACACCGTGCTCTCATGGAACGCTCAGCTGAGTGTTTCCTGCCACAGGTATATTAGTATGTTCTTTCACTCAGGGGTGAGTTAGTGAAAGTGCAGCGGGCGATCTGGCTATGAACACGCTTATTCTCAAGTATGAGAGAGGTCTTAATGCAAATGTCTGACCAGATTATCCCATGATCTCTTTTCTTTCTTTCTTTCTTTCTTTTTTTCTTTTAAATGGATCCTACAGACCTGCAGAAACCACAGGAAAGAAAGAAACATTCTTGAAGTACAAAATACCAACACGGTAGACGATATGGATCCTAAAATAAAATGTCAACTCCATGACTGATGCTCTAGATAGGCCTTTGAACGTAGGTATGTATCCATTTCTTATGATGTTGAAGATGAGGGAATGCAGTAATACTGGATTCCGACTATGATGTGCTATCATGATCTTCCTGATATAACACCTGCTTCGGTTTGCTATCGGAAAAAACAGGAAAAACCCCATGATAAATCCCCCTCGTGAAAGAATGATCACGTATGGTACTAGATAGTAATCTAGGTCATGATGCAAGGGATATATACAGAACAAGCATGGAGAAGCCATATACCACATCTTTAGTTGAAAGGGGGTGATTTTTCATTGAGAGGGAGGGGAGTGGGAAGAGAAAAAAAAATGTTTACAGGCAGATAGTATGGATATTATCACTCAGTTTTCCTCATCCAGAAAACAGAGAAAGACACAATTACAGAAAGAGGGAGAGAGCGGGAACGAGAGAGAGAGTGAGAGAGAAAGAGAGAGAGAGAAAGAGAAACAGGAGATAGGGGAGAAAGAGAGAGAGAGAGAGAGAGAAAGGGGAGAGCGAGAGAGAAATAGGGGAACATACAAACAGAGAGCTACCATAATCAAGATAGTTCATATTTCAATTCTGAAACAAAACATGGTATTTCCTGGGATTTTCAGGAATAAAGCATTTAGGTGCCCGAGGGGCAAGAGAGGGTGGGGGCTTCTGGGAAGAAAATATTATTGCCCAGTACAACAGCTCCCACTCCCAGAGGTCGCAAAGCAAGCAGTAGAGATCAGATATGAGAAGCAGTGATTGAGCTGCGGATTTCCATAGCAAGGCATGTCATCTATAATTCACTTGGCTCGAGGGTAATCATCTATTGCACACACTCATGCGACTTTCCATCTTCACCTTTTTCTCTGCATCAACAAGGCATCTATGATCTATTCGGTGGCTTCCATCTACAGCGATTTTTTAAAAGTGGAACCCAACTTTGATGGCACATTGGTAACAATAAAGACCCCCCCAAAATAACAAAATTGGGTACTTCAGAAAAATCAGACGGACTACCTAGATAGGAGTGTTATGAAGTTTTCAAAGTCTGAATCACTAACGACAGTTACGACATGAAGCTCTAATTGGCAAATCTGTCATGTAATACGTGTGTGATCTTACAGAGGAATTAATCTCTCTTCATTTTATACAAAAGAAATTATCAAGACTTGATTAGATTTTTTCTAAAATGGAATATACTGTTAGTGAAATGGAATATTCAATATTTCACTTCTGCTTATTTTACAGTGAGATTTGACTGAACCGAATCCATTCGTTTTTTTAAACGCGGTTGGACAGTTCTGGAAATCCCTTCAAAATTCCTAGAGCTACAAAATGCCTACTGAATCAAACGATTCTGCACAAATACATCAAGAGATTGTGGATGTTTTTTGTCTGTTTTTCTACTCCAGAAAATTGAGGAGGCAATGACCCCATTGTGGGTGTGTGACTGGATGGGAGGGCGTCAGGCATTAATATTGCCATGAATATGAAACAAAAAGGCAATGCAAACAAAAGACCGTGGGGGAATGTATCTATAGAAGCGGCACGCGACAGATGCAAAATGGTGACACATCGTGTGCTGTGTGATTTCCTTTTTTTCCTCTCTAACTCTCTCTCTCTCTCTCTCTCTCTCTCTTTCTATTTCCCCTCCCTCTCATTCTTCGTCCTCTGCATTCTCTGTCTTGCTCTTATACCAGTCTCCCTATCATGGCCTTCTTTCCTTCTGTGAAAATATTACTGTCTCCATCTTTTCTTATCCTCATTAACTACCTCATTTTGCCCATCTCTCTAACTTCCTTTCCCTTCAACCATCTTTTCTGTAGGCCCCTAATTTATTATCTTTCTCTCTTGCCATCTCTCTCTCTCTCTTCATGTCTATCAATTTCTCAATCCATTTTCCTCTTTGTCTTCATAATGAATTTTTCATTCCATCTTTATATCTTTCTTCCTCTCATTCTTTCTCTGAATCTCTCTGTCCATCTCTCTTTCCTTTCTCTCTCTCTCTCTCCCTTTCCATCTATTGCTCTCTTCCTTCCAGTCTCTCTATCCCTCTCTCTCTTTCTCTTCCTCTTTCTTTTTCTCTCCATCTATCTCCCTCTCTTTCTCTCCAGTCATCTATCTCTTTCTCTCTCTCTCTCTCTATCTCTCTCTCTCCCTCGCTCTCTCCTAAACCATACAAGCACACACAGACAGCATAATATGAAAAATCAATCTTTCATTTATGGTGCCTTTGGCCATGTTTAATCTAGCAGAAATGCGGCATGAATTTGAATCAATGAAATGGCCGAGCGAGGACACTATACAAATGATGTGGGTTAGAGAGGGTATGAATAACACACGCGACTACCGTGTGAATAGCACCTTCGACTCAAGCGAGGTGTTAGCCTGGAATGTATTGTTTTGAACAAACAACTTCAAAAAATTATACACATTTGCGAAAATAAGTTTCTCTAATTTGGTGATGCACATTGTTATCTGTAGGTTATTGAGACAAAGATATTTTGCAGAAATATAGTAATATATTATTCCTCAAATTCAAATTGTAACCATAAATCGTAGGTCTATACAGGCAGGTAAGCCTAGGGGATTTGAGATGATTGCATTAGGGTTTGACAGGGATGTCACTAAAATATGAATAAAATTAATTTTTAAGCATTTAAAGTAGAACTCTGATGATTTTAAATATTGGCTTAATACTTATTATTGCATAGATGGCATGAATTAAACAAGGTTATCCAAATTCAACGCTTGGAAACATTTGAAGTAATGATTATTATCAATTATAAAACGGTAAAATACAGCCCCCGATATAGCAGCTGAAGAGCTCCTCGAACGCTGCTGAGATATGTGACGACACACCATGGACCAGTCCTGTCTAAGCAGACGATGTCCCATAACATCTTACACATTTTTCAGAGCCTATTTTGTCATCTGCTCTTCACTTATTTCTCTTCCTTCACTAGCGTCAGTCTTAATGTTAGTCTGTTGCCTCACTCTTAACTTCGTGTATGGTATTATTTTGATGAAAAATGCAGCGTTAAAAAAATAAAGGAATCAGTCACTTGTAAACAAAATAAGACGCCATTGTATTTTCAGCTGCTTGCACCGGGGCATGTTCGGCGTTTCAAGAGGGAACGAATACCATCCTGCTATTATTCGGAGGGCTTTTCAATTTGAAAGTGGGGTTTATTTCATTGATCATTGACCCTTCTCCTGTGTATTTACAATCAAACAGTTTTAGCTATCAGAATCCGTTTCACTTTCCCTTTATAATGGTGTGAAATAAGGTCATGTTTACATACATCAAACTCTTTATAATTTGATAAATAATTGCACTGCAATTACGTTCATTCATTATAGGACGTCGTCTGCTTAAGCAGGATCGATCCCGAGTGTGACGACATCAAAACATCGCTATATTTCTGGCGAATCCTCGGATATTCCAGATGCTTAGAAGAGCTTTTATTTATGTTGTTTTTTTATCATCAGATACGCAGTTGACATAAACCTTATACGATTGCCATTTGTAAGCTTCCCAGTTTCTAGTGATACATTAATTGCCATATTTGTGATTTTCTTTGAATATCTACTTTAATACAAGTGACATTGTTAACTTGTATGACATCCTCGCATTACTGTGAACTATATAACTGATCATTACCAAATAGTTTTTCACCATGATAAGATTATGAATAGTAAATTTCAATTTAAACAAAAATGGGCTTTAAATCTACTGCAGATTATAATACAACAGGTTTCTAGATACCTTTACCAATGATGTACAAAGAATGAAAGTAATTGTATCAAATGAGTGTCAATTCAATCAATTCCACAATATTACTTTTATGCCATCTACAATGATATGAATACTACAGATACTGTAGCATGTACAGGAACTGAATATGAGGATTCAAGCATATCATTCCACGACTATTTAAAGCCCACCGCACACTACACAATCAGTCTGCAATCTTATTTCGGAAGAAAATGTAATAGCATTTGATATAAACATTTAAACACGTAAACAAATTTTGATTGAGGTTCTAAATAGTCATATATAGATAACAAAATCGGCTATTGCGAGCCTTCTAGTCAGAGAAAAGGCTAAATCGGCTCCAAATCGTAGTGATGTCAGATCAGTCCTAAGATTTTCTACAATTTGAAGCTTATTTGGCATTTATTCCAGGTAACAGGCTGATAACGCAATAAATTCCTAGGTTTAGGATTCATATTTATTGTTCAGAACCTGAATCAGAAAGATTTTATTTGGTTAAATGTCCATATTTAATGTTGTTGCAATTTATTTTCAAAATTGGATCGCAGTCGATCGTATAGTGAGCAGTGAGCTTAAAGTGCCTGTGCATCATGGCAGCTACTACTAAATATACCTCTGTTCATCCAGAGTCAAGCAACATGAGCCTAAGAAATGGTTTATTCATTCAGATCAAGTCTGCACTCATTGAATTAAACATTCTTACTGAATAAATTATTCTACCAGCTGCATCATTAAATACCTTTACGTGACACAAATAAACTACAAGTGCATGGGTTAACAAATTACTTTTCCTAGGAACGTGATAATTTGATTACATTTGCAACATTAAGACTTCAACAATCTCACCAGTAGGCTGTTCAAGGCTGTAACAAAGCATGATGACATCACTGGATTAATTCTGAAATTTATTTCAAAAATAGAAATATTTTCAATGTAGTGCTTGTTTTGGGGGGGTTTTTTTGGTTGTTGTTTTTTGTTGTTTTTTTTGGGGGGGGGGGGTGGGGTAACTAAAGTGAATCAATTTCTGAGGGGAAGGTGTGATTACTTCAAATTAAACTATTTTGCTGTTGCTACTCTTCTCATGCTAATAATTAATATTTTGACATGGTGGTGACAGTAATTGGTTTATTAATCTGCCTGCAAGTGTCAAAGAAAAACCCCTGAAAATTCTTCTTAGAAAATTATCAATCTTGATTTTGAAGACATTACAAATTCTATTTGTACTATGAGACCATTGTAAAATAGATATTATCATACCTAGAAGAGAAATTCCACAGGAATTTCATATAATTGTTTCCATTTATGTAATCTTGCTTCACATAACCTTTTGGACTGATTTCTCTTAATAAATGTAGATTTATAAAACACTCACACAACAAAAAAGTAATTACTTAATGACACTATTGCTCCTATAGCTCGAATTGCTAGATAGTTTTCCACATCTAAACGATCAGCCCGTCCCAGAAAATCAATCCTGTTGACCGATTACCAGCTACGAAAACAAACCTGAAATCTAGCCAAGATGCACACAACTGAAACTTTCACTGGTAAAACCACTTGACCTCTGCCCTAATTCACCTTCTTAATACACACCTACAAAGTTAGTTTTGAATTGACTAATTATCCAGAACAATCGCAACCTGACACAAATTGAAATCCTTGAAAATTTCGAAGAGTGTATGAATACAGTCAACTGAAAGCATCGAAGTGTAGAGAATTAATGAAAGTTATCAGACGAAAAGCAACTGTGTCTTGTTTCTACCATTTATTATTGTTTAGTCTGGTTCAATACTAGCCAATGAGGTTACACAAGGACACTATCTACTTTTGACTCATAACAGTTTATGCAAAGTTGATCTCTTCTTTACAAATATGTACATGTAGGTCCTGAAAGTCAGAGCCACTTATCAAGGTCATTCAAAAATACACTCAAACATTTAAATGGTCATAAGAAACTACATTGTTAGAATATAATAAAGTGAGGAAATATCTGCATGAAAATAAGTTTTATCTATATTTATGAAGGTTAATATTTTGACTTTGGAGGAATATTTTCATGTGATAAAAAGGATCTTGAAAGCAAATCAATTCCCGACAAGAACCACATTAATTTTTTTTACTACCAATCACTGAATAATTGAATTTTTGTGAATTTTTGTCTCCACTTTTAAAAATTTCCCTGAAAATTGAAGAATGCCCTGCCAGCTCACAACTGAATCTTGTTGTGCCCTCTTGAATTTGTACAATTGTTTTATACACTGTATAAATTTGAATTCAAAGTGTTGTACTATATGATGCGGTAACTTTACAGATATTGTCACAAATAGACACAAAACCAACCGTTGACTGAGGATCTAATTTTATGGTCAACCATTTCCAAGACATAAGCCTACACATGTGAAACAGCAATGACAGGTATTTTCACCATTTTAAAAGTTGAGGCATGCTAACCAAAATCAAAACACTGTGAAATAAACCACATATAGAGTTGTTAAAGGCCAAGTCCACCTCA
Organism: Heliocidaris erythrogramma; assembly: GCA_025617745.1. Lineage (NCBI taxonomy): Eukaryota > Metazoa > Echinodermata > Echinoidea > Camarodonta > Echinometridae > Heliocidaris > Heliocidaris erythrogramma. The sequence continues at coordinate 18,300,204 of CM046857.1, read as the reverse complement.
ATATCAAGTTGATGTGAATAAACAGAGTAAAATTAAACAAGCATAACAGTAAAAATTTCACTGAAATCGGATGTAAAATAAGAAAGTTATGGCATTTTGAAGTTTTGCATTATTTCATGAAACAGTGACATGCATAGCATGGGCGGTATGCAAATGAGTGAACCAATGATGTCACACACTCACTTTTCCTTATGTATTTTATTATATGAAATTTCAAATATTTCAATTTTTATAGATGTGATAATAAAGAATCCCTTCCTTGTATGAAAATAAGTTACAATAATGATGATTTTTACATGTTCCATATGGAGTCAAACCATGTTTTACATTATTGAAGCAAAAAAATGAAATATATGATATTTCATATAATAAAATACATAAGGAAAAGTGAGTGCATGACATCGGTTCACTCATTTGCATACCGCCCATGCTATGCATATCACTGTTTCATGAAATAATGCAAAACTTCAAAATGCCATAACTTTCTTATTTTACATCCGATTTCAGTGAAATTTTTACTGTTATGTTTGTTTAATTTTACTCTGTTTTAATATTCAAATCAACGTGATATTAGGGTGGACTTGGCCTTTAAGTATGTTGTTAAAGTATAATGTGGAAAGAAACATCAACAGCATGTCAAAACTTTCTGTGAACTGATGGATACTTTGAGGCAATATGTAGATAGGGGTAGGCTGGTCGTGCTAATCCTGAACTTGAGATTGCCTATTGTAGCCATAGGTAGAGGGGGTCTATGGAGGCAGGAGTACCTCATTATCTGGTTGAAGGGGTAACGTGATAGGTGCAGAAACCAAACCCACCAAGGTCAAGGAGGGTAACAAGCCAGCACCACCCAGCAGGGCGGAGATTGGTTCACCTCTCATGCAGACACTGGTCTTGATAAGCCAGATGGTGTCTGCAAAGAGAACTGATTTTCGGAGTATCCATTCTTAAAAATGGATAGAATTTCGGTGTTTATTATGAAGCCATGGGATTGTATCGGTCAGCTCTAAAATGATAGATCTATGAAAAATAGAACTTTTCATTTCCTTAAAGAATACACAACCTTTCACCTGTGCTAGTAATAAAGCAATTTTAAGAGAAAATATTCTGATTTCTTGCATATTTCAAAGTAAACTGATGGTTGTAGGCATCTACATTAATTATGATGAATCTTTCTTTGAGTAGCTTTTTATTGTGCATGGCTCTGATTATGGTGGAGAAGTGAGCCTACCCTCAATTGCAGGCATAGGAGGGCCTGGGGTGGGGGTGGGGGTCAAAGGAGAGACACTAGCATACAAGACCAGGCATCGGTAAGAAATAAGCCTTTGAACAGATAGATGGATAGATAGCTGGATAAAGATAAAGAGAGAGAGAGAGAGAGAGAAAGAAAGGGATAGAAACTTGTCATATGTCTGCCGTCGCTGGCTGAAAACTGGATGTGATCAGCTGAGAATTCTCAACACTACGTGCCCATGGCCATTCTGTTTTTGAAGTTGAATACAGACGTACGCATTGTTTTTATTTATAAAGTAAAACAGACCATCTAAGAATACTGTTGGGTAGCCGGGACTTAGAATAGGGGAAGGGGGAGGGGGTTTCTCTTAATTTTCCCAGTTTCCTTGCACTGTTTTGGGGCAATTGGGGGGGGGGGGGGTGGCTAAAATTCCCCAATTGCCCATTTTAGTTATTGCAAGACTACAGGGTATCAATCAAGAACAGCATGACATAACCAAGATACATTATGCTGTACAATACTTTTGATGTACAATACTTTTGATGTAAATTGGATACAAATAATTGCTCTTGCATTCAACTTCCAATCCTTTCGTATCTGTCATACTCTCGAGCTACAGAAAGAAGCTCTGAATCCAAAGTGATGCAATTAGGCTTTGAAGATATGTATTCTTCAAATGAGTTGGGTGACCTTGGTAACCTAGATGAGATGTGCTCATTAATGTGAAAACAGATTCCCTCAGGTAAGATAGTGATGATCCTCGCGGGGTTCGACTGGTCAAGAAGACCTTCTAACTTCAATCAAACAAACCAAATATTGTAAATATTGTAATGCAGTATTAAAGATGGCCTGTAGCTGGAGGATACACATCTAAATGAATACTGTAGTTGAGGCACTGCAGAAGTAACATCATTTTCTTTGTTTGTTTGTTGTTTATTTGTCGGTGTGTTGTTGTCGTAGTTTTGCTATTTGTTTTTTTTTTGTACCAGGATCTCTTTGGATTTCCTGGAAGAAATCAAATGAATTTTCTTTTTTTTTTTTTAACCAGCACTCTGTTTCATTTTTCAGAGCTATCTGAATCTCTTTCTAATTCATGAGCTGAAATATCCTCTGCTATTGTGTGTACATTTTGCTCTGTTTGGTTACACTCACCCGATCAAGTTCTTTATGTCAGAAGATAAGACAATTATCTAAGTTGTCCGTGCGATGTGCAGAGTCATTACGAAATATCAGTCAGAACCATATGAGCATGAAAGATCTTTTTCTTAATCTTTAGAAATATTCAAGTTTAAAAGAATGAAATATATTCAGGGGACACCCTTTTACTAGGTAAATGCTTAAGACACGTTGTCTTTTATACTATCAAAAGATGTACTTTAAAAGGGATAAAGATGTACTTTAAAAGGGATAAAAATGAAAGTATCCATCAGTAAGAAAAATCCGTTCCATCAGCCAGAAGGCATGGAAAAGCCTGATCCTGGCATATCATAAGATCCACAAGGGAGAAGCAAACTAAAAGTTCCCATTAGTAAAATCTTCAATGCCACTCATCTTTCCCTTGCCAGAGACAATGAACATCCCCAGTTATGCATTTCTTCTTTTCCTCCTCCTTGCATCGGTGGCATCAGGGCGACTCTGATGGACGTATTAAAATGCAATATTCATGACTTTGGTGGACCGATATGATGCTATACCACAGCGTATAATAATGCATCAAGTACTATACAGTCATGATAGCTGACTTAATGCGTGTCACGATCGAAGGGGAATCAGAAACATGCAAGGCAAAGGGATCTCCGGCCTGTATTAATCTCAGAGAATTTTTGTGTCCTCTCTCTCCCTTCGGATTACCATGCAGAATGAAGACATCTTGGTCGGGTGATGATGATGAAGAACAGAAGAGTAGAAATTGTCCATTATTTCCATTAGGAATACTTGGCTTGTCTCTCACTCAGAGATTCATAATTGAGTTGTGTTTAAAGGGAGATGGATGATTAATAGGATACAGTGAATAGGCAGGCAGTGGAAGAATGTTAATGCTGGTTTTGGGGTGTTGAAAAAGAAGAATAGACTGGAGGGCTGCTTTTATATCAGAGAGGATATGGCAATTGTGTCTTGTGATTTTACAAATTACAAACCATGATAGAAATTGATTTGACAGGGCCTCTTGTTTTTCACAGGCTCACTTTAGAGAGTAATGAGTGAATAGACCTCAGTCCCATCTACACTTTTTTCACTTTCGTCAAATGTACAATATCCGTGAAATAATTTCTTGACAGAATTTCTGTACAATAAAAAATGACTTGGTTCTTTAATTCATGAAGGTGGAGTAAATGTAAGCCATGCTGTGATACACAGATGTAATACAGAAGACTAAAAAGCCACCCCCAAACAAAACAAAAATGTGGATAACTAAATGTACATAAATAGATATATACAGCCATGGACATTTTTTTTTAGACCAAGAATAGTTACTGATAGTGTTCTTTTTGTGGTAACAAGGAAATAAAATATCATAAAAGCAAGGTATGATTGCTGGAATTTGGTATTTATTCAATGAAGTACAAAGACCAATCATTATTTTTTTATAAGTTTGTACGCACATTATAGTACCCTTATTACAGAAGCTTGGTCTAATAATTTTTTTTTCCAGGGCTGCAGCTTAATTAATCAATTTATTAATACTGATGAATTAATACATTCTTTTCTGATTTTGAAAAATAAAGGATAACAAAATGATTCGATCATTATGTTTCAAAAATAAAAAAGAAGCAAAAATTCATTCATTGTTTTGCCCATATTTTGACCATGATTGTTCCGGCTACCTTTAGGCCACCCATAGTTCTGTGGAAAAGAAGACCTTCAGGTTATAGTTATTTAGTTAATCTTTATCTTTTCCCCGTCATCTGTGTGACTCTCTTCTAAATCTATTATTGTTTTGTTCTTTTGTCTTTGTTGTCCTTTGTCTTTATTGTTGTTTTTGCCTTTGCCGAATAAATAATAAAAATAAATCAGTGGTTTAATTTATCTCATGGGAATCTTAAGATTCTCTGTTGAGGATACTGTCCCTTTGTGCAGTCATAGAGACTGTAAAGACAGATGCATATACATGTGTAGGATTTGTAAGCATATGGCAGTGTATAGTTTGTTGTTTTCAAATGTGAAATAGCCTTATTAGTGGGGTGTGAAGTGAAGTCCTATCAGGTAATGAGTATTTCCAGAAGGGTGGGCTTCAGCAACATTCACAACAATGTCCGCTAAGAGCCACAAAGACGTTAACTGATGGAAATGACTAGATTTGTTTTATAATCGTTATATTTACATAAACATTGTATTTAATTTAATACTATATACTGGGTGCTGATGTACTTAAGACTCTTTTCGGTCTTCCTGTTGGCTCCCTCCACAATAATAAGGTGTATCATTACATTTGATTCATTTCTGTTTCATGCTACAGATCAATGTCATCGCAATTGTATTTTGTTCGTTTGAAAGTAGTACTGTTACCTTGTTTTATACATTTGTTTATTTGATATGTACTTTTATGTACTCTATGATGTATTTTATTGTTGTGGAAAATAAATGAATTGAATTGAATTGAATTGAATTGAACTCATATGGTATTTCATAGAGTCAGTGTCCTTCTGGCTTTTAGTGGACGACAAACATTTTCTCCTCAATATTCACACGGTGTATACATGTATGTTGAGGCAATCTCTCTACACATGTTTCATGTATTTCTAGTTCTAGAGAGGATCGAAGCAGTGGAAAATAGATAGATGGAGAAGAGGGTAACATGCGTACATGCAATTTGCCAAATATGATCGTCTTTCAAAAAGTGCCTCTAAGTTGCCATTCCCAACAGAATCCAATTTTTTTCTTTCTTTCTATAGTGGGTTCTTACACAAGGCTGCATCACCTAAACCATAGGCCTACTATAGTAACAATACAGAAGATCCCCAAAGACACACATTTAAAAAAAAATTCTAACCCAGTTTTTTAAAAAGGTCCTTATCTCATTAAAAGCATATTTACGTCTGTCTTCGAAAGAATTCTGCATTTCGCTTTCAATCTTGGGAAATATCATCCCTTTAAAGGAGTGAGCAATATGCGGAAAGGGTGTTGATGCTTGGTATTATGAGATGCGACTCTGAGAACCCTTCAATTCCAACCGATGCCAGTCCTGACTACCTTTGATATACAACCTCCAAAATGGAATGGCACATCCCCTCTAGGTATGTTGTAATTAAATACAGCTGATAATGCACTTTGTGTAGTGTGCGCGTGATCCCCATTTCTCTTTCTCCGCTAGCTCGGCTAAACGGCGACGACGCTGCTATCGTTGATATTACGGACCCTCCGCAATATGCTGAACAATCTATGACCATTATGTGCACCGTCAATGATATAGCACCCTGACGAATGAGAATTAACCTGATATATTTCCAAAGAGCAATAAGCAGACAATTCTTTCCTTTGTCATTTCTAATCACAAACATTAAGGAATAAAAATGAAATTTCCATTGCCTTCTTATCAACACTGTCTGTTATTCTATGGTTGGGCAATCAGAAAGCACTGCGAGTTGAATTCCTGCACTCATATTAAGATAATTTTCACATTGGAAATTAAAGCATGAAAAATTTCTTATTGTCGACGTAGGCCAACAATATTCAAATTGTGTTTTTCATTATTTGTAAAACCAGAAAATTTCATACACTTTTTAATGTAAGCAAAGTGTTATGCCATGAAATTATAGAATTCCAATTGAAGCAACAGTGAATGTGCTGTGGTTTACAATTTGCGAAAAGATGTCAAAACATTTCCGATTTTACTTTGACCAGAGTGGTATATATGTATAGTAGGTCACAGTGTGACAAAACATGAACTACATACCAGACTGTAAAGACCAAAGCTACAATGCAACATAGGCATTTTGGACTGTATTCTGAACTTCAGTTTAACCTAAACCGCGGTCTAAGACCCGATTTACACCAAAGGGCCGGCCCGAGGCCGGCCTCGGGCCTCCAATTTAGGCCGGCCCGAGGCCCGCAATTTTTTGCTTTTACACCAAATATTGGGCCGGCATTTTTAGGCCTCCTTTCCAAAACTCAAGGCACGTGTCGCCCCTACATGTAAACAAAACATTTTTTTTTCTTTCGCGTGCGCGATTTGTTGTCTTTTCATACTCTCGATCTCCGACTCTGTTTCGTCGATGATGATCTATAAAAATGCAGTCCGTTCAGGAACAGCATCAGGAAATTAAAAAAAGGATAAAATTATCGTCTGTTCTGATATCTTTATCAAATTTATAATATGTCGGAGGAGGTTAGTTCAATTGAACTTGATGCTTGCACGTCAGATACTCCTGAAATACGCGTTTTGTTTGTTGTTCCGTATACGTAACAGCGTCGCATCGTGCGCAAAATTGGGGGCCCGAGGCCTCCTTTCCATTTACACCAAATTTAGGCCGGCCTCGGGCCAGCCCGAGACTACCTCCAGAGGTAGTCCCAAATTTGGGAGGGCCTCGGGCCGGCTTTGCATTTACACCAAGCTTTAGGCCGGCCCGAGGCCGGCCTAAAAGCTTGGTGTAAATGGGGTCTAAGTGTGGTTTAAACCCAGTTTAAACCTGCCCATTAAACCAGAGTTTTAGAAAATCACAATCTGAACTCCGGTTTAACTTTTGTACAGAAATTGAGACTGGACTTGCAGTTTGAGTCAGTTTTATTAAAACTCTGGTTCTGGAATGGAGTTACACCAGAGTTTAGATTTAATGGCCCGAATTCACAAAGGAGGTTTATCTTAATCCATGGTCTAAACCATGATTTAAACCTCCAACATGGACATACGTGTAAATAAGCATAAATTAAGCATACTTTAAGCATAATACTATCCTCTCATTGGACATGAGGACATGCGCGAAGTACGCTTATGGAGGTTTAAACCATGGGTTAGATAAACCTCTTTTGTGAATTCGGGCCAATGTGTAATATACATGTAGAAACACCTTATTTTTCATTTGACTTTATTCACATTAAACTTCAGGATGCTTTGGAATGAGCTTTTGCCTATCAATACACCATCTCAATATGATGAAAGTGATATATGAAGGTAATAGTTGTATGGTATGAAATTAATTTAACATGCCAAGAACAACAAGATAACTACCCCCTCCCCCCCCCCCCCCCCCCAAGATAAAGCCAACTGAAATATCTTTTTGAAAATAAGATTAGCAGACAATTAGGCCTTTTTGTCCAAAATCATATAGGAAACAAAGAAAACAAGCCAACTTTCTAATCTAACACTCATTTCACCTGACAGTTTCAAGCATTTCAAGAATTGAATTGAAAATTAAACTATCAGGTATTATAATTATCACTGGACAATGTTAACCTGTTCCTTTAAGGTCTCCAGCGCCAGTTTACAGCAAGGCTTCCCAGAGAGTTCCATGGAGGACTTGTCAATAACTCAAGACAAGCGAGAGGGTACTTGAAGAGCCAGGATATGGACGCACTCAAACATGGAATAGAGTCAACGATCTGACATCCAAGACATCACCAACGTACAGAATAATCACAAGAAAATGGAATTCCAATTGCAGATTGCACAGAAACACAGCCATATTACAAAAGTAACTGATGTTTTAAATTATTCACAATGCTTCATGATTATTTCATGGAGCTAAAAATCAATGATTGTTTGTTGGCCTATTTGTACATTTTAAGCATAAAGGTAGGATTTTTTTTTTCTGAATCTGAATCTATTTTTGCTCCTAATTCAATAAAATCTTCTAAATAATAATGATAATAAATAATAATAATGAATATTTAGGAACACTAAAACAGACAGTACCATAGCGCTTACAATATTACAAATTTGAAAAGAAAAGACAACAGCAACAGCAAAAAGACAGACTCAAAAAAGTAAAGATATGGATACCCAAATGTGGCACTGTAAACAAATTAAATTAAGGTTGCTCAGTTAAACGTTGTGGTGCGTAAAACCGTGGGAAAGACGCATGACAAAATTATTCAAAATCAAAATTTTATTTGACAGAGGCAGAACCAAATTATCAGGATGTAGAATTAGTATTTAAATTTTGAACACTTTTAAGCAAAATAATATGAAAACTTTTATTTAGATATGTCTGATTCTAATTTTAGAAACACAGACGAAACTAGCAAATTTCCTCTTTGCGTCTTTCCCGCGTACGTCGTAATTGGTAATTACTGTGAAAAAGACATTACTGTTTTTTGTGTTCTGTTGTTGCTGACAAAGAACAAACTCATGACTGCACTGATGTGGTATCAAACTGCAAGTGAAGTCATGAGTTTGTTCATTGTCAGCAACAACAGAACACCAAATTGGCGACAAGGATGGGATCAAATGATCAGGACACAATACTGTTTTTGTCCACAGAAGCTTTTTCTGGATTTCCTACACTGTATATAAAAAATTGAGATTCCCTTTCGCCAATTTCTGCACTTGTTAACTCTTTCTGAGATTACAAAGGCTAGCTTTGAGCTTTCCTGAGCTAAACTGCTCACCACCCCCTTGTATTCTTTTTGCTGCACGTAAACGATATTCATACAATGCTAATCTGATCTCCAAGTACATGTATGTAAGCACACCTGGCAGAGGTCACTACCCTGCACGTACTGTGCCAAGGTACAATGCATGACCTTGGCTTACCACCAGCTGCAGCATTGGCCTCTACACACAGTATTTATGACAATATACTGTCTTAAACAAACCAAAATCAGCATGTTGAAGTAGAACAAATTGATGCTTCAGAATAATTTATTGACTTACTGCTGGTACATTACCTATTTTTTTTCCAAGATGCTAAAAAAAAATATTTCACAAACTTCTGTCTGTAAAGATAATAGATAATAGTCCTGGGATGACAGCAAATAAAATGAAGCAGAAAGAAGTTACTTTTAGAAGGAAGCACTTGATTCAAGTTATAGTTATTGGCCTTTTAAAAGGGGAAAAAACTGCATTTATCACACCTTGACCCTGACACTGCGATTGTTGCTCTCAGATGTGTCTCCTCAGCGTTTCAACAAGCCTTTTGTCAGTGATTTTACCGACATATTTGCTCTCAGCCAATCAGATGCAAGGATTTCAGTAGCTTATGACAGTTGTCAGTTAAAATCACTGACAAATCACTTGATGAAACGCTCCCCTGAACAGTTTTTGTCTCAACTTCAGAAAAGTCATTTTTAAGGGAAAGTCCCTTATGAAGGATTAAATATTTTATTTACATGTATATGTATATAATTTAGTTGAGAAATACAGAATGGCATGTACATAATATACATGTACATGTACTATATAATGACATTACAATTAGTAATACATGTATGCAGAGTGCTACTGACACACTGATGATTTTGAAAATATTGGTTTTGTTTGTTCAGACTCACAAAGGTGGTACCCCTGAGTTAAAGGATATCTTTTAACAACCTCCCCGCTTTCAGCCGATTAAATATAAATATAACATTATATTACATAACATAACAATTCAGTATGGGGCATACAGCACAAGTTTTTCGTATGTATTTCACCACGCAAGGTTTGGTATACTTATTTCATCATAGAGATGTCGTAGTCGAGTGGTTTAAACACTTGACTGGATATGCGAAGGTTGTGGGTTCAACCCTGGCATGACACTAGTGTTCTTTGGCAAGGCATTTAATCTACATTTGCCACTCTCAACCCAGGTGTTAAATGGGTAGTTGGGTACTGGTAGGAAGGAATTCCTTGAATGCTGTGAGCACCGAATTCGGTAGCCAAGCTAGAGCCAGGGTAATATTGGAGCGCCTTGAGAACCTTATTACGTGGTGGATATGAGCACTATAAAAATACCCAATATTATTATCATCATTATCTCTGAGAATAGCAGCGAATTCTAGAGGAGAAATGTCTGGAAACTACTCAACATGAGATACTATTTGATTGACCCTAGTTGTCTGTTGCATTTGTATCTCTCCTATTGACTCGTCATTTATAACTGTAGTCTGTAAACAATGCTATCCACACCTGCTAATAAAAACCACTGTTTGCATGAGCACTGTACATAACTCCTTTTTCTCCCATCCTTATCACTTCTCAAGTACTCAATAGAGAGATAAGTGTTATCTGGTAATGTGTTTGACTAGTTATTGAAACCAGATAATCCAATTATTCACTTCAGACTCAATAAGACTGTGCGCCTATAGCAATCTGGTGTGGGTATTTCCTTTGTTCAGTTGGCAACATATATTATACAGATTCCAAACGCATAAGAAATTTGTTTTCATGTTTCAGGCACAAGTACAGTTGATGCTAATGTCATAGATAAATACTTTTAAACAAAATAAGGGGTAAGTTCCATTTCCATTTCCTTCTTTTCAAAACAAGTTTTATTAAAGAAAACTTCATTGTCCATGTACTAAAGATCCTATTAAACCATATTGATATTGCACTATATATTAATGATTGTTGTTGCACTATTATCTAAATTCCTTCAGATTATTCTGTATCTCTTGTCAAAAACCCCAAAGGAGACAGCCCAAAAAGGAGAAGAAGAGATGGATGAGAAACTGTTAAAGGAAATGAACTTTACTTGGCCTAATATGAAAGAATAAAATTTTAAAAACAAGGAACAAAATAGTTATTTCACTTATATGCAAAGCCTGGCTAAAATGGTTGTTCTTCCATCCACACTTTTGTTCACTCATCACGGAATATATTTGATCGCTTTGTACACTGCCTGTATGAGTTTAATCGGAGGTGCATCTGCGAATTAATAAACAGGGAGCAGAATACAGTACATCTATAGTCAAATGCTGCATTATCCATGAACATTATGGTGTATTTCAATCATCCATTATAAAACACATTGCAACAAATGTAAGCCCTATAAATACCTTCAAAACAAGAAATTGTTGAACAGTGTTGCTATGGAAGCCTCGATCGAAACCATAACAAGAGGATATTTCTTGCCACCTATGGGTCGCGTTTCATAAAACGTGTCATCAATAACAAATGCCAAAATTCTACGACAAATTCGCTCTCAGCCAATCAAATGCAATTATTTCAGTAACTTTAACCGTCATTGTAACTTATTATTGGTAACAAGTTTTGTGAAACAGTGCCCTGATCTGTGGTTGTTCATTTAGCATCAAGTTATATTACTGTGTATAGACAGCTGAAAGGTGATGTGGGGAGAGTGGAAACTAAAGTGAGAATTACTGGAAGGAAAAGGGAAGGTGATACAACCAAGGAGTTCTGTGATAACACCTTGATACAACTGGGTTTAGACAACCCTAATAAAAGGGAAAGGGGTTGACAGGCTCTGTCATTGGGTGGATGAGTGGAAGTATCTGAAGTACTAATGACTTTTAAGACAAAGTTGAGTTCTGGTCATGCGATTACATTTTGAAAGGAACAGTCTCAAAGCATTTGGGAAAGGTTGATCACATGTATGTTTACATAAGAATTGGAGTGTACTGTGAATGAGGTTCTGGAATCATCAAAATGATCAGACATTGACCCATCCTCGCTGAAAAGCACATGCAATGCACACAGAAATGGCTATATGGGACTGCACACAATGTGGATGATTAATGTTTGGCCTGAACATTTCAGCTATTTCTCGCCATATTTTGAATATGAGGGCATCTGAGGAAAACTCCTTTTCAGGGGACATTTCTACTCTGATATTCTTCCAAACTCAAATCTATGTTGTTAAACCATTTTAATTCAAATTTACCCATCCTATTAATTTCACTGCCAAAAACTAGTTTACTCCGCCGAAAGTAGTACTGTATTTTGCGTCGTTGGGACATTAATTATGCATCATTGTAACATTACCATTTGTAGCAGGTGCGATAGTAGAATGAAATTGGTACCTTGAGATCAAACAGGTTTACATGTACATGCCAAGTCAATCTCCTGTCCCTTCACATGTTTACGTTAACCTTTTTGAGACAATTGACTACTTTTTGTGGTTTGGCCCAATAACTTTTGATTCAGAACTCTAAAAACTATGCCAGAAGCATGATTAGAAAGAGAAAAAACTTCTGCACACACTATGTCCATTTTTGTTGCATGCCCTTATTGCGTTGGATGTCAGGAATAACGAGAATAAGCTTTAAAATCCTTAAATTGGCAACACATTGAGAGGTTCAAAATCATTATTTATCAAAATTGGCAATTTTTTCAACTTTTTTCGACAACATCGCTAGCCATGTATATTGTTTTCAAAGACATTACACCTTATGAGAACCCTGTAGCACTAAAAGAAAAATATTGTTGCCAATTTGAAGAACAAAATGTGATCAATTTAGTCCTTACATAATTCCTGTCCTCAAAAGGGTTAATATCAAAATATATTTCTTTTCATGAAATTATAATTTTGCCATGGTAACACTGGAGGTGATGGATCAGCTGCTAGAGGAGAGCATGTCACCATCAAGTGATAACATTCTGATAAACATCATATGGGAGTCACACTTCTTCCCATGAGTATGTCAGTGGGGATCGACTTCCATCATGTACCTCAGTGTCTGAAGTCATTACTTATCATCGTAAATAAACATCACGACTGGGCTTTATTTTTATTATACAGCATGTTGAACACCATCTCAGGGTGAATACATTTTTAGTTAATGAGAAAATGCATCAACAGGAAAAATTTAGTTGATCACCGTCTTATTTAAATGTACATGTACACTGTATATCCATTCATACTTTCTTGTCATGGTTTTGATAAATTGTTTCTTTTGATGTATAAGAAAAGTAATTGGTCTGCTGACTGCCACTGCAGCATTAAATCTATGCTAAGATATGTATGAGTTACATGTAATACCTTCTCTGGCTCTCAGTCTTAGCAGAATATGTTATCTCGATGCGAATGTGGAACTATAAAGCCTTCCTCAAAAAGGGTAGGTTTTTGGAAAGTAACATGGACAAATTGAATTCTCTTCAATTCAATTACATGCACATAACAGAATTGTTCTATCCGATCCCAATTGATCAGCCTGTGTGCTGTGTTACAGATCTCGTTTTTTTTATGACATCTGTGTTTCTGATTCAGTTCTTTGATCCTTGAGTACACAGCTGGTGAAACAATGAAGAGTTGAATTGATTGGGTGCTCAATCCTAAAACAATTCCTGTGCACTGCCTGCCACAAACATGTACATAATCACTGACAAATAATGCAGACATGTACATGTATACATACTACTGTACGATAAGGTAAACTCAATTTACCTATTGTCAAACTATATATGTAACAGTATTTGCCTAGAATAATTAACGCCAACAGCATGCAAAATTGCTTATTCATTAAAGGTATGAAGATATTTAAAATTTCCTCATGGTTGATTACTGACATTTCCACTTTTCTTTCAGGATTTCTTTTTTTTTAGCTTTCCACAGCTAAATCACTTTTTTTCCTACTACCATGCACGTTTTGAAAACTCAGTCCTATAGAAATATAATATGAATATAGTACCTTCATGAAAATATGTATCAGTTTGGCAAAAAAAAAATATGCTTAAAAGGAAAAAAATATGAACCGATTGCAAATTACCACAAAATTCTGTAAGATGAAATGATTTAATATCACAGCCAATTATCTATTTAAACCCCTGTTTCTTATTATTTCACCTACACTATGCTGCCTTTCTCATACTCACAATTTTGTAATATATCATCAAGAAAATGTGAGAAAATTACAATGCCCCGACCAGGATTCGAACCCTGGACCCTGGATAATTTACTTCAATCCTATCAATTATGATATTTAATTACAAATTTTGTAATAATATTTCGATTTTTTTTTAGATTGAGAGTCCTGAGGAACTTCCTGCAGGACATGAATCTGCTCTCTTAATTCATTTAACAATCAGAATTCCTCAACAGTGAGAACTGAGTATGTCTCCTGACTCTTGCACTACAGTATATCATATTCAGCACTTATTTTGTACAATAAAAAAAAATATCTTGGAAAAATCCAATTGCATGGTACCCTTTTTTTTAAAAAATAACATTGAAAATACAAAATTTATCTTATGGGGCCTAAAATGCTTTTTTGTTTATGAATATGAACGTGATATGATCAAAATGTATAGTCCAACCAGTGAATTAATTGTATTTCCCTGGTCCAATACCCTCTATGTCATAATCAGAAAAACCCTGTTCAATCTCCACCTTTTCTCAATACTAGCTCTGGTTCAAGGGCCCTAAATTGTCCCAACTTTTAATCAATACCAGGTCCTTGAATAACACAAAACAAATCTCAGCACCTGTGCACAATAGCCTTAGCAGTTATACCAGAAATAATCAATGAGGTGAATTGAAATAGCTCAGTGGTTTTAACAGTTACCCATTCACAAACTCATCCACACTAAGTGCCCCACTCATGTACCTTTTCTGCTACTTCTAAGAGCGTGTGGCAGGCTGCTCCCATTGTCCGAGACTTATAGAAAAAAGGGAGAGTGGAGGAAAAAGGGGGGAATTTGGTTTGTGCTCAACAAAGGGTTATTATTTTAGTGGGTTTTGTACCCTGGAGGAGTGTGAGGGATTCTAGGGGAACAATGGGCATAGGGAAGGAAGGGAGGGAAGGGGGAGGAGGGGGTCGGGAAGGGGGTCGGGAAGGGGGAGGAGGGGGTCGGGGAGAACAACATGGTGATTTGGTTGAATGAGTGAATGTATGTGTAAATGCTACTGAGGAGAGAGAGAGCCAGGGAACTAATGAGGTTTAAATCAAAGCTTCTGAATGGCTGTGGAATTTGACCAGGAAATAAATAGTGGGAATCAGCAGATAAAATAAAATATAGGTAAATGATATACATACATACATACATGTACACACATACTATCTAGGCAACACATTGCTGAAGTACCGGTATCTTTATACATGTAACTTTCCTCTGCACTGAATATTTAGATATGTGAGAACAAAATGAAATATATGCTGATCTTTGCAAAAACACATTTCAGATTTTCTAGCATACTTTTTATGTCTCTAAAAATTTAAGAAATGGGAAAGAAACAATGAAACTTTATGAATATTAACTAATGGCAAATACATTTCAAAGCTTTGACATCATCCAATACATGTACATAAGCCATACCACAAAACAAATGGGGGTGATCAATTCTCAATTAAATTTCTAGTACTTATGATACTACTTGTGACTTTCAAAGGGAGTAGTCAACACCCCCAAAATGTGCAGTATAAATAGGGGAGATGGTGAAAAATATTAATATTCGGTCTCAATGCTCTGTGATGAACAGATCTGGCATGCACTTTACAACTCTTATTCATATTCAACATCAATATTGCTTACAACTAGGTCCTTTGCCTATACAGTCAAACCTGCTTTGGCGACCACCTGTATAGAAAGACCACCTGTCTATAAAGACCACAATTTTGGTTTCCCTTGAAAAATGTTTCTCATTGAAACGTGTATTAAAGGAACCTGTACATAAAGGCCACCTGCTCATAAAGACCGCTTTTCTTGTCTCCCTTGAGTGGTCTTTATAGACAGGTTTTACTGTATTAACATTGAAGAACAACCGACAGTGATCCTAAGTTAAATGCAGCACAATAAGAATTTAAATGCATGGAATTTGCATTCATAAATGCCATTATCATGTAATGGAAAGGACCAAAACATGTACATTTAGGCCTGCAGTTGTAAACTGAAAAGCATTGTGCACATATGTACAATGTACCAAAATCTTTCCTCCTCAGTGTATTTTGTCCCTTTCATAAGGAAACAAAGAGGGGTTTAACATTGCCAGGTACAGATTTCAAAAATTCAATTGGGACTTGGTAAGTTGAGAGGCAACCATTGCCCTCCTCCACTGCCAACCCAGGGCATACAAGGGTCTCAGTATTGAATTCACTCTTTATCAAGTCATTGTTTGTGGTAACTATATTTTTGTGTGCATTGTTTACTTGTATTCTAGATGAATTTGAAAGACAGAAACCCACAAATCTTGGAGACCTCAAACTTTTACTATAGTTCAGTGATGGCCATTTTTGTGGCCAGATTTTTTTTGCAACTTGCAAACATTTAATATCTTGGTGAAATTTTTTTGTGGCATGAAACGTGGATGAAGTCGAACCACTTGGAGAATTCACCAAAGTTCAATGCACATGAAAGTTTCTACTTGCACAATCTTTTATAACACACATTTCACCTCTTTGGAGCCAGAAGGGTGTTAACTCTGTATATATGAGCTAACAGCCTTCTGGCTCCAAACAGACCGTTGAGCTGTCATGCTCATATATACACTTGTACCGATCACAAGTAGGAGCAGTCTCAATCAAGAAGATACAGCTTGGCTTCAAAATGATAACAACTGTGCCTCTTATTTAATTTGGTGTTTGTGGGCTCAAGCATGAGCAGAATTTTCATTTCAGAAAAATAACATTTCATTAGCCAAACAAAGAAAGTATATCATGTAAATGAAAGTAGCATATAATAGCATTTTCACAAGTTAATAACTATATTCAACATTTGTCTTATCTTTCCAACAGAATCCTCTGAAGTTATTTTTTGAGGAATATGTTTTTTTTCATGACACCTTCAATAAATAATATTCAGTTATCCTGTCACTATTAGAGCTTGTGATAATGTAGCATTGTGGCTAAGTAGTAATTACAGCTCCAACTGCAGCAATGCAGTGGGACTACATTTTTAGATATCAAGAAACCACAAAAAAATGAATTTCATTAGAGAATGTGCATTACATTGCAGACTACAGCTACATGTATCAGTGTGCATTACAGGAAAGAAACTGGTGATGCTTTCAATACAGGTAACAGCTTTAGTACCTGAGCAAATCTTCAACCTGGTGCTATTGTTAAGCATTGTAAGAAGTGGGACAAGTGGGGAAACTGTAGCCTGTAACCATATCAACTCCTTACTTGCAAAACTTGCCAGAATTTACCAAATTTTGAATTTTCCAC
Organism: Heliocidaris erythrogramma; assembly: GCA_025617745.1. Lineage (NCBI taxonomy): Eukaryota > Metazoa > Echinodermata > Echinoidea > Camarodonta > Echinometridae > Heliocidaris > Heliocidaris erythrogramma. Next base: position 18,282,995 of record CM046857.1, on the reverse strand, counting down.
ATAAAATTTTGTGCCTCGATGCAAGTTTACATCTCCTAAAGAAAAGTTGAAATTATAAAGCACCCAGTCATGTTCATTTGTTGTCTCACAATTTCACAATAGCTGTATTCTTGGACTTGAGACATACTAAAGGGCTGTAGATCTAGACTAATGTCTGCATTGATTGATGACCTGAAAGGTCTCATTCACATTCACTCATAAGTGCAAGAGAGACAGGTAGAGAGAGAGAGAGAGAGAGAGAGAGAGAGAAGATGGGGGAATCCGTTCACAACAAATCAATACACGATTTGCAAGGAGGTTTCATTAAATGAAGGCAGGGAAGGTGATGAGAATGAGGTAAAATTGAAAGTAGATTGTTGTAATTTAAGTGAAAAAGAGACAAGGAAACACCTTCAGGACAGAGGCTTAGGGAAGACTGCATGGTAAAGGTTTCAGAGATGCGTTTAGTCAAATGAGAAGTTTTGTCAAAGTTTTTCCTTTATTGTTAAGCCTATTGATTACACAGGTTTAAAATGATATATTAGTGGAGATGCAATGGTTTGCTTGATGCATTTCCATTACACCACCATACCAAAGTACTCCTACCTATCAAATGTATTATAATTCAGTATGTAGGCCCTAGATACCTATTACTAATTGAAGGAAAACAAAATAAAGCAAAAAATTAATGATCTTCAAGAGTTGTTGTCCAACATTCCATGTGTGATCACACCATTTCACAATCATTTCCGATACTGCACAACATTCCAGTTCGGGGACAAAGCACAACTTTACAATACCATATCGCTTTTGTGTATCATCCAAACAATGCATTAACTGAATGAAATGGCTCGAAACCGAATGCCCTCATTTCTAGTTCAAATTGAGGATAACATCAGATGATCTGAATGAGTTCATTGTTGGAGAAAATTGAGGTTCAATGACGTGGAAAATATCATTGTGCAGGAAATACCCCTGTCATAAGCTCTCCCTGCCTTCATGGGGATATCTTAACAATTATCATTTTAAACATATTCTGCTACTGATCACAATTTGATACATTTTTATGTTTTTAGAATGGATGAACTCAAAATTAAGAACTCATTTTCAATGTATTGTTTCATTTCACTTCTCTCACACCCACACAGTCAAAAGTATGTTTTATAAATACTAAGTCTAAATATGTAGGATATATTACATGTAATACATGTAGTTCCCTTGCACATTTGCTTTTCCAACCTATCCCCTTGCTTCATCCCTCACCTCCATGCCTTCCTCCCTCCTTCTCTCTCTCTCTCTCTCTCTCTCCCTTTCTATCTCTCTCTTTCTATCTCTCTCTCCCTCTCTCTCTCTCTTTCTCTCCCTTTCTGTCACTCACTCCCTCTCTCTTTTCCACTAAGTATATTCATCTATATTTTGAACATAATCATGTATAGATCTCCTTCCTGTAATTCAAGATCTCCAGTGCAAGCAAGATGTGAATCATCTGATCATGGATTCATCTCAAACAATGGACAGGTCCTTTTGTTCTGGAACAATCTATGTAAAGACAGCTGTATAAAAACCCAAATGAATGATAAAGGTCCATGTCTACATTAAGAAACATAGAGGGACCAAAGTACACACTATCAAATGTAAACACGCAGCATCCACTTATCACAGGAATCGATGGTCGACGGTTAGTGGAATTGTCATGCATCCACCAATCACCACCGTAATTAATTGTCCCTCAATCTTTCCTCTCGCAGGAATAGGAGACGTGAGGGTGTGTTTTTTGTCCTTTCTTTCCTTCTTCAACTTTCTTTAGCTTCCTAGATGGGGGAGTCTTTAATTTCTTAAGTGACAAGGGGTGTTTATTGACTCGTCGATATCAAGTGCATGCTTCGCTATGGGATGATTTGTCGCCTGTGACACAAGTGAGTGCTCCAAACGTTTATGGGCATTCCGGTCTCGTGGTCTACGTTTTTTGCCTGTTAGTGCTTTAATAGACGACATGCTTATGGTGGGAATTTAACCACATGTGCTTGGGTAGAGAATTGTACAGTCTCTCACTCTGCTGCTATTTACAAAACAATATTTTACCCATGACCTCGTTGTATGAATTGCTACATACTCGGGATCACAGTATCTCACAACGTTTGAAACAATTAGAATTTTCAGGTAAAATTTCTTATTTCTTACCCTTCAGCAGGCCATTGAACAGAATAGAAAAAGGCAAATGAATACAAGCTCATGACAGTACTTTCAAATAAATTACACTCTATACTCATGTACATCAATATATAATTTGCAAAATGGGAGAAATAGGCCTATCATTTGATTTACATAAAATGGAATCAACCTCTTTCACATGAAGTTATGAAATATCATGCACTTAATAAAATAACCTTGCTCTAAAGAAAAAATCATTAAATGCTAATAATGCAAGAATGAAGTCCTGAACTGCCAACCTGATCATGATGGCAGTGTTGTTTACTTCTTTTGTCTAAGCAATACATATGTAAAATCAACACCTCTCTTTTGTTATCTGTATAGCTGTAGAGCTGCATAAACACATAACATACATTCATAACAAATTGATGTAACAAGGCGAGACAGAGTTGGACTGTAATTTGAACTACAGTATTGACCCTATAAGCTTTGAGATGAAATCCTGCTCATGCTTCAACCATTATCTCATCACAGGACTTCCCTCACATCAATTTCTCAACTCCACATCTGGTTTGACATGAGATCATCCCTCCAGATCAGTGTGCAAGAAATGTCACCAATCACCAGTAGCTCATTTGTGCCGCCTCATCCTGTGTGTGTACATGTACATGTGTATAGGACGTAGAGTGTGTATGCCAGCATGGGGTACACCTCCCCCCCCCCCCCCTCACACACACACACACACAAATAATTCTCCTATCCTACATTCCCTCTAGGAGAGTATCCTCAATCGCAGGAAGTAAAAACTGGACATGCTGAAAAATGAAGTTTACTATATTTCTATAGGCTATTCCCATTCGGTTGCAAGCCTCGTATCTGAGAAATTCCCCCTCCCCAGCTCCCCCATCCCTTCTTCTCAAAGTCCTGAATACAGTCCAGCAAATAACTCTGTCCTCTGCTGTTAAACTTGTGTTTCAATGCCAACCCACGGATATTCCAGGCCTGGCTAGATGTTTGAATAAAATGGGTGAGGGAACCCCCAGGTATCTATGACAAGAATGTTTGATATCAGGATGATCATATGATGTGGATGATGGATAAAACAATCCAACAACAAAACATGAAAGATGATCTATTTTTCTACGAGGATGTGGTTGCTTTTAAGATCATGCATTTTTTTTACAGCTAATTGAAACATTTATGCATAGATCTGCATTCTTAAAAGGAAATCTCTAGGATTTTTAATTTTTTTTTTTTTTTTTTTTTGGGGGGGGTATGTTTGTTTTGTTTTGTTTTTTATTCTTTTTTTCCATTCCCCTCATCGTTCCTTAAAGTCGATAATAGACCAGCAGCGGACTGTACCAGACCGGAAGAAGAAGAAGAAGAAGTCCCCTTATTTAGGACTACACTGTACTTCTTTCTACACAAAGCTTTAGCCACATAAGTTGTCTGTTATAGATCCTCTAGATCTATATATTATTTTGTATATATATACAGAACAAATAGATAATTGTCAATATTTCACTTGGTGCAACATTACTACAATCATTTCACCAAATGGTAAGATTCCCACATATCCCTGCCATATATTTCATGATAATGACATTTAACAAATTCATTTCTGATCATCACTATTAGCTATCCATCTATTGTTTCGAACTTTCAACATCCCAATCTAAAATGTCTAAGGCATCAAAATCTACCGGTAAGCTCATTCATAATGTGTTGGCTCAAGTCTGTCTGTCTGTAATTTAAGATCAAGCGTGTGGCACAGCTTGATTTATTGGCATCTTGCAGGGAATTCTAGTAACTTAGCGCTACAAGGTGCACGTTAGTGACAAATGGAACATCACATGGTAACTCAGATCTATGTCTTAACATAGACCCCTACACAAAAGGAGAGGTCTAATGTTAGATCTCAAAAAAGATTTTTCTACAAAGCTGTTACTGTTAGAACTTAGGCCCAATTCGATTTACAGCCATGGAAAAAATTATTAGACCAAGCATGGTTACTGATAGTGTTATTTTTGTGGTAAGAAGGATATAAAATTACATAAAAGCAAGGTATAATTGCTGGAATTTGGTATTCATTCAATGAAATACAAAGACAAATCATTTTTATAATTTTGTATGCATATTATGGTACCTTATTACAGAAGCTTGGTCTAATAATTTTTTCCAGGGCTGTAGATTATAAACTAAAGACAAGTTAGATTTTCACTTAGGTGTTGTCTAATTCTAGTGTCAGGATGTAAGAGAATGAGGCTACTGTCGTAGGCATAATTTGGCAGAGATCTTGCTAGCTAAGCCTAATGGGGTGTTGCAAGAAAGTTGCAATCAATCATAAAAGTTAGAGCCTCTGTAAGATCAGATATAGTAGATTATAGATCTAACTTAGTCTTAGATCTAGGTCATCTAGACTAGTCTAGGGTCTACCTGCACTGGTAATAATAATAAGTTAGTTGTTAATTTGAGCATATCAGTTCAGTGTCTTTGTCTTGAGTCACATTAGTCATTACAATCTAGAAAGGATTTAAGACTAATGGGGTGTTGCAAGAAAGTTGCAATCAATTGCAAATTGTAAAGGAAATTAGAACAACCATTCTGAATGGTTCAGGGTCTGCCCATTCAAGAAGATGCGCTTGCAACAATGATTTTGATTGGTCAGTACCGATCAGTTGCAACTTGCAATCAATCGCAACTTTCTTGCAACACCCCATAAGTTAGATGTCACACCGTCTATGTACAGTGTTAGATCTACCAGGAACTTAACCCCAGGTACAACTATCCAAAGTCGACCTCGCCCATTTTATGGCTAATCGCATCACTTAATTTCGGCAGGTAAGATAGAAATTTGTACTTATACTTAAAGAGAATTACTGTAACTATCTAGCAGGCTCTTTGATTTTACGATTTAACGATTGTTTTTCGATGAAAAAATGGAATTTCCTCGCCGAGCCGATCTTTTCCCCGTACTGTACCGTCGATTCAAATGACTCGATCGCACTGTGTGATCGAGTCAGCGACGGTATACGGTACATTACACACAGTGCGATCGAGTCATTTGAATCGACGGTACAGTACAGGGAAAAGATCGGCTTGGCGAGCAAATTCCATTTTTTTCATCGAAAAAATCGTTAAATCGTAAAATCAAAGAGCCTGCTAGATTATTAGATAGTTACAGTAATTCTCTTTTAAGTATAAGTACAAATTTCTATCTTACCTGCCGAAATTAAGTGATGCAATTAGCCATAAAATGGGCGAGGTCGACTTTGGATAGTTGTACCTGGAGCTCCAACGCTGCGCGTTGGAGCTCCCTGGAGTTACCAGGAACTGAGAGTGACTCTAGGCTAGTCATTACAATTTATTTATGTACATCTACTAACTCACTCATTTGTATTGTATTTGTAGATAACCTTGTTAGCTGGGTTCTACATGAACAAAGAATTATACCTGATCCTTGATTGAACTCTTTAAATCCTCTGCTTTATGGGCCTCTGAATTATCACCCTCGTTATTTCCAATCAATTTATGAACCGTCACTCCCGCAATTTCAATAGTGGTCCCATCAGTATCCAAGGCATCACCTCCGCCGACCTCTCCCCTGGAGTTATTGTTACTTTCCCCGCTGACTTTCAACTCATTCACCGCGCTAAAATTGTCTCCTTTCATCGATACCCGGTCTCGTAATTCGCCGTCGATGGCTGCAAGAGTTGCATTTTCTGTCGCCATCTTCATTGATGAATGCTCTTTAAGAATGTCTGCAGTAATAAGAATAAATAGGCTGGGAAATGGAAGTTAGAACGTCTGAAAGTAAGTTTTGAAACTTGATCTCATCAAAGTTGATCCTGACGAGCCTGCGCATCCACCTCTAACATCATCATCTGACAGATGAAGACTCAAGTTGAAACCGAAACTCTTTCTCGATTGACAATTTTGTTCACAGGACTGACAATGAAATAGTTCACCGATACAATCCTCAAAGTTTTCGGCTTGCTAACAAAATTCAAATTCCACAAAAGCAGGGATTCTACACTGAGATTGAGATTAGTAGGAGTAAATTCCGAGCCGAGCCATGAGATAGCAAACTGCGACTGGAGCATCCGAATTAGAATTCGAGCTCTAGTTAGCTAGCTAGCGCTAGAGCTAGCATATTATTGCATTCACAGCCTATATAACGCTACGTGAGCTAGCAGACGTCGATCCATAAATTGGAAGTTCAGCATAAGAAGCATGTCGCCCTCTTACGCAAAATGCGCTATAGCTTTTGCAACTGGCTTGTTCGAATACTGGGGAGCGTTTCATCAAGCATATTGTCAGTGATTTTCACCGACAACTGTTATAAGCTACTGAAATCCTTGCATCTGATTGGTTGAGAGCAAATTTGTCGGTGAAAATCACTGACAAAACGCTTGATGAAACGCTCCCCTGGTATAATTATGATGACAGTATGTGATTCAGCCACACAAAAATTAAATCATATTATTTTGCAATAATAAAATATGGATCAAGATAACAGTAACAAGGGAAGGATTTTACAGCAAATATTCTACCTATCATGTCCCATGACTATTGTCCATTCAATATTGCATATTTTAGGGGGGAATTCATGACCCACCATTAATAACAAAGAAATAACAAGAAATTTGCCCCAGCCCCAATGCTGTTCATGTGCCCCCTCGCCTTTTTGAAGGAAATCTATACTTGAAAATGTGATAGAATTTTCCCCCCTGCTAGTCTGGAATTGTGCCCTTCCATCATTATAACAGATTTCTTGAATAATGAATATCTAAGACTGCGGTGAAATGAGTGAAATTTGCATACAAAATTCTATTGGCACACTCTCTGAGGCATTTTATACGTTCTGAACAAAATCGTCAAAGCCCCCCCCCCCCCCCCCCCCAAAAAAAAAAAAAATCAAAATTAAAAGTAATGATAATGAGTAAAATGGAATTTATGTGTGTGTGAGGGGGGGGGGGTAATACCATGAGTAATACACTAGTTTTAACGTGTGCATCAGAATATAGCATATTTGATATCAATATTATCTTTGAGTTTAAAATTGTCATTAAAAACTAAAATCATACTTCCACCTTAATTTGCATGAAGTACCTCACTGACATAATTTCAGGTTGATATTGATGTTCTAATATAGGTTTTTGCGGTCAATTTCGTAAGTTCATCAGTCCAATTCATACTACGTGCATTCAATTTATAAGAATTTGGCCGTGTACAAGCATTTAAGCATTCAAATTAATATTTCATGCATTCGTATTAGTACTTTTATCAATCCAATTTAGACTAATTTCATTCGAATTCGCAAAAAATGCATCAAGTTCGTAAAACGGTCATTCAATTTAGAACGGGAGGTGATGCGATTGCGCAATACCGTTATTCCAGCATTCAAAATCATTTCAGAGCATTCTTTTTCGCACATTGAGCATTCGAATTGGTAATTTACGTCGAACACATTTTATTTGGTTGTTATTTTTTATTAATTTTGATTATATTGGTTTCGAAGTGCATATGAGCTTTTATGTATTCTTTTATTCATATAAGCTTCTTTTAATGAATTCATGTTTATCTCATCTACATATATTTTAGCATTTTTTATAACATTATTGACTTACTTTTCTCTAATTTATGGTCTAACATGTTTACACAATAATTATTGTTCATACTTTCAAGTGAAGATCTATTCCATAATTTTATATTGTTAAATGTATGTAAGTGGGTGTAATAACTATAGGTTTTCCCGGGCAATTTTGGAACATGTGCGTTCGATTTCGTAAAATATATATTAAAATTGGCGCTGATTTTGAGAACTACGTATATCCAGGTTTCATATTTGCTAAACTAGGATTCGATTTCAGTTTGTATCATTCGTTTTAGTGAAAGTGCACGACAACTCATTGATATGATTTCGAATACGTGATTAGGCTTTCGTTTTGACGTATACGTTGCCGATTATTACGAATGTGGATTCGAATTCGCGGAAACACTATCTTGCATTGTGACTCGGTCTGAAATGAATATTCTTTTTCATTTGTCATAATTAAAATTCGCATCTTCTGTATTCTAATTAAATATTCAGGCCTACAACTTTGTATGATTCATTATTATTCAAATTATATTGGCCTAATTGATCATTGTGCTTGTTCTTGTGAAGACCAACAGGCCCGGCGGAACGTTTTTCAAAGTGGTGGGGCCCAAATAAGGGGAAAATTTTGGTGAGAATTTTTTGTTAAACATCTCCTCGAAAAAAAAATTTGCGAGACATTTGCCGCTAATCAAAACGTGAATTTTGTAATCACCTCTCTCTCTCAAAAAAAAAGGAACCATTGATAACCCATAAATGAATTCCAATGCTTGACCGGCCATACGTTAAATAACACTGAGCATGAAATGGTCTGCAAACAACGAAATTGATTGATGATAAATTAAAAGGAAAACAAGATTCCGAATGTGCCATTGATTTCGCGCCAAATTGAAATGGAATTCACTAACACCAGTTCAGATGCGGGAAATCATACGCTGCTTTTGTACGATTCAATGCACCTTCGTGGAAATAGAATTATCATTTGTTAAATTGAACCAGGGATTTAAATGTTTATTCTAATTCGCACGAAAACGAATGCTTCTTTTACAAATTATTGTACACATTTGCCGAAATTGTCGGTGAAAACCTATAATAAAGTTATTTAGGAAAATTATTTCTTTCATAAAAGTATCTGTGTTTTTCATTGGGGAGGGTTGGGGTATTGAGTTTAAGTCCATGAATAACTAATAACTAATAAAGCTATAAGGCCTGTGGAATGGAACTGAGTAATGAAAAGGAAGCCCAACCACGCATTACAAAACAATTTATTTCAAAGTAAATTAATTAAAAGTCCAAATACCTTAAACATGCTAAATTAAATGGGCTTATACGAATTCGAATGCCCACGTGCAAATTTGAATGCTGGCAGAGACGCTTTCCGGCATGATGGCGAATTTGAATGCTCCCAACTGACTTTTTATTTTGAATGAGAAAAGTGTTAAATTGTTTGATCTAAGTGCGAATTTGAATGACCGAAATACCAAGTTGAATGATGAATTTTACGGTGCAGATTTTTTTCGCTAATTTGAATGACTCTTATATCAAATTGAATGAAAAAAGTCCGAAATTGACCGCAAAAACCTATAATAAATAGTGGAAGAAGAAGAAGAAAGAAATGTATGCTGATTGAAGTCATGGTTTCTCTTGCATACCATGTAAATTAAATACATGTAAAGGCGACCCCTCCACAAGCCATGTGCTTCCAGTGGACCCTCGCCTCCTCCCACCATGTTTTTTTGTGAATGTTTATATTTCATTTTGTATTTATTTGATTATGAGAAGGAAATAAATGTAGTTTGAATCTGAATCTGAATCTGAATCTGAAAATGAGCATTCATGTTCTTGAAAGCTTCAATTAATTCATTAATGTCGGCCTGAATAATTATAATGATTATGTCGCGTCTCTTAATCTTCTGGTAAATGTTCGCCCCATATCATGCAAACTCCGTTCATGATTCATAATATCAATTTGATACTAGAATTGCAATCGTATCAGAACGATGTGCATAGATTGACGTCTGTATTTTGCATGTCATTGAACAGTAAAATAAAAAGCATCTCTTAAACTATCTATAGCAATTTGTTTGAAGTCTGTAGCATCTAGAATAGTGTAGATAGGCAAAATCGAACAAAAGGTACGAAACACAGACAAAATGGCGCCTGGACGGTCATGCATGAGTGATTCCGGAAAATGAAGAGTTCAGTGCATTACATGGCATGCCAAGGAACATGCATACGAAATTTGAATCGAAATGGACAAGGGGAAAGGACCTAGACAGTGATCACAAGCACTGCATGCAAAACAAATTGACCACAATGGAAATATTGCCCGGATGGCATGCCATAGTTCCGTAGGTAGTGGCATCTATGCAGGATATAAAATTGCGATTAAAACAAAGCGCTTGATAGATATTAAAAATCTGGCTTCGCGAGTCTCTTCATTTTGCCTCGAAGCATGTACCTGCAAAATTTCAAGAAAAAAAAAAATCGTTCAGGGGGCCAAATGCCGGAAACCGATTTGCCCCATAGACAATACGTGTAATACATGTGCAGGATCCGTATAATGACCCGACTTCAATCGCGATTTACTCAAAATATTCTGTGAGACCATATATCTTTTTTTTGCATCTCTGACGAGGGAATTTTATTGCGGTCATTGTGAGCCTACTGCGACTAGCGCGCCATTTAAAATAAGCATATTATGCAATATTATGTAATGCATAGTAAATTAAGGTTTTTGCGTAATATCTTCGCGATGACGTCATCGATTTCAACCAAATTTGGTTAACAGTTGTCAAATACGAAAATACACATACCCACCAAATTTCAAAGACGTACGATGAATGTTCACAAAATTAGAGCAAGTTGTCTTTATTTCGGCATTTATGCAAATATTGTGATTTTCAAGTGCAATTTTCTCAAAGTCGGTCAGTGATGAGGTATATATTTTTTTATTTGGCTGAAAAGGGTATATCCTGAAGTATCTAAATCCAAAAAAGGGTACGGGTTCACCCAGGCATGACGGAGATACGGCCACACGAAGAGAGCCGTTTTGAAAACTTTAGAGGGCGCTGTTTATATAATGCGTAATCAGAAATGCATGAAATCTGGCAGAAATGTGTGCAACGCCAAGACCAAGACATGGTTAAAGTTTGAGACAAAAATCAATTGATATGACAAAGTTATAGGAATTTTTAATATTCAGGAGTGAAAATTTCAAGAAATTTCGCATTTTTCAATATGGCGGATTTCGGACTTAAATTTACAGTGTGAAGATGGCATTTTTCGTATTCATTTTTTTATTAGAATGTAAATACCAACTCTTGGACTATCTACAGGAATTTGTTAGAAGTCTGTCAATCTAAAATTAAAAAGAATATCTGAGAAGCAAAAAAAAAAAAAAGTAACAGCATTTTTTTTTTTTTTTGGGGGGGGGGGGGGTCTGTTTGGGGTGTAAGCTTTTTTCACGGGGAAGGGGGCCCGGGCCTTCACCCCCTGGATCCGACCCTGGGGGGGGGGGGGGGGGGGGGACACTCGGGCCCATAAACATGTGACTGCACTGGCGCACATTAAGCCTTCACATATAAACTACGTTACTTGGGGCGGCAAGACAGCCTACAAGTACCCTTCATGATTTTTCTTTTAACGCCTCTTAATTACCAGCTTCCCCACGGTTACATGAAGCAGGGAAAATCAGAGAATTTGAAATTGAAGTCTTATCGCGTAATACTTTTGTATTTCATTGTTTGGAAGGTTTCATTTACCGAGTTTTGTATTATTTTTCCATAGTTTCATTTCACACCTCCGGATTTAAGAGGGGGGGGGGGAAAAAGATATGTTTGCCCTCCCAATATTTTCTTGGGGGAAAGTGCCCCCTGCCGCCCCATATTTCGACGCCGCAACATGCGCTACCGATAACATTGTCAATGGGCGGCAAGGAAAAATATTGAACTGTGATCATCGTAGAGATCGATGTCTGTGATTCAAGAAAAGAAATGTGTCGCCCTCTTTCGCAAAATACATTATAGCTTTTATTAAACCGTACGAATCGCGCTTATGAATCATGGTACGTCGACCATATCGATCTCTAGCCAAGGTTGCCACATCTAGCATAATTATGCTTTTTAGCATAATTTTGACCCTCTTGGAATCTAGCATTATTCCTGGCATAATTTGACCAAATCTAGCATAATTTCACTAGGATCTAGCATAATTCTGAATTTCGGACTTTAAATAGAGAATTTTAAGAACAGATATCTAAGGCTGATCTAAGAAACTAAGGCTTTTCAGAGAATTTTTGAAAAGGAGACACTAAAATGCTGAGGACCTTTTTTTTTCTTTTCAGAGAATTTTGGACTTAAAATCGATCCCAGGCGCCTGAGTTACGCTTCAAATGGATCTAGCATAATTTTTCTCAATTTAGCATAATTTGGGACGAGACTTGGCATAATTCCGATTTTTAGCTGTGGCAACACTGTCTCTAGCAACCTGACTTCGACGTACTGTCACAGCATGTACAAGTACAATTCCAAGTACAGGAATCGTCGGTCGAAGAACAAAAAAATATTATTATGAACAAGCACGGATTGAATAAGGTCCTGGGGGAGGGGCGTGGGTCACTTTTTCGATAAAAAAGATCCATACAAATCAGTTAATTTAGATTCGACAGACACTTTACATTGGTGATGATATGCAGGAATTAAAACATAAATTACACAATGCTAGTACACAACTGGGTGACTGGGGTAGAATTCAACAGCAAGTTAATTAGCTATCAATTTAATTTAGCACGATCAACCAGTATTTTCACTGTCGTCAGTGCCGCGCATTTCAAAATAAGTCCTACATGACCATTATAAAACAGAAAATAGAGTGACTAAATCAAAGATCGTACGATCTTTGCTAGAATCAAAATGAAATGTGAAGTGTCACCAAGCATGCAGTCGATCGAACCAATACTAGCTGATTTGTACTGTGTGGATCTTTTTTTAACGCTAAATTGATGATTGTGTGGATTTTTTTTTTGAGACGTTACGTCGACAATGCACATCTTATGCATGCAGTGTGCATGCATCAGCTCACTGACCGGCCGTACACGTGCTGCATGCAAAAGTATATTGAGTATTAATGTTAACTTTTGACCAATGAGATGGCTGCGATACATAACGGCGTCATAATATAATACACGCGTGCAAACAAAGATAATGATTATTCATGAGCAGTTTTTGACCAATAAAGGCCGCTCAATTGTCGGCAGCTTTAGGATCTTGTTCCATTTTCATGCCCTTATTTGGTTATGTTTTGTTAATGCAGTGTGGTAGCTTATAGGCACCGCCCCAAGGTCGTCACCATCTTGAAAGTCACTCGATTTTCACATAGTGTAAACACGGTTTTCGTATTAAAGAAAAGATACTGACAAGACGTTTATACCAATACTTTGTCTTTGTAATCTGTAAAGGTTTTACATAAACAAGTGAACAGCTGAAATTCCATCAAGTAAGAATTCTTGAAACCAACAGAACCTATCCTAGTGATGAATTAAAAAAAAACCAATAGTCTACATGAAGAATAGTACCAACTGCATAATGGAATGACCTTAAGTGCGCGCATGTAATGTACACACATGCGCGCTGCGGCGCATAATATTTCAAATTACAATGCAATAAATGCACGTGAAATGACGTGGATCTTAATTAATAATTATTATAATTGTCAGACACTAAATTTTTTGTTATTATCAAGTTAAGTTTGTTAGCTATTTTGACTAAGTAGTCTACTAGGGTCTAACAGTTTTCTCAGTCTGAGCCTCAGGTCCAGTCCTTGTGGAGAAGTCGAGTTTCTGCACCATCAAACTACGAATAAACTTCTATCAATTATGTACGACGAAGAAGTTGCCGCTCTTGTTGTTGATAATGGATCAGGAATGTGTAAAGCCGGGTTCGCAGGGGATGATGCACCGAGAGCAGTGTTTCCTTCCATCGTGGGCAAACCACGCCACCAGGTAACCTAACGCCAACGGCTAACGTTAGATGTAAACAATTAAGTCCTACCCAACTTTATAACAGATCTAGTCTAACTTGGCCATTAGATCGGCATTATCGTGAAAGGAGAAAACCCCCGCTCTGGCCTCCGCCTCTGTCTGGCCTCTCCACATGAGTCTGACGGTGTCCTCTTGCAGTTTCACGCAAGCTTACGGGATAGGCCTACCATGGCTATAAATTATAATGCGTGCAAACGAACAAAAAAGTACAAGAGTGGCCGTTTAGATTTTAGTTACCGAAGTCCATGACCATGGCATAGCCTACATGTAGGCCCTAGCCTAGGTTTACTTTAGCTTTACTTTTCGAGTAGACTGTAGGCCTAGACCTAACTGTTAGGCGCTACCATAAAGGCTAGGCTAAACCACAATATTCTAGCTGCTAGAATAGATCTCGCAAATTATTAACGTAGGGCCTAGGCCTAGGCCTAAATAGGACTACAAGGCAGGCCTCATATTAAACATGGGCGGCGATGGGCATCGGCAGTGGGGGGGGGGGGGGGGCCTTGAACCACACCCTGAATTAGATCTAAGATTTTATATCTTTAACAGGTGAGGTCGAGGCCAAGGGGCCACAACATGTGCAGGCTTTTCTTTTTTCGGGGGTGAGACCTATCGCTAATCCTAAACCCTAACCCTCATCCTGAAACCTAACCCTAAGCCTAAACCCTAACCGACTGGCGTAGATTGGGGGGGGGGGGCACAAGGGGGCCATGGCCCCCTATTCAGCAACTAAAAAAAAAAAAAAGAGAGCAAAAAAGCCGGGAAGTGAGAGGAAAAGGCCTAAAAAGGCGCTATAAATATAAGCCGTTACTTTTCTCTCAATATTTGCTAAAACGTCAAAGTTTTCGCACTTCGCGCGGGAAGGGGGAAATATGAACTCTCCTCTCCCTGCACCCACTGTTGCATACAGTGAAATGTTGAGTCTAAATAACTGAAAAGCAGTCAGGGCGTCGAACTATAACTTTCCGCCTAAGTTTGTTTGCTACTAGCCGTTTTCTTTCTCTCAAATTTGCTAAAACGTCAGAGCATTTGCGCTTCGCGCGGGAAGGGGGGAAACTCCCCCTCCCTGCACCCATCCCTGTTAATACAGTGCAGTATTACGTCCAAAATAACTGAAGAGAGGGGACTTCATTTGTGCCATAATCCCTAGTGTGTATCATGAACACGGATCGACACCCCTGTGGGCCCCCTATTGAAAAATCCTGGCTACGCCTGTGCCCTAATCCTAATCCTAAAAACCTAGAAATTTTTTGAAGTGGGGCCTATTTCACGATATGCCCACAAGTGATAATTTAAGAAATAGTGTATTGTTTGAAAACGTCTTCAAATGGCTGTTCGGATACACAATCTGTACGGACACAATACCGGGGGGGGGGGGGGGGTGACACCCAAATTTGCAGACACATGTTTAGGGTGTGACACCCAAATTTGCCGACAAAAAATGTTGCATCCTAATCCCCCCCTTACACAAAATTGCAGATGTAGAGATCTTGAACACACTGGCCAATTTTCGCAAGGAGGGGGCTGACGCTTTTTGCCCGAATATTAACGAGCAAATTAAAACAAAAAAACAACCTTTTGTAGTATAAATGTACATGTACAGAAGTTTTTACATTCAGAAGTTACATAATCATCTGGGAACCATGCTTCCCAAATATTTGGATATTCTAGCACCTTTCTTGGCCTTGCTGCCGAATATGAATATCGGAACTTTGAAAATCCACATGGGGGGAGGGTGCAAACCCATTGCTGAAAGGAACACCTTTTGCCCGAATATTAAAATTCCAGTGTTGTTGCGAGAGAGCGATGTGAGCGAGCCAAAAAAATCAAGTGTTTCCTTCTTTTTCTTTCCTTCCCTCCACACCCCCTCAAGCGACCCCCTGCACACAACATCTGGGTAGATTATACAACAAGGTGTCTGGGGTGGGGGGAGTGCGTAGCTTCGATAAGTCCCACATCATACAGAGATTTGGGGATGTGATTGTGGGTTTGATGGGGGAGACGTTTAATACTTAAAAATATCAAAATAAAAGAAAATCGTAAGGTCTATACACTCTAGTCTAGATTTTTCTACATTTGAGGTTAAAGTAGCTATTCAAAGAAAGTCACAAATATGGCAATTAATGTATCACTAGAAACTGGGAAGCTTACAGATGGCAATCGTATAAGTTTTATGTCAACTGCGTATCTGATGATTATAAAAACAACACAAATAAAAGCTCTTCTCAGCATCTGGAATATCCGAGGATTCGCCAGAAATATAGCGATGTTTTGATGTCGTCACACTCGGGATCGATCCTGCTTAAGCAGACGACGTCCTATAATGAATGAACGTAATTGCAATGCAATTATTTACCAAATTATAAAGAGTTTGGTGTATTTAAACATGACCTTATTTCACACCATTATAAAGGGAAAGTGAAACTGATTCTGATAGCTAAAACCGTTTGATTGTAAATACACAGGAGAAGGGTCAATGATCACTGAAATAAACCCCACTTTCAAATTGAAAAGCCCTCCGAATAATAGCAGGATGGTATTCGTTCCCTCTTGAAACGCCGAACATGCCCCGGTGCAAGCAGCTGAAAATACAATGGCGTCTTATTTTGTTTACAAGTGACTGATTCCTTTATTTTTTTAACGCTGCATTTTTCATCAAAATAATACCGTACACGAAGTTAAGAGTGAGGCAACAGACTAACATTAAGACTGACGCTAGTGAAGGAAGAGAAATGAGTGAAGAGGAGATGACAAAATAGGCTCTGAAAAATGTGTAAGATGTTATGGGACATCGTCTGCTTAGACAGGACTGGTCCATGGTGTGTCGTCACAGCAGCGTTCGAGGAGCTCTTCAGCTGCTATATCGGGGGCTGTATTTTACCGTTTTATAATTGATAATAATCATTACTTCAAATGTTTCCAAGCGTTGAATTTGGATAACCTTGTTTAATTTATGCCATCTATGCAATAATAAGTATTAAGCCAATATTTAAAATCATTAAAGTTCTACTTCAAGACTTACGCATGAAGAGATCTAACCCTGATTCAAATTGTGAACAATTTTTTTTCAGGGAGTGATGGTTGGAATGGGACAGAAGGACAGTTATGTTGGGGACGAGGCCCAGAGCAAGAGAGGTATCCTCACCCTCAAGTATCCCATTGAGCATGGCATCATTACTAACTGGGATGACATGGAGAAGATCTGGCATCATACCTTCTACAATGAGCTCCGTGTTGCACCAGAGGAGCACCCTGTCCTGTTGACTGAAGCACCTCTCAACCCAAAGGCTAATAGGGAGAAAATGACACAGGTAATACCCCAGTCACAACATAGACACCGACAACAGATCAAACCAAAATTTACATTACCCCAAATGGCCAAGAATTTATTTGAAAGATTTCTTTTTGAAATTTTACTTCATTAATTCTAATGATTACATGTTTTTTTTTGAGAATTATAAGTGATCTTCTATGGGGTAGGGTGTTTGAACATTATTAATGATTGAAAGACAAAATCATTACATCAACTAGCAAAACAAAATTGTATTTTATAAGGAAAGATCATTGATAACGTACATGTATGTCTCGATACGTATGCATGTATAAAAGATTCTGAACAAAATCAAATGGAGTAATGATTTGTTTTAAGATTTATCAAAATTAACAAGATAAATGATTTTCTGTCTTTCTGTTCAAGTTGTGTTGGGAAGGTGGATCCTTGTATTCGACATGTAGGCATAATTGTCAATGTCAATACTCGTTTGTAGTGTGTTTCCACGAATATTGTTTAATATGCACGTTTTGGGTGATATTATTTATATTCATTGAGATATGGCTTGAATTCTTTTTTTTTTTCTGCTTTGCCTTCTCCAATTATCCAGCTTATGTTTGAGACCTTCAATGTTCCAGCCATGTATGTTGGCATCCAGGCAGTTCTGTCCCTCTACGCCTCTGGTCGTACAACAGGTATCGTGTTGGATTCTGGGGATGGTGTTTCTCATACAGTACCCATCTACGAGGGTTATGCCTTACCCCATGCAATCCTTCGTCTGGACCTTGCTGGCAGAGATCTGACCGACTATCTAATGAAGATCTTGACCGAGAGGGGATACTCATTCTCCACTAGTGGTCAGTATACCATTAATGGTCTTTATTTGGATATGAATTTGTTCAATGAAGTTGCAGGGGTCACATTCATACGTGCTCTAGTCCTTGCTGGCAAAGATCTGATTGACTATCTAATGAAGATGTTGAATGAGAGGGGATACTCATTCTCAACTAGTGGTCAGTAATATTGATTTTTTTTTCTAATTATAGCATCAAACCTCGCCTATCTTTATTAGCAGTTTGGTGTCATAACATGGGTCAAATTTTACATACTTGCTCTAGTCCTTGCTGGCAGAGTCCTGACCGGTTATCTAATGAAGATATTAAGTGAGAAGGACTACTCATTCAATAAATGATTTTTATCTACCCGTTATGGCATTTAGCTCTTAAAAATAACTTTCTCAAAGGCAGGGGTCTGACCGATTATCTAATGAAGATCTGAACTTAGAAGTGGGGGGGGGGGGGGGGGGGTCTCCTTTTCCATGTAATCAGAGGGTTGGTGCTGCGACATAATAATTTCCAGTGATGATTGCTTCAGGTTTTATTTCGTCAAAAGTATAGTGTTAGAGTTAGGTGTTCGGTGCAGGTTGAAGTTATTGTAGACGAAGTAGAGTGGTTTATTCACTTGACTGGGGATGCAAATCTCATGGGTTCAAACCCTAGCATTTTAAGTATATTGCTCCTCTCCACCCAGGTGTAAAATAGGTACCCGGTAGGATGCGAACATCTTTGTGGCTGGAAAAGCTATATGTAGGCCTGTAAAATGGTTGTCAAGCTGGGCCCTGTTTCATAAAACTTGTTATCAATGACACGTTGCAATAACTGTTATAAGCTATTGAAATCCTTGCCTCTGATTGACTGAGAGTATAGTCGGTAAGAATCACTGACAAGGCACTTGATGAAACGCCCCCTGGAATGCTCCCAAGTGGAGTGGAGAATGAGCATTAAAAGTGCAGAATCGTAATTGAATCCAATGACTGGGGTAATAACACACTGTAAATCGGTTTGATCATTTACTTAATTGGCACTGTATATTTTAAAAAGTTGTTATTATTATTATTGAAATTAAGAATTCAGTTACTGAAATTGTCCCTAGAGCATGTGTTGTACAAACGGCATAAACTATGTTAATCATTTGATAAAAGCATCATGAAGTTCATTAGAGATAATGATCACTCCAGTCAAAGGGGTCATAGAGGCCTCTTTGACGTAGACCCTGAAGAAGCTCTTGAATGAGATTCTATTCATGGCTTCTATGTGCATATGTGCGAGTAGGACTGTGTCTACCCACAAGTTGCCTTTACTTTCATTTAAAGAGAATTTGAAGCCGATATTTTGAATGGTATATAGCCATGGTACCCAAAACATTTGGAACAAAATACGTTAGGTGATTGAAAATGATAAAACCCCATGCCCATCTGCTTAATGATTGCCAAAGCAATCTAAATGATGCTCATTATATTTGAGGATAATAGTTGTACTTAATGTAAAGTGTATTAAATGATCCTAGCAAACCTATTACAAACTTCACATCAAATATACAAAACAATCCTGATGACATTTCCTAAGAATTGTAGAGCTAACAGTGTATTCATATTTTGTGTATGCAGCTGAGCGTGAGATTGTTCGTGACATCAAGGAGAAGCTCTGCTATGTCGCACTGGACTTTGAGCAAGAGATGGTGACAGCTGCAACATCGGCTGCCCTAGAGAAGAGTTATGAACTCCCTGATGGTCAGATCATCACCATTGGTAATGAGAGGTTCCGCTGTCCAGAAGTTCTCTTCCAGCCTGCATTTGTTGGTAAGGACTTTACATATATAGCCAAGGGTTAAGAGCCCCCCCCCCCCTCTCCACATTCAGGGTGTCCCTAAAAGATTTTGATTGGGTGGGGGAGGGGGTGGTGTTCGACCAGATTTGTTTACAAGCTTGGTTAAAACTTTACATCAAGCATCAACAAAACAAGAAAAAACAATTATAAAGGAGGTTGTGAAAAATTGTGACTACATTTGATGCACCACGCGTTACCCCGGGGTATAGCGTTGTACCCCGGGGTACTATAGTGTCCCTGTATTAATTAAAGAGTTGCGACAACTGGGGATTTGAACGCCATTTTGTTTCCACTATTACATAACATTACTATTCAATTCCGATGAGCACCTGGGTGTTCTCAATAGAAAGAATCCGAACGGCATTTTGTTTCCAGAAAAGTGAGACGTCCATGTCGCAACTCTTTAATACAGGGACACTATGGTACCTCGGGTACAACGCTACCCCGGGGTAACGCGTGGTGCATCATTTTTCACACAAATCCTCATTGTATTCTTCCTCTAGTGTTGAACAGAATGCTTCAAAGACGCTATGGGCATTTGCATTCCAGTTTGTATTTCATCATTTCATGACACTTCCAAATTGCTTGCTCCATCTATTAAGTCTTCAATTTCTCATAATCATATCGTGACCTTCATTATCATTTGAATTATGAGCCCATGAACAGACATATTTAATCTTAGGGGTATATACGTGTAGTATATGATTTGTCCTCCACTCCCTACCTCAGACAGATATCTTATTTCCCCTTAAAACTTTCTGAAATTTTACATTTTTTTTTGTTGACAGACATTGAAAAAGAGCCTAGATTTCAAAAATAAGATTCCTCAATAGGATGGTGCATTTCTATTTTGGCATGAATTTCCAACCGAGATCCCAGTGGGTTTTTTTTTTCAACAGATAAATATGTTCCGTACCTAGATTGCATTTTAAAGGGTCACTAAAATAAAAAAATAATTGCCCATTTTTCGTAGGAAGGTGTCATCAGGAGCCAAAAAATATCCATCACACAATTTTTTATGCATTCAGTCATATTTTATAATCATTTGAAAAGTACGTTTTTGCTGATTTACACAGTCATAATCCCCGCCCCTAAAAAATCCCATCGAAGCGACATCGTGATCACGTGATCTGTGACGCATGAAAAGTAAGGGAAAATATTCCACTATAACCTATACCGTGCGCGCCCGGAGGCCCCCGGCAGACCCAGCCCGGTGCCGAGCATGATATTCACCGCATCGACCATTTGCATTGCTTTTTTTTCGTGTGTTTAATTCCTCACAATAACTTTGATTTTGGGACACAGTTTCATCAATAATGTCTAATCGGTGTATAGTTGCGGCTGTAGCAAGACCCCTAAAGAGGGTGTAAGCCTACATCATTTTCCTAAAGATGAAAATCTACGGAAATTGTGGGTCGCAAATGTAAAGCTCACGCGGGCAGAGTGGCAAGGGCCGGCCAAGTGAGTGGAGTACAATCTGCAGCGATCACTTTGCCGAAGATGATTTTGAGGATCCTGGCCTGTATTCCGAATTTGGCATGAAGAGAAGGATAAGCAGCTAGCTAAAAGATTCAGCTATTCCAAAGATCAGACTTGGAGTCAAGTCTTCCAATCGGTTTTTCAAAGACAGCAGCTGCAGCAGCTTCACCCGTAGACCGAAAATTCTGTCTCTCGTTCGTTAGCTAAGACGACCTAACGAAAGAGAGACAGCAGGGAGCTCCAACGCGTTGGAGCTCCCTGGAGTTACTTCACCCACGGCCCTTCACCGTATTCTGCGAGGGGTTCAAACATATAATATGGTCGAATTTCCCCTTGCCACTCGAGCTTCTTCGCCTTCGGGGTCTGGTAAATCATCTGATAAATCAGAGTTCGTATCTGCATGGCTCAGAAAAGTCCTCCAACTCGGAATCGCGGGCACTTTTCCTCTCTCTATAATTATATAAGTTACTCGAATTCAGCCAAAATCTAAGTCAGTACTAACGTACTATGTAAAGCGAAGTAAAAAAAAAAACCCGTAAGTGAAATAAACAAAACAAAAGCGTTCACCAGTCGCTATGTACGAGGGGAACATAGTCACTGCCGTACTAAAGATGTGTAGGACATAGTACATACAGACGCATAAAACGGCTGTGCACGCGTTTATGACCAATGCAAAATTTTCGTTCGGCAAGCTCAGATGGATGAGAACATTGTTCAAAAGAAAAGCTAAAAAACAAAACAAGAGCTGTATATTTGGGCAAAGCGTTTTCTGATCTTGTAGAAAATATATTGCTAATGATTATTCACTCCTAAGATTGTATTGATTAATTTCCTTTTTTCATAAATTGTCCGTTGAACAGAGGAGTCAAATACCGCATTCTGTGTACAATATTATAGGCTGCAGCTTGCAGATCTTGTGCCTCTTACTTTTCATACGTCACTTGGGGGTTAGCCAATCAGCTCACGAGTTTTAAGGAACGGTCCCAAAACCTCTACTTTTCCCCCTTTTTCGCCAAAACGAGACATAATTTGGACAATCGATTGGCAGATTCGTGATTAGAAGGCAAAACTACATGGAAGGAGCACCCATCTTCTCTCTAATTTAGTCAACCTTTAAGTAGGTATAAGGAATAGTTGCACTCTCTTTTGTCATCTGTCATGAGATATTTGTTGACAGATTATTCATTATACAGAAAATGAATGTTAGGGCTATTACCTTTAGTGGATTTATGACACCGTCTGTGCCTTTATTTCTCGCTTTGAAAATCTTAGATATTTACAAGTTTCACAGGTTTCAAACAGCTACCTTCATATATAAGTTAATACATCAACAACTTCCCCATTCTGAATATGAATATTGCCAGTTTTTCGATCACAGGTATCATACGAGACAAAAAGATAGCAAAAGTCTCATTTTACCAAAAGTAAAGACTGAGCATGGAAAGAGGTCTATTTCATTCTACGGTTCTAGAATATGGAATTCATTGCCCTTAGATAAAAGAGAAACCGTCTGTCAAAACATTTTGTCAAAACATATTCATTAGCCATTTCAGCTATTTCGTGGTCTCCCATTACCATTCACATTTATAAATGCCTTGTAAATATGTTTCATATATTGTTTTAGAAATGGTAATAAATTCATTCATTCATTCATATGCTATTAAGACATCGTACGAATGATAATGAAAATTTAGGCTTATGATGGCTTTCTTTAACCTTTTTCACACAGGTATGGAGTCCAGCGGCCTCCACGAGACCACCTACAACAGCATCATGAAGTGTGACGTTGATATTCGTCGTGACCTCTACGCCAACACCGTCCTGTCCGGGGGCACCACCATGTACCCAGGCATTGCTGACCGCATGCAGAAGGAGATCACCGCCCTTGCTCCTAGCACCATGAAGATCAAGATCATCGCTCCTCCAGAAAGGAAGTACTCTGTATGGATTGGGGGATCCATCCTTGCCTCTCTCTCCACTTTCCAACAGATGTGGATCAGCAAGCAGGAGTATGACGAAGCAGGACCATCTATCGTCCATCGCAAATGTTTCTAAGTTGGGACGGATTTGTGGGCCATATTCATTAGGGTAACATGAATTTTACTTGTGAATGAATTTGAGATTTTTTACATTTCTGAGCTCCGTGTTTTATAGAGTTTGATTAATCCGAATTGATCAAAAATCCTCCTGTAAATTAGGTTAGGTCGTGAATGATTTTGGACTTGACTTTGATTCGGATCAATTGCAACTCTTAATAAAGAGACGGGGCCCTTGAGCATTTGTTATATTTTTGTTCACTAGGATATAGTTAAAATCAGTGTTTGTGGCAGTAATGAAGATTATTCACTGATGATGGTGATGATGATGACGATGATGATGATAACGACAACGCTGTCAGTAGCCTGTATTTGCGTTGTCCATAATTATTAGTGACGAACTGACGATATGGTAATCCCAGTTACGAATCTCTAGCCACCAGGCAACACTTGCCAGATCATCCCTCCCCCTCACTAACATAAGATAATTATGCATGTGTACCCCCTCCTTCATTGTACTGTTGGCATGGTTAGTAGGAGGTCTACTCATTTCAAGACCAAACACAAAAAAACACCACCACTAATTAGAAGATTAAAAAAAATGTTTAAGTAAAAACATTATTTAAGATACATCAAATCACATAATGATGATGCTCCATTGCCAAGCTTCCTTTACTTCATTACCGGTTGGCTTGCTTGGATACATCAAATCACATAATGATGATGCTCCATTGCCAAGCTTCCTTTACTTCATTACCGGTTAGCTTCATTTGAAGAGCTGTAGACATACATATGTATATGAAATAGACATTTGATATAATTCGTTCTTTTATTTTTCTGGTTGATGCAGAGATATTTGATTGTAGATATTTAATTTTATGTTTTTCATTCCTATTTTCGTTTAAATTGTCATATTTATTTCAATATTCGTATTTACTCAAACATGTACGTAATTGGATCCCTTGGTGTAATTCTTTTTTGTTTGTTGCTATTTTGTCCTAGTTTTTCAGCTACTTCCACATTTTTCCAGCTTTTTAATATCGTCCATTAAATATACGACCAAATTATTAGTGCAGTGAAAAATAAAATTTTTATTAACTGCACATGAAATAATGATGTAACTTTCAAAATAATCATTCACACATTTGGTTATTCCAGAATTTGAAACTCAGAATAAAGTTTTCTTACATCGTTTGTTTCCGAAAGGATTTATTTCATCTTGTTTTTTTCTAAAGTCGTCCTAATAGGAGTTGACTCAATGATAGAAAGAAAGAAAAAAAAGAAAAGAAAGAGTAAATAGAGAGGGAGAGATATAACGTTGACGAAGAGGTTCAGCTTAAAAAGTGAATTTGATCAAGAAAAAGTAGATTGATAAGAGTGAATGTATAGAGACAGAGAAAGACGAAATACACAAAAGACCAAGAAATACGCATTTGTATACATCTCGATTGAAATAATTTTTTAAAGCGGCCTAACTATTGCGAGTCATGTCACATATTCCAAATCAAATAAAAACATGAAGAGAGATGGAGAGGGAAAATGAACGTGAGAAAAACCTTTCCCACATCCTCGAATTTTTATCCATTCTGTACCACCAGTGCCCCCTCCCAGTGACTATGCCACTTTCTGCAATTTTGCTTGGGGAAAAAGGATCATATTTATATTCGGTTTGATTTTTAATTTTATTCCAGAACAACAAAATCATATACATCAAACATGCTCTATCAATGTTCAACAGAATTTGAATAGTCCACGAGACAGTAAAATATGGAGTAATACAAGATAATTCTATACTCGTTACACCCAAACGAAACTTTCATAGACCCCTGTCTGAAAATATTTACTTTATGATTACTCGAGAAAATGTCACGTTAATCAGTCTTTCCCAATTGCATCTTACATGGGGCTTACTCCCCTCCCAAACAGGCTTTGTTTGTTAGACTATGTTTCCGTCCAATCTAAAACTTTCAAAATATTCAGCCTCTCCTGAAAAATGAAGGTACCTTATAACTGAAAAAAGTGCATTACCCTTTGTGAATATACAATCCAAGATGAAAAATGTTTCAGATTTCCAACAATATTTATTGCTTATTGGAACCACCCTGTCTTTTATGAAAGCAGACAAATTCGAAAGAAATTCTTTCAACCTCCACCAATAAGCGACACTGCGACAGAGTTACTTATCCAATTAAAAGTGCCACATAATATCACAGAAGAGAAAAACAACTTTCTGTCTCCAAGTTTATCAACAAGATATCGACGTAAAGTGAAATAGAATAAAAGAAGGACAATCCAGGGCCGGGGGGGGGGGGGGCACTCAGATATATGGGTGTACACATGCGTGTCCATAGTTTTTCAAAATACCCCCTAAACAGGTTTTATACTTGGATGAAAAAAAGACCCCTAAATGAGGATTTTTCCCCGTTTTTTTCATCATCCAACCTCCCTAAACAGGTTTGACTTCGGCCAGATTAGTCAAAAGCACCCCTTTTAGTTGAAAATCAGCGTTTTTGGACCCCTTAACGCGTAACGCGCGTTACGCGTTCCACCTGAAAAAAGACCCCCTTTTACGCGTTTTCTTGGACGCGCATGTGTACACCCATATATCTGAGTGGCCCCCCGGGATCCAGGGCCCCGTTGCATAAAACTTACCATTAATGGTAACTTTGCCATCAGTGGTAACTCCCATGGAAACCTTGATTTTGATTGGCTGTTGAGTGATGTTACCATGGTAGTTACCATTGATAGCAGAGTTACCATTAATGGTAAGTTTTATGCACCGGGGCCAGAAGAGGTTAAAGTTGTTCCATATAAAATGGCGAATGTGCCGCAGAAGTCGTTTGTTCTCTTCTTTTCTCTTAATCGCTGTCAATCTTCTGTTGTGGTTGTTGCCTTCGCACGGAGCCTTTGTAACAGCGCGATAGATCAGACAAAGGCACGAACTACGCAGCAGTTCCTCAAATTTGTCTCTTTTAGAAACCAATACCCCGAAGCTTCCTTTTATCATCTCTTTCTCTTAAAGACCTCAGCCTGACCCAAAACAACCATATATTGACGTAAAGCTTAGTAAACAAAGAATATAATTACGCTGGGTATTCATAAATTTTCGTCTCCGTTTATCCATAAAAAATAAAAAAGATAATTTTTTTTGGTCCGCCCCCTCCCTATTGCGTAACAAGAGAGGAAACTGCAGGGGGTCGCTAGACGTGTGACGACATGTCATGTATACAGCTCCGAGTGCGTCTACACGATATTTTTATCGTCATCAAATTTTCACCCCCCGCAAAGTAGCGTTCCTCAGAGACGGGGCCCTCGTCAGAAAAACCACCGGGGCTCAACATTCGGGACGCTGTTACTCATTCCACAGGAAACGGAATCTCATGAAGTTGGTTTCAATTTGTTCAGAAAATATATAGCTCCCCGTGGATGAATAAAGTGTATATTTCAAAATTCGGTCAGGCTGAGGTCTTTAAAGGTTAACAAAATGGAGGCAAAATCGAAATTTCAGTTCCACTTAAGTTTCGACTGTTGTAATGATTACCCAGCGCAAAAGAGTGACGCCTCTCTGCGGACGTGCTGAGCACAAAGGTGGATTCTCAAGGCTTGAGGGATTTGTGTTTTTTTTTTGTTACATCAAATCTTAACATATTCAGTGGACACGAGTTGCAATCTACAGATTTTATGCTTTTGTTTCTTTTTTGGTTTGTTCTGTTTTGTTTTACCGAAGACACCCGAAGAGTGCAGAGCCAATTCAATTCCTTGGTGATCGTTTTCTATTAAAAGATTTACTCGATTATGAAAATATCGACCAGACGTTATATAGTATTTTTTAAACAAACTTTTTAGACGCTTTCCATCTCATGATCATCATGTGCCTTCAACATAGAATCAATGTGGTGGCGGGAGTAATTATTTCCTGTGTGTTTCACTCGTTCAATATAGATGACGTGTCTATATTGATTCCGACCCAAATTCTCTATTTGATGAGAACTTATCATTAGACAAGTCTTGTACTTTCATGATTTATTCGTATTATATTTTATTAAATGTTAGCTGGCATGAATGTAGCAATCATATAGACTAATCTAATGCATCAACATTAAAAAAAATAATACTTGAAATTGTGAAACATATATCTCTACAAGAGAGCATGCAGGACATCAGTCACAAAAACTATCTGCACAATATTATTGTTTTGCCCATCGCGCATCATGTGACGAGAAATAGTTCCAACAAACTTCATGCAAATGAACATATTGCCATCAGGTGTATTATGACGTCGCATATGGCCTATTCAGTCGTTCTATTCACGGATACTATACACTTCTTCTGAAATCACAAATCAAAAGTGATTACTGTATTGTGACCTCATAACGAACGTGTGTTAAAAAGGAATTGAAAACAACATTTATTTCCTTCTCATGGGTACAATGTGATATACAAAGGATACATGACTGTGTAGTAATGTGGAGAACAGAGAGTATAATACAGTAAATAATTCAAAAAGGAGGCGAAAACCCGGAAAGTATAGCTTGTGTTGGGAACGCCCTTAGCAATTAAACACAAAGTTACTGAAAAAAGATCATTATACACTGTATATGAGCAGGGACATTTCCCTGATATGAGTACGACTTTTGCATATACAGAAGGAATTGATTAGGCTATATAGGAAAGAAAATACAGTAGACGGAGAAAAACTGAGAAGAGAGTTACGCATTGGAGGATAAGTGCATTTGAATTAAAATTAATTCAATTGCATATGATTTCTAGCCTTCTGCGCTATTTGTCCACTACACTGTTAGAACGTTGATTAAAATTTTTAATCTTGTTGGTTAAAATTTTAATCAACCGAGGGTTACCAGGTGAACCACACATTTGTAGGTTAAAACTTTAATCAACGGCCTGTTGATTAAAGTTTAACCTGTGGTCGATTAAAAGTTTAATCATTTGTTGGTTAATCGTATTTTGCTCAACGTTGGTTAAATTGGTGTTGATTAAACTAAAACATATTGTTGGTTAAATGTTTAACCATTTGTTGGTTAGTTTTATTTTGTTGGTTAAATGTTTAACCATTTGTTGGTTAATCATATTTTGCTCAACATTGGTTAAAATGGTGTTGATTAAACTTAAACAAATTGTTGGTTAGATTTATTTGATGAGAAACTCCCCGGAGAAACTCTTTTCATATCTGTAATTGTTGTCTAGCTAGCCTTATAACGAAATAGATCTACTCAGTGATCTACTTTCAGCGGTTTGGTAAGTTCGACCTTCTCAGACCTGGACTAGACTTGACTAAGGCAGGCCCACCGGTAGACTACGCCTACGCCTACATTGGTGCTTATATCTTTTTCTCAAAAAACTGTTCTAGTTTCAGTGTTTGTCATATTGCCCTGTCCACGAAATATGGACATGCGCGAAGTTGAACACACCGCCATACCGCCGGCGTCGCCTCCTCGCTGCCATAGGCGCAGTCAGTAAATCTACCGGTGGGCCTGGCTTAGCCAGGTCTAGTCCAGATCGAGCAGGTCAAACTTGCTCCCAAGCCGTTTAAATTAGAAAGAAAGAGCACACTGTAGATCTATGTCTTCCCAAGATTAAGCTGGACAACAATCACATATATGAATAATAGTTTCTCACCTTCAAACACGCCGACAAACTCTTTGAAAGTCCCCACTCATTCAGCGACTTGAATGACAATGCCTTCCATTTTTATCGCAAACAATTTCTGTGATAGATTTGTGCGCAGCGAATTTGTTCCAAATCCATATGCGCATGCGCTGTTCGGTCACGCGATTGGTATTTTAATCAACTTTGATCAAACTTTTAACCAACAAAAAGATAAAGTGTCTTGACAGTTAGCACTATCAGTTTGGCGGGAAAGCAGAGAACACTGTTTTTAATCAATGTTGGTTACAAAGTAACCAACAAGAATAAAAACAATAATTTTAATCAACAATATTTTTAACCCACGCAAGATTAAAAGTAATTTTTAACCAACATTCATTTTATAACCAATGTTGAGCGATTTTTAATCAACATTTTTTTAATCCGTAGTTTTTTAATACATGTTTTAACAGTGTATGACATTATCAAAGGTTGCAGTGTACTAGATAAAAGTAGGCAGCATACATATAATTTTAAAACCGGTTGACAACGATCGGCTGTGGGCCAACTTCTGCGATTCGTAAGTCCTTCGTTTGTCATGGTCACAACCGGTCGTGCACCGTATCTCCACTTGGGCGCCATGCACCCTGCAGGCATACTAACAAAGGGGGAAATATCGAGAGTGAAAAGCGGGGAAGTGAGACATAAAAGCCTAAAAAGGCACTACGATCAAAATTTGCTAAAACGTCAAAGTTTTCGCGCTTCGAGCGGGAAGGGGGCAATAACTCTCCCCTCCCCGCACCCACCCCTGTTATATACAGTAAAATATTGCGTCCAAATAATTGAAAAGCAGTCAGGGCGTCGAACTATAGCTTTCCGTCTAAAAAAACTGTTTGCTGTACGAGCCGGGGTAATAATATATATCTATACAGCGCCATGAGCGTCGAAAGGCGGACCTGCGCGCTATACAAGTAGCCACTATTATTATTATTATTTAACTGTCTCTCAAATTTGTTAAAACGTCAGAGCTTTCGCGCTTCGCGTGCACGACCGGTGACCAACCTTTAAGGCATCTGCGTAAATTATCAAAAGAAATAAACTGTCATATACAACATGTCATTGGACTTTGTGAAGTATCTATGAACCATGGTTTGGCATTGTAAAGTTCGAGTAGCATGGTTCATGAATATGACACTGCTGACCTGGGTCCGCTTGCTTTAAAAGTTGCGATTAAACGCAACTCAGAAAATTAAACGCAACTTAATTGTCAACCAATCAGGATCGCGTATTTTTGATTTGATTTGAAAATACCTTGTTGATGCAGGTTTATATCACTAAATGTCAGTAAACAAATTTCTTGAAAAACGGGACCAGAGTGGGAGCGATAGGGCATGTATTCCCGATATTATACGAAAGATCTGCTTCTGCAGTAATGGAAGCTTTCGAATACTGTATTTGACTTGCAGGAATTAGCCAAAAAAAGATTACAATATGGAAAATGTGCACGGGAGTATTGAGAGCACAAAATAACATACGTAGAATGTGATTGGGTAGATATTTTTTTTTATTCTGCATATCACTGTTTTGGACACTTTACTTTCAACCTCATGAATATGGTATTTCCACGACAGGGAACTATCTAAATAAACGCCAAGAAACTTGACTTTATCTACCCTTGGTAATATGACATTGTCATGTACAATACATGAATCATTTAAATCTGCATTCGTTCCATTGTGAAAATCATTTAGCTACATTTCTTGACATTTACAGAATTATAAGCTGTAAACCATTTAGATACATGTATACGTGACTTTACTGTATCGCAAAGAGATTTCAAGTTTGAATCGCTGAGATATATGTTTGTATCGTCCGCGTATAGAGGACAACTCATTAGCTGATTTATAAATAATGTTTGTTTGTTTGTTTGTTTTATTTTTTCACCATGCAACATAGTCATTTACAAATTACAAAATTCAGTGAGTTACATTGAAATATGCATAGCAGGAACAGTGCATAAACAAAGAATGTTTGAATCGCAACATCCATATGGTATAATATAACTGATAACTATTTTGTTTATAGTGAACATGGCGTAAAATAAGACATGTGATTATAAAAGGGAATGTTGGTCAATTTTTAATTTGCTATTTGCTATACGTATAAATAAATAAACAAATATATATATATACACATAATTCCTACTTCAGGCGATTTTTTGGGCGAAATATTCGACGGAAGTGGGAAGCCGACGTTAAGTCGCATTTTTCGATTCGCCTTAACGTTTTCGGCACCGTTCCCCCCCCCCCCCCCCCCCATTTCCGTAGGGGGTAGGAGGCATTTTATCGATATAAACGTAGAGGGCGCCAAATTACTTATATTATTACAAAGTTCTGTTCGGTAGGGAGAACTCATTTTCGTATAATTATAACGTGGAAAATCTATATTATGTATAACTCTTGGGTATCTAACGTCCTAAGTTGGACTAAGGGTGGTGTCTGTTTTTCTTGATAATATCAATCGTTTGGGGATTTACTAAAAATACCTTATCGCACACAAAAGGTAATTCTTTTTGCCATAAATGCAAATTTAGTCAAATTAATTCTAAACATATACTATACTAACATTCCATTAATTCTCTGTAACGTCCTTTTTTGCGATACGTTTATACAATAAAAAATCGCCTTATAGTAGGATCTAGGTATATATATATATATATATATATATATATATATATATCGAACATAATTATGTGCTTATAAAACGGAATATAGGCCTATTTTTAAAACGTCAATATTAGAATACTTCATATTTTAATACAAATTAGATAATATTGATTACAACTACATAATATACTTAATCAACCCTTACGGTATTTATTGGACTAATACTTATTTAAGCATGATACTTTTCCTCTACAAAACAACATAAAATATCTTTACACAGGCCTATCAAAAAGGCTACAATTTGTTTACTCAATCAAAAATCGAGTCTCTTTTTTCAGCAAGTTGATGAAATCATGGTTATGTTTTCTTCAATTTTAACCATACACAATATTCTTGAAATATTAAAGTTCAATCTGTTCATCGATCAAATTCGGCCTATTTGTTTTGGTTTTTTTTTTCATTACGTTTCCAGAAATATATAGGGGATGTGGAATCGATCTGATTTGATTTTTATTAAAAATGATGTTTATTTGCTTTTGCAAAATATATTTCAATTTTTTTTTTTTTTTTTTTTTTTTTTTTTGGGGGGGGGGGGGTACTAATCTTTTTTGAATGAAATATAATTTGAACAAATTTTATCAACTTAATAAAGGGTAATCTTAAAAAACCCATAAACAATAATCATATCGAAATCACAATTGTACATGCATAATAATTTCCTAATTCAGAGTTTAATGACAGATTTTTTTTTCTTCTTACATTCTTTTTATTTTCTATCACAGAGTTTAATCAAACTCCTAGCATTGGAATGGAAAGATTCATGCTTGAAGAAAATGTCTTTGCTACACAAACCTTAGATAATTATCTGGGTTTTCTAGGCAACTTGTATTGTTAACACACAGTTCATTATTATGTTCTCTCAAGTTTCGACTGAGCATCTGAATGATGTTTGTGTAGATAGTTCATTCTAAATTTCTAATGATGACGTTTTCAATACCAAATAAGCGATCGCAGAAGGTTTTCAAACATATAGGAACACAGTGGCGCAAATCCATTTGAAATTCGGAGGGGGGGGGGGGGGGTGGGGGGACACAACAATATTTAACTGTCCAAAAAGTCTGAAATTTTCTAACAACCAAAAAAAAAAAAAAAAAAAAGGTTATCACATTTTTGGGGTCTAGTTTTCCTCCAAATATTATCTGTCAAGCAAAAAAAAAAAAAAAAAAAGAAGAAAAGGACATGTTCCCCTGTCCCCCTGGATTTGCGATACATATTTCTACAAAAAAGGGGTTTTTTTTCAAAGAAAGAAATAAAAGCTGAATTTCTGATGACGAGCTTCGAAAAATGTTATTCTGCGAAGTTAAAGATAAACTGTTAACAGTATTGCAGGGGAAACTGTCTGGAAGCGATTGGGAAAGATGTAGTACATAAAAATTGGTATACTGTGATGAGGTTTTGGAATAATCAGAATGATAGGAAACTGACTAGATTAGCATGCTGAAAGCCACATTCACTGCACTGCATGCACACAGAAATGTACGAATGTTTGCTCCCGACAGTTCAGCTATTTCTGGTCATATTTCAGATATGAGGGCATTTGAAGAGCAATCCTTTTCAAATGACATTTCTTCTATTATATTCTTCCAAAGTGACATAAAATAGTGAGAAAGCTCACAGGTTATTTTTCACATTTGCCAGAACTCAACCTTCTCTTTAAGCGAAAAACGAAAGTGACGTATTTGCTGTCGGTGATCTTATACATCTGTTATAAACTGCTTTGAAGCTCACCAATTATTATATGGTTTGTCAATTGTCATTATATTGTAAACTAAAATTTAATATTTTTTCGCAGACTCTCAAAGCATTTGATAGGTTATTAAATTAATAGATAATAATATTATTACAATCCTCCGTCCACATTCATGGGAACCACCCTGTTTTTGTTACAGGACAAAATCGAACGAAACTCTTTCAATCTCCACCAGTACACCACAGAATTTGTAAGCAGATTTAAAATACTACACAATAACACTATGATATACAAACAGTCTCTGGATATGAGCATGGGTGTAGAAAATAAATCTACTTGGTTCATTTTTATAGATAAACCTAAAGACAAAGACGCAGAAATGAAGTTGTGCCATATAGCAAGGGGAATGTGCGCAGAAGTTGTTTGTTCTCTTCTTTTCTCTGCATTATTAGTGTACTGCATGATAGTAGACCAGCGATCCCGAGAATTAGAAAGTAAATTATAAATGTTCTCGGCGAAGACGGATCACAATTGGAACTGTGTGATCAAATAGCTGGGTAGTATGAAATATTTTCTCCCGACATAATGTCATCTATTACAAGATGCTTGGATAAGCATTTCATTTAAATTTTAGAATAAATACTAGTAAACTGATGCTTGTCAATGGCATCATTTAGAATATACGTCTATTATCTTGATTTTAAAAAAGCCATCGACTTCCGCTCCAGTGTGAAAAGCTATCATGCGAGTGGTATTGATTTCTTCTACTTCGCTGTAGTCATATCCCGCTGTTTGATTTTATTTTGTCCTCTTCTCCTTCTCCTTATTTTTTATTTTTTATTTATTTATTTATTTTTTATTGGGGGGGGGGGGGGGGGAGGGTATTATATGAAAGACACACATTCAGTTGGCCTCCTCCTGGATTTTCTATGTCGTTGAATAAAAATTTGAAGACAAAGCTACTCCACGCGAATTATTTTGGTCTGTCGCTTGGCGGTCCAATAAAGTTATTTTATTAAAAGCTAAGAAAATGAATACGTTAGTACAGTGAATGATAAGAAAGATATGATCGGATGATAAAGGGATAACACAGTAGCATAATTATCGCGGCCATGGAAATGATGATTATGTATTATAGTTCTGCAGGCAATCAAGTTTCATTGCAGCGTTTTTAGATGTAACATTGTTTATCCAACCTGAGGGATAATATCTTCCTGAACTAATAATGCAAGCACTTACTCAAAACGTCGCGGATTGTGCTTTGAAGAGCTGAGCATTAACGCACTAACTTTCACATGATTGTGAAGAGTCATTTATACATATTCTTCTCATCTGCTCACTGTACCTCTCCCTTCTCCCCTCTTTCTTTCTTTCTCTCTTCCTATCTGACCCTCTCCCTTCCTCCCATACTCTCAACCCCTTTCCGCAAACATTAACGCATTTTAAAGGAGATGATGATGGACAGACACATCTTCCCACAGGAAATGGATTTTTTTATTTGCTTAAAATCATTTCTTTTGATTGACAGAGATTGGCTAAGTAGAATATGAATGTACTGACAGCTTTGTACACTCATTCGAAAATAACTTCCATTAACTGGTTTTATACTGTTCTGTAAAAAAAAAACCCTGTTATTACAGTAATGGACGCTTCTCAATTATGGCCCTTCCGTTAAAACATTAATCACTGTTTAATATTGCTTTCAAATACGGCAGTTCGAAAAAAAAAACCACCGTTAATGGTAGTAAAGGAAGGTATCTTTTTGAATGCGTGTCTTTGATGCGATATTGCACAGCGACTGCATAAATTTCACAATATTATGGCCAAAAAAATTATTTCAAGAATGGGTCCATTATTATTATTAATAAATTTCTTGTTATCATCATCATTATTATTTATCTATTATCACTCACAACACACACCCACACCCACACACACACACACATAACATATAAATATATATATATATATTTGTCTGTTTGAAAAGATTTTATTTCTGCATTTCAGTCAATTCTCAAATTACAATAACAGAAATAACAAATCAATTGCCATATAAACAAATTAAATTTACACTTTGTTGATTCGAATAATTGGTGTAACACTGTCAGTAAATTGCATATATGATTTACAGATGTACATGATAAATGTAGGCTAATTTATGCGATATAAGTTACAATTGTTATGTGAGGTATTACAAAATAATTTGCAGAATGAAAGAATCATACAAAGAAATAATACATGAATGATATTTATATGACCCGAGATACACATATGTATATACAATTGTATATTGGAGTCTAGAAGCAGAAGACCGCCGTTATAAGCAGAGCTTGAATAAGACGGTCGGCCAAAATAAATATCTAAAAGTACTTAAGAAATGTATGATGGGCCATATGGAAATACAGTAAAGTCCAGTTTGATGTTAATATATATTTTATGTATATATATATATATATATATATATATATATATATATATATATATATATATATATGTGATCCGGATACTTTGTGTGTTAATAATATATATACATATATGGAAAATATATTTATTTCAACTGTGTGTAGGCTCACTTGCGTGTGCATAATTATACAGACCTACAAAATTTTCATTTTCATAAAATAGAAAGTTAATGATCGCTCTCTGATAGAGATGTGAATGTTATTGAATCAGTTTTGAATACTGAATTGCAAGCTTTGGATAAATGGATGTCTCAAAATATTGGTCAGTTATAACAAGACCGTAAGTATGCTTCTCGGCACACGACACATGTTATCAAAATGTGACACTTTTAGTTTGAAAATAAGAAATATTAGAATTGATAAAGTAAAAAATACAATGTATCTTGGAATTAATATAGATAATGAATTGAAGTGGGATGCTCACATAGACAATATTAGTCAGAAATTGAGTAGGTTCATCGGGTTTCTCGGACGATTACGACATGTTATGAATGAATCTAATTTGAATACGATTTATAAAACTATTATCCTCCCTCATTTTGATTATGGAGATATTGTATGGCAGTCAGCCTCTAAACGTTCCCTCGTGTCCTTGCAAAAACTCCAAAATAGGGCTGGCAGAATAATTATGAAAGTCAATCCATTTCCCCACGTTTCTAATCAACATGTTCATGAAAGATTATTGTGGAATTCTTTGGAATTTCGCTATAATAAGCATTTATGCATTATGGTATACAAAATATTAAATAAACTATTTGACTAAAAATATTACTTTCAAAACGTCCGATTATGCACTACGGTCTAAAACCAAACTTTAAATTTGCCTAAACCCAACACAAATAGCTGCAAAAGAACATTTTTCTACAGAGCAGTCTCATGTTATAATATGCTACCTACTGAAATTAGAAATGCTACAACTTTAGGATCCTTTAAAATACTCCTTATTGATTATCTTGAACAAACACATCCATGAACAAATTTTTGACATTCACTGTGAATATGCTTTTTTTAAAACCATTAATATACCCTTTGAATATTGTTTAGATTAGTATTTATAGCTTAGTTTTTATTGCTGTGTTTTCTTTTGTTGTTGTTTTGTTCGTTTTTTATGCTTTGTTAGAAGTACGCAATGATTAACTGTTATAATTAATCGTAGGAGCCCAAGGAAGACCAGTGTTATTCTAATAATAACGCTGAATTTGGGCCATCCTCCGTATCTCATTTTCTCGATGTACATGATTTTGATGTTTACATATAATATGTTCTATATGTTTTGATATGATTCGGAAATAAATACAAACAAATACAAACAAACAATCAAGTACGCATGATACCGACAGACCGACAGAAAAAAAAATGCCTCAACAATACAGTAAAGAAGAAAATTCCAATAGGTCCACAAGATTGACAGTCCACGAGACCGTCAAATACAAATATGTCAGCCCCGTGAGCTGTCGGTGTCGTGCACTTAGGCTGTCGTTCTTGTGAACTCTCAAAAAAGTTGGCAGAAGGCCCACACGAGACAGACTGTGCATGGGCCATCGGTCTCGTGGGATGTAGGCCATGCACTCGTTTCCTTTCATGTAGACATATACCGGATCCCTCATTGATAACGGTAGTTCATTTTGCTCATTAAACAACCTCGAGCCAAACACTCAAAATCAACATAATTTCATTCTTTATATTCCATATACATGTGACCGTTCATTGAAAATGATGCTTTTTCCGATAAAAAATCGAGCTCAACACTCGCCATTAGTTGATTTTAAAAGAAAAAAAAAATTTTATTACTTATTTTCATTCTTTTAAATTTAAGATCATTATCTCTCATTGGTAATGGTAGGCTAGTCCACCCCCCATATTTATATGCTTTACAATTAGGATAAATTAAAGTTTTCTTTAAAAATGGTAGTCCATTGTCCTGATAATTAAAAAAAAATCTCGAGCCAAACACTTACTATTAAAAGTACTTCATCCCTTTTCCAGACTTAGACAAAATTCCGAGAAACTTTGCACAGGTTTAGTATCATGTAGATACTGCCTATGAAATTTCATTGTCGCAAGTTCTATAACTCCTTTGTGAGAAATTAAATTTTACTTTTGTCGCAGAGGAAGCTATTCAGAAATTAAGACAAGTTACATGTTTTTGTAACAGTCAAAAAATAATTTTACAAATTACGCGTCTTTTTCCAGTTGAAAAAAATAAATTGTTATTATGATTTGATTTGCTTTGATTTGATTTATTGGTTTCTGCATCATTTTTTGAACATAAATTATTATCTTTTTCAGTCATGGTACAGATCTCATACATAGTACATAATTATACTTGTTGAATGCATAATTGAATAAATAATTGAGTATATAATATTATTGAATACATAGTTGTGTATACATAATTGAACACATAATTGAATCCATAATTATGTAGTGAAAGAAGAGTTAAATATCATTACTAACTCAATACTCAAATCTCAGTATAGAGTTACCGAAGCTTCATTTCATGATCTCACCCCCTCCGCTTGCGCGCTCTCTCTCTCTCCCTCTCTATCTCCCTCCCTCCCCGATTCTGTCTCTCTGTCTTGTCTCTGTTTTCAAGATTAAAAGAAAGTGGGAAAGGTAAAAGACAGAAGGCAAAATCAAAATTTTAGGTTCCCCAAATGGGTGAAAAAAGAAACAAGAAATGAGTGACGCCTCTGTTGACGTGCATGCTCATCAAACAGTTGGAC
Source organism: Heliocidaris erythrogramma (assembly GCA_025617745.1). Taxonomy (NCBI): domain Eukaryota; kingdom Metazoa; phylum Echinodermata; class Echinoidea; order Camarodonta; family Echinometridae; genus Heliocidaris; species Heliocidaris erythrogramma. Next base: position 18,244,566 of record CM046857.1, on the reverse strand, counting down.
AGTGATAGGTTGCAAGTAGTTTGCGACATATACATATAAATACAACCGACTTACAATTTCGCAGGTTCTTTATCCGTTTGCAAAAAAGAAGTAGCGCAAATAAACATGAAGAATGGTAGCACAAAATCAATTATGACCTTTTTAAAGTGTTTCTCGATTATGGAAAATCGATCAGACTTATCATTTTCTGCCTCATTATAATAACATTTAAACACATTTTAAAATTTGATTTAGGGTCTGAATAGGCAAATAGATATCAAAATAAAAAATACGGCCACTCACGAACTTTCTAGACGGAGGAAATGCCAAATCGGCTCCGGGTCGTAGTGACGTCAGAGCAATAATACGATTGTCTACGATTTGAAATAGATTTGGTTCTTATTCCAGGTATAAAGCCTACAGCATACAAAATATCCTATGCTGCTATGTTTGGTCCTCATATCATTATCCAGAAACTGAATCAGGAAGATTTTAGTTGTTTAATTGTCCATATTTAATGCTATTGCAATTTATTTCCAAATAGGATCGCAGTAGATCGTATAGTGTGCAGTGTGCTTAACACCCTGTTAAGCACACATATCCAAAACGGAGCCCGCCTGACTTCTCTGCGACCTCAAAATGGCATTTCGCCCGGAATACAGCCGGGCTCCGCCGCGATCGTTAGGGATCGGCCGACGTTCGCAGGGCACCGAAACCTGCTCCCAATTCAGTGATTTTCCAATGGCGAATTTTTGAGTTCACAGAGCTCATAAACAGGTCGCCCGGAGATCGCTCGCGCATCGGAAATCATTCGATCGATATTCGGCCGGCAATCCGACGATTTAAATTTTTTTTTTTTTAATTTTGGCTTTAAAATTCGGACGGAGGTCAGCAGAGATGCGCAGTCGCCGCACGGGCTCCCTCGAACGATCCCCTTCCGTATCCAACCCGACTTCTACAAAATCGGGCGTGATCCGAGCGCGCTCCGTGCTGGAGTCGGGACGTCGTTGGGCGGCTTCTACGGGCCCCGGCCGGGTTCCTCCTGTCAACTCATGAAATTTTGCCCCAATTGGGTATACTCATACTTTAATATAGAATTAACGCCATTCTGGATTCAAACAGACGATATTTTTCGAGGCGCGGAGGCGTCGGAGGACGCTAGACAGGACGTCGGGCGGAACCCGCACAGGCGTGGCCCGGGTGTCGGGCGAGCACCGACAGAGCTATAGTGATCATCGGCCGAAACTAGGACGGCGTCCGCCCTTATGTCGAGTGGGCTTCGCCATACACCCATTTTTACTGCCAGACGACGGGCGACTTCTGATCACTAGTGTTCAAAGGGCTCCTCCCAAGCCCCGTCCAATTATGTGACAGTGTATATTCGAGGCAAAAAATACGTTCGACTCCCGGGCGGATTTGACATTCGGCGACTTTCTGGCGATCTACAAATTCAGCCGGAGGCCGTTGGATATGTGACACAGGCTTTACCGTTTTACACATTCACAATGACAGGCATCACTCTGTGTTTTCTACACGCAGGGAAAATTGAGCGAAACTCTTTCAGTCTCCACCAATAAACAAAAGAGTTGGAGATCCAGTTAATAAAACCCCTGCAAAGCGTTCCTTCATAGAGAGACTGAAAGTCAGACTAACAGATATTAACGTCGTTCCATACACCAAGGCAAATGTGCGCAGAAGTCGTTTGTTCTCAGCTTTTCTCTCAATCATCTGGATGTTGCCATTGCACGGAGCCTTAGAAACAGCGTGGTAGATCAGGAAAATACAAACCCCTATGGAACAACAAAGTACCATGTGCACGGAGGTGCCGATCAGATCTGCGAGTAGGACAAACTTGCCCGTTTTGAGGTCGAAAAATCCCGCTGCAAAGAAAGAAGTTAGCCACGATGCGATACAGGCGACAATGCATCTTGGAGTGGTGATTATGTTGCGTACACCGAAGGGGTCGATTCGGATGGTGATGAGCTGATAGACAGCGACGAAGAAGATGTTGATGAGGGACACGTTGGTGCCGATTATGATGATGACACGAAGTCCATTTAAATTAAGCTGTGGGTAGATACGAGAATGTGGAATAATCAGTGTTAGCATTAAAAAAAAAAAATGGTTAACATCGTACAAACTACGGCAATGCTAAATATACATTTTCCTCCTTAACATAATCGACTCATTTACTCTCCTAATTATATTCATATATTTATTGTTATTATAAAATCATTTATTATATAATTAATCAGGGAGGGTCCTTTAATCTGTGTTAACGCACGTCAATACTTTTCGTTTTAAAGAAATATTTATACTCAGATGTTAATATATAAAGTAGCATTAATTTTCTCCGCTGCTCCATCCCTTTCTCCCTCGCATATGTAGGAGGAAATAATTTGATTCAAGCCTGCACCACAATCGGAAAAAAAAGCATCGCACTGAAATAATGTTATACCGTGATTATTTTGGTGAAGATTATCGATTCTCATACCAGAAGTCCAAGGTTGATCCATGATCGATGCTTACATCCTTGGGCAAGGTGTTTTGCCCAGATTTGTCCCTCTTGACCAAGGTGTCTAAATTGGGTCCTTGACAGTGCTTGGGTATAATTAACAATAAGTAAGATAAGACCAAATCCTCATTATAATCATATTATCATGATCTCATTTAAAAGATGGTAATTGAAAATATGTACTTACCTTGAAGGGCGACCGGTGTATGTATACCACGGCAATCGCAATAATCACAGCAACGATGGTGACGAAATCTGCTAAGACAACATTGAACTGAAAAATAAATCGACGTTGTCGAAGTTGCCGATGACAGGGAATAAGTATTAGAGTACTGAATGATAGCAGACCAGCGATTCCGAGAATCAGAAAGTATGTTACGCGGTAACTAAGCAGATACGTATCACATCTAGGCCTAAAGGTTAAATTGGAATCTGTATAACTCGAATAATATTCATCTGACATGATGTAATCTGGTTCCATTCTTTCGTAGAATTAATTCATATACTTCTTCCTCGCATATAAGGAGATTGGAGGAATGAATTTTGTTTCAAACCGTCACCACAATCCAGAAAAAAGCATCGCATCGTAATAATGTTATTCCGTGGTATATTGGTGGTACAAACAGGCATTGGAATGCAATTTTCGGAATAAAATGAAAGCCTTTACTTGGAATTTCGCTTTGAATGTCTTCATCCCTGTCCAGTATAGCTTATACATACAAAGCTTTCATACGATATGCGCATCTCCTTCACAATATATAATGTGGGTTCCGTTTCGCTCCCTCTCATTCTCCTCTGTACTAATTCTTTCTATCAGTGCCAATTATTCAGAATCACTCTCCCTCTAGCCCCTTCACACTGAGGATAATGCAGTGGCAGCGCGGCAAAGGATGAATACGGACGTGACTAGAAAGCAACAGGGATTCCTTTACTTTTCTTTTCTGTTTTATATCAGGAACACAAAGCGTCGAAATGACCTTCCTAACCCCCTCCAAAAAATAGAAAAAAAAAAAAGAAGAAGAAGAAGAAACCATCAGCTACTGTCTTGGGACTACCAGAAGAAAGGTTATCTTCATCAGGTAGGTCCTATGATATGTAGAACTAATGAGATTTTATCGGTGAGACAAATAGAGCGCGTAAATAAGAAACAAAATCTGAAAAATAAGGTTGAATTATAAACAATTAGAGCAGTATATCCATGTATATTTTGTTAAGTATTCGATTTTAAAAGTGTGAAATCTGATAGCACTTGATAATACTCAAAGTTTAGGAAACGGGAACATCAAATGTATAGAGATGTGAATGGGTACTGCGAGTCGCTTGATCTAGTAGTTTTATTTGTATATATACTTTACTTATATTCTATCCTTTGTACATGCACGAGTTTCAGCCTTGAGGGCCTTGTCTCAAGGCTACGCTTTAACATTAATGGAGCGCCATAGCGACATTTTCAGGTCAGTTACATGCATTTTGTGATAAAAGCCCCCAGTTTGGCACATAATTATAGGAGCGTGGATTTTGATGTATCAATTAGTGAGATATCTAAAATTGTGTCCCTAAGAGCAGCTGGCGGCCATCTTTCAATAGAGCCATCAGGGCACCTTTTCTCCTGATACAGAACACTATAAAGAGTATCTGGATGAGTGCCCTGATTGCAGCCATGGCCATCAAGAAAATAATTTGGGATGGTTCTAAATCTGTTCATAAGGGCTTAACCTATATGCCTGTGTGTCACGCTGACTTTTATAAGTTAATGAAATCATACCTTTTGATTGGCTGAGAGCATATTTGTTTTAGATCTGTTGCAATTTTTATTGATAATTTTTTTAATGAAACCATGGAAACGGGGCCCTGGTATACATCGCAAAATGCATCTATAATTTGGGGCATAATTATGTAAATCAAATTCATACACAATTTTTTCCTTCTGATATGGGCACCTAATCAAATTTTTAAAATCATTTTAGCCCAAATAAATTTTAAGTGTAATTCGACGTGTCCCATTTCATAAAATGACTTTAGAAATTTACCATAAAACAATATTTTGACTACTTTTAGAAATAACTGAAAACGGCCCACCCCCCTTTTTTTACTCAACTTCTTCCTTGAAAATAAAATAACCCCGAATAATGTAATTTTAAATTCTACATAAAATTACCTATTAATCAACGAGTATAATATTTTGGAAAATTTTTTGTACAAAAGGTCCCACTGGGGCAGAGTACTTGATATCTCACTATCCGTAAATGCTTATAACACATCGATATACCTAGAGGCCAAATTTGGTGCGTTTTGGCAGAAAGTGGATAATAATTAGATGGCTACGCTGCTCATTTACCTTAATTTGCTTCATCCACTCTCCATTTTAATCTCTGTGCACATGAATTAGTAAAAGCAGGTTATTACAGTTTCCACGTTAGATCGAAGGCATAATTCTTACTTTATTCATGTCCTTGATCATGTTGATCGCTTATTTTAATTAAAATGATAGCATTATGTTTTGCGTATCAAGCCTTTGGAAGTGATGGAGGTTAAAACATACAGAGAGTGGGGTAACGTGGTTTTAGCAGTAGAGGGGGCATTGATGTGGGGGGGGGGGGTGAAGCGGAAATACTAGGTGGATTAAATTTAGGAAAACAAGGCCATATAGGGAGGGGATTGTATGGGATGGGGTCGAAACATCCTTCCTCTCTCTCTTCCTTTCACTACCCCCCGGCCGTCTCTCTCTCTCTCGCTCGCAATTCATATTGGGGCCCCCGTGCCCACCCCATAGCTACTTCACTGTACACAGAGCCAAGTTTTGCGTATTCTAAGCTAAAACAATAGAATATTGTTAAACAAATAATTTCTTGGTACTGCAAAATTTCAATATGGCACGAAAAAGAGACATGATAACGAAGCTTTTCGACCTGCACTCATCAGGTTATCACGCAGGTATATAACAAATTACTTGAAATCAACTATATTATACTCGGTGAACCCGGACGCAACCTAGACGCCGTAATTTCAGAACAATCGCAAAGCGTAATTTGTTATATACCTGCGTGATAACCTGATGAGTGCAGGTCGAAAAGCTTCGTTATCATGTCTCTTTTTCGTGCCGTATTGAAATATTGTTAAAATGAAATTTCATATGAATGCTTTGCGAAGGTTTGCAAATGATATATTTTCGGCTGGTTCATGGTATTATCTACACATAATATAATTTTCTTGCACAATGTGCAAGAAGATTCAGTATTATTCAAGATTCAAATTTTTTCATATTATTTTCTTTTTAAAAATGGCAGATATATACATTTGAAAGATTCATAGGATTAATAACACTACGAAATTCAATGTCATAAAAAATGAAATGAACATGGTATAACATGATTTACTAAAGATCTTGATATGCACACTGCAAAAACCAGGGTGTTAATTTAACACCATCTCGGTATCCATATTGGGCTACACCAGATAAGTGTCAAAACAACACCAGTTAGTGTTAAAACAACACCAGTTTGATATTGGTCTACACCAGATAAGTGTCAAAACAACACCAGTTAGTGTTAAAACAACGCCAGTTTGATTCGAAACTGGTGTTGTTTTAACACTTATCTGGTGTAGCCCAATATAGATACCGAGATGGTGTTAAATTAACACCCTGGTTTTTGCAGTGCAGCCGATGGGATGGACTAAAAAAAGCCTAAGCTGATCCCCTTTATACTGCCAATATATATAATTAATTTATCAGATGTGATACATGCCAAGAAAGGAGAAATCACATAACAATTTCAGTATACATTATGTGCATGTAACACAACAATGACTGCGAGAAATTGAATATCACTTTTAGCCCATCAGAAGCGTGTCCCGAAATAGTTACCCATTTCCCCCATAAGATTTGACCACTTAAAGTTATACTTAAACCATTACTGCCTAACTAAAATTGAAATTTATTCGACTTTTGATATTATAATGAAAAAATATTACTACAATTTAATTAATTTCATTATTTTGGCAAGTATTGCGTGAACTGATTGAACATTGTATGATTGTTTTTATCTTGTACATTACATTGTAACCATTGCAATTCAGACTTCGGGCTGCAAGAATGGAATTTGATCAAGAAAATCCTTCAATCAAGCCCCCGAACAGACCCCAAAGTCGGGTCGATTTCACCCCATCTACCCTATTCACCAAACTTTGTCAGTAGGAAATAGTATGACTGGAAAGTACAAAACGAAAAAAGGAAAGAAAAAAACAACAAAAAAGAGTGCCAAAATTTCCGTCGAGAAAAGCTCTGGATGTAAAGAAAAAGCATTTTGATAGCTTCCAATTTTAATAACTCAAAGGTGTTTCATCCAATTCAGCTGAAATTTACAAATTAAGGTAATTTTGAGTATTTTCATTTTCTTCAGGTCCAATTTGGTGTCAGTAATCTTTTCATTATTGAATTATTAAACTTTTAAAATGCCTTGCTTTCTCAAAAAGCAATACGCAATGTAGGAGCTCGCCAGTTCTCTGTGTAATTAACACAATTAATAGTAATGTTAGCATGGCAGTCACATACCACAGATAGGCAGCACGCTCCTCTAATTTTATTTTCATCATTATTTTTACTATTAATCATACCATAGAATGCAAAAGAATTACTTATAATCCAACAAGGTGGGGGGGGGGGGGTCTACATTTACACATTTCCATCTATAGGTACCAACCTCCTTTTTCTACAAGAAGACAAAATCGAACGAAACTCTTTTAACCTCCACCAATAAACGATAGAGTTGGTTATCCAATTTAGAACACTTAAAAACATTACAACAGTGAAAAGGCAATCGTCTATTTGAAAGTACTCTTTGATCGAAGAACTGAAAGACACAGTAGTAGGGATTAAAATTGTTCCATACACTATGGCGAATGTGCGCAGAAGTCGTTTGTTCTCATTTTTTCTCTCCATCATCTGGATGTTGCCATTGCAAGAAGCCTTATCAACAGCCTGATAGATCAGGTAAAGACATACACCGGTGAGTATGCAAAGTATCATGCTCATGGTGGTGGCGACAAGACTTTTAACCATTTCGCTTGCATTATCGGAGTTGATGAAGTATATTGAAAGGGTAACGGTAAATATCCATGATAACAGAGAGGCGACGATGCATCTTGGCGTAGTAATGATGTTGCGTACACCGAAGGGGTCGATTCGGATGGTGATGAGCTGATAGACAGCGACGAAGAAGATGTTGATGAGAGATATGTTGGTACCGAAAACAGTGATGAGACGCAGATCATTCAGTTCGAGCTGTGTAAAGAATATGGTTACCATTGACTGATATTATCAAAATTTTGACTGATGATGGTTGATGATTTATTTTACCCTTAATGTAACCTTAATGGTACACTCAAACTTTCACTTACAGAGGCTAATCGTAATTAACCGCAGTAAAGAGCCAGTATAGGGGCCACTCAGCATAAACCAAAACATAGCCACACACTCGACACGCGGTCACACTTTCACCTAAAGCCTTGGAGTAAGACGTGGCTATTCCGTGGTATCTGCGGTATCTACGACTACGTGGCAATTACGGGGTGTACTGGCCGTTACGGGGTCGTTACGGGGTGTACGTGATGCTTGCTGCAAGGTAGAGTGAAAACTTCAAAACGTTCAAAATTTCACCACGTTAAAGGGTGACTAAATTAGAGAGAAAAAAGGTGCTGTTTCCATGTATTTTTGCCTTCCAATCACGATTCTGGCAATTTATTATTATTGATTATTAAAAAATTATGGCTCGTTTTGGCGAAAAGGGTGAAAAGTAGAGGTTTTGAGACCGTTCCTTAAAACTTGTAAGCTGATTGGCTAATTGACATCACACCCCCTAGTGACGTATGAAGAGCAAGAGGCAAAAGATCTGCAGGCTGCAGCAATATAACATTGTACACGCAAAGCAGTATTTGACCCCTCTGTTCAACGGACAATTTATGAAGAAAGGAGATAGTCTTGGGAGTGAATAATCATTGTCAATACATTTGCTACAAGATCAGCGAACACCTATGCCCCAATATACACCTCTTGTTTTAATCTACATTTGCCACTCTCCACCCAGGTGTAGTAAATGGGTACCCGGTAGGAATGCTGTGAGCACCGGGTTCGGTAGCCTAGCTAGAGCCGGGGTAATAATACTTCGGCGCTTAGAAACATTTGTATTAAGCGCAATATAAATGTTATGTATTATTATTATTGTTATTATTTTTTTTTTTTTACTTTTCTTTGAACAATGTTCTCATCCATCAGAGCTTGCCGAACGAAAGTTTTGCATTGCGCGTACAAAGCCGTTTTCTGTGCAATGTACTACACATCTTTAGTATGGCAACATTGAGCCCTTTCACACTCACTTCGTTAGAGCGCTCTAACTAAGAACGGTTCCTCTGGAGCGGTTCCCAGGTGAGTGTGAATGCTCAAGTGTTCCAGGAAGCGTACTTCTGGAGCGCTCCAGAAGACCACCTCGCGAGGTTCCTCGTTAGAGCGCTCCAACGTGTCAGTGTGAAAGCAAAGCGATCCTAAAGCGTACTTCAACCGGAAGTGAGTGTGTGTGGCGCGGGAAATCAATGGGTGATTTGATACATTGAGCGAGCGATTTGATACCTTACTTTATGCTACGCAGGCAATCACCGGTATAGCAGACGACAGACCGACCGGGCAGCGGCACAGCGCATTATACGGTTTGAAATTCCGCGCGAAAAATTTGAGCCGCTGATCTGAGCTGCCATAGCAACAAGACCACTTTGACTCGTTGAGCGATTCGAGACATAAAAAATGCGGTGAGTGTGAAAGCAAACGAAGCGTTCTTCAAGAACCGTTCCTCTGGAGCGCTCTAACTTGGAGCGGTCCAGAAGTGAGTGTGAAAGGCCTCTATGTTCCCCCTCGTACTAAACGACTGGTGAACGCTTTTGTTTTGTTTATTTCACTTTCGCCTTTTTCTTTTACTTCGCTTTACATACTACGGTAGTACTGACTTAGATTGAATTCTTCGAGTAACTTAGAGAGATAGATAGTGACCGCGAGTCCGATTTGGAGGACTTTTTTGAGCCAGATACGAATTCTGATTTATCAGATGATTTTATCAGATCCCGAAGGAGAAGAAGATCAAGTGGTAAGGGGAATTCGACCATTATTATGTTTGAACCCCTCGCAGAAGACGCGCCGGGGCCTGGTGAAGGGGACGCAGGGGCCGCAGGTGAAGTTGCTGCAGCTGCTGGAGACGCCGATGTTGTTGAAGAAAAGTGATCACTGCAAATTGTACTCCACTCACTTGGCCCTTGCCACTCTGCCCGCGTGAGCTTTACCTTTGCGAGTTGCGACCCACAATTTCCGTAGATTTTCATCTTTAGTAAAATGATGTAGGCTTACATCATCTTTAGGGGTCTTGCTCCAGCCCGCAACTATACACCGATTTGGCATTATTGATAAAACTGTCTCCCAAAATCAAACTTATTGTGATAAGTGAATTAAACACACGAAAATATGCAATGCAAATGGTCGATGCGGTGAATGTCATGCTCGGCACCGGGCTGCATGCATGGGCCTGCCGGGGCCTGCGGATGTGCACGGTATACAGGTTGGTGGAATATTTTCCTTTACTTCTCATACGTCACAGATCACGTGATCATAATGTCGCTTCGATGGGTTTTTAGGGGCGGAGCTGATGAATTTGTAAATCAGCAAAAATGTACTTTTTCAAAAACGATTATGAAATACGACTGAATGCATAAAAAAGTGTGTGATAGATGTTTTCTACTGACATGGGCCCTACGTGGAGCGTGGGGTGACGTGGTTGTTGTGGCAGTACGTGGCTAGTCTGCAAGCACAGACCCTAATTTGACACTTCATTAGAAAATCATTGTGCCTTGAGAGAAGCCTAATTCAGCTACCTTCTAATTGTGTCAGTATAGGTCAGGAGCAGCTATAGTACATGGCCTATGGGTAGTCTTACAGTGCAGACACTCTTTTTCGACTAACCAAGGTTTGTGACTGTAAACTAGGTACGTGGCGTTTAATACGTGGCTTTTCATGGCGGGTGCGGCTAAAATTTACGAGGGTCTAAATTTGTCGAATGCATACGCAGCTATTTTGTGGCATAAGTAATAAAATACCCGTAACTTCAAAACTACTTATATTACTACTTTTTATTAGTCGATAAAGAGAGAAACCCTTGTCAATTTTTAGAAATAATGATAATGGATGTCCAGAGCAATTTAAACCTTGGAAGTGAGATACCATTAATGCACGCGTGCTTAAGGGATGCCGCGAAAGGGCACCATGATCGTTACCTCTCTGCGTTACCTGATCATGCCGTTGCCCCGCGGGGCGCAAACTTCGGACAGACTGGACGCCGCGCAACATGCACGCTCCGCCTGAGCTCGAGCTCTCGTGCGAGATTCGGTCGGCTTCAGTGCAGTCCGAAATGTAATCCCAGCAGTCCGACGGACGCGTTCGACGCACAAACTGTGTGTACGAGTGAATGAGGCTTACGCAGTCCTGACTTTCCCCACGGCCGCCTGGTGCCGTATCCCTTTAAGCCCTTCTGCCCATAGCTTCTGCCAGCCGCCCCCGTTCATTAGTTATGTAATAAGATATAGGAACTTACTCTCTTTTTGTATAATGGCTTACAGGCCACGGCGATGACTGCAATGATGGTGATAAAATCTGCTAGGACAACATTGAACTGAAAAAGGAATCGACGTTGTCGAAGTTGCCGATGACAGGGAATAAGTATTAGAGTACTGAATGATAGCAGACCTGCGATCCCGAGAGTTAGGAAGTATGTTAATCGGTAGCTAAGCAGATAAGGATCACATTTAGAGCTCTGATTGGTATCAGTTGAATAATATTCGTATGAATTATTTACCTCCGACATTATGTGATCTGGTATCACACCATTTCCGCATGAAAAAGTTAGATTTAACTCAACTGGATAAAATGAAAGCATTTATTCCTCAAGGTATAAATGGAACTCGGCCGCGTAGAATCCCACTCAATGGCACTCATTATGTGCTCAAACCTCCATCAAGGTTTATACAAAGCTGTCACACGATTTGTGTATATTGAGGTATATATTTGATTCCTATCCTACCTCCTTTCTCTTTACGTCTTTATAATCGTGATCGCGAGTCGCTTTCCTATATTGCTCCTCCACCCACAGTCCATTCTATACTCTCTTCAAACAAAATCACGGAGGGCAATTAATTCAAGGTTGCGTGCATCTGAGACTGTCATGGACATAAATGTACAAGTGTCCCTGAACAGGGAAATGATAGATTGGAGGTAAATTGCTTAACAACTGAACGGCATTTTTTAAAACGATAATGTACACAATATTGGAAAGCCTATTTTTTCTTCTTTGAGTCATTATCAACATGATATTAAAATGAATCAAGTAGCACTGTCAGAAACCCAGAAATTTTGTCCAAATTCAGTGAATGTTTACTACATTTGGTTAATTATGATTTTGAAAAGACAGGAAATAATTCAGAATCATTTTTTTCTGCAAAACAAAAATACACATCATTGAATATTCATATTATCTTCTTTCATTATCATAAACCATGTGGGAAAAATCACGCCTTGACTGAGCAGGCACAATTTGTAAGGTGGTATTGTACGATGACATTATATGACAAGTATACAAGGCTGTTATCATGCATACTTCACAGTAAGAAAATAGAACACAAAATGGGTACCCATGCAAGCGTGATGTACGATCCTTCCATCATGATTATGGTGCCAAATGATAAAGGAGAATTATGAGCCTCTCGAAGCTAATTTAGCACTCACTCAATTATTTTGGACAATTGGCCGGTTTCTTGCAGTGCCATTTCAGATTGCCTGAAATCGGTCATGCGTGATTCACCAAACATGTATTTGGTGTCATATGAAAGAGGAGAAAGTGAGCTCACCAATGTGTACAATACCCCCCCCCCCCCCTCCTCCCCTCAAAATTGAATTACTGCATAATTTAACTATTACGTTAGGTTTACTTTTTAGGGACACCTTGTTCATGTGGTATAAAAAGAGTGTTTGCATTCTTAGAAATATTGGGCAAAATTTTACCCAAATTTTACCCAACATGAGGGTCCTTATGAGTCCGACCAACTTTTGGGTAAACTTTACCAATTTCATTCTTATTTTTGACCAATGTTGGGTAAATGCATGTAAAAGTTGAGCAAGATTTAACCAACCTATGCCCAATCTTCATTTACCCAGTGGCATTTACCCAACATTTCTAAGAGTGTGGGCTCATAAGCCAATTTCACATCAGTGAATTGCCTCCCTCGATAGTAGATGACAACGGTCCTTTTTAACATTTGTGAATATCATTATAATAGACACAATTTTCAATCATTTGCTTTTTAGCAGATATTGATTGACACGCCTGTAAATGGATCAATGTCCCACAATGACTGTAGTAACTGAAAAGAAGAAAAAAATGTTAGAATTAATTTCCAATTCTGGTAATGGAAGTACCTTTTGGAGACAATTCTGAATTGTTTGTCATGATGTAGTTAGCTTGTCGGGGGAGGGGAAAATATAAAAAAAAGATATCCAAGTACTAAAAAAGTACTAGAAATCACGTTGAAAATGCGATCAATATAATCAACCGAAAACTCATCAATTTTCAAATTTTCAAACAGGGGCGCGGGTGGTATTATTGTTTGTATAACGTTCAGATAGTCTTTTCTCCTTCTCTGTATACCACTGGCAGTGGTTTTGAACTTTTACTTTTTCTAGGCTATAATTAAGCCATCAAAACACATGTATTTCACGTGATATTTTGAGCCTCTCATATGAATATGGCACTAATATCCTTTGAAAATAGCAATTATATTTGCCACTCTCGACAAAGGTTTAGGGGGGGGGGGCAGACGTGAAGGATCCAACCGTTAGCCAGGATTTCTTTTTAGGGGTGGTGATGAGCACGCAAAGCGTGCTCTCCAGGGGGTGGGTGCAGGGAGGGGGAAGTTTTTACCCTCCCTCCCTCTGACGTTTTATAGCAAATTTGAGAGAAAGATAACGGCCCGTAGCACATTTTTTGAGGCGGAAAGTTATTTCGACGTCCGGACTCCTTTTCATTTATTTGGACGTAATACTGCACTGTATGTAACAGGGGTGGGTGCAGGGAGGGGGAGTCCCCCCCCCCCCCCGCGCGAAGCGCGAAAGCTCTTACGTTTTGCAGCAATGACGGCTCGTAACACTTTTTTTTTTAGGCGGAAAGTTAGTTCGACACCATGGCTGCTTTTCAGTTATTTGGAGGCAATACTGCACTGTATGTAACAGGGCTCTGAAGAGCAAAAAAAATAAAAATAAAATAAAATAAAAATGGTTATCAGTTCTACAAAGGCGGGGGGGGGGGGCGGCACGGGCCGGAATCTCCCCCTAAATTCGCCACTGCCTGGTAGGATTACGCTGATAACGTTTACCTATAAACTGAAGCCTAGTTAACCATTTCTAATGATTTCTTGCAGCTCATCGGAAAGTTATAAGGCATAATGTGATTATCACACGGGTGTAGACAAGCATAATACCATTGTTAGTGGGGGATAATCTATTCATCATCCCCCATTGTATACTAACAGTAGAAAGTGTGCTGGTATCTATGCCACTGGATTATCACCGTCATCATTATCAATTGTGATTGATATCAATATTATTATTTACTATGATTATTGCTAATATCATCAGAATAGATTCCAGAATAGGTTCATGGACTTGGATTTTCATTGAATTAATGTACAATCTTGTATCGCTTTTTCTTTGAAATAAAGAAATTGACAAATCAAAAATCAATTAATATCATTATTATCATTGTATCATTGTATTTATCATTATTATTTCAAATAATGCAATTAAATTAGATGATTTATACATTTATACTACATTGGGGCCTAAATTTTTATTACACGCTTACTCACACACACCCACACACCCACACACACACTGTAAAAAATATTGAGCAAAAGTGTGCCAACACGAAGGTTATATGTGTCTGACAATATACAAGTCATTATCTTAAAACAAAATTCTATTATTTTGTTGATATTTTGCTTCGGATGAGTGCATCCTATGCCCAATCAAGGAACTGAACGGTTTCCTAGTCCAGTTTTGTTGAACAGAGTAACATTTCTTCCTCCTTATTCTTCTTCCATGTCCTTTACTTCCCTTCTTTGGCTTCTTGCACTCTCTTGAAATCAAATTCAATTGTCACGTTAGCCTATTATGTCCAGGTTTCTGAAGCAGTGTTACATTTTCTTCATCCTCATTCTTGTCTTTTTCCCCTTCCTTGCGTCCTTCTTTTTTGCTAAGTCCGCTCCCCTTTCCTTTCTGACTCCTAGTACTCTATCTTGTTCGAGCTCAGGAATTGCACGAGCAATGTTTTAGTTATACCCTGTTTCTCTCAGGTTTTTGGTAATTCTGAAGACATCTCAATATCTTTAGCAAAATGAGTGGCCCATCGGAATGGTTTCAAACTTATGTTTCAAGATCAACATTGATGAGAATGCGGAGAGAGTAAAGAACATCTGTTTTTTTTTTTAAAATCAAGATTATGTAGCAGCTGTATGACCCCCCAAAATGTTCCAGTGTACTGTAGCTTGTTAAGCAAGATAAATATTTTAAAAACGTTACGGCATCATTTTAAGATATACAATCTGAAACAATAATTATAATCAGAAATCTGATTGGTTTTCTCTCTCTCTCTGAAAAATGATACATAACGATACCAATAACTTTCATTAAATTCATATGTATATCTATACAGCATCCACTCTCTCTTTCTAACTCGTGATGGTCTCTTTATTCAATCCAAAGCTCCCTACATATGAAATTTTAAAAATAATTGTCAAATCCATCAACATACATTATCTATTAAGACAAAAGTATCAACTCTGTTCGACAACTCCGTTACCATGGTTATACCTGCGCATTATTTTCCTTTACAAATTTGTTTGAGTGGTTGTCGCTGAGGTGGACGTATATGGTGATTTTCATCAATTCTTTCTCAGGCCGGGGCGCGCGCGGCCGGGGCAGCACACACCTGTAACACATAATGATTCAAACCACGGAGAAACAAGCATCTGACAGCGAATGGATCATGTTGAAAGTGGCCAAGTAGTTAACGTACAAGTTGAGCAACAGATTGTAATTGAGTAAACGGAAACGCACTTTCACTTCACAAAGGTTTCTAAAAACCAATAAAACTAAGTAAAATGTTTTCGTTAGAATGGCGTGACAGATTTTCTACTTCCGGGTAACTGAGGAGTACCATAGGCAGCCTCCTAGGTCCCCTTCTTTTTATCATTTAGATAACATCCAGAAATATTCTATAATTTATACTTTTTGCAGATGATTCAAACATTTTCTCTTCTCCAGCGCAAATGCAAACTACTTCGAACAATAAACACCGAACTTATATGCAAGTATATAACAGATTGGATCAAGGCTAATAAACTATCACCGAACCTGCAAAATTCCGATTGTGTACTTTTTAGCAACAGAATCCCAAGTCCCAATTTGATAATATTGTTCTCCCAAATGTTTCTACAACCAAATTCCTCATGATCTATGATTGAAACCGCATATTGATAAATTATATTATGTAAAACCATCTCATGAAACATTGGTGTTATGATTTGCTATCAACAAACTGAAATACTTCATTCCTTCTCCCACTCTATACTCACAAATTACCATGCTTTGATACTATTATGAATTATGGAATATTTGCACGGGGTTGTGCAATACAAAGGTAGTTGAACAGAATACTTTTGCTACAAAAAAGATACCCAGAATTTTTATTTTAATGCAAATTATAGATCTCATGCTGATATTTTATTTCTTTTAAATAACATTCTCAAGGTAAAGGTAGATTATCACTTCTATTCGAACTAAGCCAATTTATGCACAAATTAGATAAAAATGAGCTTCCTGCTCTTTTTAACGATATGTTTCTCAAGAACAACACTTTCACAATTATCCAAAATACAATGCTTTACAAATTACCATTAACAATAACACAATATATATATATATATTTTTTTTCAGGTTCTTTGTACTAAAACTGTTTAGATAATGAAGTAAAAGAAGCCACTTGTCGGAATCTGCTCAGTCTCTATGTCTACCAAAAGGTTACGTCTAAAAAACAATAACGACAAAAAAAAAAATCAATTCGTCCACTTAACTGTGGTTATGAAAATGTGCCTAACGACCTATTTGCTCCTGTCCCCAGTCTTCACGTTCCTGTTATTTTTTCTCTGTCTCTCTCTCCCTCTCGCTTTCTTTTGTAGCCACACCGTAAATCTGGTTTTAAATTTTGCCATTGTTTATTACTAATGTTATCATTTGCTTGGCCAAAACCCTGTAATCTTACGCAACTAAGTTGTGGGGGCATGCACTATTGTACATACAGCCATGGACAAAATTATTAGACCAAGAATGGTTACTGAAAGCGTTATATTTGTGGTAAGAAGGAAATAAAATATCATAAAAGCAAGGTACAATTGCTGGAATTTGTTATTCATTCAGTGAAATACAAAGACAAATCATTTTCATTAATTTGATTGCTTATTATAGTGCCTTTATTACAGAAGCTTGGTCTAATAATTTTTCCAGGGCTGTATAGGCCTACATGTACTTTGCTTCCTAAAGCATGCCCCCTCCGTTTCGATCTATATTCAGGTCAGTATATGAATATATATATATATATATGATGAAAAAAGCGTGGTACCAACAGCTACATCTACAGATGTACTCATTTTGTTGCCTCTATATAATTAGCACCCGAGTACACTACCCCACCATGTTAAAGAGTGTGAGCCAATTGTTGCTCTTATATATATATATATATATATATATATATATATTTATATATATATATGTAATGTAATTTTGATGCTCTTTTATGTAATTTGCATTTATATTTCGTATTCGTATTTTGTTGTATGTCCTTTAATCAGGACCATGATGAAAAACAGCTTTTGCTGATCATCTTTTATCCTGAGTAAATTACTATTTATTCTTCTTAATAAAGTATTCTTGATTGTTGTATAATTTCATAATATTGTAGTATGTTATCTGGAAAAAACATACAGATTATAATGTTTTGTTTGTATTTAAACGGGAAAATTACATAAATCAAAAATCAAAATCAAATTAAAAAAAAAATTAGAATGAAATAAAGACACCCATTGGCAATCTTAACTTGATTAGAAAGACATAATGTTATTTGTGTAATTCGAATACATGAATAGTAATTTTAAAATGGCATTCACATACCACAAATACACAGCACGCTCCTCTATATATATTATCGTCATCATTAGTATTATTAACATGATTAATCATACAACGGATAATTGCAAAAGTGAGCTACAATCCAACAAAGGTGCCATCATATTTACACATCTCCATCTATCGGCACCAGCCTGATTCTTTTACAAGACAAAGTTGAACGAAACTCTTTCAACCTCCACCAATACACGATAGAGTTAGTTATCCAGTTCAAGACACTACATAACATGACCAGGATGAAAAAGCAGTCGCGCTCTTCAAAATAATCCTTGAGAGTGAAACTGAAAGTCAAACTGGTAGAAATCAAAGTTGTTCCATACACCATGGCGAATGTGCGCAGAAGTCTTTTGTTCTCTTCTTTTCTCTCCATGATCTGGATGTTGTCATTGCATGAAGCCCTAGCAACAGCGCGATAGATCAGGCAAAGACACAGTCCCGTGAGTAGGCACAGTATCATGTTCAAGGCGGTACCCACAAATGCACTAGTTTCTCCGAACTTTTCCTGAAGAGGCTGAAAGATCCCCAAAAAAGAAATACCAGTTAGCCACGATACGATACAGGCGGCAATGCATCTTGGAGTAGTGATGATGTTGTGTACACCGAAGGGGTCGATTCGGATGGTGATGAGCTGATAGACAGCGACGAAGAAGATGTTGATGAGGGACATGTTGGTACCGATCACGATGAGTAGACGCAGTGCGGCTAATAATTTGACCTGTGGGTATAGAATGTTGTATTCTAAATTTATAAAATAGACATACAAGTATTCTAAATTAAAAAAATAGAAATTTCTTCTAAAATCTCAATCGAGGTTAACAGTTCACCATGTGGTTAGTCCTGGAAAGGACTGAGTAAGAAGAAGAAAGTGGAGAAAAGTTGAGAAAAGAAAAGGAAAGGCGACGTTTCGGACAGGTTGACTGTCCGTCATCAGGAGACAATCAACCTGTCCGAAACGTCGAGTCTTCTCCACTCTCAGCCTTCTCATCTGGTTTACAGTCCTTTTTAGGACTTCACACTTTCGAGAAAGATTACTTCTACAATCTCTGAATTTCTATCTCGCCTTTCCTTTTCTTCTCTCAGCTTTTCTCCACTTTCTTCTTCTTACTCAGTCCTTTCCACGACTAACCACATGGTGAACCGTAAACATTCTCCACATAATCAGTACCACCATGCAATCTTCTACCTTCAAAGATCATCTATCTCAATCGAGTTGCCCGAATATGTATTTTAAGTGACTTATACTTTACTCACATCGACGAGACCAAAACCTGGCCGACAATAGACGGAATTTAACATTGCACGGACTTGCCAATAATCTGTCGGTTTGAAATCGGTTTGGAGTCTGTTCGGCGGTGTGACTGAGGAATAGAATGTATAACATTACGCCCGTACTTGAAAAGCAACACACCTCTTCTTTGTTTACAATGATCATGACGATGACTCCAACGGTAGTGACGAAATCTGCTAAGACAATATTGAACTGAAAAATGAACCGACGTTGTCGAAGTTGACGACGAGAGGGAATAAGGATGAGAGTAATACATTGAAAAAGACCTGCTATTCCCAGAGTAACTAAATAAATGTTGTATTTCTGGTACGTATCACTTCCATGGCCTGTGCAATTTCCCTCCGACATCTTGTTTTCTTTTTCAGGATGCTTTTGAAAATATCGCTTTATTCGAGGATATGGGGAAAATCATGACTATGTCCCCTATTACCGCTGTTTATTGTTGCAAGAGACTATTCCAAAATAATTAAATACGTGGTTTGATTAAAGTCTTTACTTCAAAAGTTCAGATGTTCTATTATTTTGTTGATGATTTGCTTCGGATGACTTCAGTCCAATCCATTGGTCTCTTTTTTACACACCATCCTATGCCCAATCAAGGCTCTGAACGGTTTCCTGGCCCAGTGTTGTTGAACAGAGTAACATTTCTTTCTCCTTCTCCTTCTTCCGTTTCCTTAACTTCTTTCTCTTTGCTTCTTGCGCTCTCTTTTTTCCCTTTCTTTCCGACTCACTCTCCCTCTTAGGTATAACAAGCAAAATACAACTCAATTGCCACATTAGCCTATGTCCAGGTTTCTGAAGCAGTGTTACATTTTCTTCATCCTCATTCTTCCTCCTTTTCCTTTCGTCCTTCTTTTTTGTTTTGCCAAGTCCGCTCCCAGTTCCTTTCTGACTCCTACAGTATACTCTTGTTCAAGCTCAGAAATTGCACGAGCAGTATAGTTTCTGTCACATCTTTGGTAATTATGAAGACATGTCAATACTTTTAGCAAAATGATGCGTGGTATGGCATCGAGTGGCCCATCAGAATGATTTCAAACTTATGTTTCAAGACCAACGTTACTTGTGTCCAAACGCCTATGCGAATGCGGAGACAATATCGAACATCTGTTTTTTTATATAGCAGCTGCATGGCCCCAAAAAATGTTTCGTTTCCAGTGTACTAGCTTGTTAAGGAAGGTTAATATCGTTACGGCAATTTATTTCAGGATATACAATCTGATACAATAATCATGATCAGAAATCTGGTGGGTTGTCTCTCTTGGAAACATGATAGTCAACGCTACCAATAGCAACCGTTATTAAATTCCTATCTATATCTGAATAATGTTACATCCACTATAGATTTCTCTTTAACTCGCAATGGTCTCTTACATAATGAAGTTTTAAAAATGATTTTCAGCATCCATTAACATACATTTTTCAGAAAGGTTATGAAGATGAGAGTATTTCACTCTCTGGTATAATCCTGCGCATTATTTGTTAATCGTTGTTTCTGACGTGGACGTATAGAATTGTTTATTCGTGTAGCCTTCGCATAGTGCTATTCTCCTTTGCAACCTATTCAATCAGGGCAAGCTATTTTGAAAATAGGGTAGGGGCGGCCGGATGAAAACGTAGCGCATCATTATAGGCCTATTGTTCACCGATGTTCATTACAGACAAAAGTGACAGAAATCATGCAATTCAGCACTGGCGTAAATCCCGGGGACATATGCAAACTTTCAAAGAAAATTAACATACACTGCCGAGTTTATGGTCGACATACCAATTCATCGAACAAAGATTTTATTTGATGCAGAATATCTACTTTATCACGTAATTGACAACGTAAAAAAATAAAAATTTCTTTCTACATAGTTTTATGTAAGTGGTTAGCCCAGGGGGCTTGTTCCGAAAGGGTGGATAGCGCCGCGTCGCGTCGCATTGACGCGAACGCCACCATTCGTCCAAAGCCCCGCCCGCCCCGCCCCGGTTCTGGCGAAAGGGTGCGTTGGGAGCGTCGGGTCGCGTTGCATTAACTGGAACGCTACCATTCGTCCAAAGCCTCCCCCCCGGTTTTGCCAGGGTGCGTTTACTTTTATGTTATTATTATCCATAATTCTCTGACACGCAACAACAACAACAAAAAAAGGTTATCAGTTCTCAAAGGGAGCACAATAAAAAAAGTGGGGCACCATGCACAGTTTTCTTTCAAAGGGGGGGGGGGGGGGGGGGGGGGGGGGGGGGGCACGGGCCGGGATCCGTAAATCCGCCACTGCCATTAATATTATATTAGAAAAATCCAAACGCACCCTTTCGGCAAAACCGGGGAGGGGGGGGGGGGGGGGGGAGGGCTTTGGACGGATGGTGGCGCTCGCGTCAACGCGACGCGACGCTACCCACCCTTTCGGAACAAGCCTGAACGAAGTGTAGGAAACAAGCTTAAGGCCCGGTCACACCGCCAGAACTTTGCTGGAGCGTTCCTGGAGCGGTGAAAAAAATTCATCACCGCTCGTAACCGTTCACCACCGTTTAACAGAAGTTGGCCCCCGTTAAGGCAACGCCGTATACGCTCGGCCACCGCTGATGGTCCCTCCTACCGCTCCGAAAGTTTTGAGCTGCACAAAATATTGCGAGCGGTGAGGAGCGGGCAATTTTCCGCTCCGGCAAAGTTCACCACCGCTCCAACAACGCCCAGTCAAAGTTTGGCACCGCTAGACGCAAGTTCGTGGACGCTTGGGTCCGCTAGGCCAACGCAGAAATCTTGAACGCTGGACCACCGCTGCTTCGCCAGCTTTGCCCGGGCGGTGATTAAACGTTGCACAAACTTTGGTGGAGCGGTTGTAAGCGTTTTACGAGCGGACACGGGATTGCTGGAACGGTGTCGGGCGTTGAAGCAGCGATCCATTGCGGTGATGAACTTTTGTTTGGCGTTGGTATGGAGATGTCGGAGCGGGACCAACGCTCGCTACCGCTCGCTACCGTTAAACCGACGCTAAAGCAACGCCGGCTTCAGCGGTGCACCGCTAAGGCAACGCCCGTGTTTTCGATTTTGTCCCAATTTTGTGCGCGGTGACGAGCGTTGTCGAAATTCGGCCCCCTCTCCCTACCGTTCATGTAACGCTCCAACAAAGTTCTGGCGGTGTGACCGGGCCTTTAGATATTTTCACGTCATGCTGAGCACAAGAGGAGACTTCTCGGGGATGTACATGCAGCATTCTCCAAAATGACAGTCTATTTAATACATCTTCTCCAAGTTCATGAGTCTTTTTTCAGGATTCAGAATGACCCATCAACTTTAAGTTTTAAGATACGTTTATTTAAAATCAGGCGCTAAGGGGGGGGGGTAACAGTGTCCCCAGTATTTCAGGAATTTGGATATCCTAGAAGTTCCCCCTTTTACATAGGAAAGTGTTCCTTTTACTTCAGATAAGTGCCCCCTTTTCCAGAGCCCTGGGAGCCGGGGGTGCTGCAACACCCCCCAGAAGGCTGAGGATCCTGGGGTGCTGGGGAGGGGGGTTTGGGGAGGGGGGTTTGGGGGGGGGGGTGCTTGCTTGTCAGAGATTTTGGGAGTTAAAAAGAGACCCTAGAACGCTGAGGACCTTTTTTTTTGCTCACAGCATGCACCCCTAGTAACAAAATCGTTCCCAGGGGCCTGCCCTTTCCTTTATATTCCTGCCTGTTCCACATTCTTACAATTTGATTGTATTACCATTGATAATT
The DNA here is from genome assembly GCA_025617745.1 of Heliocidaris erythrogramma. Lineage (NCBI taxonomy): Eukaryota > Metazoa > Echinodermata > Echinoidea > Camarodonta > Echinometridae > Heliocidaris > Heliocidaris erythrogramma. The sequence goes on along the minus strand of CM046857.1, from coordinate 18,221,760 downwards.
GCCTGAGGCCTATCAAAATCTGAGAGGTGCCTCTTCTTCTTTGACAACTGTCCCTTTTCCTGTGTAAGAGGCGCCCCTTCCCCTTCTATAAGTGTCGTTTATATTATAACACGTGCCCCTTTTCCAAACTTATAATTGCCTCTATTCTTTCTGATAAGTGCTCCCTTTACTTTATTTCTAAAAATGGGGCCTCTACCCTTTTCACCTCTTATAAAACCCCTAATAAAAATTTTCCTTCGACAATTCCCTTTTAAATCATTTGCATCAAAATACCTATTAATCCCTTTCTAAAATCCATTCTCACTTTTCATAGATCCAAGAATTACTCCCTTTCCTTCTGATAAATTCACCTGTGGCAATGGTCTCTATTCAAATTTGAGAGGTGCCCGTTCTAATTTGACAAATGCCCCTTCCGCATTCTGCTAAAATTTATCAGAAGGCGGAACTTATCAGAGGTGTAAAGGGCACTCATCAGAGATGACGAGTGTCATTAAATGATACCTCTACCTTTTTCACCTCTTATAAAACCCCTAATAAAATTTTTCCTTCGACAATTCCCTTTTAAATCATTTGCATCAAAATACCTATTAATCCCTTTCAAAAATCCATTCTCAATTTTCAAAGATACAAGAATTACTCCTTTTCCTTCTGATAAATTCACCTCAAAATATTGAGCAAAAGTGTGCCAAAACGAAGGTTTTATATGTGTCTGACAATATACAAGTCATTATCTTAAAACAAATGAAACACGCAGTTTGATTAAAGTCTTCATTTAAAAAGTTCAGATGTTCTATTATTTTGTTGATATTTTGCTTCGGATGAGTGCATCCTATGCCCAATGAAGGAACTGAACGGTTTCCTAGTCCAGTCCGCTCCCCTTTCCTTTCTGACTCCTAGTTCTCTGTCTTGTTCGAGCAATGTTTTAGTTATACCCTGTTTCTCTCAGGTTTTTGGTAATTCTGAAGACATCTCAATATCTTTAGCAAAATGATGCGTGGTATGACACCGAGTGGCCCATCGGAATGGTTTCAAACTTATGTTTCAAGATCAACATTGATGAGAATGCGGAGAGAGTAAAGAACATCTGGGTTTTTTTTAAAATCAAGATTATGTAGCAGCTGTGTGACCCCCCAAAATGTTCCAGTGTACTGTAGCTTGTTAAGCAAGATAAATATTTTAAAAACGTTACGGCATCATTTTAAGATATACAATCTGAAACAATAATTATAATCAGAAATCTGATTGGTTTTCTCTCTCTCTCTGAAAAATGATACATAACGATACCAATAACTTTCATTAAATTCATATGTATATCTATACAGCATCCACTCTCTCTTTCTAACTCGTGATGGTCTCTTTATTCAATCCAAAGCTCCCTACATATGAAATTTTAAAAATAATTGTCAAATCCATCAACATACATTATCTATTAAGACAAAAGTATCAACCCTGTTCGACAACTCCGTTACCATGGTTATACCTGCGCATTATTTTCCTTTACAAATTTGTTTGAGTGGTTGTCGCAGAGGTATCTTGTTAGATATTAAGCTATATAGAAAATTATATTCATAACATTGTGATTCGATTTTAAGTAGCATTCGTAATGCTTTTCTTCTCTGCAACCAATTCAATGAGGGCAGGCATTTTTGCAAGTGAACACTGTAAAAACTAAAGTGTTAAATCACCATTTAAAAGGGCCGAGGAGTGACCACGTTTTCAAAAAGGCAGATTAACAATTTTAACCTGCTGAATCCAACACTATAAAGGTTGTATCTAGCAGGTTTAAGAGGTTGATCTTCCATTTCGAAAAGGTGGTCACTCCTCGGCCCTTTTAAATGGTGATTTAACATTTTAGTTTTTAGAGTGAAGAGGCGGGAGTGAAAAGGTATCCATAAACGCAAATACGCGCGGGACTGCAGATCATTATTATCACCATAATTATCGACACAGAAATACATATAGAGAGTATATTTTGACAATAGTCATGCAATATTGTGAAATATCATCTACAACTGTATTTTAATCTAACATGCATACAAGGGCAATTCTGCAACGTAGTTGTATTTTGTGGCAGTTCATAGCAAATGATTACGAATATTGAGAAAGAAAAAAAGGGGGAAAGGGAAGCGTGAAGATAATGAATGTACCTTTTACCAGACCCTCACATTCTATCCACGCTCAACTACACGTGCCTCCTCCAAATGACTTGACATACGCCACCGGTTATTAGCATCTTTCTAAAGGGGGGGGGGGGGGGGGGGGGGTAGGGGAGTTAAATTTAGTCTTTGATTCAAGATTTCATTTTTTTCTCTCTCTCAACATCATGGATAATAAAATACATGAAACACCATCAATGGTCCTGTACAATTTCAATATTCCACGAGACCATGAACATCATGGAGTAGGCCTATAATTACAGAATAATTATAAGGTAAATCTAAACTAATTCAGACAATGTCAAGCATTGTAAGTATAAAAAGCATAACGAAACGTGCTGAATCCATCACGGTAATGGTCTTGTATCTATTAAATGCAAATAAATGATAGGCCACAGGAATAGATTTAAAAAAAAAGGGGTGGGTTTATAGATTGTAGGATTGTGCAGAAACATACGTCAATGGTTGCGTGAGAAAATGAATAATGGCAAAAACTCTTCGATATAGAGAAATTAGCAAAATAACCTTTCTTTTTAACACGTGATTTATTTCCCATCTATACTATGAATATATGTTTATGATTTTTGAATTTCACTAATCATGTCAAAGGCTAAAATTTTACACGTCTGCCTGTTTCACCCCCCTTCTCTCTCTCTCTCTCTCTCTCTCTTTATTGTTATGTGAACTTCGATACATCCTGAATAGAACACAATGATCGTGAAAATTACATCTTCATTTAAAATACTATTGATTTGTGTTATTTATGATTAAAATAATAATAGTCATATTTGTTCATATTAGTAACATAATATGTTTGTTAGTCTGAAAAAAAATTATATTCTCTCAGCCATAGGCCATTCTACAGCACGCCTATATGGTGATTTTCATCAATTCTTTCTCACGCCGGGGCAACACACACCTGTAACACATAATGATTCAAACCACGGAACCAAGCATCTGACAGCGAATGGATCATGTTGAAAGTGGCCAAGTAGTTAACGTACAAGTTGAGCAACAGATTGTAATTGAGTAAACGGAAACTCACTTTCATTTCACAAAGGTTTCTAAAAACCAATAAAACTAAGTAAAATGTTTTCGTTAGAACGGCGTGACAGATTTTCTACTAGGTCCCCTTCTTTCTATCATTTAGATAACATCCAGAAATATTCTATAATTTATACTTTTTGCAAATGATTCAAACATTTTCTCTTCTCCAGCGCAAATGCAAACTACTTCGAACAATAAACACCGAACTTATATGCAAGTATATAACAGATTGGATCAAGGCTAATAAACTATCACCGAACCTGCAAAATTCCGATTGTGTGCTTTTTAGCAACAGAATCCCAAGTCCCAATTTGATAATACTGTTCTCCCAAATGTTTCTACAACCAAATTCCTAGTAATCTATGATTGAAACCGCATATTGATAACTTATATTATGTAAAACCATCTCATGAAACATTGGTGTTATGATTTGCTATCAACAAACTGAAATACTTCCTTCCTTCTCCCACTCTATACTCACAAATTACCATGCTTTGATACTATTATGAATTATGGAATATTAGCACGGGGTTGTGCAATACAAAGGTAGTTGAACAGAATACTTTTGCTACAAAAAAGATACCCAGAATTTTTATTTTAATGCAAATTATAGATCTCATGCTGATATTTTATTTCTTTTAAATAACATTCTCAAGGTAAAGGTAGATTATCACTTCGAACTAAGCCAATTTATGCACAAATTAGATAAAAATGAGCTTCCTGCTCTTTTTAACGATATGTTTCTCAAGAACAACACTTTCACAATTATCCAAAATACAATGCTTTACAAATTACCATTAACAAGAACACAATATATATATATATTTTTTCTTCAGGTTCTTTGTACTAAAACTGTTTAGATAATGAAGTAAAAGAAGCCACTTGTCGGAATCTGCTCAGTCTCTATACCATGTCTACCAACAGGTCACGTCTAAAAAATAATAACGACAAAAAAAAAAAAAAATCAATTCGTCCACTTAACTGTCATTATGGAAATGTGCCTAACGACCTATTTGCTCCTGTCCCCAGTCTTCACGTTCCTGTTATTTTTTCTGTCTCTCTCTCCCTCTCGCTTTCTTTTGTAGCCACACCGTAAATCTGGTTTTAAATTTTGCCATTGTTTATTACTAATGTTATAATTTGCTTGGCCAAAACCCTGTAATCTTACGCAACTAAGTTGTGGGGGCATGTACTATTATACATACAGCCATAGACAAAATTATTAGACCAAGAATGGTTACTGAAAGTGTTATATTTGTGGTAAGAAGGAAATAAAATATCATAAAAGCAAGGTACAATTGCTGGAATTTGTTATTCATTCAGTGTGTCACAGCCGATTAAAACTAGCCATTTGCTTGTTGTCCAGAGTAACTGATTGAATACCAGACTCAAACAAAATACAATATGAGACATGCATTAAGGGAATTAAGTTTAATTCCAGTCTTCAAAATTCAGTTATATACTATTCTTCACAAAATGATAATGAATACAGCCATGGACAAAATTATTAGACCAAGAATGGTTACTGAAAGCGTTATATTTGTGGTAAGAAGGAAATAAAATATCATAAAAGCAAGGTACAATTGCTGGAATTTGTTATTCATTCAGTGAAATACAAAGACAAATCATTTTCATTAGTTTGATTGCTTATTATAGTGCCTTTATTACAGAAGCTTGGTCTAATAATTTTTCCAGGGCTGTATAGGCCTACATGTACTTTGCTTCCTAAAGCATGCCCCTCCGTTTCGATCTATATTCAGGTCAGTATAATTATATATATATGTAATGTAATTTTGATGCTCTTTTATGTAATTTGCATTTAGATTTCGTATTCGTATTTTGTTGTATGTCCTTTAATCAGGACCATGATGAAAAACAGCTTTTGCTGATCATCTTTTATCCTGAGTAAATTACTATTTATTCTTCTTAATAAAGTATTCTTGATTGTTGTATAATTTCATAATATTGTAGTATGTTATCTGGAAAAAACATACAGATTATAATGTTTTGTTTGTATTTAAACGGGAAAATTACATAAATCAAAAATCAAAATCAAATTAAAAAAAAAATAGAATGAAATAAAGACACCCATTGGCAATCTTCACTTGATTAGAAAGACATAATGTTATTTGTGTAATTCGAATACATGAATAGTAATTTTAAAATGGCATTCACATACCACAAATACACAGCACGCTCCTCTATTTTTATTATCGTCATTACCATTATTTTTAACATGATCAATCATACAACGGATTGCAAAAATGAGCTACAATCCAACAAAGGTGCCATCATATATTACACATCTCCATCTATCGGCACCAGCCTGCCTCTTTTACAAGACAAAGTTGAACGAAACTCTTTCAACCTCCACCAATACACGATAGAGTTAGTTATCCAGTTCAAGACACTACATAACAAGACCGGGATGAAATAGCAGTCGTGCGCTTCAAAATAATCCTTGAGAGTGAAACTGAAAGTCAAAATGGTAGAAATCAAAGTTGTTCCATACACCATGGCGAATGTGCGCAGAAGTCTTTTGTTCTCTTCTCTTCTCTCCATGATCTGGATGTTGTCATTGCACGAAGCCCTAGCAACAGCGCGATAGATCAGGCAAAGACACAGTCCCGTGAGTAGGCACAGTATCGTGTCCAAGGTGGTACCCACAAATGCCACAGTTTCTCGGAACTTTTCCTGATGAGCCTGAAAGATCACCCCAAAAGAAATACCAGATAGCCACGATACGATACAGGCGGCAATGCATCTTGGAGTAGTGATGATGTTGTGTACACCGAAGGGGTCGATTCGGATGGTGATGAGCTGATAGACAGCGACAAAGAAGATGTTGATGAGGGACACGTTGGTACCGACCACGATGAGTAGACGCAGTACGGCTAATAATTTGACCTGTGGGTATAGAATGTTGTAAATTTAGAAATAGACATAGAAGTATTCTAAATTTTAAAAATAGAAGAAAAACAAATGAAGCAGGAGTTCAGTACTTTATGGGATCTAAAGTGGCATTCATTTTGTGGCAAATTTACTGACATAGAATTAAAAAAAAAAAAATAAAAAAAGTATCCTAATATCTCAATCGAGTTGCCCTAATATGTATTTTTAGTGACTTATACTTCAGTCACATCGACGAGACCAAAACCTGACCGACAATAGACGGAATTTAACATTGCACGGACTTGCCAATAATATGTCGGTTTGAAGTGGAGTCTGTTCGGCGGTGTGACTGAGGAATAAAATATAACATTACGCCCGTACTTGAAAAGCAACACACCTCTTCTTTGTTTTTAATGATCTTGACGATGACTCCAACGGTAGTGACGAAATCTGCTAAGACAATATTGAACTGAAAAATGAACCGACGTTGTCGAAGTTGACGACGAGAGGGAATAAGGATGAGAGTAATACATTGAAAAAGACCAGCTATTCCCAGAGTAACTAGAACAATGTTGTATTTCTGGTACGTATCACTTCCATGGCCTGTGCAATTTCCCTCCGACATCTTGTTTTCTTTTTCAGGATGCTTTTGAAAATACCGCTTTATTCGAGGATATAGGGGAAATCATGACTATGTCCCCTATTACCGCTGTTTATTGTTGCAAGTGACTATGCTAAAACAATTAAATACGTGGTTTGATTAAAGTCTTTACTTCAAAAGTTCAGATGTTCTATTATTTTGTTGATGATTTGCTTCGGATGAGTTCAGTCCAATCCATTGGTCTTTTTTGCACACCATCCTATGCCCAATCAAGGCTCTGAACAGTTTCCTGGCCCAGTGTTGTTGAACAGAGTAACATTTTTTTCTCCTCCTTCTTCTTCCATTTCCTTAACTTCCTTCTTTTGGCTTCTTGCGCTCTCTTTTTTCCCTTTTCTTTCCGACTCACTCTCCCTCTCATGTATAACAAGCAAAATACAACTCAATTGCCACATTATAGCCTATGTCCAGGTTTCTGAAGCAGTGTTACATTTTCTTCATCCTCATTCTTCCTTCTTTTCCCTGCGTCCTTCTTTTTTTTTTGCCAAGTCCGCTCCCAGTTCTTTTCTGACTCCTATATTATACTCTGTCTTGTTCGAGCTCAGAAATTGCACGAGCAATATAGTTATACGCTGTTTCTGTCAGATCTTTGGTAATTCTGAAGACATGTCAATACTTTTAGCAAAATGATGCGTGGTATGACATCGAGTGGCCCATCAGAATGATTTCAAACTTATGTTTCAAGACCAACGTAACTTGTGTCCAAACGCCTATAGAGAATGCGGAGACAATATCGAACATTTGCTTTTTTTATATAGCAGCTGCATGTGTGGCCCCCCAAAATGTTTCGTTCCAGTGTACTAGCTTGTTAAGGAAGGTTGATATCGTTACGGCAATTTATCTCAGGATATACAATCTGAGACAATAATCATGATCAGAAATCTGGTGGGTTGTCTCTCTTGGAAACATGATACTCAACGCTACCAATAGCAACCGCTATTAAGTTCCTATCTATATCTGTATAATGTAGCTTCCACAATAGATCTCTCTTTGACTAGCAATGGTCTCTTAAATAATGAAGTTTTTAAAATGATTTTCAGCAACCAATAACATACATTTTTCAGAAAGGTTATGAAGATGAGAGTATTTCACTCTCTGGTATATACCTGCGCATTATTTGTTAATCGTTGTTTCTGACGTGGACGTATAGAATTGTTTATTCGAGTAGCCTTCGCATAGTGCTATTCTCCTTTGCAACCTATTCAGTCAGGGCAAGCTATTTTGAAAATAGGGTAGGGGCGGCCGGATGAAAACGTAGTGCACCAGTTATGTTTACACGTAGTATATAGCATCGATGCTTTATAAGTCTCGAAACAATTTCCATTGCGTTCAGACAGGCCATGATCGACTTGCTTCTATCACTCACTCGTGACTATTCATCGCTCACTCGCTGCCAAAACAATGATTACTGCGCCACACACGGTGACCCGAGTATAATTGGTATGGTCAAAACGCGCGGAAGTTTGTCCACAGGGGTCATATCATGCGACGTTGCGAGTGAAGACAGCAGCGAGTGAAGCAGCGATTGCGTTCACATTATAAATAGTCACAAGCGCGGTGGGTGGTCTACCGCAAAGCATCGATGCTTTGTCGCTGGATCCTAAGATTTACTCCTGCCAAACTCGCTGCCAGAATAGTTTCGAAACCTAGCTCCAACTCGCTTCTATCTCGTGACTATCTGCGTTCAGACAGCGTTTGGTCTGTACAAATATACCCCCACTTTTCAAGGAAGAAATAATTTCTATATCAATCAGTTACTAATAAAGTTAATATAAAAGACTGTTATAGTAGTGAGGATTCCTCATTAAAATGCAATTAAAATGATAAAGATGTGATTTTAATGTCCCGATATTTCCGATTTATATATCAAATTCTCTCATCCATGTCCATTACTAACATATTTTCCATTGGTACAAATGGGCATTACATCCCCGCCTCTTTTAATGCACAGTTAATGCAAAATATAGGCCTAATAAAGTATTATAAAAAAGGGCTTGTTCCGAAACGGTGGGTAGCGTCGCATCGCGTCGCGTTGACGCGAACGCCACCATTCGTCCACCCCCGGTTTTCAATTCAATTCAATTCAATTCTCATTTATTTTATTTTCAATTAAAAAGTACATTCAAAACAAACACAAAATATGTCATAAACGAAATTAGAAAATGAAATTGGGAACTACATAAATAAAGCCCCTGGGCCTTGTACAAGCATAGTTCCCTAAAAATAAGAATAAAATATAACACAAATATAGCACAAATATAGATAACAGAGAAAAATAAAAATAACTATACATATTTACGGGTAAGAAAATGCTTCAACTCTTTTTTTGAAAGAAGTGATTGTATTGCAATTAGAAATGTATTTGAGGATTGAGTTCCAAATTACAGGGAAATTATGTCGTACTGATTTCATGGCATTATTTGTTTTTACTGGCCACAAGTGAAAAGAATCCTTAAAACGGGAATTATGATTATGTATCTGGTAATTAAAAGTGAACATTTGAGAAATATTAGAGGGTAATTTATTTTGAAAGTAAAAGAAACCAAGGAGAGCAAGGGAGTAATGTAGTACAAATCAAAAATATTAAGAGATTTCAATTTTTTGAACAATGGGGCAGAAGGGGCACGATAGGGACATCCCAGGCATATGCGAAGGGCCTTTTTCAGTAATTTAAATAATTTATCTAATTTAGTTCGGCTATATACAATTGCCCCAAACAGCAACACAGTAATTTAGGTATGAGAGCATAAATGAATTATATAATAGTATTAAAGCAGAAGGCGGAAGCGAGTCTTTTAATCCATACAAAATACCAATACATTGAGATACCTTTTGAGTGACCTTACTGACATGTGTATCCCAATGCATATTATAATCAATGTATACCCAAAGAAAATTAACACTATTAACCTTATTTAATATATCATTGTTGATTTTAAGAAGTAAACTATCAAATGAATCAGTTAAACTAGACTGCCTATAAAAGAACGTAATGTAATTTGTTTTACTTGGATTTATCAACAATCTATTTAATTTGAACCATTTTGTTACTTTATCTATTTCAGTATTAATATTGTTTTGTAAATTATGAGTGTTAGGTTGGGTGTAAATTAAAGTGGTATCATCAGCGTACATGATGTAATCAAATTTGTCAGATGAATGTGTAAGATCATTTATATAAATTAAAAACAATAATGGACCTAGGATTGAACCTTGTGGTACCCCATGTGTAAGAGAAGAGAAATTGGAAGAATTATTGTTATAAACTACATATTGAGATCTATTACAAAGATAACTTTCGAACCAACTTAGTGGTAAGCCCCTAATCCCATAGGCCCGTATTCTGAACTCCGGTTTAACTTAAACCGCGGTCTAAGTGTGGTTTAAACTCAGTCTAAAACTGCCCTTTGAACCATAGTTTTTGGAAAATTACATTCTGGAATCCGGTTTAACTTAAACTCCAGTCTAGTATGGCTTAACTTTGTACAGAAATTTAGACTGGACTTACGGTTCTAGTCCGTTTTGATTAAAGCTCTGGTTTAACTTAGACTCGAGTTTAAGTTAAACCGGAGTTCAGAATACGGGCCATAGTGTTCCAATTTTGACAAGAGTATTCTATGATCAACTATATGAAAAGCTTTGGAGAGGTCCATGAAAATGACAATACAAAATTTATTAGTATGAATTGCTGACAAAACTTTATCTTGTAAATCTATCAAAGCATGTGTAGTTGAATGATTTTTCCTAAACCCATATTGTGAGTCAGTAAGAATACTATTATTTAAACAATATGAATATAATCGATTATAAATGCATTTTTCTAACAATTTTGATATGGATGGCAGAATAGAAATGGGCCTATAATTATCGAATTTATGAGGGTCATTCTTTTTAAATACAGGCATGACAGGGGTTATCTTAGCAATTTTTAGTTTATCCGGGACTATGCCTGTAGAAAGAGAGAGGTTGAATATAAAAATCAGTGGATGTACAATATAAATTATGATTTTTTTCATTAAGTAAGTACTAAGATTATCAAATCCAGCAGAGTTACTGTTGTGTAATGAATTACTAATGTTAATAACTTCTTGTTCTGTTATGGGATTAAAGTAAATAGAATTGTTGATAAAACCAGTCAGATAGTCTTTAAAAGAAATATTATTAGGAGAACTGGTCACTGAATTAGTTATCTGTCTACAACAGTTTATGAAATGTTGATTAAATTCAGTTACTATATGTTGTGGATCGCAAACATTTCCAGTCTCATTCATAAAATAATCAGGTAAAGATGTTTTAGGTTTATTTAGTATTGAATTGATAACTGACCAAGTCTGTTTTGTATTACATTTAAATGACTTTAATCTGTTAGAAAAATATGAATTTTTTTTGCATGCTTTAACAGATTATTTAATTTATTTCTATATTTTTTGTATTTTCTTTCATTATCCAAGGTATTGTTCTGGAGAAATTGTTTATAACAACGATTCTTTTTCTTTATGCAGCTCAATAAATTCTTTGTTATCTATGGTTTTTTAATGCCTCTTTTAGTGTGTTTACTTCTTAACAAAGGAAAATGTTTGTCAAACAACTGAGTAAAACGGTTAATAAAAAAGGAATAAGCATCATTAGCATTTGTAATATTATAAGGATTGGTCCACTCTTCATGCATGATATAGATCATATTGAAAATTGCGTATATTGTTACCTGAGTATTTACGAAAAAAAAAAAACGAATTGAACTTGGTTGATAAGTATTATTATTAGAACTTTTATAGACTAGAAAAATGGGTAAATGATCACTAACATCAGAACAGAGACTACCTGAGTCGAATTCTGAATCAAGTACATTAGTGAATACATTATCGATAAGGGTAGCAGTGCTTGATGTAATACGAGTTGGGGTTTGTATAATCGGGAATATACCAAGCACGTACGCTGGAATTAAGCCTAAGAAACTCATTAACAGTATCGTCATCTTCCAACAAATCAATATTAAAATCTCCAGTGATATAAATATTCCTATGTTCATTACTTAATGTATTAACAGCATTATTGTAAAATTCAAAAAATATTTCATGATTTGATCCTGGTTTTCTATATATGACACCAACAGTAGACCTCTTGTGGTTTACATCTAAGAAATCAATAAACAAATATTCACATGTTAAAATGGACTCTTGATAATTTGCCGAATAATTATTCTACATATAGTGTTACAAAGTAACTCAGTAAAATACTCCTTAACTAGTGTATTTCATCGCCAGATACGTTACCCCCACACACAGTCTCCATTTTCATAATACATTTATAACCACGTGGCATTATTCATTCCAATTAGATTCCATTCTTGATTATGGTGGACATAATGCAAACTTTCAAAGAAAATTAACATACACTGCCGAGTTTATGGTCGACATACCAATTCATCGAACAAAGATTTTTTTTAATGCAGAATATATCTACTTTATCACGTAATTGACAACATAAAAAAATAAAAATTTCTTTCTACATTGTTTTATGTAAGTGGTTAGCCCAGGGGGCTTGTTCCGAAAGGGTGGATATATCCACTACATAGTGGATATATCGACGCAAACGCCACCATTCGTCCAAAGCCCCCCCCCCCCCCGCCCCCGCCCCCAGTTTTGGCGAAAGGGTGCATTGGGAGCGTCGGGTTGCGTTGCATTAACTGGAACGCTACCATTCGTCCAAATCCCCACCCCCCAGTTCTGCCGAAAGGGTGCGTTGCGTTGACTGGAACGCTATCATTCGTCCAAAGCCCCCCCCCCCCCCCCCGGTTCTGTCGACAGGGTGCGTTGACTTTTATATTGTTATTATCCATAATTCTCTGACAAGCAACAATAACAACAACGAAAAAAAGGTTATCAGTTCTAAAGGGCCTGCCCTTTCCTTTATATTCCTGCCTGTTCCACATTCTTACAATTTGATTGTATTACCATTGATAATTGCCTGAGGCCTATCAAAATCTGAGAGGTGCCCCTTCTTCTTTGACAACTGTCCCTTTTCCTGTTTAAGAGGCGCCCCTTCCCCTTCTATAAGTATCGTTTATATTACAACACGTGCCCCTTTTCCAATCTTATAATTGCCTCTATTCTTTCTGATAAGTGCTCCCTTTACTTTATTTCTAAAAAAAGGGGCCTCTACCCTTTTTCACTTCTTATAAAACCCCTGATAATTTTTTTTCCTTCGACAATTCCCTTTTAAATCATTTGCATCAAAATACCTATTAATCCCTTTCAAAAATCTATTCTCACTTTTCACAGATACAAGAATTACTCACTTTCCCTCTGATAAATTTACCTGTGGCAATGGTCTCTATTCAAATTTGAGAGGTGCCCGTTCTAATTTGACAAATGCCCCTTCCGCATTCTGCTAAAATTTATCAGAAGGTGGAACTTATCAGAGGTGTAAAGGGCACTCATCAGCACTCATCAGAGATGACAAGTGTAATTAAATGACACTTGTCATCTCTGATGAGTGCCCCTTTACACCTTTGATAAGTTCCCCCTTAATTCATTTTGACACGGGCTCCTATTCTTTCTAAGAAGTACACTTATTCCTTCTGATGAGAGCCCCTCCTTCTTTATGAAAAAACGTCCCTTGTTCCATTCTCATAAGTGCCTTTTTCAACTCTGGTAAAGTGCCAATATTCATGTGCGACAAATACCACATGTTTCATCCTCTGATTTGCTGTTTTTAATATGACACATTCCTGCTCCTTTTTCTTTTCTGATATTAAGTGCTCTTTTTGTTCTTGATAAGGGCCCCCTTTCTCCCTCCATAATTTGTGCCCTTAATTTATAGCGATTTAGAGCAACTGTATAGGCCTACTTTAATTTCGTCAAGGATATAGTTATGCTACTTATTAGAGGTCTTTTCAGTCTCTCATGCCGAGACTGTGTTTAAAACCCTTTCAGAACGGGGGTTTCCCCTCTTGTTATTGATCACCATGCAGCCCCCCCCCCCCCCCCGGTGACACTCAGACAAATGTGCTACCAAAGTGCGTCCACACACTTCAAAAATGGACCCTAAATGGCGTATTGCACAAAGTCTAATTTGCACCCTATACGGCGTCACATCAAAAAAACATAGCCAAATGGCGTCAACAGGGTCATCACGCCACCCAAAAATACCCTAAGTGGCGTACAATACCCACAGTGGCATTTAAAATAAATAAGTCCTATTAAGCAGGAAAACAACAAAATAACGCTTTTCGAGTACAAACAGATAAACTTTTAGTGATATCATATTTAATTTGTATGCAAACAATCCAAAATACGCCAATCGGTGTTATTCAAATCAACAAACTAGGTCTACTCGTGATCATTGAATTTATACCCTAAATTAAATGTCGGAGACCGTATTTGTTATTTAGTACTCTAAATGGCGATTGAAGCTAAAAACTTTGACGACACCTAAAGGCTGAAAACAGACCCTTTTTGGCGCTTTTTGTGGACGCGGTTGCGTAGCAGGTAATGTGTTGAGTACCCCCCCCCCCCCGGGCATGCAGCAGCACAGATCTTTAACTATTTGCTCGCTCGCTTCACTCGCTCGCACATTAATACGTAGGTCATCACTGACCCAACTGCAAATGTAATAGAGAGACACAATCGTGAAATCCCTATAATTTTATATGTTATCACAATGTATAGGTATATTATGCCAATGTTTAGAGATGGTAGGCCTATATTTTTCCCGTTGTAGGTTCCCCCTTTTTTTCTTCCAGAAATAGCCCTTGATTATCGGTGCCTCAGCCCGCCCCCTAAAAACTATCATACCCCCACTCTATGAACCGGATTTTACGCCAGGGTGGAATTGTGAAATGTATATGCCAACAATCATGGGCGGAAATGTGCAGTGTGCAGGACATTCTTTTCATCAGGTGGGGGGGGGGGGGGGGGGGGGGGGAGCGGGGGGGGGGTGACATAACAATAGGTCGTAACACAGTCTCCGCCACTGCCAACAATAATTAAAATACTCATCTGAGCACAAGGCTTCAATGCCGGGCTTCAATGCACACCGATGAAACCGATAAAGACAATTCAATGCACAACGATGAGACCGATAAAGCAGTACCTACATCTTTCTCAGGCCTAAGATTATGAATAAAATGTAGACATAACAAAGTATGAATGGGGGACACGGGGGCATGGGATTAAGGTGGACAAAATTTTCTTCCAGTATTACACAATCCCTTTTCCCTACTCCCACTGCACTGCCTCAAGAAAGATAGCACTAAGTCTAAGCTTCGATTTTTTAAATTTATTTATTATTATTATTATAATTTTTTTTTTTTTTTTTTTTGGGGGGGGGGGGGGAGGGGGTGGTGGAGAGAGAGAGAGTGGGTACTTGGAAAGATAAAAATAATGATAATTTCGGATACTTCGGAATACTTTGTACAATTAAACTACTCCCGCACCCCGGGCTCCCGCATGTTTGAACTTGGGGGATAGGTTGATGAGGTCGATGAACAGTACTAATATATACGTCGTCGATCGTCGAAGAGAGACTTGTTGAAACTTGAGCTTTGAATATGCCCCAAACTGTTCTTTGATCTATTCTCAATGATATAAAAATAAATACATGTAAAAATATTAATATATTTTCCTATTATGTTTATTCAGCAAAAATAGAAATAAAATTGTTTTTATGTACTGTGTATTTAAAAATATCAATGATATTTTACTTAACATATCATGACATGAACATCAATTTTAAAAATATGAATAAAAGGTATGAATACGGCTAACCAAAATAAACCGGGAAATCCCATATTCCACCAACTAAACTTCTTTGCGCAGCGCAGAAATGTGACGTGCGATCGCGAATGCACTGCATGCGTAATTGCACTACAAAGTACACACACTACGTAAACGTCGTATACTTGCTAGTACGTGTGCTTGAATTGCTGTCAATGGCTTATTGTTATATCGTATACATGTAGAGTGCTGTACATGTGATGTAGATCTAGTAAAACTGATAAATATGGTTAACCAATTCGTAAAAAACATGTTGAAAAACCCTAACTGAGGAGTCCTCTGGCAGTCGCTCTGGCACTGCTCTGAATTTCTGGTGAGTAAGGTAGACTAACGAATATTTACGTTAGATATTTGATTGCTTTCTGTTCTGACATGATGATGTCTGTGACTGTGAGTGACTGTGACTGTGAGACTGAGCTGCTGTCTGAGTCTGACTCTGAGATTGAGACTGACAGAGAGTGACTCTGTCAGTCATGGAACTTGAACGTACTTGTACTTGTTGTAGTACCTTGTACAGTTAAATTATACTGTTTGTTGTTTATTATGGGTGGCATGTTATGGAAATAGGCAATCCTAGGTTTTAGCGGTCTAAATTATTTTAGGTTGCTAACTAGGGTTAGGGTTAGGGTTAGGGTTAGGGCATAGACGAGCTGAAGTTAGCAACCTGAAATAAGTTTAGACCGCTAAAACCCAGGATCGCCTGGAAATATATAATTTGTATTGTGTTTATTGCCATGTTGAATTATATTGTGTAATGAATCATTGAATGCTTAATTCGTAATGTATTCATTTTGTAAATATTGATGGGGGGACCTAAAGGCCCTTAAGCTACGCACTTTGTTTTGTATGTGGAGTGCGTATTCTCCCATAGACAATGCATATTAAAAGTGGTGCGTAGCTTTAGGACCCGCGTAGCTTTAGGACCCCCTGCCTAGCCAGGATTAGCTTCGTGAGTGTAAAAAAAAAAAAAAAAAAATTGGCTAGGCCTATAGGCTATAGTATATGCCTTTTACATCACGCAGCCAGGCGTTTATCCCCAGCAATCTAATTGCGCACGGGTTAGCAGGACATGAAAATGCCCTGAAATAACACTTTTCTGATAACTCCCGCGACCGACAGGCCGTTCCCCACAGCGTTTCCTCCTAGGGAAACGTTTTGAATTAGAATGTCTTTTTGATCGTACGTATTTTTACCAAAAAATCCAAAAAAAGATCATAAGAAATTTCAGAGAACCCACCAGTGTTTGTGTATCCATGCCTCCTCTTGTCATGCAGATATAAAATGGCGGCTGCGTGCGACGTCGTGCGCTGTCGGCGACGTATAGTTTTAATTATGGTTGTATCGCGCGCCATTTTATACCTGCATTACAAGAGGAGGCATGGATACACAAACACTGGTGAGTTCTCTCAAATTTCTTATGATCATTTTTTTGATTTTTTGGTAGAAATACGTACATCAAAAAGACATTCTAATTCAAAACCTTTCCCTAGGAGGAAACGCTGTGGGTAATGGCCTGTCGGTCGCGGGAGTTATCAGAAAAGTGTTATTTCAGGACATTTTCATGTCCTGCTAACCCGTGCGCAATTAGATTGCTGGGGATAAACGCCTGGCTTCGTGATGTAAAAGGCGTATAGCCAATTTTTTTATTTTTTTTTTTTTACACTCACAAAGCTAAATCTGGCTACCCCTGCCATAAATCTGAATCACGGAATAAAAGTTATGAATAGAAAAAAAAAAAATTGTGACTTCTTAATCACATTCACGGTGATGTCTGATGAAATGTATGATAGGGGGACCTAAAGCTACGAACCTTGTTTCCAGCGGCTAAAAAAACAATTTTTTCAATGACTTATAAAAAATACCAATAGGGGATCAGACGCGCGTGCTGTATTCAATACTGTGTGTGATAATACGGTTTATTCCATCAGGAGACATGCATCTGGCCTATTGTCACACAGTAGAGGCGCACGACTGATATCTGAGACTCTCTCCCATTTGGGAGATTGTCTCTGATATCAGAGACTTCTGTAAATAATTTTGGTCTCTGATTTAGGAGACCGTCTCCCATTTGGGAGATCGATTTGCTTTGTTTACATTTGTGGCAAAGGGATTACCTTGGCGCAAAATGAAATATAAGCAGATTCCTCATGAGAAATTACCCCCTTTGACCACTTCAGCAAGCAATGGTCATATTGACCATTAGGATCATATACATGTACATGTGTGTATACTGGGTATTGGGGATACAGATGTAATTTTGTTTGAAATTGATGTTTTTGTGGGCAAACTGATACTTAAGTATCATTCTTTAGATTTTAAGTTATCAGTTCGTTAAGATACAAAATGTAGAAAGTTATAAAAACTTACATTTACAGCCCTCTTTTTGGTACTTGTTACCCACATCTCCATACGGATCACGACTGCTCTCAATAATGTTGCGCACTAGTGAGGCCGCTCTACATGGTTACGCACCGTAGATACGTACGCAGAATGTTACGCACACAAGCTATTCTACGAAGACCTGGAAGGGCCAAACTGACGACGTAAAAAAATTAAAAATATTACGTACGTACGTAATATTTTTTCTTTTTTTACGTCGTCAGTTTGGCCCTTTCAGGTCTTCGTAGGAGATCGACGAACCCATCACGCCGGTACTACTACGAGCGCTGAGGGCTCCCTTCATCATAATCGTGAAAAATACAAACTGGATGCTGACGGGACAGTCTCGATAGCAGTTATCGACAAAAAGGACCCAAAATTTCAGGAAACCCTCTTCAAAGGTCACAAAACAACCTGGTAAGTTTTAATCATCTATTATTCAATATAATTCTTTGGATGTAAGTAAACTGTAATATATTATATTCAATTAAATATAGCCAAAAATGCACAGTGATGCAGTTTAGGTATGGGATGTGTGTTGGCTGCGTTACTACACAGTCTGCAATGGCGTGTACCTATGAGTACCTTTGACCATCTACTTCAAAGATTCACCGTCTACTTTTGTTTTCATAACAGTTTTTGTTATGACCCGCACACAAAACAAATGGGTTTCTGTACGAGCTCCTTGGCTTATCAATCTGGTACTTGCCTACGGAGCTGTACACGGGATCCTATTATGGCCCTTGTTGGAACGTGTCAACACAAAAATACTATGCCTCATAAATAATCACCCATTCCCACGTAAGAATTGTCATTATCATGACAAACAATGACCTCCAGCAGCCGAGCCGGCGCGGGGTCAGCACTAGTCTAGTTCTGGACGTTTTTAAATTTTGTCCGTAAAACCATGAAGATATATGAGCTATACAAACCCAGTGTGTATGTGTGTGCGCACCCAGTGTGTATGTGTGTGCGCACCCAGCATAGAACGGTGCGAAGTTCACTAATTCACTCTCCCCACAAATTCACCTTCCCCGAAATTTCGGGTTTGTATAGCTCATACAGCTTCATGGTTTTACGGACAAAATAATTAAAAACGTCCAGAACTAGACTAGTGCTGACCTCGCGCTGGCTCGGCTGCTGGAGGTCATCGTTTGTCATGATAATGACAATTCTTACAGCAACATGTGGAAGGTAAGCTGAATCTTATCCCCCTGCCAATTTTTTTGTAGATAAGTTTTCACTTTTGGTAAAAAAATACAAACTTTAAATTTGAAATATGACCAGAACCATCACAGCAAATACTGAGGGTGGTTTGCAAGGGTCACCGTGCGTGGGAATGAGTGATTATGAGGCATAGTATTTTTGTGTTGACACGTTCCAACACGGGCCATAATAGGATCCCGTGTACAGCTCCGTAGGCAAGTACCGTACCAGATTGATAAGCCAAGGAGCTCGTACAGCTAGGTTTCTGACCTCGAGGCAAAAATTTGGCTGGGATACATTGCCTTGTTGTTGGTGTTCTTACTTTTATAAGTCTTCAATATGGGAGACGGTCTCCCAAATGGGAGAGAGTATCAGCCGTGCACCTCTACTGTCACACACAGTATTGAATACAGCACGCGCGTCTGGTCCCCTATTCTCCGGTTTGCCTTTCTTTTATATATATATCTTGCCTTCTTGGTTCTACATAGACTAGACCCTACTCTGAAATTAGATCCCTCGGAAAATTATGACAGATAATATATTTTAATGTCAATATTACCATCCATATTCAATGTGATGTTGATGCCCCAAAATGAAAGGGTCCTAAAGCTATGCACAATGCATATCATTATTTTGATGCTGATCATGTGAATGAATGTCACCCCACTTTCCAAATGGTGATAATATCACAAAATAAAGGAAAATTACTCATTTTGGGGGGCTAAAAGAATGATAATCTTGTTCATGTTGTTGCTCAGTCACACAAATTTTGGCATGTGAATGTGTTACATTGAGCCCATTTGCCGCGTGCATAGCGCCCATAGCGCCCAGGCATAGCGTTACAGACCCTTGACCATACTACATGTAATTAGTCTGTCTGAAAACCTGAGGTCGAGGCTGGAGAGATCTAACAACATAACTGTGGTCTGTGTGAGTGGAAAAATGATGATATGATCAAGGAGGTACTAGGCCTAGTACCTCCTTGATATGATGATGATGATGCATGATGTGCACGCTTGGCCAATCATCATCATCATGTGTGAATTCTTCATGTAAATCGTTACAAAAACTCTGACAGATGAAAGTCAGCAACACACGTTTTCAACTCGATATCAAGATTTGCTCATGTGCTAGTGCCCAGATCTAACTGCAATTTCACCAAAATCTTCTCCTGCATGTATCTACAGATCTGTATGAATGAATGAAAGGAAGTCATCAGAATGGAGGTGATCCAGAACAATGTAGCCCAGAACCTGATGGCCATGTTCCCCATGCGCCAACCAGAACTCATTCTCCAGTGTGTCACGCACCCCAGAAATTGCTACGAGCCTGTTGATGAGGGAGTTCTTCTCAATCGCTGCATCGATGACCTCCTGTCCAGGGAAGATGCACCTGACGATGGCACTAAGGTCAACATTGGCATGGAGCCTGTGCAGAATGAGGTGGTGGATGATTTTGTGGTTGATGATATCCCGGATGGTGATCCTGTGGTTGTGGATGACCCTGAGGATGTTTTTAAAACAATTCCAAATCTCCAAGACCTTGAAGTAGAGCCAGAAATGGCAACGAAAAAGGAGATACTCATTGATCTCACTGATGATAGTAAGTTCTGGAACTTCATTGTTAAATAATCAATTTTACACAGAAACATTGAGTGGATTAATAAATATATTGCTGCTTCTGGAACTGTTACATTGAAAAATGTATTTCCCCTTTGAAGCATGTATTCTTAGGAATGTCTCTGGTTGCAATTGGTGAATGGGTTGGAAAAAATTCACCTTTAGTATAAACCTGACCTGTGTCGTTAATATAGTTCACTGATTGTTGTTGAGGATTAAAGATATTAATCTTGAATACATGTATGTAGGCAACTGGTTGCAGTTGTGGCAGTGATTTAGTAAGGGGGTGTTTCGAAACACGCTCTTACTAAATCACTTTTGGATTTTACATAAATATATGTAGCCGGGAAGCTGTGAGTAAATATGCACTTACCGGTAAAATGTCATATGTGCACACTTGCATATGATCTTTTGTTAAAAATATTTAATTTCTCTGAATCTCTTACATACTGGCATGCCTTGGTCAGTAAGCGGTTAGCCTTTTATGATGCTGATGATTTTATTGTGAATTTTTTCCTTCAGATGTTACAGATGAAATTATGAATCAAGCAGATTGGTTTTGTAGCCTAATTAGTCTATAATACAGTGCGATTAACACTTTGAAAATATTATTCAAAATCATAATTCTACAATATGACTTTTTCATATTATAGGTTAGGGTCTGTTTCATCGGATGACAATATGACTACTGACAATATTTCCAGCTTGAGTGAGTACTGGCTGCTTTACTAAAAGTCGTGAAAATTGGTTTGTGCAAAAATGCCTCAGTCTTGAATTTGATCAAAAGGAGTATCAGGCATTAAATGCATGTTCTCTGTCTACTATTAGTAATTGATTTGAACAACCATTTAATCCTTAATGCTTTACCTAATCGTACATCCACACCCCTCCGTTCCATAGGCATACACACGCTTGTGCACACAAATTAAAAAAAAAACATTGCAGATTATGTCTTTCTGCACACTTTTCCATTTTTTACTTGATGCAAATTGAAATTCAGTGCCAGAATATGAACCTTAAATCAATTTAGAGATATTTAAATAAATCATATAAATAAGTCCTGTTTTGACCGTTTAATGTTTTCTTTCCCTGCCCCATCTCTTCCAAGCAGTTGAGGATGCATCATACCATCTTGTCGCATGTGGAAATGATGCTCTGTAATCCATGGTGATCTCTTTCCCATATATATGTTTAATTGAAGAATTTTTTTTTAAAACCAGTAAATTTGATGCTCTTTTAAATTCTTATTTGTCATTCAAGACATTGTTTCTGGGGTCTTGTACATGCATTTTTTCAGAAATTTGAAGAACAAAATGTGTAAATCTAAGGTTACTGCCCGATACGCACTTTGATCAAATTAAAAACTGAGGCATTTTTGCACTAAAAGTGAAGTAGCCAGCATTCACTCAAGCTTTATAAAATGTCAGTACTCATAGTGTCATCCAATGAAACAGACCCTCATTGATAATTGTAAAAGAAAAAATCTTATTGATATTGTAAAATTGTGATTTTGGAGGATATTTCCAAGGTTTGTACTTTTATTTGATACGCACTGTCTATACATGTAAGCTTGAAACTACATGTACATTTACATTTATAAGTGTTTCTCAAATCTTTCTAACGTTCCAGTGATGTGATAACCCTGTCTTGGCATATATGAGGCTTAGATCTTCAGGACTTTAATGTGCTTTTATGCAATGTGTACAATGTTTTCTTATTTGTGCTCACATTTATTTAACTTGCATGTCAGGTCCTATGAAGGAGGTGAAAGCAGGTGTGGTTACAGGTACTGAGATCAGCTCAACGTTGAAAACTGCATCGAGGAAGAAGGACAGTTCTCTTGATTCTATATCAAAGGACACTTTAAGGCGTAACATTGATGAAACCGATGGTGAACTTCCAGATGTTCTGGGGTTTCCAGGTCACTCATGTATTGCACAGCAATCAAAAGTGAAAACTCAAAAGGAAGCAGCAACATCCTCAAGTAATCCTGTACCGTCAATGGGTAATCATGCACCATCAACAATGCTGGGTCCTGCAGCAAGGCCATACAATGATGGCCCTGGAAATCAAGTAAAGGATACTGTCCTGAACTATAGTAGTCCCGAGGATCATGTTCTTGGTAGCCCTGGTTTTCAGTCTAAGGTTAATTCACAAAAGCATGGCACTTATTACCGAACTGCTACAACTTGCAGTACAGGGGTGTCTTCCACAGCAAGAGTGTCATTAGGGGGAAGTGTTAGTGCTCATTCAAGACCAGCTGTCATTGATGGACATGTTCAGTCTGATTTCCAGTCCAATACAGGAGCGGCTGGCACATCATCAGTGTTGTTTAAGGGATCATTCAGTGCTCAATCAAGTAAGGATAGTTCTATGTCAAAGGACACTTTAAGGCGTAACATTGATGAAGCCGATGGTGAACTTCCAAATGTTGCGGGGTTTCCAGTTCAGTCATGTACTGCAAAGCAATCAAATGTGAAAACTCAAAAGGAAGCAGCTTATGGTATATATCACCGAACTGCTACAACTTGCAGCACAGGGGTGTCTTCCACAGCAAGAGTGTCATCAGGGGGAACTGTCAGTGCTCATTCAAGACCAGCTGTCATTGATGGACATGTTCAGTCTCGTTTCCAGTCCACAAGTAATTCAGGACCTTCCATGCATACCACTTTTAATGTGAGAAAGGGCACTGGACAAGAACTTGGTACATATGGTACAACTACTGCTTGTAGTACAGGAGTCCCTGCCACATCATCAATGTTTAAGGAATCATTCAGTGCTCAATCAAGACCAGTTGTCATTAATGGACATTTCGACCTAAAGCCTGCCAATGAACAGAAGCTCCAGAAGATAAAGATTCATGTAGGAAAGGATGGAAACTATGTTGTAGGATCATCAACTCCAAGGGCCTTGACAGTGAGGCAAGAATTGGAAAGGAAGAGAGTAATTCCAGCAACTCTCAGTAGGGCACCTAGTGATGAAATAAAATCAGGCACTCTGGTCATGCCCCCAACTATTGCTTTAGGTGCTACTCCAGTAAGCGGTCTTTCCACATCTAAAAAAGAAATCAAAGAAGAGAATGTCCGTCCAAAATGTTTTCACAACACTGCTTCTAAAGATGGCTCAAACAGAGCCAGTTCCACAATAACTGTAGGAAGTACTGGGGTTCCTCTCAAAATCAAAACTCAGAATGCCATCAAGGTGCATTCCAAAGCAGCCACCCTAAGCAGAACCCCTAGTGCCAGTTCCTCAAATACTGCATTGTCTTTCCAACCAGCTTCAACATTGCGATTGGGCTCTAGTACAAACTCATTGTCTATGCCAAACTTGCAGATTAATGGGACCAGTTTTGGGCCAGCAATCACAACAAATCAAGGAGAACAAATTAAACCTGTCGTATTGAAGAGTGCCTCTATGCTTAGTAGTGGCATGTCTCAAGGGCTTAAAATAGGAACTGGGAAAGTAAATCTACCCCAAAACAGCCTTGCAACCAATTTTCCTCTAACCCTAAGTAACAATGCAGCTCCTAATCTTGCAGGGAATATTACGTTGGTGTCTACAAATTCTTCAAATGCACCCCAAGGGCTGATCAAGCAAAGCAATGCCCAGTATGTAGGTGGAAGCTCCAGACTTGCTATTCCTAATCTTCCCAAGTGTACAGGTGCTGGAGATGTTAAACACGGTAGTGCCTTCAGTGTTGTGAATCAAAGACCTATTTTACCACTCCCACAGACTTCAAATAGTTTGCAGGTTCAGATTACAAAACCAGTTGAAAAGCATGGAGTCAATCAAATAAATCCAGGAAGTGTAAATGATGGACCTCAGGATCAATTGTTACAACAGTGTTTGTTGCGTGAGCAAATGCTGCTCAAGGAACTTGCCAGATATAAGAACCTTGCCCCTCCACCACAGCCACCATTTCCCCTTGATACACTTCCTCTTCACCCTCCTGTGCAACCTCTACCACTACCCGTTTCGGTACCATTCAAAGACCCAGCTGGAGGACTTGACAAGGTGTCCATACCACGGCTGGACCCTGCCCCAAGGCAAGCTATACCAGAGACAACAGGTGCAACAGTTGCTACTACAAATGATGACGATGGGATGGAAGCTGCTTCTGTGGAACTTGAAAACATGGTGCAATTGGTGGTGAGTTTCTTCTCTTATTGATACGGAGTAGTGATAAGTACATGTATATAAGATTTATAAATTGTTTACTAGGCCAGGATTGAAGCTGAGTATTATTTGAAAGCAAGACGTAGCAGTGTCTTTGGTCAAACAACTGTTGCCACTTCTTGCGATATTACAGATTCATTATGCTGAAACATTGTATCACCTTCTGCAATGCAGGAGAATGAATAATGTACATTGTAGACTGAGGAACATGTGGCTAATCTTTCCCTTTAATCATACAGGCTTCACAGATACTGGTATTATGTCCATGTAAAGAAATGTTTTGAGACCAACTGATTACTATGCAGTTAATCTTTGTAAAAGCTTGTCCCAACAACCCAAACCATACCAAGGTTAATGGGAAGTCGTTCCTATTTTCATTGATATCTTCCACATAAAGTCGCCCGTTTTCTCATGAATGCGCTTTCGGAAACGCTGAACACAAACGCTAACTTTGTCAGATGGGGCAAAATGATATCTGATAAATGCAAAAAATGCAATAATAGGGAAACTCTTCACCATGTGTTAAATGCATGTTCAGTCGCAATTGAAGAAGGAAGATATACATGGCGTCACGATAACATTCTATTGTATATATTGTGAAGACAATTCAAGAGAGAGTTAAGCAAATTAATGAAACAATACAAATTAATACTGATCTAAACCTAGGGCAGTGGAAAAAAGTGGAATTTCAACAATACCTATTCAATGCACAACGACCCCACTCATACCCGATATTTGTGTGTTTTGGGAACACCGTAAAAAATTAATTGAACTGTCTGTACCTTTTGAAAGTAATGTTGAAAAAATGCACGAATATAAAGAATCTAAATATGCACACATAATCACTGACTTGGAGTCAAATGGATTCTCAGTAAAGTTCTTAGTAATTGAGATTGGTTCCCGTGGACATATCACCCCCCAAAACAAAACTAGACTAAAATCAATACTTACCGAATTTGGGAAACCCACATCACAAAGAATTTTTCGAAATACCATCTCTAAACTAGCCATTATTTCCTCTTTCACGGTATACTACAGTGTGTACGCCAAAAATAATCCAAAGTGGGAAATTCAAACCCCTCTCCAGATTTTGACAACATAGGCTGATGTGGGGGCGGGAGGGGGGGGGGGGGGTGTGGTTATCTACTTCACTACATGTTTAATAAATATTATATATTTTTGCTATATTTCATTCATTGATAAGAAATATCCCTATGAATTTGTTAATTAATGTAAGGCTAAAATAATAAAAGTAAGATTAAAAATGCATTAATTGGAGGTACATGTAGGTGCAATTTGATTACAATTAAATTTTATCTTTACGTTATTCTGTGAAAAGGACATGATATATAGTATTAGAAACTTACCCAAATTTGTCTTTATTTTCGCCTTATTAGTCATGATGTACAACATATTAAGCTTTTGTAATTGATATAACTTCCCTTTTTAATGTACTGCCCTGCTTAGAACCATAATAGGTTCTTGTCCTGGGCTTTTTATATTTCTCTCAATTTCATTGTTTTTGTAAACTTATGTATTTGTTATCTATGTACATTCATGTACCTTCTATTTTCCTTTATTGAGAATTTCTCCAATAAAGTGATGATTAAAAAAAAAAATCTTATTTGATGTACATTCTCTACTTGGCGGACTGGGATGCACTCTACCTTTTTCTCTGGTGGTTCCAGAGCAAGATATTGGGAGGTCTTTGTACACCTAAACAGTGTTAAAATTTTAATACTGAGGGGGTCTGTGTGTATGCAAGACCTTTGTAAGTCACCTGGCCATGAGAAGCCAGCACAATTACACTTTCTAAAGCTGCATTCAGACATGACGCCATGGTAAACCTCAATAAACTCAATAAACTCAAAGCTCAATAAATTGCCATGGCAAAAGAAAACCTGTTTTATATGTAAATGAGTGGCGTAAATGAGTGGCGTATACGGGTGAGCAAATGCCCCTAAACGTAGTCACGTATCTTGGGTTATAAACTACAGGAATGTGAGGTGCACTTTGCATTACCGGTATATATCATTCTATTTTGCTGTGGCATTTTATTCTTAGGTGGTTTTATGCGTTACACACTGGAACAAGTTTTATACAAGCTCTTTTTATCATTTCTTATTCTAGATGAAGATGTTCCCTACTGCTGATAAAGGGATAGTTAGAGGTAAGCTCTTGGAGCACAGGAATGTCAATGCTACGTGCAACTACCTTCTGGAGAATTTAGATGCTGCCAGCGGAGATATCCCTGCTGAAAACGCTGTATCGGCAGTGAACAAGGTAAATGTACTTGTGTAGAATAGGCATAGAAGCTAGTCATGTGTTCTGGTAAGGGAATTGACTTTTGAGAGAAACGGGCTGAAAGCGGGTGTAAAGTTTTGGGAAGCCCTCAATTTTTTTTGGTTAGATTTCTTGAATTTCAGGTGATAAATAAGAAGAAACAAGCATTACTATAGATTTTTTCCTCCTCAAATGGAAGTTAAAATATGACGGGTAAGAATAATTTAGATACCCGGCTTGGGATGCATTAAATTCAAACAATGTCACTGTGCACTCTCCACACATGTATGTAAAACCTATGCCTCTGTGATACACCGAGAACACACTCGCTATATCCATACGAACCGCTGAGATGGTTGTGTGGGGAGTGGTCATGGACGAAGCAACCTAGTGTAGGCTGTGATCTCTCATTTCTATCTGATAGATACACTAAAATATGTTGGAAATCATGGATGGATGGAATATCAAAACATCTTACCAGTGTATTATTTGATACAAGAAGAACAATGAGACTATATTCAACTAGTTTCATTCTGATTTCCTTTTTGCTGCCAGAACTAAAATTTGCCTTCAAAATAGGTCCGCATTGTTTATCTTGCAATCGATTTTTGGTTTGGATCAGCAAAATTGAGCAAACTGACGAAAACATGCCTGAACGCATCTTCACTGCGGCCCAAATCAGACACTGCAGAGGCGAGAATACTGAATGCCCATGTTCAGAGAGCACATGTTTTTGTGACTTGCAAAATATGTTTTTCAGTATATATGTTACGAAAGCTTGTGCTTACAAACCCTGTATTTTTGAGCAAAGTGAAGTTTGAGTATACATAATATCAAAGATGCAGACAATTGTTTTGTGTCTTTAGAACATGTAGTTGATGGTCTAGGCCTAACGCAATATTTATTTATGAGGTATGGGGAAACAGGCAAGTGCGTTATGCTTTGACAGGAATACTGGAGGCACATGTTCTTTGCATTCAACAAATTTGAGTTTAAGCAGAGCAGGATAAATTTGTGATATTTTAGGAGAAAGTTCTTCTTACGCTAATGTGTCTTTAAATTGGGAGTTTTCATCTGGAACTAAGAAGTGGAAGTTTACTGTTCTCTTCTTCAGTCATGTATTCCTTTTGGTGAACAATAATTAAAAAAAAAAAATCATATTCTTATCCCAATTTTTTCTTCCTTTTTGTAGGAAAAAGATGAGATAGATTACCTTAACATTGACCCTCACAAAAGGGGTTTCATCCAAAACTACCATCAGTACTTCAATCAAGGCTTGGATCTACTCTCCAACGATTTCATAAAGGTTAGTAGTAGGAGAAGCATTTCCCTACCAGGATTATTTGACATTTGTTATTTTAAGGCATTTAAAACATTCTCATTGAATTTACCCATGTACCCTTCCCTTGAAAGGGATGTTATGCTAATTCCACACTGGCGCAAACTCGCCATACATGTACATGTAGGTTTCAAGAGACCACATTCCATTGGACCTCGTCTCTAAATAACCCTAAATATCATGTCTTCAAATTTTCAGAAGTTTGTATTTAGTAAGTATTTACTCATTTCTATCAGTTAAGCTTTTAGATTGGTGTTTGAAAACACATACTTTATGCAAAACTCACAAAAGTGTTTGTGATCGATACAAGCTCTCTTGTCCAACTCGGCCTAGTTTTTTCGCTGTATCCGAGTTGTCCCAATTTTGTGAGTATCTTGCATGAACACTATGAATTGGAGATAATGGCCAGAGATCAGAGTAAGAGAGAGACCGAGATTAAAGCTTAAGCTGATCGTAAATGCCATATTTTCTATCATTGACTAATCCCATCTTCTCGATTTCAGATTAGTAAGACCAGTCTGCGTCTTGTAATGCAACATTTGACCCGCGGCTCATACGCCAAGACCAAGAAGATCCTAGAGGATACCATCAAGACTAATCCTAACATCCAGGTACTGATGCGTGATGACACAAAGGGATCTTTCTTCCATGTTGAGAGAGGTGAGTTGCGATGACCAGTTTTCATGCCGCCTGGCTGTACGAGTATTTATAAGTACTTTACAACTGTAAGACTAAACTGAGCCTGATCGGTTAAGAGTAGACATTTTGTCCGTCCATGACATTGAATATTTTGTGGATTATAAGTTTAGTAGGCAGACATAGCAACTAAATTTTATCAAATTTCAACTTCTGCAGTGATGCCCTTCACAATGAAATATAAAATAGCTCTCTTCGATTGAATACTTATTGTATCCCCCGGCAGTATGCCGGAGGATACTTTGGATTCAGCAGCGTTTCGCCGCCGCCGCCGCCGCGTCACATTCTTGTGTGCGCTCTAGCGGTCACATTTCTCGACGAATTTCTTTCAGACTTCCTGTGGACGTGTATCTTGGTAAAATCTCAACCCCTATAGTTTCTGGTGATGCTGCCCCCAGTGTTCCGTCTTTTATAGGGTAAAAGGCCATATTTTGGGGGATAGTTTGTGTGCGCTCTAGCGGTCACATTTCTCAACGGATTTTGTTCAAATTTTGTATGAAGATGTCTCTTGGTAAAATCTGGAACCCTATAGATTTTGGTGATGCTGCCCCCAGTGTTCCGTCTTTTATAGGGTCAAAGGTCATATTTTGATAGATGTCTTGTGTGTACTCTTGTGTGCGCTCTGGCAGTCACATTTCTCAACGGATTTCGTTCAAATTTTGCATGAAGGTGTCTCTTGGTGTAATTTAAAAACCTATAGTGTTTGGTGATGCTGCCACCAGTGTTCCGTCTTTTATAGGGTCAAAGGTCATACTTCAGGGCATGGCGTGAGTGCACTCTGCAGGCCACATTTCTCAACGGATTTTGTTCAAATTTTGTATGGAGATGTATCTTGGTATAATCTACACATGTTTAATTTTTGGTGATGCTGCCCTCATTGTTCCGTCCTTTATAGGGTCAAAGGTCATTTTTCCATTTCTTGCACTCTTACTTCTGCATTTCTCGACGGATTTCGTTCAAATTTTGCATGAAGGTGTCCCTTGGTGTAATCTAAAAATCTGTACTTTTTGGTGATGCTGCCACCAGTGTCCCGTCTTTTATAGGGTCAAAGGTCATACTTCAAGGGATGGCGTGAGTTCACTCTGCAGGCCACATTTCTTGATGGATTTCTTTCAAATTTTGTATGGACATGTATCTTGGTATAATCTACACATCTTTATTGTTTGGTAATGCTGCCCTCATTGTTCCGTCCTTTATAGGGTCAAAGCTCATTTGTCCCTTTTGTGCACTCTTACTTCTGCATTTCTTGACGGATTTCATTCAAATTTTGTATGGAGATGTATCTTGGTATAATCTACACATATTTAATTTTTGGTGATGCTGCCCTCATTGTTCCGTCCTTTATATAGGGTTAAAGGTCATTTTTCCATTTCTTGCACTCTTCTGCATTTCTTGACGGATTTCGTTCAAATTTTGCATGAAGGTGTCTCTTGGTGTAATCTAAAAACCTATAGTGTTTGGTGATGCTGCCACCAGTGTTCCATCTTTTATAGGGTCAAAGGTCATACTTCAGGGCATGGCGTGAGTGCACTCTGCAGGCCACATTTCTTGATGGATTTCTTTCAAATTTTGTATGGAGATGTATCTTGGTATATCTCTCAACACATTTCTTTCAAATTTTATATGAAGATGTGTCTTAGTGAAACCTACACATCTAATTTCTACACCATCCTTTTGTTTGAGGGAGGGGATGGGGGAGGGTCTTTGTCCCTCCTTCAAATTGCTGCCAGTTCCGGGGGATACATTTAGCATTGCGCGGCCCCAGCAATGCACATTTCTAGTTTTCTACAGGCCCTCAAACTTTCAAAATTTGTCAAATATCCGTCCGTGACTAACCGATCAGGCTCAACTCTTCGTCTTTTTGTCTTAGAATGTCTGAAAATGGTTGTATGACACATGCCATGGTAACAATTGCCCCACGTTTTTTTTGCACATTAACCAAATTCTAAACGTCAACCTTCGACCGAACAATATACCTTACCCTTACCCAATAGACCGCTTCGGTAATGTATGCAAATTTTATGCATACCTTTCAAACAAAGGTTGTTCTTGACGATCCGAAAGCTTGCTGGACATAGCTACAAATAATGTATGCAAACTGGATTCCAAGCTCGTCACTAGGTGCTCAGAGAATATATGTGCATAAATTTGTATACATTACAGAAGCGGTCAGTTGCTGCTAACCCTAAACCTAACTTGAAACCCAATTGCTATGCTATCTCTAACCCTACATCTTTGATGAAATAAAGCCTGGAGCAATTGTTGCCAGAGCATATGCCAGAGCGCCAGGGGAGCGTTTCATCAAGTATTTTGCCAGTGATTTTTACCGACAGCTGTTATAAGCTACTGAAATCCTTGCATCTGATTGGCTGAGAGCAAATTCGTCAGTAAAATTCACTGACAAAACACTTGATGAAATGCTCCCCTGACATGTCCTCTTTAAATATCATGAATGTGCAGTATTGAAAGGAAAAAGTTATACTTGTTTTTTATTTTGTGCAAGCACTTTGGACCTACTTTGAGTCATGTGATGTTAAAGCAAACTGAACATTGTCACCACCAATATATGTAATTCCCTATTAATTGAAATCTGCATTAATCTGTTGTAAAACTGAACCTGAAATACTTGCTTGTTTGATTCACGGAGTAGTGATGTAAGAATTTGTATCTCTCATTTAAAGTAAAGTCAGGACATGAAGTTCCCAATCAAATCTCTGTATTGAAGTAATCTTTCCAAGGATTTATGCTGTCGCTTTCTTTGAATCTCATCTCAGCAGATGGCCGTAAGTTTGAGATCCGACTGATGAAGAAAGCTCGCAAGCCAATTCACATCTTCAACACCATGCACCCTGAACTCCAAAAGGAAGTGGACTTCTACAAGAATTATCTCATTAGTGAAACAGAGGTAAAGGCCAGTATGCTACTAAATTTATACCAAGTGCTTGGGTTAAGCTTGGAAAATTGATTTTATCACAGAAGGTTTCGACAGAGGTTTAAGTTTTTCCTTTGTTAAACATAACTTAACTTATATCCAGTGTTTGGATTTAATTGAATTAGTAGAACATAGGCCAAAGGGTCTTGGCAGTCCCAACCAAACTCCTTTGAGTGTTTCAATTCTGTCAAACTTGTTAAAGGCAAGATTGGCTACAGCAACATTTAAGGAAGCTTAGCTTCCAAGTTGCAAAGGGTCTGTGAGGACATTCCCCCTAAAAATATTCCCACTGCCAGGTCACATACTGGTATTGAGTATGAAAAGAGGTCTACCCCATTCCACTTCTGCATGTAAACATACACAAGTGTTTTCTCAAAATCTGTGAGAATGTATTGAAATATGCATAGGTTGATGCATGTTTTATAATTCTTTGTTTCACCTGAGCTGTTGCATGTATTCATATGTGTTTGTATTTCATTGATTTTTTATTATAAATCCATTTCAGAAATCTGATTTTGAGGTTGCGCTGAAGCTGAATGAGGATCAGTATGAACAGGTAAGCTGTGAATTGGCAATTATGTCACAATTTTTATGTATATGTTCTTGTTTTTCAAGTGAATTTTTAAGTTATTTGAAAGCTTTACTATTACTACCTTTGCAGAAGGGTCAGTTGATAGAGTGTGGTTGCTGCTACCTGGAGGTGACCTTTGAGAATATAATACACTGTCTGCAAGGACATCTCTTCTGTCAGACTTGTCTAGTCTACAGGAAGCTAAGGAAGCTGAAGTTGAAAGAGAACTTGAAGCTAGTAAAACTTGAAATTAAAAATTTGTTTTTACTCATGTGGAGTTGTCCAGTCCATAACAAAATGTTTTTTTTCATATTCATTTTCAGGAGGGACAGTTAATAGAATGTGGTTGCTGCTACCTGGAGGTGACCTTTGAGAACATGATCCAGTGTCTTGAAGGACATCTCTTCTGTCAGACCTGCCTACAGAGGTACACCAAGGAAGCCGTCTTCGGCCAAGGCAAGGCCACATTGTCCTGTCTAGAGGATGGATGTGATAGTGTCTTCCCAAGAAGTGAGTGTTTGTGATGAATTCTCTTAATTGAATAAATGTTCAATAAAAAAAGCTGTGAGGGGATTGCAGATAAGAAGAGTATGAATTAAACAACAACAACAAAAAACGTGTTTGAATGGTCATTCAGCTCTTTATTGTCCTTGGTGAATGAAGTTTAGACTGGGACTGGGACTGGGAAACAGGTTTCACACTTGTGTATTTCTGTGTAAAAGATGTTAAATTGGACTTTTCTCTGTTATGTTATGACTGACTGTAGTACTGTTCCATTTATCTAATGGGGCTCTGTGTTTTCAACATCTTCACAGAATTCTTTCATTTTTTCTGCTTATTTTATGCAAATTTATTCAGTGGTTTCAACATCTTCACAGAATTCTTACATTTTTTCTGCTTAATTTATGCAGATTTATTCAATATCACAACAAAATGCTTTCATCATAGGGACCTGCCTGCTTGGAAGGGGTGTGTCGTGCGTACTGCATAATTTACTGAATCACTTGTTTTGGTCTTTTTTGTTCTTTCATCAAATTACAGGTCAGCTGGAAAAGACACTGACTAAGGAGATCCTTGTAAAGTATGATGAGCGGGTTGTAGAGGAGTCCATCAACATGGCAGACATGGACAACCTGTTACGTTGTCCTAACTGTAACTATGCTGCCGTCCTGGATAAGGATCACAAGGTCTTCTCTTGCCCTGAATGTCACAAGGTATGTGCAGAGTCACAGAGGAGGTTAGGAAAGGAAATAATGCTTTCTAACATGAGTACACATGGACCCCCATCCCCTAAATATCACTTCAGACCTTCATACCTTCTTATTGTTATTGTAGGTCATGTCCTTATGCTCCCCCAAAAACTCACCCTGGACCTGTACAAAAAATGTTACTGGGTGCCCTGTTTTTTGCCAAGGTGTGAAGGGTATCTTGGTAGAGGAAATTCTGTGAATGCAAGAAAGTTTAGCACATGAGGTTTGGAAATAACATGAAACCTTAGACAAAGCATTGCATTGTCATTTGTGTTGCTTGACCCTGGTGTAGTAAATTATTTGTTGTTTTGTATTTCTTTTCTTCAGGAAACTTGCCGAAACTGTAAGGAACCTTGGAAAGATCACTATGGTTTGGAATGTGATCAGGTGAAGAAACAGTCCACCATGAGACTCACGTAGTAAGTCTTAACTTAACCTTTACATACTGCAATTATGTAACAAAGACTCAAAAGAGATTCTCCATGAGACTCTTCCAGACACTTCATGCTGAATACTCATTTTATGTGATGTGCACGATAAGTGTTGGTGTAGATCTTGAATGTGAACAGGTCCATAAAGAGTCTACAATGAGACTCACATACATGTAGCACGTTCCTTTATACTGGATTCTCATTTCATTTAATGTGATGTGTATGATAGGTGTTGGTGTAGATTTTGTATGTGAGCAGGTCAAGAAAGAATATTTATTCAGACTCTAAATGTAAGTCCCTTTACAGTGAATGCTGATTCATACATATTGTGGTATATATCTTTGTACTGAAAATTCATTTTATAGGATATGTATGATAGATGTCGGTGTAGACATTGAAAACGGGTTATAAAACATTCCACTTGAGACTCGCATATATACATGTATGTATATATATATATAATCAAATTCTTTCTCACACCCTCACTATTTACTCCCTGTCTTCTTTCCTTTCTATTTTCCTCTCCTCTGTCTATCCTTTTTTGTGTGTACAGTCAAGAGAGAATGACCGAAGCCAAAGTGCGGACATGCTACAAATGTGGGACAAAGTTCACCAAGTCTGAAGGCTGCAATAAGGTAAGAATCAAGCTGACCTCTAATTTTTTTTTCTGTCCTTATCCCTTACAATGCAACCAGGTTTACAGACATGTATCACTAATCAAAGTAGTATTGAATTGAAATGGTACTTAAGAAAATCTGCATGGTAGTCCAAGGGCTAAATCACATGGAATGTACATAGTAAAAGCACAAGAACAAAATATAATTTGAGGGATTGGCAGTAGCTATAAGGTACTCGCCGATGGGGGCGGTAAAGTACTTTGGTTCTGACACCTACTTCCAGGCCTGGGCATGTGTTATGCTTCTGCATGGGTTTTCCTATTGATCAGCTGATTTGCCTTGGTAAAAAATTGGTCTAAAACAGTGTGTTAAAAATTGATCTTAAATATTGATGTGAATTATATAGAAGTGTTTTCTTCTTCAGTAGAGGGTTCCGCTGCAAAGTGCGATTTGTGGGTCGGGGGGGGGGGGATAAGAGGCAAATCTAACAAAGCATCCAACGTCGATGAGGGATGTCAAAGTGGGTGAAATTTCCTACACATCCTACGTGAGCAGTGACAAGGAAGAAACTAAGTATATTGCAAGGACAAGTTTGAACAACCAAACATTTCATGTTTGAATATTAATGAGTCAGAAAGAAGAGGATCTTGGGTATTTCATTCTAGTTCGTCGTGACTTGGCCGTGAACCAGAATAGCCTGGTGGTTAAGTCGCTGCCCGGCAAGCAGTAGATGACAGGTTCGAATCCCGCTGGTTCCAATTTTTTCTGACTTGTGTCTTTCATTACAGATCGAGCATACGATCTTTAACACTGGGAGTAATATGCCGAAAGATTTGTTTACAAATTAAAAATTCCTCCCCAGTCAAGCTTCTTCGTTTACAAACATTTCATGTCTGACAACGAATAAATTAAATCTGACAGCCATGCCACTGGCTTACCACAATTTTTATACCCCCGCCAAACGAATTTTGAAGGGGGTATATTGGAATAAGTCGATGGTTGGGCGGACAGGCGGTCGGGCGGGCGGTCGGGGCGGGCGGTCGGTCGGTCCGTTGCAAATCTTGCGGATCGAACTACTTCCTCAGTTTTTGACCGAAAGTCATGAAATTTGGTACACACATTGGTCTTGGTGGGAAGATGTGCAAGACATATTTTTCGGATGAGTCGGAATCTGCGTTGCCATGGTAACGGCATATTTATGGCAGAAAATCAAGGAAAACAGCTTGCGGATCGAACTACTTCCTCAGTTTTTGACCGAAAGTCATGAAATTTGGTACACACATTGGTCTTGATGGGAAGATGTGCAAGACATATTTTTCGGATGAGTCGGAATCTGCGTTGCCATGGTAACGGCATATTTATGGCAGAAAATCAAGGAAAACAGCTTGCGGATCGAACTACTTCCTCAGTTTTTGACCGAAAGTCATGAAATTTGGTACACACATTGGTCTTGATGGGAAGATGTGCAAGACATATTTTTCGGATGAGTCGGAATATGCGTTACCATGGTAACGGCATATTTATGGCAGAAAATCAACGAAACACATTGCGGATCGAACAACTTCCGCAGTTTTTGACCGAAAGTCATGAAATTTGGTACACACATTGGTCTTGGTGGGAAGATGTGCAAGACATATTTTTTGGATGAGTCGGAATCTGCGTTGCCATGGTAACGGCATATTTATGGCAGAAAATCAAGGAAAACAGCTTGCGGATCGAACTACTTCCTCAGTTTTTGACCGAAAGTCATGAAATTTGGTACACACATTGGTCTTGGTGGGAAGATGTGCAAGACATATTTTTTGGATGAGTCGGAATATGCGTTGCCATGGTAACGGCATATTTATGGCAGAAAATCAAGGAAACACATTGCGGATCGAACCACTTCCTCAGTTTTTGACCGAAAGTCATGAAATTTGGTACACACATTGGTCTTGGTGGGAAGATGTGCAAGACATATTTTTTGGATGAGTCGGAATCTGCGTTGCCATGGTAACGGCATATTTATGGCAGAAAATCAAGGAAACACCTTGCAGATCGAACTATTACCTCAGTTTTTGACCGAAAGTCATGAAATTTGGTACACACATTGGTCTTGATGGGAAGATGTGCAAGACATATTTTTTTGATGTGTCGGAAGCTGCGTTGCCATGGAAACGGCATAAGTAAATCAGGGAAAAATCTTGCGGATCAAACTACTTCCTCAGTTTTCGACCAAAAGTCAAGAAAGGCTGTTGTCACGGGGCGGGGGTATTAATCATCATCTTCAGTGATATTTCTAGTTGTTTTGGAACGAATACGGCACCTGGTCGTGGGTAACACAACCGAATGATAGGCCCACTGAACCCACAACGTGCGTCAACCAATCAAAAGGAAGCCTTTAGTAAATATCCGTTGACACCCTCTAGCGGCCAAATAATTTTATTCTTTGTCGATCCCTCAAATCATGGCACACTTGAAAATCGTGTAATAATATCGATGCTAAGAAGATCTAAGAAAGCAAGGATTTTGGGGAAGAGAATTTGAAGAAGAAGAAGAGTACATTTGATGGATTGTTTTAAAGAAGTGGTTTGAAGAGAGAGGAATAAAAGGCCAGATGTTGGAACTGATTAAGAAACCAAGATACAGGGACTTGACAGGGACTACAACATGATTATTAAAGTCTATCATAAGAGCAATAAGCCACTTCGGAGATGCAATCTGAGCATGAGCAGATAAAGGTCATCTGTACAAAATTCTAAAACCCACTGACACTAATATTTGATATGTGCTCATGAATGTCATGTAATCATTATTCAATTATGCACTAATGGTGCATTCCATGATATCCAGGTGGAAGTATTCTTTTTAAAGGGGGAAACAAAAGCTATTCATGAGGCACCTCTATCACTCCCAGAGTTATTTTTCTGAAGTGCACATAAAGGGACCCTCCATGTCATTTGTACCATGCGCTAACCCCGAACTGGCTTATTTCAAAAAGAACAAAAAACATGGTTTGATTTTTTACTTTAAATCTAAAATCTATCTAATATTTCTGGTCATGTAAAGATGAACACCAGTTCGTATGTATTTAAGAAATATTTGATGAAATTTGTTCAATTATTTCATCATTTTACTGGTTGTAACAAGCCCCCATAGAGGAATTTCACCATATATTCGAACTGCCACATTTCATGCCATGCAACATTTTAAATTTTCCTTCAAGTCTCTCATAGTGTTACCCAATCACATGACCCTTTGTGACCTTATGTCAGCCTGAAGCTGCCCCCCCTTCCCACAAGTCAGGGAGGAGCTCAAAATAGCCCAGTGCAGTAAGGGTTAAAGAGTGTCGGGGGCAACTAGCAGTTTTGTTGAGTATATTTCAAATAATTATGAAAGAGATTAACCATTTTCCTCTTGTATCTAGATGACGTGCCGGTGTGGGGCCAAGATGTGCTACATCTGTCGTCAACCCATCAAAGACTACAGTCACTTTGACAACAAGGCTGCCCCTCCTCATGGTCAAATCTTTACGCCGAGACCAGGAGAGAAGTGCCGACTCTGGACTAATTCTAATGTGAGGATTTGCTCTTTCTTTTGGCATTATAAATGATTAAATTTTGTAGTTTGTTGATTGTGCATGTACAGTAGTAGTATCTGTGGAAATCAGTTTTTACTGTGGATTCAGGATACGCACCTTCTTGATAGATATATGAAGCGGTTATATACAAAAGCAGATGAATGTCATTTTCATTAACATTTCATGAATCCTGGCATCATATGATCCATTCACATGGATCATGTGAATGGATCGTCCAGTTTAAAGGCGATATAAACAATAAATTGTATGACCTCTGCCACCAAGGTAATTTTTATTTTTTCTTCCTTTATTTTCAGAGATTGTACTTTTTCTTATTTTCTTTGTTGTTTGATTCCATTTTTGTTGAGGGTAGTTGCTAAATGTTTTGGTATACGTACAAATACCCTTGAGATTACTACCTGCAGGACAACTGTCTTCCTACAATTTATAACCTCTTTATACTAACCTATATTTGGGGGGGAGGGGGTTGGTTGTATGGGGTATGCTGGTCTAGTGGGTAGTAAGTTTTCCCTGGATCACATTTTTTGATATTTTCTTCTTGTGTTACCTTTGCCCTGTTAGGAGGATGATGATAGAGCAGTCAAGGAGATTGAGAGACAGATGAAAGCAGAGGAGAAATCCTTGAGGGAGAAATCAGCAGCAGGTGAGCATCAATGATAGTACAGAGGAAACTCGATATATCAAGGTCATCAGGACCAACAGATTTTCCGCGTTAAAGTTGAAAACTTGTTATAACAGAACATACATAGAAATGGAAAAATGGGCAAACTACTTATACATTAATGAATCTACCGAGTATTGCTGCTGCTGTTATTAACTCATTTAATAGCCATGAAGTCATGAATAATATGTTGATCCTGTGATTTGAATAGCTAATAAGACCAATTCCTGTTGTAGCACTTATATCTATCTACCTTGATCAGGGAAACTAAAATTCTTTATAAAGATAATTCAGTGAATTACGTAACAAGTAATGTTCAATTTCTGTAATAAATTTGTTCAACAAATTTCTCATAAATAAACTGAGATGAAGTGGTTCAGCTAAAGGAGCCTGGATAGTTGTGCATTAATATCTCCCTGATAATAGGTTGGCCATCAAAATGAATGCTTTTTTTAAACTACCGATGGGATCATGGTTTCTTTTTCATGATTTAAGTTGCTCACTGATTTAAATTGCGATGCAAAAACTATTAGCGTATTTTAATAAGTTTGATATCACAATGGTCCATTTATATTCAGGATATTATCACAAAGCGTGGTAAAGTATTCTCACTACATATTATAAAACTTTGTTCTTTATGTAGGGTAGTCTCTCCAACACATAAAAACAACCTTACAAAGAGTCCTATTTTACATAAAACATATTGAAATACGGTATAAATGAATTATAGGATAATGAAATATTGTAATAAATATTGAAATACATCAAACAAAATCAAAGATAAAAAAGATAGATTCAAAATGGAAATTTGTATAATTATACACATATTCCCTTTTTGTTATATATTTCACAGACCTGAAGAGACCAAGCATAGCTGGTAGTGATGAGGGAGGCGGCAGTGATGCTAAGAGACCAAGAACAGGCTGAGTACACACACAGCTAGTTGTTTGGGTGAATCAGATCACTTACAACTCGGATGCCTCGGATCCCGTGACTGCAAGGGTGAGGCAGTTGTAACGGATGTTGTGTTCCAGGGCAGCTCTTAATTGGTCGGTTACGTATGTAGGGATTCGAGTTAACGATCACGCGAGGAATTCGGCAATAACATTCCTTCGGTAGCGCACGATTGGACCTGATTGTATCCGAATTTCCCCGAGTCAGGCCAACCGGTCAGGCCCATGGATTACGACTTGCCACTCCCTTTAATAGTTGTAGTTGTGTCGGGCAAGTCCTACATATTCTTATTTCCAACTCACTAATTACCTGATTATAGTGGTCCTGATGATTGTTTAACTCTTACTGTGCCAAGGGGTTTAGCTCTCTTCAAAATTTTACCAACATGTGATAAATGTTTATTTTTCAAATGTCTGCACTTCATTAACCATCTATTATTTCACAAAATATTGTGTACAAAACTTGTAAGAAATTTATTACCAGTTCTTATGATACCAAACACTACTTTACCAAACTTTATGCATAAGAAGTGTTGAAAATTACATTTGAGTTTCTTTTTTGTCCACTATATTTTGGTCTCTCATTTCTTTACTATAATTGTTTAATGTTGAAATAAGGTAATATCTTTTTAAAAAACTGAATTTTCTCTGAAATTTTCTATGGTTGCATATAATTATAATCTTATATTTAGAATGCTTGATTTATGCTCATGATACATTGATCACCATATACCTTTCCTGTGGTCGAGCAACTGGTGAATGAAAATGACAAGTCTATCTGTCACACATACTTGCCTTCGGCACTGAAAGAGTTAAATGAATATCGAGAGCATGATACCAAATAAAAGAATAGTTTTAAAACTGCTCTTTGAAATTATTTCTTTACATTCTGCAATATATGGGACATGATTAATGCCAATCTTGATCTTATGGGATATGGTGTCTTGTGCATAAAATGGAAACTGAAAGGAGAGGTAATGTCAGGCTCTTGTGTTTACATGCAAGAAAAATTCCAGCTGCCCAGTTGTCTGGTGTGTGGTCAGATACACAATCACAAATAAAACCAACCCAATTCACCCATGGTGGGGTAAAATAAGCCTTGCACATATCCTGTTGAAATGTGCAAGCATTGCAACGATGTCTTCGGCAATCGCTCATGATCCGTCCATCCTTTCTGCGGGAAGGACAATATGTCATTGACATTGCACTACATTTATGGCTTAGGCGGTACACGTAACTTGATTCGGTTATTCCCTTGACTTCTTTCTATTTGTCGTGGGAGCAATAATGACTCTTTCCTGACTACTGCTATGGCAGCAGATTCCCTTCTAGCACAGCTCAGCCTAGAGCATGCCTGACCCTTGGAATTGTTTGTGTCAAAACCGAGCTAGAGCACTCTGTTGAAGTGACCCTTTTGGGTCTTGTCCAGAGATATTCATACATGACAGGGTAAAGCACTTAAAATACATCCTCCATGCCAGCAGCATTAAATTCAGAAAGCTTTGATGGACTACATATTTGTGATTCCTATGAAGCAAAAATCATTGTGCATCTGTAATTTTTTTGTCTGTTTATTCTACCCCTGGCAATATGTGTTATGCCATTCATTTACCCATCCAATTTTCCATGGCAACTTTTTGGGTTGTCTGTTGCACCATGCATGAATAGGGCTTAAATGGGGCTGTGGTCAGGGAAACTTGAACTTGTGAATTATTTTGTCGTATAGGAGAACACTTAGTTAAGAAGGAATTTGTAAAGATGATGTTCTTTTTTAAGTGTACCTCTATGTTTGAATATATGTGCATAACTATACAATCATATCTTCAGTGCCTTTATTATCTAAGAAATGACAATCTCACCAACTATTTTCTTATGTCCATTCTGTCATTGCTTCGAGATTTGCGAATAAGAAAAGAAATAATAAGTGATATCTCTCTGTGAGTTACTCGATATGCGTGAATACAGAGCAGTCAGGGTGATGATGTAAAATCAGAAAGTGAAATAGTCGAAACTCACTATAACAAGGACCTTGGGACCATAAAAACTACATTGTTATATCAGGAATCTTATTATTATTAGGGTAAAACAAACAAAAAACATAAGGCCCTGTGACCAGCAAAATTACCTTGTTACATCAGGAATTTTGTTATATTGGAGCTCTTTATAACAAGTTTCCACTGTATTCTTTCCACCTGCCTGTGCTGGGTTCAAGCACTTAGGTACAGTGGAAACTCGTTATAAAGAGCTCTGATGTAACAAGATTCCTGATATAACAAGGTAATTCTGCTGGTCACAGGTCTTTGTTCTTTTTTTAACACTGATATAAGGAGATTACTGATATAAAAACTTAATTTTCATGGTTCCAAGATCCTCGATGTATAGTAAGTTTTCACTGTATCTTCTTTATCACTCTATGGAAATCTGTTGTGTAATTTTCTCACTTTTATGTTTGATATTTTTTGATGCTCTTCAAAATCAGATTTACTATGGGTTGGAACTTAACACAGACAGATCATAGTGAAGAGTGGAATGTGAAATGAACATTTATTATTTTAAAGATATAGCTGAACTACTTATTTGATACAAATGAATTACTCAGACTCTGTTCATAGATGTTATACAGCCACTATTAGGGTACTGGAGGCTCAAATAAGGGTAACTTTGAGTATTGTTAGTATAGATGATGATGAATATATTATATATATTTATATATTATATATCTTTATATATATTTTCATTCATGAAGTGAATAATACTTTGTATTGATGTTAAATCTATTCCTTTTTTTTTGTGTGTAAATAGGTATACAAAATGAATGAGAACTTTCATAATCTTGTGTTGAGTAGCATTCTTGCTCAAAAGAAGGATGTGTGCTTTTGAAACTGTCTTCCTCTCATTTCTAGAAAATTATACCTGTGTTATTTTACATGGCATTTGAATCGCTGCTATGCTGTTTTTAGTGAAATATTTTGTAAGTGGTATTCCAACTACTAGCTTGACTGCCAAACTGATTTGTGTTCCTAGGAGTTTAAAGGACACCAATCACATGTTAGTAACAACTCAGTTCCTAGAAGTCTGAAAACACCAAT
The DNA here is from genome assembly GCA_025617745.1 of Heliocidaris erythrogramma. Classification (NCBI taxonomy): domain Eukaryota; kingdom Metazoa; phylum Echinodermata; class Echinoidea; order Camarodonta; family Echinometridae; genus Heliocidaris; species Heliocidaris erythrogramma. The sequence continues at coordinate 18,178,448 of CM046857.1, read as the reverse complement.
CACATGTTTGTGACAACTCTGTATAAGGATCAAAAAGTGCTATATTATTTGATTGAATTTGTGTAGACATGCAATGCCAGGATGACTTTAAATACTGTACCAGGATGACTTTAAATACAATGCAATAAAACACATATATTAGGAATAAGGAAACAGGAATATATTAATTGAGATGAAGTGCTCAAAATTGTTAGTGGTAGACAATTAACCGCTGGTGTGATACGTTTTTGAAATGTTTAAAAATCCAAGGTGATAAACAATCACTCTTTATTGTTTATTTGTAGTAAATTTTGTGCTATGGTTTGAAGATAAAAAATACCCCTTTTTTCTTCATTTTCATCGATAACAGTTGGTAATACTTGGAATATTTCAAAAGAATTTCAAATACAAAGAAGATGTATATTTATGGACTCTCCCCTTTATGTAGTTGCTGGGAATTTGCTAGAGTTATGAAACAATTCAGTAGGTACCCAGGAGTATCCATTACTCGATAAAGAAATTACGAATGTATAGAAAAACTGTACAGCCATTATGAAAAGGAATGTGTAATCGGTATAAATGACATTTTTTCTTTTAGGGGTGAGGAGGGATTTAATTTGAAAGCTCATTCTATCCATAGAACAAGTTATCAACTTATTTTTTGTGACATTGGACTTTTCTCTACCCGTTGGATACAATTTGATTTTGATATGAAATATTTTTGTTAGACTCCTGCCCCAGTTAATAGTCATAGGCCTGTATTCTGAACTCTGGTTTAACTTTAACCATGGTTTAAATCTGTGCTTTAACTATGGGTAGCCAAAAATGTCAGAAATTTGTTTACACTGTATGTTCCTTCTGTTTACTGGATTCTGGTCTCATGCTTTAATGGTCAAGAAAACTATTGTAATTATCATTCCCAGACATTTTTTTTTAAAATTGAGTACCAAAAATGCTGATAAATTGAATATCTACTGTTAAAGGTTTGTGTCACATTTGGCTGCCCATAGTTAAACCACACATTTAGACCATGGTTTAAGTTAAACCAGATTTCAGAATACGGGCCATAGTATTCAGTGGGTTAAATGCCAATGACTTAGTTCTAAGCAGAAATTGAAATTAATGTCAGTATAACTTATGAAGTGCAGTTTAAGAAAAGTAGTCTATTTATGCATTTTCTTCATTATTCTCACAATTCACCGGGGAGCGTTTCATCAAGTGTTTTGTCAATGATTTTTACCAACAACTGTTAATGATGTTATGGGTTCACGCTCTTCTGGCTCCAAAGAGACAATATAACAAAAGAATATGCGCCATATTGTGTCCAACACCGAGTCGGTGGCTCATCTATACTCATAGTTTGGTCAACTCTCTTTCAGGAAGCAACAATACACTGCATGTACAGTTGTACATTATTTTTTTTAATTGCCCGACATAGCTACATATACATTTGCCATATTGTAAACTCATTGCAGTAGAGTTGGCCAAACTCTGTGTATAGATTGCTGTAATTTGCCTAAGTTCACATTCTTAGGCGCATAGAGACAATTTTGTATTTTGCGCTATATTATTATAAGGATCTTATTATTCTATTTCTCCATCACATACTGTATATTATGCTCACCAAAGTACAAAGTTTAAAGAACACCAGAATTTGGTAGAAGCCATTTTGATTGAACTGACAGGCTACGTTCCTATTGAATTTGGTATAACAGATAACTCAGAGATACACAATAGGCAGCGAGATAATGTTATTGTTGATTATTACCAGGCATAAAGTGTGCCCAGGCTGTGTAATATATCAGATACCTGTAGGCTCAGTCTAACCGCAAGTCGTGTGCAAATGCGCAAAAATCGCGCATTTTATTTCCAGTGCCCAAAATGGACTCTCTCCCTGCACCCAGTCGGCTGTATCGCATGGTCATCTTTTTAAAGTTATGTTCCTCAATAAATATTAATGCTGTGCTCATTAGACTTTCTGCAAAAATAAATGAATAGTTTACCAACACAGGGATATTTTGTTTACTGTAAGTCAGAATTTGTTTAAAATAACTGATGAAATAGTCATACAAAACCCTTTTTCACAAGATTTCAAATTGTTAAAAGACATATAAAGTATATGAGCCGCCATCAAGACACATAGGTATGGAAGCGCTGGAATCTCCTCTTTTTCATTGTTACATTCAAAATAAATTTATGTCAGAGTCAGGATCCAGCAATATTCAGCCGCAAATTATCCGTTGTCAAGACCATTATCAAGACCATAGAATCTTAGCCCTGTGATTGGCAAGCAAGGCATCTGAAACAATGCGCAACCTGTTGCTTCATCCTTGCGCAAACATGCGCATAGGTGTTGCCTGGCTATGAGAAAACGTCTTGCGTGGTGGTAACTAATTGGAATGCTGGAATTGACTTTTTTAAAGACAAAGTGTGTACATTGGTTAAATATTGCTGGATCCTGACCCTGTCATGAAGTGCACATTAATGTTATTTCAATATTTGGAAAGTACAGAAAATGCCCTTTATGCTTATGTGAAATTTGCCCTGGCTCACAATAAAACTGGTAATTTTGGCCAGATTTATATTTCATTTCATTTCTATTTTTTGTCATAAAAGGAACACCATTTTTTGCCAATTTTGTCTTTTATTTTGAACACAATAAAAGCATGTCACAAATCTCTGATCCCTCTTCTTTTATTTGATGTATAACTCATGACAATTGGTGAATGATAAGTAGTCTATTCAATAGTTTTCAAATGTGATGTTCCTGGCTGTTCTTGCTCATTATGTATTCATAGTCGGGCAGAACTGGAAATAAAATAGCGTGCTTTTAGGGTACCTGCAGATTGGCTGGGCTTTAACATTTGATACCTTTTGATGAAACTGAGATAGCTGTCTACTTTAATTTGCCGTCAAGTGCATGATTCTGAAACAAAATATGTTCTAATTTTTTATGTTACCATTTATCTCTGACATTGATTATTATTGCCAGGCATAAAGTGTGCCAGGGCCGTGTTATATATCAGATATATTGAGATCAGGAAAGTTCTGAACTTTCCTGATCTCAATCACTCTTTCCTCCTTTTTCCTCTTTCCCCTTTCCATTTCACTTCATTTTTGGTGCACAAACACCGAAAACAAAAACCAAAAATAGTCTTGTGTAAGTGTTTAATTTAATTTCATACCATTTCAATCTCTTTCCTTTCCTTTCACTTCTCCTAAATTCCTCTAAACGCCCCATAAGTGGGTTATTTTTCACGAAAGAATATATCAGCAGCCTTTTCACAGAGGCTCCCACATGGTGTTACCGAAAACCTTCAATTGTGAATTCTCACTCACCATGGAAACCTACAGAGAACATCTAATATCAGATATACTAGGCATTGATATTTGATACTTTTTGATGCAACTGAGAAAAACTGTCTACTTAATTTTGCTGTCATGTGTATGATTCTGAAGCAAAATGTGTTCTAATTAATTGCAAACTCTGTTAACCACTTATCTCTGATCTTGATATCTTCATTGCGTTAAATTTGAATATTGTGAAATATTCTGTTGGCCTAATTACTTGCCTTATCAACATTTCTTCTATGAGAACCAAAATTTGACATGGCATATGAAATCCCAGTCTTGTGTATGATTTTGTCTTTTGTCAAAAGTAAATTGGTATTCAAAACAATTATTTTTTTTCATTGTCTTCCTGTACTGTGAAAAAACCTGAAATTGTCAACATTCTCCATTTTGTGTTAGTACAGAAATTCATCTCCACATCTGATGCCAAGTTAAAATTTAAACGATGTTCATCATTTCATGGCACTATTTTGTCAAACCTTCTCAGGTTGAGGGGGTTAAAAGTCAAAAGACACTGATTTCTCAGCTTAGTGCACAGTCAGGTTTCATACCTGCTTGTCAGTGGTGATAGCCTATTCGATTCACTTCTTAGCTAGATTGTCAAAAAGAATATATGAATTGTTCTGTATGCATGATCGCCGCATATTGATTGTATGCATGATTAATAGTTGGTGATAATCGATATTACCTTTTGATATTGAATATGGAATATGAAATGCTCAATCAGTTTATGTTCTATTTATGTGCCATGTTTTAAAGTTTTAAAATCTCTTATCACTCGATAGCTAAAGGGGGGGGGGGGGCGGTTGTGAAGTTTTTTGATTTTCCTGTTATAGAGTACCGAAGTGTTGACGTCATATTCGCTTGTCGTCCAGGATACTGGTTCCAAAGAACAGAGCCCGCGCATGAGGTTCACCGCGGGCTGGAGCAGGGCAATTTCAGTGTTTGGCGCTGGTGTGATCACCACGCCATTGTTTAGCACAAAATTGTTTAGAACCAGCAACCTTGACAACTTGGCCGGTATGACGTCACACTTCGGTACTCTATAGAAGCGAAAATGCCATGTACTCGTTTTATCGAAGATGGAAGACTTGTGTTCAAGTTGGAATTACCGCTGCATATTCTTCTGTAAAGACATAACACCCAGTGCATTTTTTTTTGTGAAATGTAATTTCATGAAAATAACTATTTCAATAAAAGTGCTTTAGCCTATTACAGCTCTCATCCAGCTTTTTAAGGCAGCTAAGAAGCTCCGATATATAAGCCGATGGTCAAAGTTTCGAAACGCCAAGAAATTGTTTTACGATGTGTGTATTTACTTCTCAGCTTTCATCTTCATTCTTGAATACGATTTTCATTAAGTACTTCTCATGAATTTGTTGATAAAAAGAAACGTTTACTGTAATTAAAATGTGCCATCAACCGATCTAACTAAATTGAATTTTGTTTCGTAAACATGTACTTGTCTTCCGTACTTGGATACAGTCTTCTTCAGATTTTTTAGCCCAAATTGACCAGATTTCTTTGATTTTATTCGATAAATAGTAAGCTGTTCAGAAATTCTATAGTGCTTTAGAGTTCATGTCTCAAAATGAATTAGTAAGAGAATTAGATTTGAAAGTAATATGGAACCCTTGACAAGATTGAAATTCGTATTGTTTTCCTTTGAAGAAAAATTCCCTCAAGTCCTGCGAAATGAACGTCCAAAAGATGAACAAATTTTGTAGAAGTATTTCAACCTTTCCCGGGTTTAGTACTTTCTGAGTTCTGAGGACAGAAAGTTTTGGAGAACATGTCTCAAGATCATCACGTTGTTCACCCAACGGCAATAAGCTATGGGACATACATGTAGATGGACAGAGATAGTCTGGGAGCCTGACCCAAAATAGTCGCCCCATTTTACCCATAAGACTTGACCCCGTAAAGCTACTTAGACCATCAAAGTCATTGACAAAAAGGTTGGCAGCCTGACCGTAGCCGTCGGGATTAGCCCCCAGAGCCCCGAAGTCTGGTCGATTTCACCCCATCTCTCCCATGTACCAATCTTTGTCAGTAGGAAGTAGTATGCATGGACATTACAAAACACAAAAAATGACAGAAAATTCCGTCTGGATGGGGTGTTGGACAGCCCCTAAAAATTGGGTAAATTTCCCCCTTAAAGCCCAGGGACCAAATTTTGTCAAAAGGAAGAACCATGGATGTACATTCAAAAAATATAAAAACTGACACAGTGGTCTATTGGGAAGGGGGTGTCAGAGCCCCTGAAATGAAAACCCCAGAGCCCTTTGACAATGCTTTGCCCTCCCCCAAATGCTCTGTATGTAAAGAAAAAACATTTTCTTAACTTCTGACTATGGTAACTCAAGGTTTTTTTTTAAATTAAATTCAAATTTTAATAATATTCTTGAAGGTGTGATTTGGTGTTAATTGGTCTTTTGATAAGTTAATAAATTATAAAAAAATGTATTGCTTTTTAAAAAGTAGACAAAAGATATTATTATGTAAACACACCCAATGTCCATCTTCACCTGTTTGACAAGGCATAATAGGTATCTGTGGTATGTGACTACCGGGTATATACTATCCATGTGTTAATAGACCTGTTTACTAAGTGATTCAAATTTATGGACGTTTCTTTCCTGGGGACCTAGTAACGAGGTATCCATTAACCTGTTATTAATGAATGAACCACAATACTTGGAATCCAGTTTGCATACATTACTTGTTGCTATGTCTGGCAAGCCTCTGGCAAGCTTTCAGGTTGTCAAGAACAACCTTTGTTTCAAAAGTATGCATAAAATTTGAATCACTTAGTAAACAGGTCTATTGCCCAAATACCAGTCTAGCTCCTCTTTTATGCCTTGTCAGACGGTCAATGGGTGTCACGTTGAAAATGCAAACAAAACAGTTTTATCAAATATATTATTTAATATTCACGAAACAAAGAAAAAGAATGAAGTGAAATATACATTTATAAGTTGTAGAGAGATGTGTGTAAGGAGATTGAGAGAGAGAGAGAGAGAGAGAGAGAGAGAGAGAGAGAAAGAGTGAATGTGCCATCGGTGACCCACTGAGGGTTATATGTATTGTTTGGAAGGTTTGATGAAAAGGAATGACATTACACCTGTTATAAGATCTACATAAGCAGTGACTCTATTTTGTATCTAAGGGTATAGATAACAGTGTTAGAGGCCACACCCTACGAATTGTCTTGGTATGTAGAGGGGTATTAGTGCAGCCTGCTCAAGACATGTAGACTGTTGCTATTTTCTGGCTGTCATGTGTTGCGAAAGATGATACTTTTACTTTGAAAATTAAGCTTCATAACTTACAATTAAAATCGATACATTACCATCGATGGCACATATCTTGAGAGAAAGACTTATGTTTCTACCCAGAATCGACGAAAGGAGGGCCGAGCGAGTGAACAGTAATTCGAAAGCATGACATCTCCAGAGTAAATTGATAAACATTATGGTGAGCTGTATCAATCTACGAACTGAAACTCTGAATGACTGACATTGTTCAACATGGTCACAGAAACGACATCGTCATTTTTGCATGAACTATGTAAATATCGGTTCTAAAACTTTTACATTTGAGAACTTTGGAAGCGTGATATTGCTCGATTACAATATCAAATTTTCATGACGCAATATAAAGCTCGTTACTTAACTTTGTACTTTGGTACAAGGGATGACTTAATTGGATAAACTTTTAAGTTTATTAAGTTTTTTAAGTTTTCTTTTTAAAAAAGATTTCTTTTTTGAGCTTAAATTTTAAGAGGATAAATGTGTAACAAAGAAAGTCATATTGGTTGCTTCAAAATTCAACTTGGAGATTTCAGATCCGCTTGTATTGTTGATGTAAGAAATATGTTGTGAGAAGAGACTAAAATGGGTCTATGAACAGAGGTTGATTGATATGCTATTCCAGGTGAAGTGGACAGTTCAGGTCTGCTTTTCTCATAAGACATGAGTGGTTGATTTTTGTGCCGAGGATATACGGTGGTCGATTGGAACTTAAAGTTTGGTACTAAAATAAGGGACAGTGCAGGTCTGTTTATGTCACTGTATGTACATGGAAATACTTGTTAGAAATCAAGATTGGAAGGTTGATATAATTTACAGATTTGTTATAGACATATTTAGACAAATCAGGTCTACTTATAAAGGTTGATATATACATATACATGCATATATCTTGTTTACAAATATTGCGACGTGTCATGGTAAGGGAGAATTGTGAACAGTTCCTTATACAGGAATTGAGTGTGTGGTATAAATCATTTTCTTTTGTTATATTATTTGACACCAAATTGCATCTCAAGAACATTATTATACTCAAAATTACATTGTTACTTTGAATTGAATTGAATAAAACACTTTTGAGTTATCATAGTAAAAAGGTTAAAAAATGGCTATTTTCTTTACATACAGAGCATATATATATATATATATATATATATATATCTTCTTTTTTTTTTTTGGGGGGGGGGGCAAAGCGTTGTCAAAGGGCACTTTGGGGTTTTCATTTTCATTTCAGGGGGTCTGACACCCACTTTCCGATGGACAAATTTGTCAGTTTTTATATTTTGGAATGTACATCCATAGCTCTTCCTTCTGACTAAATTTGGTCCCTGGGCTTCAAGGGGAAAAATTTACCCCACATGTTAGGGCGGTCTGACACCCCATCCCGATGGAAATTGTCAGGATGTGTCAGGTTTTTGTGTTTTGTTAATGTCCAGTCATACTACTTCCTACTGACAAAGTTTGGTGTATGGATGAGATGGGGTGAAATTGACCGGACTTTGCACTTTGTATATAGATAATAGATACATCTAGCTAGAATATAGGGAATATACAGTACTACCAAATGGAGTATAGGCGATTCAAGGGGATGGGGGGGGGGGGGGGGGGGGTTGGCAGCGGACTCGTCTCCTTTTTAAATGTTCACGGGGTCTTCTGTCTCCCTGATATTTAGAAAATATTGTCTAAATTTTTTTAACGCAGGCACCTCCATTACAGTCATGAAGAGAGAAGTGAGCAGCTGTGGATAAAAAGGTAAGACTTTGATCTTGATGAACAAAATTAATGTATTTTCAAATTCCAAGGTTTTATCCTGCAAATGCAAAATATTCTTATGGGGGTGGGCAGGGGCGGATCCAGGATTTAGTAAAAGAGGGGGCACAAAAATGAAAGTTTGTGAAAAGGTAGACCCGTATTTTTTTGGTCTCCCGGGGGGGGGGGGGGGGGGGGGGGGGTAGGGGGTAGGGACGAAAAATTTTTTTTCGCCAAACCTTCAAAAATCGGTTAGTAAGGGGGTTATGGGGTCCAGTTTCCCTCCATAATTCACTGACAAGCAAAAAAAAAAAAAAAAAAAGGTCTTCACTCTAAAAGGGGGGGGGGCACAATCGCAAAAATGGCGGATCGTCTATGGTAAAAATTCATACTTCTCTTCCAAAAGGGGGGGCACGGGTCGGCTGTGCCCCCCCTGGATCCGCCAATGGGGGTGGGGATGCCCTTGTAGAACCTTGCCCGCTCGGTCTGTTAGCTTTCTCGAATGTCACGTCCTCTGGTCATGACAAGAAATCGCCGCTCCTAAAAATTTAATGTACCTTGCATTGGGGAATCCTTTTGTATATTGTCGTAGCAGAGAGAGAGAGAGAGAGAGAGAGTGCGTGTGTGTGTGTGAGGGTGAGTTTGTTTAGCAGTATGTCCGAGGACATTTTCGGACAGAGAACAACAAAAAAATCATGACAACAATGGTCCTCGGAAGCCGGACAATAGTCTTCGAAAGTCCAACAATGAATTTGTGCTTTATTCCGTCGACTGTCCGAGGACGAGTAACAATAGAGGAACAATAGTTGTTCTCGGAAGTAAAGCCATGTAAACGTGTGTGTGTGTGTGAAGAGGAGCGGAGAAAAATAATCGTTCCCATTGCATGATTGTAACTTTCGGTGGTCGGAATTTAGGGCACCTGTAAAGCCTCATCACAGGGAGGATGTGTCCAGTGTTAGAAAGTAGTGACATAGTCACAAAGTAGTTCGGCTTTTTTTTTTTCAATTAGAAAAGACGTATTTTGTGGAGTAGGGATCTCTGGTAGGCATTTTCATTACATCAACACTGCAGTGGACGGCATCGGTGTCTGGATGGGGTGCCTATGAATAGTAATCAGAACAGTGGAGGGATACCAAATTGGTGATTGGGCTACGTACGGCTTTAAAATATTTTTGGTCAGGCGTTTAAAATATGAATTAAAAAGGATCGATGCATGTTGGTGATATAAGTCAAACTTGACTAATGCCATGTACACCATGAACTCTGACCTACAGCACCAACATGCAGTTTAAAGGGCAGTTATGGAGGACGGACACGCATCATTCGAACAAGAACTTATTCTTAAAGAAATTGGCTGTATTCTGTCGATGAGCTAGGTGAGGGTGAAGTTCCCCAGAAGTTTCACGTCCAGCCTGCGCTGTTGAGTAGGATGTCAATAGCAAGAAGCTCTCAAGGTAATTGCAATGTTTTAAACCGTTACTCTAACTCCGCGTCTATACTATTCATTTGTTCTATAGATCTAAGGCCAAACCCAAAAAAAAAAAGGAGAATAGAATAATAGGGTAGGTAGTTTGAATCTTGGGAAATGAGAAATTTGTACTTACTGAGTTTGCACCAAATGTTTTAAATATATTACAATGTATAGACCGTCCGTACTTCTATTGCGAACAGAACACGCTGCCGTGGCTCAAGTAAAAAGAAGCCAAAATCCGCAGAAAAGAAGCGAAAGTTGCGAAACTGGTGTAAAACGGCAGCGACTGTAAAAACAACACGATTTCACAATGTTGCAACAAAAAAAAAGGGGGGGGGGGAGAAAAGCGAGAAGCCAGGAGAAGAGAATGGGAAGGAGATAGAAATTAATAGGAAGGCCGAAAGGGGAAAGAGGAAGAGAGGGAGAAAGATAGAGAGAAGGGGGGGGGGGGGGGGGAGAAGTGAGCGTGTAGAAGAGAGATAATTGGGGAGGGGGCTGAAGTGAGGGAGATGTGGACATGGTAAATTGAGACGAGGCACAACGATGGAAAAGAGAAAGATCTCCAGCTTCGTCATAATTATCTTGAAATCATATTTTAAAAAATCTGACGTGATTTCATTTGGTAGAGAATTGAACCAACTTAATTGTCTGCATGTTAAGACAAAATTCTTATTTTTGTGTGCATGGTCGCTAGTTATTTTCTGTTTCCTAGCAAGTACCGAACATGCCTCAGGTTTTTATTCCCCAAGTGCATTTAGTTCACTAGAATGTCTGCCTTTTTTGGTTTAGAAGTTATGAAGTTCCTTTATGTTTCAACAGTTTTACAGTCACTGAAATTCTAGTATCAAAGGCCAAATTTTATTGACATTTTATTTTATTATGCATGATATTCATTCTGATGTCTCAGGACAAAGTACTCAAGTCTAGATGTCAGTTTTTAGCAGAAGTTTTTTACCGAATCAGTTGCCTGTGGTCATCTTTTTTTTTTGTTATATGAATTTGCATGATGGGTTTGTACGTTTTTGGAAAAAAAAAAAAAAAAGGGAAGTGAGAAGGGAAGGAAAGAAGAAGTCACGCCATTGGCGTAATTTTGAGATAATGTGATGTTCGCCCTCTGTTGGTTGCTGCTGGTCATGCTGGAGGATCAATAAAGAGTATTACTAGTATGCGAACTTGAAGCAAACTTAATTATTGTTATGTGATCGTGATCATTTATCCCAGTAATAGCGTTCGGAATAACGAACCTTCGGAATTATGAACCTTCGGACTGAGTAATGCCACAAAATAATGTTTGGAATTATAATCCTATTTAATTTTCTAAATTATGAACCTCCTGGTATGGCAATTTTGTATTTCGGAATAATGAACCTTTGGAAAAACGAATATCCCCCTCATAATCAACCGTGGTAACGGCATGCACAGTGGGGCCAATACAATGACTACCTCCCCTAGGGAGTTGTTCCTTTGTTGTATGAGAATGGTTTCAAAGCTTGGCAGCTAGGCGCCAATTAACACCATAAACTCAGCTCAAAATGCTGCAGTCAAATTCAGCATCTTCCGTCGGCGTTTCATTGTCATTTGAAACGCTCTAGCTGCAGTGCACTTAAAGATCACATTGCAAGAAAATTCCATCAAAATAAATATTGGCTTAGTACTTATTATTGCATAGATGGCATAAATTATACAAGGTTATCCAAATTCAACGCTTGGAAACATTTGAATTAATGATTATTATCAATTATAAAACGGTAAAATACAGCCCCCGATATAGCAGCTGAAGAGCTCCTTGAACGCTGCTGATATGTGTGACGACACACGAAGGACCAGTCCTGTCTAAGCAGACGATGTCCCATAACATCTTACACATTTTTCAGTGCCTGTTTTGTCATCTCCTCTTCACTTATTTCTCTTACTTGACTAGCGTCAGTCTTAATGTTAGTCTGTTGCCTCACTCTTAACTTCGTGTATGGTATTATTTTGATGAAAAATGCAGCGTTAAAAAAATAAAGGAATCAGTCACTTGTAAACAAAATAAGACGCCATTGTATTTTCAGCTGCTTGCACCGGGGCATGTTCGGCGTTTCAAGAGGGAACGAATACAATCTGTGATATTATTCGGAGGGCTTTTCAATTTGAAAATGGGGTTTATTTCATTGATCATTGACCCTTCTCCTGTGTATTTACAATCAAACGGTTTTAGTTATCAGAATCAGTTTCACTTTCCCTTTTAGAATGGTGTGAAATAAGGTCATGTTAAATATACCAAACTCTTTATAATTTGAGAAATAATTGCATTGCAATTACGTTCATTCATTATAGGACGTCGTCTGCTTAAGCAGGACCGATCCCTAGTGTGACGACATCAAAACATCGCTATATTTCTGGCGAATCCTCGGATATTCCAGATGCTTAGAAGAGCTTTTATTTATGTTGTTTTTATAATCATCAGATACGCAGTTGACATAAAACTTATACGATTGCCATCTGTAAGCTTCCAGACTAGTGATACATTAATTGCCATATTTGTTATTTTCTTGCAATGTGATCTTTAAGAACGAATACATTTCGTTTCTAGTTATATTATAAAATGAGACAAATTTTGGGCAAGATTTGCTTGCCAAGTACTCGTTTGATCATACCTTAAAAACGTGTTCTGTTTGGAAAATGTGGAATGATGGAGGGAGGAATTCACAATGCAGGTAAATTAAAACAAAACATTTTTATTATCGTATCATTCTTTCATTATTATATAAATTTAGTTGACTAAGAAACAGCCTCCCAGGCCATACGGTATATTTTTCTTGTGATACTTTGCATGTTTTATAACAACTTTATAATGGGGTTCAACCCGATGAAATGCCTCTATTGTTAGAAATTAAGTGACATAACTGGTCATGTATATTATCGTCCGTGTTTCATTATTTTAATTTATGATCTCTTTAATTTATGTATACTGGAAGGACTCCCTTTTTTTCTTGTGCATTCAGCTGATTAGTAATAGAAATATTATTAGATGCAGGTTTGTCTTGCAGGTTTGTCTTGGAAAAGGTAGACCCTTTTTTTGGTCTTCCAGCTCTTCAAAAGTCGCTCAGGAGGGGGGGGGGGGGGGGGGGGGGGGATAGAGGGTGGCGACAATTTTTTTTTTCGCTAGACCTCCAAAATTCGCTGGGGGGGGGGGGGTCAACCAATATTTTTCTCAGATAGGACATAATCTTGCAAAAAATATTCCTCCAACGCAAAAGAAATTTTCAGATTTCATACACCAGCCAAATCCCTATAGTTCACAATTTGAAAAATAAAAAGAGTACTGGACACGATGGTATTGATAACATTTTATTGAAAAACGTCATAAATTACATAGTCGATCCGTTGGTGCATATATTTAATTTGTCTTTGTCTAGCGGTGTTGTTCCTGATTGTATGAAGATTTCCAAGGTTATTCCGGTTTACAAAAAAGGAGAAAAATGTCATATTTGTAATTTTCGACCAATTTCTCTTCTACCCGCTCTTTCAAAAATTCTGGAAAGAATAATATACAAAAGACTTCTAAATTTCCTTAATAAAAACAACATAATTTCTGATTTTCAGTTTGGCTTTCGCCGAGGGCATAATACATCCCATGCTGTGCTTGCCTTTGTCGAAAAAATTGCAAGAGCTATTGATAAATTAAATCATACTGTGGGCGTTTTCCTGGACCTCTCCAAGGCCTTTGATACCATAGATCATAAAATACTTCTCTACAAATTGAACAATTATGGAATTCGTGGCAAGGCCTTGGGGTGGTTCAGCAACTATCTAACAAACCGAAAGCAATTTGTATGTATAAATGACCAATGTTCTTCTATGCAGGATGTAAACTGTGGTGTTCCGCAGGGTAGTTTACTGGGCCCCCTTTTATTTATAATCTATATCAATGATATCCATAACTCATCTAATATCCTCTCTTTTATGTTATTTGCAGATGACTCTAATGTGCTCCTTTCACATCCAAATCCTGATATTTTGATTAATACCCTAAATATTGAATTAGACAAATTGTTACAATGGATAAGAGCCAATAAGTTGTCAGTAAATTTACAAAAAACAAAATGTATGCTCTTTAGCAATTCTATAGATATCTTGCCACCTAACATTAAATTAGATAGTACTGATATTGAAGTCGTTTCTTCAATGAAATTTTTAGGTTTGACAATAGACGATAGACTCTCATGGAAAGTACACATTGATACAATTTGCCGAACAATTTCCCGGAATATAGGAATTATAAATAAGGTTAAATTTGTTCTGCCAACTAATTCACTACTAATGCTCTACTCGACATTAATTTTACCCTATCTAAATTATGGTATTATTGTTTGGGGAAATACACACAATTCCTATCTTCATAGAATATTGCTTCTACAAAAGAAAGCCATGCGTGTTATTTGTAACACTTCATGGAGATCCCATACTGATGTCTTATTTATAGAAAATAAAATCTTGAAGATATCTGACTTATATCGCTATAATCTCGGTCAGTTTATGTACCAATTGAATAATAATGCTCTACCCTCAATCTTCAATATAATATTCAATAAAAACAAAACTATACATCAATACCCCACTCGACAATCAGACGAATTTCATCTGCCATTAACTAGAACTATGCTCTCTAAATCCATCTTTACTTTCACAGGCCCGAAGCTCTGGACTATTCTTGATAATAGCATCAAGAATGCCCCTAGTTTAAACTCTTTTAAATTTAAATTGAAAACAATTCTTCTGAGTAACTGTTCTCAAACCTCGGCTCTTTAAAACTCATCATCCCTCAATCTTCTTCAAATTATTTCAAACAACATTGTACACGATTACGTTCCTATTCAATTTATGCTGTCATCCGTGTTCTGGTCGGTCTGTGTTGTGTTGTGTGTGTCCCTTGGTAAGAGTCGTACCCTCTCTCGTTCTTTTCTCCCTTCCTTTTCTGTCTCTTTCACTCCTGTTATGTTTGGTTTATCCGGTTCATGTGCAAATATGTTCCCTTTTCAACGATACACTATTTTGCAATTATAAGTTATCGGGGGCTGCAATCTACAAGCCTAGCTTTTAGCAGTCCCTCGCTACCAACCTACCTAGTTTGGTTTTGGTTTTTCTATGTCTATATTGTACGCTGTAAACAATAATTGTAAGTTTCATTGATTTGCTATGTACGATGTAAACCTATGTATTTTATATTGTTGGAAGTGGAAATAAATGAAATGAAATGAAATGAAGTTTCCCTCCATAATTCTCTGACAAGCAAATTTAAAAAAAAAAGTTTTCGTTCCAAAAGGGGGGAGGGCACGGGCCGCAAGTGCAAAAACTTCTTTGTGGAAGGGACGGGGTACAGTACCCCTCCCTTTTTACCACCCCCTTGAAGGATTTATACACAAGTATAGTATGTATTTCGATCTTGACGCTTTAGAAATTTCCTCGATAAACCGCTTCGGTATTGTATGCAAAATTTAATACATAATTTTATACATACCTTACACACAAAGGTTGTTCTTGACAACCTGATAGCTTGCCGGACATAGCAACAAGTAATGTATGCAAACTGGATTCCAAGCTTTAAGGCTCATAATTATATAAAAAGCAGGTTAATGGAATAGCTCGTCACTATAGGTGCTCAAAGAAGAATAAATTTGTATACATTACCGAAGCGGTCTGTTCTTGCTGGCTCAGCCCCGTGAAAATTGTTTGCTGATTACGCTACTGACAATGTTTGGACTTTTTGTCCAACTCATGAATGACAATTCACTCAAATGTTTATTCAGGTAGAAACCTTAAGGTCTCTCTTTCAAATAATGACGGATGTGTTTCGTTCTTTACCACCCAATTTCACCACCCAATTTCACATGGCGTCATTTATTAAACATTTTAAGGATGGAAATTTCAGAATTTGAATGTTGTCAAAACCTGTACAGCGAATAGTGATTTCGACTTTAGATATTTACTTTTTATACGTAGGCCTAATTCTAAAAGATGTGATGATCATGAAAATGTGGCTTTTTATTGTTTTTTTTTAATTCGATTGAAACTATTGCCCTTAAACAAGAAATTGATACATTTTCGTATTGTATTCGTATATACCCCCTGACAAATTTCCAACCATGAAAATAACCCCTGCAAATTTTAGTTAAGTGAAAAAATTACATGTATGCAAAGGTAAATAATCGTCAAATTAATCTGACAAATTATGGACATTTAACCGAAAATTGCCGGCTCGATCGCAAGGCGACTTATTATGGTCATGTTAAGTACAGTGACGTACATCGCCCCCCCCCCCCCCCCCCGCTTCGTCGACACGCAAATTGGGGCTCAGGGCCCGTATTCTATAAACTACTTAAGAATGATATTTAACAACTTTTTCTCATCTTGTTTCGTAAGCAAAAATCTTAATCAAAATGCATATTCAATATAAAGATATTTGCTCAGAACTTTTTCTTAACTTCAGAATTTTTTCTTATCCGATTCTGTTCGGTTCTCCTACACGTTTTGTGTATAAATTTCCTGCGGTGCGATTTTTATTTTAACACGCAAAATGCATAGAAAATTTGGGCTCTTTTGGCGCAGAGGTTTTGCCACTCTCTCCGACAAGTGCCAGATATGCCATTACAGTATACACCTGAATCATGTGAATAAGCGAGTTCGTAATTAGGATTTGCGCATGAGCAGAAAAAAGGTCATTTGAGATAAACTGCCATGTTCGTTTGAAATTCACTGAGATAAGCAACGACTGTGATGTAATGATTATTCATGTATTCATTTAATTATACTTTTCATTAAATCCACTGATAAGCAAAAAAGTGTTGATTGATGGTTGGTATTTGACAGTCTGCCAAATGATCGTCAACTTGCAAACAATGTGCTTTCCCCAAGTGTTCATTGACGTGCTATTCTATCACCTGGTCTACGATGTCTTTCTTTCATAGTGTTTGAAAGATAAAAAAAATAAGATTTTTTTGAAATATTTTTTTTTTAAATTTTAAATGGTAGACAGTGATTTGGAAATCAAGGTCATATAAAAATTCCACTTTAGGAATCACATGGGCCCATTGATGACCCATCAAAGACAATTCTTTCCCTCACAAGAGGGTTCAACACGGCCCCGAAGTGTTTGATTAATTATATAACCTTGAGTTTGGGCTTTGAAGTATACTATTGGCAAGATAGTACGTTTTATAAGCAGAACACCTCTAGTGTAATGTCATTTCCTTTCATTAAGATGGCCCTCATATAAAATGACCCCTGCTCTGATTCAAGATGTGGTCATTTGCATTAAGTTTGCTGTCTTGAAGCTGATATCTTATGGGTAGAAAGTTATGGATGTTGGAATTGTTTTTTGCCTGAAATAGACATAAGCGAGTTACAATGGTGTATTTGGATGAGACATAATGGAAGCAAGGTAAAGGTACATGTATATTTTATAGTGCTGAAAAATGCAAATAGTGGGGAATTTCATTTCCAAGATTGCCATCAACTTGAAAAATACTGCATAAGCGTTGAAATGTAATTTGCATCTGATAATTTTGCATTTTGGCATAAAGCCTCAATATGCAAAATGGTCAATATGCTAAAGAATTATGTGTTAAGGCTCTCTTTCTTTAAAGGGACATCCACCCATAATGGCAAGTTGCTCAGGAAGAAAGCAGAAAAATCAGAGCAGTAGATAATTGAGCAATATGAAAGTTGTAATCCCTATACAAATGGGAATTTCAAATTGGCCGAACCGGTAATGTCACTGTGATGTAGCGGCGGAGTACACACACAAAGACTAAAATGTCAACTTTTCAACAACAAAATACTGAAATATATTTTTAGTAGTGCCCGGGGAAAGGGGGCTTAGGAGAAAAAAGAAAATTAATGGTGTACGACAAAATCGAGAGTTGACTGGGAAAACCTCCAATCGACTGACCCAACTGCCAATTTGCGATTCAAATAGTGATCTCATGCATTTCTCAAACATTGATAACTTTCTTATTCTTGGTCCGATTTCTTTCAAACTTTCATCATTTTGTTTCTCTTTTTTTTCCTGATTTTACACAAATCAACGTAATACAACGTTTGGATTGCCCTTTAATAAATGTTGCAGATGTTTATAAAGAATACCGTTCAGTTTTGTCTCTTATCAATATGGCCACGAAGATGAAAAAGACCAGTTTATCACTTGTTTGCATCTGATTATAGGTTTATTTTGGCATAATATTTATTTGTAATAGAAGAGTATTGTTTGCTTCATCAGGATATTAATGTATATTGTTCATGAATGAATCTCCAATAAGAAGAGAAAATTGTTTTAAATGTTAGATTGATATTTTCTATTTATAAAAATTTCCAGCATATCAGTACTAAATTTCACACTTTTATATAACATTTTCAAGATACAGAGGATCCTCTTACTATGAGGCCTTTCACACTCACTTCTGGACCGCTCCAAGTTAGAGCGCTCCAGAGGAACGGTTCTTGAAGAACGCTTCGTTTGCTTTCACACTCACCGCATTTTTTATGTCTCGAATCGCTCAACGAGTCAAAGTGGTCTTGTTGCTATGGCAGCTCAGATCAGCGGCTCAAATTTTTCGCGCGGAATTTCGCGCGGTATCAAATCGCTCGCTCAATGTATCAAATCACCCATTGATTTCCCGCGCCACACACACTCACTTCCGGTTGAAGTACGCTTTAGGATCGCTTTGCTTTCACACTGACACGTTGGAGCGCTCTAACGAGGAACCGTTCCTCAAGACCACCTCGCGAGGTGGTCTTCTGGAGCACTCCAGAAGTACGCTTCCTGGACCACTTGAGCATTCACACTCTCACCGTTCTTAGTTAGAGCGCTCTAACGAAGTGAGTGTGAAAGGGCTCTTTGTTTCTCATACATTACTTGATATAGCTACAAGCAAAATGCAAAAATCTCCTGGTTCTTCGCATTCTTCGCATCGTAAACATAATCCTTTGTTTAATGCAGAATGTAAAGCAGCTGTTAAATGTCGTAAAAAGGCCTTAAGGAAATTTAGAAAATACCCAAATATGACAATTTACGGAAATATCAAGAAACGCGAGCTAAAACACGTATCATTATTAAGAAAAATAAACAAAAATCTTGGAAGAATTATGTTTCTAAATTGAATATTCATACTTCCATTAATAAAGTGTGGGAAATGGTAAGGAAAATATGTGGAAGACATCTGAGTAATTCTGTATCTTATTTGACCAAATCGGATGGTACTAAATGTACAGAAAGGTCAGATATTGTTAAATTATTGGCGCTGGAATTTGAACATAATTCATCATCTAACCACTACACACCTACATTTCAGATTTATAAAAACCAAGCCGAAAATCAGGAACTAAATTTTTTATCAAATAATGCAGAGGATTACAATATCCCATTTACTATCTCCGAGTTCGTGATGGCATTATTCGGGGTCACCATGTGGTATCTGTCTTTTTTGACCTTGAAAAGGCCTATGATACCACTTGGAAGTATGGTATTATGATCCTGAAGTTATAATAAATGATTCTATCATTCCTGTAGTTCAACAGACTAAATACCTCGGCTTAATCTTTGATAATAAACTCAATTTTAAAGCCTATATTGATTAGGCAAAAGTGACATAAAGTGTTAAATCTTCTGAAGGTTGTGTCCAAAATGGATTGGGGCGCTGATCGCATTGTTCTTCTCCGCCTTTATAGATCTTTAGTTAGATCAAAACTTGATTATGGTAGTGCAGTTTATAGTTCTGCTCGAAAGCCGTATCTTGAAAAGTTGAAACCCATTCAGTATCAAGGACTTCGACTTTGTCTCGGAGCTTTTCGCACCTCTCCTATGGAGAGTCTTTATTTAAAGTACGAAAAACTATCCCTCAACTACGCAATCAAACTAAAAAATATCTGTTTACATCCGACACATGACAATACCTTCATGCCACGATATGTTAATCTTTACACTTGTAAACCATCATCCATCAAACCTTTTGGTTTACGTACTATAATGCATATACTTAATGCTACTAATATTGCTCCTTTCTTAGTACCTAATAGTCCACCTTGGATCATCACTGAACCAGTAATTGACTTAATAATAAAAACATTTAAAGGGTTTTACAAGTGATTTAGTCTATTTAAATAAATTTGGAGAAATAAGACAAACGTAAAGTAATTACCGTGCGATCTATACAGATGGATAAAAATATCAGAATAAAGTAGGTGCAGCCTGTATTGGTGGTCCTAAACAAAGACAAGTTAGATTACCTGACAGTTCATCCATATACACTGCTGAGTTATTAGCTTTGAGAATGGCTTGAGTGTTAAAGAGAACACTAATGGAAGACGCTTTGTTATTTATACAGATTCTTTATCTAGTTTAACGGCTTTAGAAGGTAGAAATCATAAACATATACCTATATTGTTCAGTTATTAGAATCACTGTAGCAAACCAGTATATTAGGTAAACGAGTTTGTTTGGGTACCAGGCCATACAGGCATCCAAGGAAATGAAAAGCTGATAAGTTGGCAAACAAGCACTAAGGGCCATATTTTAAAAAATGGGCACAACGGGCCCCAGGGACCGAAATTTTGTTGGCCCCATATCCATAATTATTTGGCATAAAAAAATCTACATACATGGCAAATTTCATGCTTTTATAAAAAGTGCACAATTATTTCACCAATCTGCCGGACTAGAAGTGAAATGTTTGAAAATGCTCTGCTATTGTCAAAGGGCTCTGACGTCTCTCGAGGTTAGTGACTTTTGTTTCGAGTTTTTTGAGCAAGGATATTTCTTAACCCATAGCAGTTTAAAGTTTTCTTATGGTCAGAACTAATCAGTTTTCCCTCCTCAAATTGGCAGCAATTATTCATATTTTCAGCTGCTACATAGTTTAGATATTTTTTTAATGTTTACTAAATGAACCAACGTGACTGAAAATTGCAAAATTAAAAATTGTAAATTCGTACTCGAAAATAGCGATTACATATTTTACACCACGTTGCCAATTTAGAGACTTCAATAAATAGTTACATTTATATTCCTCTTTTCGTGAACGGCAAAACGTACTGCTTTGGAAATAGACTCAAAAGTTTCTGTGATTTTTGTTCTTTCTGCTCATGTATGAAGTGTAAATTCCTAACAATCTGAATCAAAACATAATGCAAAAACGTCACTAAAATGAGACACTTTACTGCTATGGGTTAAATGCATCGATTTCTACCTCACTGGTAGAGATCGATGGCTAAATGACGGTTGTATATAGACATTGGGAATAAGTTCCATATAAGCCATTAAATGAAGAACCTTAGCAGGGTCTTTATTAAATTGGGATGGCAACTATTTTTTTCGTTGATATTGAGTTGCAAACTGATTTGAGAACATGCTGGCATCTCCTCTGCTTGAAAGGAATTCCATCGCTCAGTCGGTTTGAAAATGACAAAATAATATTGGGGTTTTCATAATGTGTACGTTGGTGTTGGTGTTGAGTTTTTTCCCCTCGTAATATCCCCGCTGGTGATTTGCTTGTAGATGAATTAAAAAAAAAAGAGAAAACAAATGAATATGAGTTTTCTGTTTTTCTTTCTTTTTTCTGTATAAAGGGTGGAATGAAGCATAGCACTGCGTATACTGTAGGTGCATTGATGTTTTAATGAGATAAAGCCATAGCCCCTCTGGTTCACCATAATAAACCAATTTTGATGATTGCGCATATTTGCCGATTCTTTGAGAAAAGGAATTGGCGATGGTAACTTCAGCGCTCAATCAATATTGCATTTATTAAACATGAACTCCCCATTTACTGAAACCTGATTAGAATAATAATAAAAATTAATAAACACGCACATGAGGTATTGTATGATCGATATAAATGCAGCAGCATTAGTTGATTGACTACATGGCAACAGCACAAACATGGATTGTGTTGTTGCGGGTTAATGTGTAAATGTATCCATAGCGACGGAAGATAGCGATGAAAGGACTTCCCTTTTCCTGGATTATTTCACCACCAATTGGCTACCAGCACCCTGGCCCTATCTTACATGTACATGCGAACTGATCTAATTAATACCACTTGAGGGATGAAATTAATATAGCTTGCAGCTCATCGCGTTGATTATTAAAGAGAGTATAGGCCTGCTAATTTCTAGTAAATGTAAGGAACATGGAGTTTGTGAGATTTTCCATTTCTGAAATTCCTATGTGAAAGAATATCACACTTAAAATGTCACTCGAAATGTTTTCTCTAGGAATTATCTCATATTCCAAATAAGAATAGAAATAATTTACAATTTGGACCAAACATTTTCTGCCACAGGTACTTGGTGTAGTCCCATAATAAGCATACGTTGAGTGCAGTACTTTGTATTGTTTGTATTTTTCAGCAAGACTGTATCAATAGACCTGTTTACTAAGTGATTCAAATTTATGGATGTTTCTTTCCTGGGGACCTAGTAACGAGGTATTCTATTAACCTGTTAATGAATGAACTACAATACTTGGAATCCAGTTTGCATACATTACTTGTTGCTATGTCTGACAAGCCTCTGGCAAGCTTTCAGGTTGTCAAGAACAACCTTTGTTTCAAAAGTATGCATAAAATTTGAATAACTTAGTAAACAGGTCTATTCTAAAACATCACTATATACATTAATGCAACCAGATGACCAGTAGACCAACTCAGCGAATACACCTTTGATTCGCACCTGCTGATCAGCGAATGGCTATATAGGTCTACACAAGAAAGCGCATCCGCTTCTGGCCTGCCGACACTTGAATGCAGGAACCAACACAATATATTCTGCTCGGAGTGGCTGTTTTATATAATATTAGTCAATCAAAATGCTCCAGCAAAACTAATCGTATCTTATCTATCTGCGTTTTACAATCATTTCATTGTTTAAGATTACATTGCAATTGACTTTTAAAAGATGGAGTATGTTTCTTTCCTTATTACGCGGATTTAGCTTGCTAGGTACTCATTTCTCATTACTTCAGAAAATAATGTATAATACAGGTATACGATATTGGAGGAAATTCACAATGCAGGTAAATATGAATCAAAAGCAAAAATTTCTTAATATCATTTATTTCCATGCATGTCTAGTTGATTGGTAAAGAAGTAGCCTTCTATAAGGTGCTCGTTTGTGACAGATATGCACAGCCCACGAGACCAACATTTTCCTATATATCTTCCGTTGTGTATTTTTCTGTTTTGTTTGTTTCATTGGCCGTCAGTCTTGTTTACCTTTTTGGAACTTCTTTCTATATTTTCTTATGCATTTATTAGGTTATTCGGTTTCTTGGACTGTCAGTCTACTGGGATGACCACGTGGATATTTTAGCTTGTTGGCTGGTCTATGTGTAGTCAAAGGTAAAGTGAGATGGTGGCACTGAAATATCCTGTCCAAATTTTAGTCCAGTTCCCGACTGTGTCTTCCCCGACTACAGATCACATGAGTTATATCTTCGTTAGATATGGAATAAATCTTGATACAGCTGCATGGTTAAGATTGTCTTGAAATTGCACTTTAAGAAATCTCCATCAGGCTGCCAGTGGCGGATTTGGGGGGGGGGGGGCGGGGTGGGTGGGTGCACATTCGTCCCGTGGAAGAAAAGTATGTTTTGTGCCCCCCCCCCCTTTTCGATTGTGCCCCCTTTAGAACGAAAACCTTTTTTTCCCTTTCGTTTGCTTATCAGAGAATTAAGGAGGGGTTCTGGACCTCATACCCCCCCCCCCCCCCTCTCAGCGAATTTTGGAGGTCTGGCGAAAAAAAAATCCACTATTTAAATGTTTCATAGTTTTGGGGATAAGTCTTAGTGTCTTCCTCGTGCTTAAATCGAAACTTGGAATGTGAAATTGATGAAATAAGAACTTGATATAAAATGTCAGAAGAATATTATTCTGTTTTCTTCTCTTTTCGATATTTCGATAAAAGTGTTCCTCCAAGGTCGTTGAAGCCAAGTTGCGTATATGGAATATCTTTTGTTATTTTTGAAGTATTCATGTTGGTGTATAATTTTCCTTTTCCTTGGTGTCAATGTTCACACTGACATACTGCATGAGAGTGTAACAATATCTTCATTGTTATTAGAATAATTGATTGTAGAAGCACAGAAAAAACAAGAGGTGAAAAGACCTACACTTCGCCATTTCAGATTTGATGAATTTCACATGAACTCATTCTGTGTTTAGAAATTGCTACTAATTTCCTAATAAGGAATGCATTAACCATATGACAGGTTTACACGCCTGCCTTCCCCTCTCCGGACTGTTTTTGTTGTATATACCGTATTAAACATTTTTGTCAGCATAAATTATGAGCTAATCGTTCCTGTTCAATTTGTTGGTACATTCGCCCCCCACACACACACACTAATGATGAAGGTCGCGTTATGAAAACTATATGGTTGAAGCAGATGAATGCATAGGCGCCAAATCATTCCATTACAATACACGATTGTCACGACAAACAATAGACGCTCACCACACCCATTTTTCACAATTCTTGCTATTGGTTTTGCTTTTTCTAGGTTTCGCACAAGGTTTTTTTTTAGAAATGCTTTTTGGAAAACATCTGCATATTATTTTGCAAAACGTTGCTGAAAATTTAAAGCAAATTTTTCTCACGCACAAAAGTTTTTTTGGGAGCAGTTTGGACACCAGTCGAAGGAGGAAACAAATTAATCAAGTAACGTAAGCAGTATTTTTCAAACTTTTCAAACTTTTCAAACTGCTTTCTTCTCTGACGATTCTATCTGCATTTCCCTCTTTTTCTACTATCTGTCTATCCATTTCTCCATGTTCATGTTTATTTTACTTTTCACCCATTTCTTCTCTCTCTCTCCCTTTCTTTCTCTATCCCTTTCTTTCTGTCTCTATCTTTTCCTTTCTCTCTGGCCACCTTTCTTTTTTTATTATTTTTTTAAATATTTGTTATAAGGGTCGAAGTACTAAGATGTCAACCATCTTTAATTCACTCCCATACATGTCCACTTTGTGTTTCTTATACACGTATAAATATATATGTGTACTAGTATATATTGTGAGTTGTCATCTATTTTATACATTTAACTATGCTACTAGTTTATTGATGTTTTTACGTCACAAATTCTACTCTGCATTGAGCATTTATTCTATGTTTGAGTAGCTCTATAGTTGACTAATATTAATGGACTTTGATAGCAACACCTATGTAAATACAGTTCTTGTTATTAATTTTTTACAGCACCTATGTAGTAATACAGTTGAAACTCGTTATAAGCAATATTCCAACTATAAGAAGACAAACTCTCGTTATGAAAGCTTAATTTCCCGGTCCCACTTCTTTGTGCTCTATTGTTTCTATTAAACCCCTCATATAACATTATTCCATTACAACAAGATACTTTCCGTGTTCCCCGTGTGTTAGCAAAGCAATCAGGTTCTGTTTTTTCTGATAGGGTGTAGTATAATTTTTTCACCGAATTCCATGACCGACATGTATTGTATTTTTTTTTAAATATAGGTAATGCATAAATAAACTTTCATTTCAAGAACCATATCCTATACCATTATAGTACATGCGTTTTGCATTTCTAGATTATCTTTCTTTCTTAGAATGTTCTTGCACTGGACCGCTTTCCAACAAAGAGAAAAATATAGTAACTGAGTTTTCGGCCAGGCGAGAAAGAAATTTCAAGGTAAATAATCATCAAATTGCTGTTAAAACCTAAATTTGTCATTTCTCAAAAAAATTCTGTTCGGTCACAAGCTACCTCGCAGTTCAGCGATGTTAAGTAAAGCTTATGAAGCCAGACTTCACAAATGAAGCGAAGGGGACACGAAATTTAAGTATCTTAGGTAAACTCCAACAGGCAAAAGTGAACTCCGTTCTTATGTTACGAATTTAATTCAGTTTGAAATACGCCCAAACATACAATAGATTTTTGCATGCATTAAAACTGTTATTTGAATTAAGAGGGACGGGTAGAAGAACGTCCACCGCCCCCTCCCCCGCCAAAAAATTTGAATTTCTCGCCGAAATGTATTGATCCCCATTGAGTCGGCTATTTTGCTCCCCCACCCCTTTTGACGCCAAAAAGTAATTGCACATAATATCTCTTTTAAACAACTACAGATAGTCTGTGTTACAGTATGAATTATGACTTCTCCTTGATCAATGGAAACAGGTTTCACAGCCTGAAATAGTTAAATTACATCTCCTGATGAGAGAATATGCTATACATGTATAATCTTCATATATCGTCCAGACTTAAAGACGATATGCATATTGACTTCTGGAGATGAGTGTAACTCTATACATCAACAAAACTATTAGCCAGTCAACTATTTTATCTAGATATATATCATAATTCATATTTTGAACATTTCCCCCTATTTTCACAACCTGTTATGTCCCGCCCCTAAAAATTATAGAAAACCATGTATCTTAATTGCGCCTCTTGCTAAATAAGAATAACAATTATGAGCATGGTTATGCCTTTTCCTTACCTAGGACCACTTACATATAAGAGCATAACAGGATTTCACATATTACACCCCTCACCATCTCTCTTAGCAATCCTGGGCCATGTTTGACATAACAGTGACAGTTACTTGGAAAGGTTGTAATGTGACATCGTGTAAAAACCTGTGATACCGGCCGGTGTTTGCAAGTGTTCCTACGCATATTTGATTATTTATAAATCAAGTCTATAAAATATGTACATCGGCAAGTAATAAAGAACATCCATTGTCATGATTGTGCATCGCAGCTGAAAGTCTGAAGCATCTCTCAACCAAATTGTTAATGACAAGAGGGAGGATATTGTAGCTGTGAAGAGGTCATATAAGAAGCATTTAAAAAGCACTAACATTATTGATACGCCTCATTTTACAATTTGTAAACTTCATTCTAATAACGAAGAAGCTTGACTGGGGAGGAATTTTTTTAATTTGTAAACAAATCTTTCGGCATATTACTCCCAGTGTTAAAGATCGTATGCTCGATCTGTAATGAAAAACACAAGTCATTCTAATAAGACTTTAATTTTTTTCACTAGATCGCAAAGGTAAAAAGTATTACCAGATTTGCTTTTTCTTTGCCAAAATGTACGTCATTTCTTTTAATTGGTTTTTAGTAATTTTACATATTGGGCGAGAGATCGTTTATAATGGAGGCTTCTTTTCATCCGGGGTGCAATTTTTCTCGGGACATTTCCTGATTCGGTGAGAAACCAAGCGCTTTACACGTACAGTACCATAACGAAGGCATAGGGAAAATGAGCGTATTAAGAATTTTATGAAAAGGAAGGAAGCACGATTACGACATTTTCTTGACAAGCAAGAAGGCAATTAAAAAAAAATTGTCAGAGGCAGAAAGAGGGAAGAAGGCAGTGCCTATAGTGTTTCATTGACAGACCCAACGATTTTATCGTTGGGAAAATCGGTGAGGTCTGACCACTTTTTTCGTTACATCAAACTACTTCCTGTTCACCAGACTGGGCTGAAATGCTTTAGAAGTAGAATGTAGATCCCTCAATTCATTTCTTTTGTTTCTGTGACAAATGTATGCATAATAACAGTTCTTATATCTCGCATTATATACCTTTGATGCACTTAGGAAAAGGTGAAAAGGAAGTGAAACAAGTAGGAAAGCTGTAATATCAATCAATTAAATGGTTATGTTTTCAATTCAGATTCGAATTGCCCAAATGTATTAGCTTGTCTTTCATTTTGAGGGATATTATTCCTGACCAGAGCTTTTGCGCAGCATGCGCAAAGTCCGTTTACCATAACACTTTGTCTCAACAGAAGGTACATTGGATAAATCTTTCTTGACTGCCCTCGGGTTTCTTACAGTTTCATATTCAACAAGTAACTGACAGATAGGATGGAGCCATGTCACGAAAACACTCGAATGCGAGTAGCAAGATCTTAAACTTAATACGTGAGCACCTGGTAATCAGTACAAGGGTCTTAACACAGACGATATGGATTCATGTGTTTTTGTTCTTGTCAGCCGAGTTTTGAATGGCCTGAATTTTATGAAGTTTCTGAAGCTGCATGGGTATCTGGTACTCCATACAACAGACTATTGCAATAGACTAGATCACATATAAAAAATACATGCTCTAATTTTTCAGTTGTTTCTTTGCCAAAATTCGACCAGATATTGACAATCTTATGCAATGCTAATGATGCAGAAAGGCATTTCCGAATCGAACTGATATAATTATGCATCGTCGAATAGAACAAGATTTCTCGTTTCTTGACAGCGACAAACTCTATAGCATCAATTCCAAAGAGCTGCAAAGGCACATGAGATCGAAATCGGGATTTGATATGTAGAACTTCTGTTTTTGTACCATTCAACTTTAAGGCCATTCAACCTTGACCACTCTTTAACTTCCTTGATACAACCGAACAATCTAGGAATTAGCTCTTCAGTATCTAATGACTTACGTAATATATACATTTGAGTATCATCTACATAGAGCATTTGAGAAAAACCATATATGAATCAATATTTTATAGAGGTGATGTATACATTGTAAATATCAAGGGTCCGATAACGGACCATTGCGGTACACCATGCATTGGTGTATTAGCTGATGACTGCACACCATTGATCAAGACAGTCTGAGTACGAGATGTTAGATATGTGCGAAACCAGTCCAGTGCACGGTCTTGGACTCCAAACCAAAGTGACATCCGTTGCAAGATGGTGTCATGGCTTATTGTGTCGAACGCAGATGAATAGTCCAGAAGAACCAAAATTACCTCATTTCAAGGACATCAATGTATTATTGGAAACACGCAAGAGTGCCGTCTCACAGCTGTCGATAAGTCTCAGCTGATTGAGTTTTTGCAGCTATTGAAGCTGCCTCTCTCTACAGCCTTTGCCAAAAACTTAAGATTTGCGATTGGCCGATAGTTCTTTAAGTCTTCACTGTCCAACTTTCGATCTTTGAGAGGACAGATGTAAGACTGTTTTAGACCCTCCGGGAGACAGCCATTTCGAAAAAAAAAAATCGTTGATGTAAGTTTATAGGAAAAAATATCTTCACAGCATTAATTTTCTTCAGTCAAAAAGTTGGAATGGCATCAAGGCTTCGGGTTGATGTAGAAGAATTCTTCATTATAATGTGCAACTTGCTTTTCGGAGACAGATTTAAAGCTATGGAATGAATTTCCAAGATGTCTTTGTTGTGGAAAATCAAATGTCGAAGTATATAAAACGTTTAGGAAGAGAGGTTTCTGGGTCGTTGTTGTTTGGCAAAGATTTTGAAGAATGTGGATGAGAGAGTTTATCAATTTTCTGGAAGAGAGTCTTGAGCACTGTAAGCAGCTAATTGTTCTAGATGATACATTGTCCTATAGCCACTTGGTCTTAGCGGTTTCTGATGCCTCATATTCAACACATTTAGCCTTGAATATCCGTCGATGAATCGCTTGGCCAGAATTAGATGGTGAAAATGCAATCCTTTCCAGCCTCTGAAGTTCCGGTTTTGCATAACGGTGTTCATCATTATACCACATCGAGGGAATTCTAATTTGCAAATTATGCTTTTGACTCAACTTAAATGTTGAGTCAAAAGCAAAATTTGCAAATTATGAATAGATGGGTGAAAGGAACATTGGGACGTCCTATGAATCTTTGTTCACGGAGGTGGAGGAAAATCTCTGCAAAGATGTACCATAATTAAAGCAGGCAAGCGGCGAATTTTTTTAATAAAGTGAATTGTCATTACTAAGGAATACTCATTACTGGAAGTTTTGTTGGCACTGTTCCCCCTTTAGCAACTTTTCTAAATTCCTTCATTTTAGCACTTTAATCTTTTTCATCACCATTTTGTTATTGAGGTCGCAATACGCGACCTAGGACATTTCTTTGCCCCCAAATGTACATTGTTTACGGGTTTGAGAGCAATCTAATCACTATATCCAGCAGATAATTTCATGAACAAATAACAAGTCAGTTTACTTGTAGAAGAACTTAAAGGAGCATGTCGGCATTTTTATCAGAATTCCCTGAATGTGCACTGATCAGGGAGTGACGACGCGGGGGTATTTCGCCTTGTATTAGTGTGCAATTTTATTATCAAAATATATATTATATAAATTACCACTAATAACTGCGTATTTAAACGATGACGTATTGAAATCATCTGACTTATAGGTTGGTAAATTATTAACAGTCCGCTCTGGCAACCAAAACGGAAATCATTTAACGTTCACAGAATGTCATAATCTGATTTAGTAATAAATTCCTGGATTAAAATAATTTCATGACAAAGCCTATAATTTTTAAAAATACTGATGTAATTTTATGTAGATCCTTTGCAATTTGCACAACGTTAGCGCTTTTGTTATTAGACGGAACCGAATGTTCAGAGTAAGCTGGCGCTCTTCATCGGAGCTCAGAGCAATAACTTGAACGTTGATGATCCGTATATATGATATTGGGATTTTCCAGTCCGAAAGCTGTGTACTCCGAAAGCTGTGTAGTCAAGATTGTGGGAAATTCCACGTGGGAAAAAAGACACAAAGACTAGAATACAATCTTTACAAGAAATACTGAAATATAAAATTTTTGAAAAATTCTGTTTTGAAGCCAACCGTCAAAAGAGGTGAGCAGAGCTAATGTTGTGGCACGTGCAAAGCCAAACAGAGCTGATTTGAACGCCTCTCCTATATTATGCATTGAAATCTGAAATAAATATTTCCAAACATACAAATCAACAGTATAATCATGAATATCATAAAGAATGAACATGTACAAAACACTTTCAATGCAATGCAATGAGGCGAAATTTGCTCGCTGACAAATATCTATGCCCAATTGAGCCGATGCTATAATGACACTATAAAGTCACCGTCCGTCCCCCATATACCCCCCCCCCCCCCCCCGCCCCCTGCCCGCCCCCTGTCCGCCCCCTGCCCGGCTACGCGCCTGCAGTAGAATGCAATCTTTACGGGAAATACTGAAATATTAGGATTCTGAAGAATTCTGTTTTGGAAATAAAAAAGCAAAAACACATGTACATTAAATTATCCTTTATACCGTTACCGTAACTCTTTTGATGGTGGCACCCTTCATTGGAGATGATTGTCCTACATTATAGTTATATCAATCAGCGGGAAGGTGACACTTGCGAATGCTTTGTATATATTATTTAGCAAGTAAGAAATGTACATGTAATAACATTTCACGCCTATGTAGAATTACCAATATGTGAAGCTGATCCATGATACAACATTTTCCCGTCAATGTGTTTAGATCCAGTGCTTTCCATGCATGCTTAAGAAGCGATTTTTTTGGGGACCGCGGGCGAGATAATGCCTCTTCATTCATTATACTGCCTAATAGAGGAAGATATTATTCTTTGGCAAATCTTGATTTCGATTTATGACCGTTATACAGTTCACGAATTTAACCAGTGGAGGATCTGGGGGTGGGGCACTTCCGGCCCGTGCCCCCCCCCCTTTGGAACAAAAGTATGCATTTTGACCATAAAGGATCCGCCCTTTTTTCGATTGTGACAATCAGCCCTACATTTTGGGTTATTTAATACAGTTTTAAGCAAAAATCAATTGTCCTGAAACATATTTCAGTAGGGGAATTCACAGTATTTCGCTTGAAAGTTGGAAAGAAAATGAGCTCTCCGTAACCGTAACGGACATAACACAAAATCGACAAGGTTTTTTTTTTGGTTGTTTTTTACTCCTGCGGATAGTTTGAAAAAAAAAATAGTTGTAGGGTTCAATGAGTCTACTTGAGGTATCTAGAGAAGCTTATAATCATTCTCTAACAAATACATGTGCGTGTTGTAAAACTATTAGATTGCACATTTCCTTGTCAGAGAGGACTGTGCGCAGGTGCATATCAAACGGTCGAGTCACATGACACTTTTGTCCACTTTTTATAACCCCTACACGCAGCTTAGTTTTAAAATGTTCATTTGGATCATGCAAAAATTATAATCAGTAATCTTTTGTCCATTCATCTCAATTTACTACTAAAAAAAAATCAGATTTGAAATGCTCGTGGCGTCAAATGATGAGACCCAAAGACCTTTTCCCCCAAAGTAAGCTTTTTAAAAACGAAATATCAAATTAAAGAGCTTAATGAGTTCTTTTGTTTGATACTAAATTTGTCATTATAGCCTAAAATGTTTCTGGAGACTCTCCAATTTATGATTTTTTGGCAAGTGAATATTTCCTTGGAACTGCTCAGATCGGTCTTAAACCCGTCATTCTAGTATCTGTGTAGGACGCCAGCACAAGTCAGCTATTAGCTAGTGTATTTGTTGCATACAATATACTGTATAATAAGCCACCTCGGGGATGCAATCTGAGCATGAGCAGATAAAGGTCATCTGTACCAAATTCTAAAACCCACTGACACTAATATTCGATATGTGCTCATGAATGTCATGTAATCATTATTAAATTATGCACTAATGGTGCATTCCATGATATCCAGGTGGAAGTATTCTTTTTAAAGGGGGAAACAAAAGCTATTCATGAGGCATCTCTATCACTCCCAGAGTTATTTTTCTGAAGTGCACATAAAGGGACCCTCCATGTCTAAAATATCTGTGGATATTTGGGGTCATTTGTACCATGCGCTAACCCCGAACTGGCTTATTGTTGAGAAATCTTTTTCTTGATATTCTATATTCATTTTACTCACCGGTTCTTCGTATGATACAAACACACAGTCAGTGACCACTGACGTGACTACCGAGGTCTGGGAGAGTGAAAATCACCTTTTCGTTTTTAGAGGGTTTAAGCACATAAAATAGTAAATTCATAAACTGATCAAACATTATAATCGTAAATTATAACATAGAAGGATAGCGAGGTGGGTTGAGATTGAGGGAAAAGTGAAGATAAAGAGACGAGTTAGTGAGATTGAAAAGGCTAGGGGAAAGGGACAAGGAGAAAAGGGAGAAATCGAGTTCTGATCATGCAGTTACATTATGTCTACATAAGAAGCGTTGTATACTGTCTGTAACGTTTCTGGATCATCATAAGACATTTACCCAATCTCGCTGAAAACCACATGCACTGCACACAGAAGTGGGTGTATGGGACTGCACACACATGTGGCTTGAATGTTCGGCCTGAACATTTCAGCTATTTCTCGTCAACATGAGGCTTTTTGAAGACCATGTACTTCTACTATGCTGTTCTTCGAAACCGCATAAAAAGAATGAGAAAGCTTGCAAAACATTTTTATACTTTCCCAGTAGTCAACCTTCTCTTTATGAAAGTAAATGTAGGTTCAAATGCAAAAATATTTACACGAGTAGATAGACATGGGAGAGAAATAGGTCTAATCAAAACGATAATGAAATATACCTTTAAATATTTTCCTTACCAACTCCCCAGTTCAGAGGATAAGGAAATAAATAAGTTTCTAATCCTAAAGTGTATTTTCAGGGATGTTCATGGGGCTATTAATGTTATCGTAATGTAATAGTACATGTCTGCTGTACATAAGCACAAGGCAATCAATGAAAAATATCACATAAGTATAATAATAACAATGAAGTCTTCTACAGTACCGGCACCCGCCAACTCGGACGCTCATGGCGCTTGCTCTGAAATATAACATGTAATTAAGTTGAATTCAGTACATGAATGTTGTAATTTTAATGATTTTGTGGTGTGGAAATTGCGAGTATGATTATCAAGGAAGCATTTCCTGTATTTCATGAGGAAACTGAAACGGAAACCAATAACCCAATTTATTCTCAATATGTTATCTAGATTTGAGAATGTCGATTTAGCAAGGGCTGTCCTTCTTTTGATCTCCTTCTCACATCTGGCATCTTCAGTAATCATGCTACCAAGGTAGTTGAAGGAAGAGACTTGTTTAATAATCTGTTCTTTCAGTTTCAAGTTGCATCTTGGACTGCTCTTCTTTGAGACGACTAAACATTCTGTCCTCTTTTTTTTTTTTTTTTTTTTATAGTTTTACAGTGAATTATAGGCCTGAAATTTCTAAATATGATTTGAAGAACAGAGGCAATTGAGATATTTAGAAATTTTTGTTAAGATTGTTCCAAACGAACCCAATATACAGGGATTATTGAGTAATTAACAACTGATAATACATATGCAATGCTATCTATCATGCTATCGACATGATCGATTGTGTGCAAATGAAAATTATAGAGGAATGTTTTTTTACAGGCCTACTGCACTGCATGCGCATGTAATCATCGTCGTATAATGCAGATATCTTTATGATGCATATATACTTGTAACTTTGTCACACACTAGAACTGGGAAATGGCTAGAACCAAAATTGCGCAACTTTACCACACATGGTGCAATGTTTGGCAAGGCACACAGCATGGGCTACTCATTCCTTTAGCAACGTCCTTTTCCTTATCAAACACAAATAGGTCGGCTCCGTTTGAACGCTTTGAGAGTATGAAGTTCACGGTTGTAATCATCAACATATCTTAGCATTTTGTAACTAGAGGTTATACAGCAAAGGTATACAGCGCGAGTAAAAAAAAATAATAAACACGTTTCCCCACCAAACGTCTTTAAAATCATACCGGATATGGCAAGCCCAGCTAGCCCTTTATGCTTTTCTTACCTCGCTAAGTTAAGCAAACAAAAATCGTAACAAATGCAAATGAAGAAATATTTTCTAAAAACAAATCGGCTCTATACCTGAATTTCGTTCGCATTGTCTGGCTTGGATTGGGGTTTTAAAGCTCATGTACAGTTTTGATATTAAAAATGATACTAGCAAGAAACATGTTAATCAAAATATATTGTTCTCCTTGTATCAGAAGACACGTGTACTAGATGATTTGGTATTCCATCCATGATTTCCGACATAATTTAGTGTAAATATATGAAGGAACGCTTGGATAACGGCTTTACACGGCCCTACGCTATCAAACCCTTCCACCCCAACGGCTCCCCGCATCATGCGCATATAATAATCTCAGCGCTATTCAACTCTCATTATTTTGTTAAACTGAGCTGAGGAGGAACAAACTTCACAAGAACTTAGTATTGCTAGTATTATCTTCCCATTGTTTTCATATTAATTGTTTAATGTTAATTGTAAGCGCCATGAGCACCTAAGTAGCGCTATAAATACATGTATGTCTGCATTATAATCATTTAGGCCTATCATCTAATTTTATTTTTTTCAATGACGAAAAGTTTGTTAGGGCATACATTCGCTTTAATGATCTCGGTCAATCATCGCTGACCTCCTTTTTCATGTGTTTAAGGCAAATACTGTCATTACATTAATCATACTGCATGGATGACATAGTAAGCAAAGCTAATAACTTGACTACCCTTTCATAACATACACATGACTGTAGTAACAAGAAGAAAGATAAAAAGAAACAAAGAGAAAGGAGGTTTGTACATTGTAATTTAAGCAGCAGTTTCATATGGATTGCGAGATCAGATCTTTTACAAATGTATATTTTCACTTTTTGAAACGTACTTTATCGTGTGTGTGTGTGTCTCTCTCTCTATCTTTAGGTACCATATCTATTGACTGTGGCGATCATGTTCCACAACCCTCTATTTCTAGCCTTCTCTATTAGCACCACTCCCTGATCTTTCTGCAAACTGTCCATCCAGAGTGTTGTTCTCCTTCCCCTATACTCATCTTTCCCTCAATCTCTCCTGTCAGTTTAAGGTTCTCCAAGCCACCTTTACTTACAAAGTGTCCCATAAACTTCATCTGTCTATGCATTAGCTCGCATACCAATTTCCTTTTTACTCCAGCTCTTCTCTGGACTTCCTCATTACTCACTTTGTCAGTCCAAGGGATCCTCATCATTCTTCTCAAGAACCATATTTCACAACTTTCCAAGCGCTTTATAGAGTCTGAGTTTGATGACCAGCTTAATTTCACTGCCATAAGTTAGCACTGGATAGATGTAACAGTTAATTCAGTAGCAGTGTCCTGGTCCTCATACTCAGCGAACGATTTCTCAATATGTTATCTAGATTTGAGAATGTCGAATTAGCAAGGGCTGTCCTTCTTTTGATCTCCTTCTCACATCTGGCATCTTCAGTAATCATGCTACCAAGGTAGTTGAAGGAAGAGACTTGTTTAATAATCTGTTCTTTCAGTTTCAAGTTGCATCTTGGACTGCTCTTCTTTGAGACGACTAAACATTCTGTCCTCTTTTATTTTTTATAGTTTTACAGTGTATTATAGGCATGATAGGCCTGAAATTTCTAATTATGATTTGAAGAACAGAGGCAATTGAGATATTTAGAAATTTTTGTTAAGATTGTTCCAAACGAACCCAATATACAGGGATTATTGAGTAATTAACAACTGATAATACATATGCAATGCTATCTATCATGCTATCGACATGATCGATTGTGTGCAAATGAAAATTATAGAGGAATGTTTTTTTACAGGCCTACTGCACTGCATGCGCATGTAATCATCGTCGTATAATGCAGATATCTTTATGATGCATATATACTTGTAACTTTGTCACACACTAGAACTGGGAAATGGCTAGAACCAAAATTGCGCAACTTTACCACACATGGTGCAATGTTTAGCAAGGCACACAGCATGGGCTACTCATTCCTTTAGCAACGTCCTTTTCCTTATCAAACACAAATAGGTCGGCTCCGTTTGAACGCTTTGAGAGTATGAAGTTCACGGTTGTAATCATCAACATATCTTAGCATTTTGTAACTAGAGGTTATACAGCAAAGGTATACAGCGCGAGTAAAAAAAAATAAACACGTTTCCCCCCAAACGTCTTTAAAATCATACCGGATATGGCAAGCCCAGCTAGCCCTTTATGCTTTTCTTACGTCGCTAAGTTAAGCAAACAAAAATCGTAACAAATGCAAATGAAGAAATATTTTCTAAAAACAAATCGGCTCTACCTGAATATCGTTCGCATTGTCTGGCCTTGATTGGGGTTTTAAAGCTCATGTACAGTTTTGATATTAAAAATGATACTAGCAAGAAACATGTTAATCAAAATATATTGTTCTCCTTGTATCAGAAGACACGTGTACTAGATGATTTGGTATTCCATCCATGATTTCCGACATAATTTAGTGTAAATATATGAAGGAACGCTTGGATAACGGCTTTACACGGCCCTACGCTATCAAACCCTTCCACCCCAACGGCTCCCCGCATCATGCGCATATAATAATCTCAGCGCTATTCAACTCTCATTATTTTGTTAAACTGAGCTGAGGAGGAACAAACTTCACAAGAACTTAGTATTGCTAGTATTATCTTCCCATTGTTTTCATATTAATTTTTTAATGTTAATTGTAAGCGCCATGAGCACCTAAGTAGCGCTATAAATACATGTATGTCTGCATTATAATCATTTAGGCCTATCATCTAATTTTATTTTTTTCAATGACGAAAAGTTTGTTAGGGCATACATTCGCTTTAATGATCTCGGTCAATCATCGCTGACCTCCTTTTTCATGTGTTTAAGGCAAATACTGTCTTACATTAATCATACTGCATGGATGACATAGTAAGCAAAGCTAATAACTTGACTACCCTTTCATAACATACACATGACTGTAGTAACAAGAAGAAAGACAAAAAGAAACAAAGAGAAAGGAGGTTTGTACATTGTAATTTAAGCAGCAGTTTCATATGGATTGTGAGATCAGATCTTTTACAAATGTATATTTTCACTTTTTGAAACGTACTTTAGCGTGTGTGTGTGTGTGTGTCTCTATCTTTAGGTACCATATCTATTGACTGTGGCGATCATGTTGTTCCACAACCCTCTATTTCTAGCCTTCTCTATTAGCACCACTCCCTTGTCTTTCTGCAAACTGTCCATCCAGAGTGTTATTCTCCTTCCTCTAAACTCATCTTTCCCTCAATCTCTCCTGTCAGTTTAAGGTTCTCCAAGCCACCTTTACTTACAAAGTGTCCCATAAACTTCATCTGTCTATGCATTAGCTCGCATACCAATTTCCTTTTTACTCCAGCTCTTCTCTGGACTTCCTCATTACTCACTTTGCCAGTCCAAGGGATCCTCATCATTCTTCTCAAGAACCATATTTCACAACTTTCCAAGCGCTTTATAGAGTCTGAGTTTGATGACCAGCTTAATTTCACTGCCATAAGTTAGCACTGGATAGATGTAACAGTTAATTCAGTAGCAGTGTCCTGGTCCTCATACTCAGCGAACGATTTCTCAATATGTTATCTAGATTTGAGAATGTCGAATTAGCAAGGGCTGTCCTTCTTTTGATCTCCTTCTCACATCTGGCATCTTCAGTAATCATGCTACCAAGGTAGTTGAAGGAAGAGACTTGTTTAATAATCTGTTCTTTCAGTTTCAAGTTGCATCTTGGACAGCTCTTCTTTGAGACGACTAAACATTCTGTCTTTTTTAAAAATAGTTTTACAGTGTATTATAGGCCTGAAATTTCTAAATATGATTTGAAGAACAGAGGCAATTGAGATATTTAGACATTTTTGTTAAGATTGTTCCAAACGAACCCAATATACAGGGATTATTGAGTAATTAACAACTGATAATACATATGCAATGCTATCTATCATGCTATCGACATGATCGATTGTGTCATTTGTGTGGAAATGAAAATTATAGAGGAATGCTTTTTTACAGGCCTACTGCACTGCATGCGCATGTAATCATCGTCGTATAATGCAAATATCTTTATGATGCATAATTTATACTTTGTCACGCACTATAGAACCGGGAAATTGCTAGAGCCAAAATTGCGCAACTTTACCACACATGGTGCAATGTTTAGCAAGGCACACAGCATGGGCTACTCATTCCTTTATCAACGTCCTTTTCCTTATCAAACACAATCTTTTTGTTATATTCACTGTTATTTCTTCAATGCAATAAAAACATATACATACACACCAATGGTACTAAGGCTTATTAAGAAGTAGTCTCCGACAGCAGTTTTTCCCCCTTTGTGAGAAATGTCAAGTATGAAACACATTGAATAATTTACATAGTCCTATAAATAAGAGTCGTTTCCGTGACAATAGGCGCGTATAGAAAAAGGGATCAGTAATGAAATCGTTCATTTGTGTATACCTAAATTTGTGTTCTTTTGTGTTCCTTTGTTCCCGTAATCAATGCCCAATTTGTACACAGTTATCTTCAATTAAACACCTTCACTGTTAGGACATGTGTAAATACAGATGCTAACATTAAAGATAATGTTGAATACTAGCATGACTGGTAAATGCTCAACGAGGGCACCTCTTGGAATTGGAAAAAATCGTCAAATTGTCTAAATATTAAAATACCTGTCTAACCCGATTAAGTGTGCATATAACATATTTTAATATGTGATCAAAATCACTTCAAAGAGCGAAGTTCCAAGCTACTTTTGTACATTCACTAATCTCCCTCACAATAATCAATATTTATTTCGGGGCGGCTCATAAAACACTTTCTTGGCTATTTTGCACGCGATAGAATAGATGACCTTTTTTTCTTGTTGCTTACCAGAGAATATGAGTAAAAAGTGCACTTTGAAATGCCGATGATTTTTTGTTGTTGCTTGTTAAAGGGAAATTAACCTCAGCGTATGAATTAGCTTATTTTGAATGGTGTAGTATATGCCTCTTATTTGATACATGCAATTTCATGTAAAAACACAGGATATAGATATAAATCACTATTTTCCAGCCAAGTTATCGTCTGCTAGCAATAATAAGGGGGCTGCCATTACTTTATGTGTACACGAACATATTTTTCATCCCAAGTAAAATTTCCTTCATCGTTAACTTGTAATTGATTTTTAGAGGACAAATATATATTAGATAAAGTCACATATTCTGAAATGTAAGTTTAGTTTTATATATTTTTTAAAAGGTCTTAATTTGTTCATAAAAAATATACTTCATAAAAAATATACGTCAAGGACGGAGAATTGACGTCAAGGACGGAGACAATCGTAACAATACCAAAACAAAGCGAGGAATCTGCTTTACAGGATGGCTATTAGAACTCATGGGTCGTCAATTATCTAGGCCCATGGCCAATAACAATCGTAATACAATCAGAACAAAGCGACGTATCTGTTGTAAAGGTAGGCTATTATCAATGCATATGGTACCTAATGATCCGTGTCATGCACAAAATGGCAGCCTCCATGGAAAGACGTAGCAGACAATAGGTGCATCTAGAATATCACGTGGGGTTACTTGTCCTTTAAGGAATTCCTCTCACGTTTGACGAGAGATTTTCGCCAATGCTCACATAAACTTCGGTAGATGAAAATGTACCCCTATCAAAATGCTTCTTGTATAACTTCTCCTAATGCCCCCCATGTCGGTCATGACCATCATGACACAGAATAGTCACCCCTGACCCTGTGCGTGTCTACTCTATCAAAGGCATTAGACGTGACTGCAGAAAGAACATACATGAAACTGCTTATCATAAAATATGTGAATATTCCCTCATCAAGAACAGCTTCAACAATGCATAGTGATGCACATTCTATGCACGATTGGGTTAGAATATAATAGAAAGCCTTGAATAACACCTCACTATGGCGTTTCTCCTCTTTACATACCAACTTGAAATTTACTGAGATACATTACATGCAAGATTTTTGAGGTTTTTTTTTGGTCTTATTGACTTATCTTTGCAAACAAGAGTAACGCTCCATTTTTTGCACTCTAAGTCGAGCTTACTAACTATTGTTTTTTTTTTGTTAAGTAATGATTTGATATACCAGCAATTTAATCAATATCGGTATTCCATGGTAGAGATTATGTTTGTACATTTATGACAATTTTGAAATATCCGCCCATAACTTTTCAATTATTGTCTGTGAGACAATACTCTCGTTTTTTCTTTGGCTTTTCTTTTTGTTGTGTTTTGTTTCTATTACCGATTAAGAATTATTATTAATTTGTTGAATTATTTTTAATATTCTGATTACATCAACTCTCGAACACGCTGACCCAGTAAAAAGGCTATTTGTAGTTATGAAAGTTTAATGCCAGTTTAATAGTTGATATGTGTCCCAATATTTTTTCATGTAATAGTTTTTGACCAACTTTTCATACACACCTCATATACCAACTTGAAGAAACGTCGATTCTTTATACAGTATAAGACCTAAACGTGCTAATGTAAACATAAAGCTATAGTCATTGTACAATAAATTGAAGTGCAATCTTGATAATACAAATTAAAAATGTCCAGCTCACGATGGAACGAATAATTATTCTGTGAACGAAATTATAAAAAATAGTTATGTTTTGAATATCTTTGTTTAATACCTACAAATGGACTGGATTAGAATGATTGGATGGGTATCACTATGAACATGACGGGCAAAGAGAGTGGACAAAATAGACAACTCCCCATTCTACCCTTCACAGTTCTGTAGACAAAAGAACATCTCTGCTTTCCTGTTAAAATAATTATGTAGAACATGTAGGTGTGCATAGTGTATGTAACTACATGATCCATTGACATTTTACCACGTAATGTCAGATGTGAATCTTCAGGGTTAGCTATTCTCCCAAACCTGGATAAGGAATAGGAGGGTTATAATGAGATACCCTTCTCCCACTCCGGGATTGACTTCAGCAATACTCCATGACTCGTACATCTATTTCACTACAGGAATGCATGAAATTGTAGCATTATGAGCCTAATGGTGAGCATTGAAGAATTTCCGGTTGCTGGAGATTTAGATAAATAATTTCACAATTTCCAAATGTATATTATTGCTATTCAGGTTGTCAAGACATGAATAGATCCGCTTATAACTGATGTGAAGGTAAAGTCGAACACCGGGTCGAGCACTGTTCAAAAATGACGTAAACAAAGAAAAATTTACTTTTCATACATGAAACGATAATTATTTGCACTTAATTTTTTATAGGCATTAGATGGAACAAACTTCTTCAATATCCTAATGTTGTCTTTAAGCCACCGCCCAAGAACATTGAATATCTCTCTGAAGTCCGTCTTGATTAATTAGTATAGTAATATAAACGTAGGCCCTACCCGTTTAGTTGAATTTCTCTACCGCATATAGTATTTCTCATGCACAAGTTAGTCACTCTCTCCTTACTGAAATGAGCTATATTCAACGTCAACGAAGTCACCAACTTAAGAGTCCCTTTTAAAGAGGGATTTTCCGTGGGTTTTTAAAATTTATTGAACAGTAAACGTAATACCTTTTCGCCTATGACGTGGGGTGGTTCTTTTTCATGGTACTCTATCATGGGCGCGCTTTAGAACACGATGTCAAGCCAGAATGTTAAGACTGGTCTTTAGAAGAAAAGGGCTGTTGAATGTTGTCATGCTGTATCAGTTTATGGTACAAAAATCAGATAGTGATAAGTCGTTTTCATTCGTTAAATGTCGATGCTATTCCCTTTTGTCTATTCCTCTGTATTTTGCTCAGTATTTTGCTAATTTGATGTGAACTTTTCATCGTAAAGTGATAACGGATATAAATTATCTTCTTTCTTGTAAACTGTGATTTTAATCCCAATAGCTATGTACTATTCTTCCAAAGATGTCCGCTCATTATGAATCTTTCACTGCGCCAAGCCCAAGGATTACACACCGTTTGCCATTACGTGTGCATGAATGTGTGTGTGTGAAGGTATGTGTGTGAAGGTATGCGTGTGATTTTGTGTATGGAAAAGAATGCTTATGCACTGTAGGCCTAATTAACTGTAGCTTCATGGTATAACCAGGGAACTGTAGCTTCATGGTATAACAGATATCCACAAGATTCGCACTCGCATGTAATCCTCGTCAACAAAGCATATAAACACCCAAACCCTCAAGAAAGTAGCTGGCTTCCTAATCAGCGCATTATATTCAAACCCATATTGTATACAAAGCACAACACGTTTCTCCTCCATTTGTAGCCGATTTGTAACCTCGATTCAAGAATCCACACGTTAGTTCGTATATCCAAAACCAACACACCATATGGTGATAGATATTTAATTTGTATGTTGCAAATCTTTGAAAAACATTCATACAACAGGTATCCACTTTTCGCAAAAAGTCCAAATAATTATTTGGCCTCACACTTACGCAAGTTATCAGGTTGGTTACTACATATTGAGTTTCGATTTCGTTTCTGTTTTCAGTCCTAAGGAATATATATTCTGTATCTTGGATAAATACATTTTGGACAATATCAGAGACAAGGAAGTGGGTATAGACCCTCTTTCCAAAGGATTTCGCTTCACTCCACTTCCTCCATTTTTAAAAATATCATTTATTTTTTTGGCAATGCAGATGACACTTCATTAATTTTACCTCTGAGCCGACAGTCTGCAGGATCCATATTAAAGTGTAGATGCGGTTTTTTGTGTATGACTGTCTACTTTTTATCTCCTTTTCTAATTCTCTTTCTGTCTCTCTATCTCTCAGTCTGCGCATCTATGGGCTTTCCATCCCGGTCCATACTAGTCAAAACCGGTTCTAGGCTTGCTCTGCTATTGCACGCCACGCAACCCGAGCCAGAGGAGACTTTTCCCCACGAGCATGACGATCATAGGCCACAGAGAAGCTTTTTCTTTATTTGTCATTTCCCTCAACATGCCAAGAGACTGTAGGGAAGGAGGGTGGGGGATTGTAGTTACCACCCTTGTGATTTTCTCACGATTTACCGATATATCAGCAGCATATCTTTAACAAAAACCTGTCATAAAACAAGATTTCGAATGTTATCTAATGAAAACTACATAAACTACATAAAACAATGACATTAAAAACGACGATGATTACGTACACATTATTATAATGCAAGATATGATCGGGGATATGATATAGTTTGGTTTGGTTGGTTTGGTTTGATGGTTTATTTTACCTGACTGCTAAGAAAGCATTGTA
Source organism: Heliocidaris erythrogramma (assembly GCA_025617745.1). NCBI lineage: Eukaryota > Metazoa > Echinodermata > Echinoidea > Camarodonta > Echinometridae > Heliocidaris > Heliocidaris erythrogramma. The sequence continues at coordinate 18,134,704 of CM046857.1, read as the reverse complement.
TGCTTGCAAGTAAGCAACCAGGGGACCAACGGCTTTAAGTCCTCTCCGAGGGACTTGGTAATGAGGATTAATGCCTTACCAAAGGGCACTAGCGCATCCACTTGGTTTCGAACCCTGGCCCTCTAGTTCCGAAACCACTGCTCTACCACTGAGCCATAGCGCCTTCAAACTAAAATTTGAATAATAATTAAGACACCAATTGTAGAACAATGATGATACTATACAGATTTTAACAAAATTAAAAATTGAAAAACAGATCATTGAATTTAAAATAGATTTAAAGGAGACCAGTGAGTTCAGTTTAAATGGAATTTTAGAAAATGATAAAAGACCTTATATAAGATAATCTGCATACATTCTGAGGAATTAAGACAGCTGGGTCCTATGTTTTTTTTTTACTTCAAGCAGAAGCGCATTCAAAATTTCACAGCCTGAATACTAAAGGAATGATCTCCTACAAAATTCCCGGGCAAAATTCCGCCTTGCGTTTTGGTAACTGCAACATCATCCTGTCTGTGTAGTTGCTGTATTAGTCCAGTAGACGGTACCGTATACCATGTACATGACCTGGAAAAGTTGTTAAGTACAAGGTTTTTTTTAAAATTTGTGTTCTAGATTGAAGTAAATTCAGCTTGGTTGCCACGTTGGCAACCTTGAGGAATTTGTTTAATTAGCCTAATTAGCATAATCATCTAATTAGCATAATTATGTGCAATAAGTAATATGTTGCTAATCTTAATCCAGAAAGGCTGAAAACATGAATAATACAACTTTTCTAGGGGCTTTTATGACGAGGAATTCATTTATGACATCAATTTGTATTTTTAAGTAATGCAATTGACATAAATAGCATAATTAGCATAATGAGCTAATTAGCATATGTGCACTATATGGCATTCTTTGTCATTGTTTATCCAGAAAGCACGAAAACATAAATAATACAACTTTTCTAGGGATTTCTGTGACGAGGAATTCAGTTATGACACCAGTTTTTAATTTCAAGTAACGCAATTGACGTAATTAGAATAATAAGCATAATGAGCTAATAATGAGCTAATTAGCATATGAACAATATATGGAACTCTTTGCCATTGCTTATCCAGAAAGCCTGAAAACATAAATAATACAACTTTTCTAGGGTTTTCTGTGACGAGGAATTCATGACACCATTTTTTAATTTCAAGTAACGCAATTGACGTAATTAGCATAATAAACATGAGCTAATAATAAGCTAATTAGCATACAGTGTATGTACAATATATGGGACTCTTTGACATTGTTAATCCAGAAAGCCTGAAAACATAAATAATACAACTTTTCCAGGGTTTTCTGTGACGAGGAATTCATTTATGACACCAGTTTTTAATTTCAAGTAACGCAATTAACGTAATTAGCATAATAATCACAATGAGCTAATAATGAGCTAATTAGCATATGTGCAATATATGGAATTCTTTGCCAATGTTTATCCAGAAGCCGAAAACATGAATAATACAACTTTTCTAGGGTTTTCTATGATGAGGAATTCATTTATAACACCATTTTTTTTATTTCTAAGTAATGCAATTGACATAATTAGCATAATTAGCATATATGCAACAATAATAATATGATAATAATAATTCATAAAGTACAGAAATTATGTATTACTGGGCGTCTCAAAAAAGGAAACCCAACTTTGCAAAATTCCTGTAAATGAACTATATGTTTACCGACAATGATATCCATACCATATGAGAGAGCAATTCATATTTCCAATGGTAAGTTGTTAAGGTTCCAGGTTCATGCATCATTGAACACCATTGTCTTCAACATTTTGTGCAAAAATCTATGGGGTTCACTTCCTTGTAAAACACAATAGGCATGATGTTAACGAGATGCCTTTTGTGAAATGGCCTGGTTGCTCCAATTCCCATTGTGCCTTTTTTATTTTTCAAATTTGTGTTAATGAGATGTTATTCACCCGTGATTCAGGATTTTTGCTTTATAAAACCCTTTTCAGATAGAAATCATTTTGTAAAGAAGACAGTCTCGGTGAAGGGTGCATGCCAAAAAACCAGTTCGAACCAAAAGGATTGCAATATCACTAAGAATTGCAAATCAAAAACAAAGAGTATAAATAAGGAAAATCAGAAACTCATGCGTGTGGTTGAAGATTTTACTTTGCTGATTTTCAAAATTTCAACTTTAGTTGAAAATTGACGGAGACCCCTGCATCACTCAAGACAAACGAAGATGTTTTCTGTGTTCTCGGAAGATCTCACTTCCTCTTGGTAAGTGTATGACTAACAACTCGTTCCGTGCTTTGCGAAGTTCATAAGACCCTTTGTTAAGGCGTAAAATTAATCATGAGATTTGCTTAATAACGGATGGCCATAAACAGATAAAGAGCTACCAAGCTAGTTGACAAAGAAGTCATTCAACCCAAACCAATGAATTATTCTTTCATATGATATTAAATCCGGTAAATACTCCGGTAAATATATAGTCCACTAGTAGGACATTTTTAGAGTTGGTTTTCCTTTTTTTAACTCCCAGTATATTCTACTGTGCTGCAAGAGTTCCCGATGTACTTATAACTAAGAGGAGTAATTAAAAGAAAAGATATGTTTTTAATTTTTATCTGAAGGTATTTACAGTTGGGGATTTCCTGATTTCTAATGGTAAGTTGTTCCACAATTTGGGGGCTGTGCAGACAAATGTTTGATCTCCTAAGGTTATTTTTGTTTTATATGATGGGGTTGGCAGTATTAAAGTATCTCTAGAACTGTGCAGGTTGAGGGTATGTTTGCAAGCTTTGAGTTGTAACAGATCTACAATATATTTAGGGGCTTGACCAATTAGAGCTTTATAGACAATCAACATGACTTTAAAAGATATTCTTTGTCGCACTGGTAGCCAGTGCAGATCTCTCAAAATAGGGGTGATCCTTGAGAATTTTGGAGTATCGACAAATTAGTCTTGCACAAAGGTTTTGGACCCGCTGCAGTCGTCCTATTTGAGAGTCAGGGAGTCCATGCAATAACCCATTACAATAATCTTGCTAGTGATGCATGCAAGAGCAATTGTTTTCATACTATCCTGATCAATATATTTTCTAATATGTCTGATATTATATAAAATGCAATATGATGATATACATACATTGGTAATGTGTGCTTCCATATTCAAATGACTGTAAAAATGCACTACCAGATTTCTAGCATTCATGGATGGTTTTATGACAGAACCTCCAACAAATATACAATCAAAATTAAGTTTGGATACCTGTTTAGATGTGCCAATGAGCAACAATTCAGTTTTACTGTCATTTAGCATGAGTTTGTTTTGCAGCATCCATTCACGTATATAACTGACACATGCTTCTATGAGCGAAACGCTTTGCTCTTAAGCATATACATAGGGTCTAAATGACAAGTAAATCTGTATGTCATCGGCGTAGCAGTGGCATTATATTCCAGGAAACTTATTGTGGACCTTTGTAAAGAGATTACCTGTGTACAGAGTAAATAACAGAGGGCCCAACCGAGAACCTTGTGGGACCCCGAAGGGCTCTAGAAAATAATCAGAGACAGCATCATCAATCTTGATCTTTTGATGTCTATCTGTCAATGACTCAATCCATCTGAGAGCATCATCAATGTCAAAGCAGATCTTCAGCGTTTCCAGTAAAAAAAAAAGCAAGACTGACCTATGGTATCAAATACGCTATAAAGGAGCAACATGTAGACTTCTTTGTCATTGTTTATCTAGAAAGCATGAAAACACCTTTTAAAGACAACAAATTAGTGCAAAGATATTCCATGCAGATGTAGTATAATTAGCCCAATTAACATAAGTAAATTCGCATATTTGCATTTATTAATATAGTTAATCCAGAAAATTCTGGGATGACAGATTTAATGTGTATACATTTTCATTATGACCAACCATGTTGACACGAATAATAATTACCCTTATTAGCGTAATTAGCATATTAATCAGGCAATTGCCTAGTGGGCTCTTGAATTTCTCTCTGACAGGACAGAATACGTAGGTATTCATTTGTAATTTCCCACTGTACCAGTGATAAGAGAATGAACAGTCATGACAGAGACCAGTAAGTTATTAAATATATAAAGAAAATGTTTGGGTCGACTGAAAGATGGTAATGATGGTAAAGTATATTTAGAGTTTTGTTCTTTTCTTCTTTTTCTTCTTTGAGTTTATAGGTGTTTGGGACAGAATTAAGAGAATTTGTTGTGTACTTGTATTGTCTGGGCATATTAGTACATCTTCTTCTTCTTCTTCCAGTCTGGTACAGACCGCCGCTGGCGTATTATCGTACCTTGTGCTTGTCGAGTGCCGAGTGTACAGTGCAAGTAAAAATTGCTCTACAATCAAACTATGTGCAGCTAAAAAACAGTCCTGAAGCTCAACGGAGCTTCACATGTTGCACCTTCTGCTTGAAGAGCTCCAAGGAGGTGCAGTTGACAACAGCAGGTGGCAGGGAATTCCACAGTCTGATAGCGTCTGGGTAGAACGTTGTTTGGTACAGGTGAGTTCTAGCAAAGGGAACCCTGAACTTTGTGGGTTCCCGCGGGTCTGTTGGCCAGCAACTGGGATGAAGTTGGTGACAGGGAGATCAACCAAACCATGAAGAATGCTGTAGACCATGTACACTTTCTGTTGCGCCCTCCTCTCTTGTAGACTTATCCAGTGAAGATGTTTCAGCATGGTGGCTACGCTGCTTGTGCGCCGATAGTCACCCAGGACAAAGCGGGCATATCGACGTTGAACCATTTCCACCTTTCTAATGTTCTCTTGGGTAGATGGGTCCCATACCGTTGCAGAATACTCCATCACAGGGCGTACCAAGGTCTTGTAGAGTAATGCCTTTGTCTCCGGAGGGCAGGCTCTCACGTTTCTCTGCAGGAAGCCTCGAACTGAGTTGGCTTTCTTGGTTGTCACATGTACATGGTGATTCCATTTCAGGTTACTCTGTATGTTGACACCAAGTATTTTACAGAATCTGTTTCTTGTAGCTGCTCTCCGTGGATGAAGTAAGGAAAGGATGTCTGAGACATTTTCCTTTTGTTAGAGACATGCATGATGTGGCATTTCTGCGGGTGGAAGTGCATCAGCCAGTCTTTTTCCCATTCCTGGAGGTTGTCTAGGTCTTTTTGAAGGCTCTGGGCATCTTCCTCACTCTTCACCGTCCTGTACAGGATGCAGTCGTCTGCGAACAATCTTGCCGTGGACTTGGGTGATATGCAGTCAGGAAGATCGTTGATGAAGAGAAGGAAGAGAAGAGGTCCGACGACGCTGCCTTGCGGAACGCCCGAGAGGACAGGAGAGGTGTGAGAAGTGCAACCATTGAGTAGAACCCTTTGAGAGCGACCAGTGAGGAAATCCTTAATCCAGTTATGGGCTTTACCACGGACTCCATAGTAGTGGATTTTATGCAAGAGTCTTCCATGCGGGACCTTATCAAAAGCCTTTGATAGGTCTAACAGAATATCGTCAATCTGTCCTTTGAGTCGACACTGCTAGTGAGATCTTGGATGGTGAGAAGGAGTTGAGATGTGCAGGATCTTCTCTTGCGGAAACCATGCTGAGCATCTGACAGAATGTGGTGATCATCAAGATGCTCATGGATGCTTGTGCAGACAATATGCTCCAGAGTCTTGCAGACGATTGATATCAGCGACACAGGCCTATAGTTGACCGCCTTGCATCTCTCACCCTTCTTGAAGATAGGGACAACATCTGCATTCTTCCAGTCCATGGGAAACACGCCCTGATGTAGTGAGGCCTGGAAGAGCATAGTCAACACTGGTTTTATCTCCAATGACAGCGCCTTGAGAAGTTGTGCAGGAAGTCTGTCTGGTCCGGTAGCCTTGTGGATCTCAAGAGCAGACAGTAGCTTGTGTACCCCAGCTGGGGAGATCACGATGTCATCCATACCAGGAAATGGACTGGGTCGCTTATCCTTCAGTGTTGACATGTCTTCATCCCTGTTGAATACTGATGTAAACTGCTGATTCAGGATATCGGCCTTCTCTTTGCTGTCTGAGTGTGTCTTCCCATTGATGTCTTTCAGTGGAGATACTCCAGTGGTATCATTCCTCTTACTGTTGATAAAGCTCCAGAATCGTTTTGGTTTGTAGTGGAGTCAGGGCTGATGATATTGCTGATGTACTCGTTGTACGCCTGCTTGCAGGTTGCCTGTGATGACCTCTTAAGCTGATGGTATTTGCTGAAATCCTGAGGTCTGCCAGATGCTCGAGCGCGATTGAAGGCCCGCTTTTTCCTTCTCGAGAGCCGTTTCACAGACCTTGTGACCCACGGTTGGCTGAAGCGACAAGATGTAGTTTTCGCTGGAACATGGGTGTCCATGATGTTCAGTAGACTGGTCTTGAAACAGTTCCACATCTCATGCACTGAGCTCTGTTCACTGTATGTGTTCAGGAACTGTTGTTGAAACAGGCGACAATCTTGTTTCATCTCCTTAAGGCTAGCCTTCTTCCACAGATACACCTTCCTCTTCACTGGCTTGCAACGCTTGGCAGTAACATCTGACTCAACCCCTACGATGTCATGATCCCCGAGGCCTGGGAGAAGGGTGCATTTGTTGATCAGTGTTGGCCTGTTGGTTAAGAAGAGATCAAGTAAGTTGTCTCCTCGTGTAGGGAAGGAAACCATCTGCTGTAGGTTGCAGTTCTGGACCATATCTAGGAACCGGTTGTTAACAGGAGCTGGGTTGTTATGTCCATTCACGCTCAAGTCTTCCCAGTTGATGTCTGGTAGGTTGAGGTCACCACCTATCCACAAGACGGACTTCCTATTCTGGGCGGATATCTCCTCGACCGTTGAGCAGATATTGTCCATGTACTGTGCATCAGTGTTGGGAGGGCGATAAAGGGCTCCAACGATGAGGCTCAAGCCTTTACCAAATTGGAGCCTGATGAAGACGTGCTCTCCTAAGGTTTGCACCTGAATGATGTCATACACCAGGTCACAACGTACAGCGAGTAGTACTCCTCCATAGCCATCTTCTCGATCTTTTCGCACAACGCTGAAGCTTGGTGGGAAAATCTCAGAGGTGGAAATTGAACTGCTTAGCCATGACAGACTAAGGTATAGTGCTTCTACTCAGATGCATAGGTAATGAATTTACAAAGTTACAATCCTTTGCCACATTGAACATGGTTGCCCTCTGAGGTAAATATTGGTCGTTAAAAAAAGGAAAACACATTAAATCAGTTATCCCAGAATTTTCTGGATTAACTATATCAATAAATGCAAATATGAAAATTCATTTATTACAACCTGTATGTTAAAGGGATACGCCACCGGGCGGCCGTGGGGAAAGTCAGGATTGCGTAAGCCCCATTCACTTGTACACAAAGTTTGTGCGTCGAACGTGTCCGTTGGACTAAGTGGGATATATTTCGGCTGCACGAAGCCGACCGAATCTCGCACGAGAGCTCCAGCTCAGGCGGAGCGTGCATGTTTGTGCGGCGACCAGTCTATCCGAGGCATGATTAGGTAACGATCACGGTGCCCTCTCGCGGCATTAAAACGTCCACAATCTGCGGTTGAGTATCCCTTTAATTAGGTTAATTATATGATTTACATGGAACATCTTCTCATAAACTAATTTGTTGTCTTTAAAAAGTGTTTTAAAATGTTGCATTGCACCATTTTGGGGCTTTCTAGATAATGACAAAGAAGTCTACATATTGCACAGATGCTAATAATGTTATTTATGACAATTGCATTACTTAAAAATAAAAACTGGTGTCGTCCATATATTGCACGTATGCTAATTAGCTAATTATGTTAATTATGCTATTTATGACAATTGCATTACTTAAAAATAAAAACTGGGGTCATAAATGAATTCCTCGTTATAGAAAATCCTAGAAAAGTTGTATTAATTTTGTTTTCAGGCTTACTGGATTAAGATTAGCAACATATTACTTATTGCACATATGCTAATTAGATGATAATGCTAATTAGGCTAATTTAAAAAATTCCTCCAGGTTGCCAAGGTGGCAACCAAGCTGAATTTACCTCAATACCCATCTAGAATACGAATTGACAAAAAAACCTTGTACTTTACAACTTTTCCAGGTCTGAAAAACTTCTACTGGACTATATAGATATCGTCAACGAATGTGAATCGCTTATGAACTACTTTCGGTTTTGTTTTTTATCAGGCTGCAAAAGGTCCTCTTCTAGAACGATTCAAGAGTTGGCAATGATGGAGACTGAAATACACCTAGAAAAGGTGTATTCCATGATATATTTTAGACTATGTACACGTACGCAGCTCTTTTGTGTAATTTATTTAGGGAATTGACATTACATATACTTCTCCTAGATCACATATCATACCAGTGTAAATGACATGAAGGGCATGTTCACCCATGCAGCATACAGGTGTAACACTCATAGTATTAACATGAAGCTACAAACCAAGTTGTAGAATATATCATAGCGTGGATGTTGGCGAGTGTTAATTAAGATCACGACACGACGAAGGAGAGTCCATTCACAATGCGAAAATATAAATGTATAAAACAACATTTATTGTAGAACATAAACATCGAAGTCAGACAGTCAGCATCCATAAAGACCTTTAAAAAAGCTGTGAAATCATATTTATTTTAAATCCGCTATCAAACTTTGTAACAGGTACATTCATTTACGATTTGTCTCCATAAAACCACCTGGTAGTTTCCCACATGAACGATTGAAGAGTTTTCTGATTGTGTTTACATAAAATATAATGTGTTCTATATTTTGTAAACGCTCCGAGCCTTATGGGAAGGGCATACTAAATGCTTATTGCATTGGCGGATCCAGGGGGGGGGGGGGCACAGCCGGCCCGTGCCCCCCTTTTGGAAGCGAAATATGAATTTTTACCATAGACGATCCGCCATTTTCGCGATTGTGCCCCCCCCCCCCCTTTTAGAGTGAAGACCTTTTTTTTAATTTTTTTTTTTGCTTGTCAGGGAATTATGGAGGGAAACTGGACCCCATAACCCCTTACTAAGCGATTTTTGAAGGTTTGGCGAATTTTTTTTTTTGTTTTTACCGCCAAAAGTGTTTTCAGTGCGTCTTTTAAAATCAAGATACACGTCGAAAGTTACACCAGTAATTATTCCACTTAACATATTACATCCATATTCGTTCAATCGGGGCATGCTGTGATGTTCTGCTCTTATGACTGCTTATACTATCGAAACTCTAAGGCCCGAATTCACAAAGGATGTTTAAACCATGGGTAAACATACTAAGATAAGCGTAAATAAGCACACATTGCCCATGCGCGCGCTCAAAGAAAATATTTGATTGGATCGCATTCCGCGCGCACGTACGCTAAGGTGAGCTAAAAACCCAGGAGGGGGTTTAATCCGTGGTTTAAAGCAAGCCTCCTTTGTGAATTCGGGCCTATGAAAGCTTATGGACATTGTCCTTCACAACATTATGATCTTTTTAAATGTAATGATATCCAGTTCACCTGTTTGACCAAGACATAATAAAGAGCTGTTAGGTATATTTGTATTTAACACATTTCAGCACGGCAGTCACATAGCACATGCATTATGTCTTGTCAAACAGGTGAAGTCGGTCAGTAGGTGTGTTTACATAATATGGACAATATTTTCTGGCTTCTTTTGAATTTTTACCTCCCTGCTTTTTCATAATTGCTGATGAGAATGTGCAGTAGGAAAAGCCTACTAATATATGGCAACGTCAAAGGCCCTAGAGCCCGGAATTGAATCTGATCTACCAAATATTATAGGAATTACTGCAGTAGCAGGTAAAGGACATTAATGTACATATGGGATTGTGATGAACTTCAGAAATGCTAGACAGCTTGATTATTGAAAAAAAAACCCGACAGTATACTGACATAACGCTCGAAAGATATAAAGCTAAAATTGTTGCAAATAATGGACTGTTGCAAAATATGCATATGAGTGATTCGTACGATTTGCTTTTCCCCTATTACTACACATTAATTTTACTACACATTAATTTTACTACACATTAATTTACATTATTGTTCTACGCCTCCGTCAGCCTTTTTGGCACGGGCAACATATCGCCTGGTGTTTTGTTTATCTTCATTCCTTTTTGAAAGGCGTCTTTTAATTAGTACGGATGCTACTACAATAATAAAAATTAATGCTATTAATGCTAGTAGTGCTAGCAGTGCTATTTCACCGCCATTTAATCCAGGGGGTGCAGTGGAATCTCCATCATCGAACGATAAAGTTGTGAGGTAGTAAGCTGTCGTCACTTCTGTTCGATCTGTCGTGTCTGTAGTGTGACAAAAACAAAACAAAAATAACTAATGGAGTCACACGTATGTTTCGTTTAATTACAGACGAAGTGTGAGTTGAGTAAAGTAAAAGTGATTAAGTGGTAATGTCTTACATAGGACATGGCTACTTTGCAGTCCACTTATAACATGTATAAGCTTTGTGGATGGCGATTGGCCAAGTCGTATAGAATTTAGTGGAACTCACGAGCGGACTGGCCATGGGGAGTTTGGGGAATTTTTCAGACGGGCCGCTCGATATTTTGGCTTGAGAGCAAGTCAATTTGTGGTCTGAGGACCGCTCGATGAAAAAGTTGTCATTTTGTAAGAAAATTATCAAGTGTATAGGATGATGAAAATGCTTAGTTAGAAATTCCTCAACCCAATAAGCCAGTTCGGGGTTAGCGCATGGTACTGAGATTGTACAAATGACCCCAAATATCCACAGATTTTTTAGACATGGAGGGTCCCTTTATGTGCACTTCAGAAAAATAACTCTGGGAGTGATAGAGGTGCCTCATGAATAGCTTTTGTTTCCCCCTTTAAAAAGAATACTTCCACCTGGATATCATGGAATGCACCATTAGTGCATAATTGAATAATGATTACATGACATTCATGAGCACATATCGAATATTAGTGTCAGTGGGTTTTAGAATTTGGTACAGATGACCTTTATCTGCTCATGCTCAGATTGCATCCCCCGAAGTGGCTTATTTCAGACACAGTCCGCCCCTGGTCGAACTGTGTGAAGGGAACACGATTGCAGAGACTTAAAAAAAAACCAGCTTGAGGCAATTGTTTATAGTCTTTCAATAACCTGTTAAAATGTGCGAACATGAAAATGACATATGGGAGAAATATATAATAAACTATTGGGACCATATTTCCCCACAACATCATGAACTGGTCACGCAGGAGTTCGATTATTTGGACCAGCAATATGTAAATAAATCAACGAAGCTCTTGCCGGCAATCACATTTGTCGTTTGAGCCAGTGCTTGACTCGCGGTAGGGACGACTAGCTCTTGTCCCCCTTTTTATATTTCTCTGCTTATTACTCAGGTATTATATTTTATATAATTTGCAATCAATCAAAACTGTATATAATAGAATGAAGAGTGCAAATTTGGGATCTTCAGAAAGTCTTTTTTCAATCAATCACAACGCTATATAAAGGCTGCCGGGGCCCAGAACTTAAGGAAGACATTGACGTTTTAAAAAGAATCAAAAAGATGCAATTTGAAATACCATAAGTTTTCCCTCGTAGAGAGTATTCATGAATAATATTACCATGTTAAAAGTATTACATATTGTGTATGTGTGTGTATTTTTTCAATAAATGTTCGATTTGAGATAAACATGCATATATTAACATTGTTTTACTTAAAATAAACTTCCAACTTTTCAAAAATCGTCAAAAAGTTTAATCTCTTTAAGATATTCTATTATATTTGATTGAGGAATATCTCTGAATAAAGTCTTCAAGTCGGAAACAGTATAGTACTTGGTTCGAATTGGAGAAAAATCAACACAATCAAGAAGAATGTGTTTAACTGTGAGTGGGCAGTTACACGGTATACAGTTAGGTGGGTTCTCAGCTTTAAGTAAATATGATTGTGTTAAATATGTATGGCCAATACGAGCCCTGGTCAAAACAATGTCCTCTCTCCGGCGAGACAATGGAGATGTGTGGCGAGGTTCAATGGAAGGTTGAAGTTGATAGTTTATTCTTGGGATGAGAGTTCCATAATGCTTGCCATTTCTTTTTAATGTAACTGTTGATCTTTGTTCTTAAATCACTGCAAGGAATGTGGATATTTGTAATATCCTCATTTAAAGCTTCTCTTGCCAACCTATCTGCAGTTTCATTGCCTTTAATACCTGTATGACTTGGAATCCAAGCAAAAATTACACTTTTCCCCATAGCATTTATCTTAAACTGTGTTTTTAATAATTGACTAACATACAGTTAACAACAAAATTATTCATACCCCTTGGAAAATTCTAGTTTTTTGCATTTTTCCTAAAAATGAATGGTTAACTGAATTTAATTGCATACATTTAGTTATCATTTAGTTATCATCTGCAAATGAATGCTGTTTCTGGTTTCACCTCATTTGCATAACAATAGAAAAGGTGAATTATCCAAACTGGGTGATGTTCAAAATTATTCATACCCTTGGTGATCTATTGACTTTGTCAATTTGTATGAATCCAGTCCTTGTGATTAATGCTCGTAACACTTTCTTCACACTGTCACAATGCTTCTGGAGGTCTCTACTGAGATATCAGGCCAATACCTGGTCTCCAATGGCCCAATCTCCTTGAGGATGTTGTCCACACATGCCATCACCTGGTCTTCAGGGGATTCGATGCATGGATTTAAAGCAGATTTTGTGTTTGCAGGTGATGTAGTTTTAGACGTCATGAGGATAGGACTATGATATTGATATTTTCATTAATATTCCTTACATTTTAATGAAAATTCTGTATCTAAGTTGAAACAAAGCACTCTTCCTGGAGAGACTTCCCTAGAGGCATTCACTGTTGCACTGTCAAGGGAAGGTATTTCCTGATACTTTTGTTCCATTATTATTATTAAGAATGTTTAGGGAGGCCATGGTAGTTGTCTAAAGGTTGGATGGTGCCAATTTTATCAGTTTATTCAGTTACACTGATTGAGACATTTTTTATATGGACACCTGCAAGTGGGTACTCTAGTGAAGCTTAAAATACTGATCTTTATGTTCCAGTGCACTGTCAAAGTGGTAGCATTTTGTGCACTGTAGCTGGTAACATGGAGGGCATATGGTATAAATTTGGTTTACATTCATTTTGATATCAAGGATTGTAGCTTTCATACCAAAGATACAAAGAATATACCATATGAAGATTGATATACAGTAATAGTCAATGTGGGATGTGTATGGTACTCAAAGGTTACATACTGTTATTCATGGTGACCTGACGTTAGAGTCATGCAATGACTTTAATATCACCAACATGGCCATCCTGAGCACTCTCATTAAGAATGGGGCCAATGAATAAAGGTGAACCCTCCCACAGGCAGTGGAAAAGGGAAGGGCTCTTCAGGAATGGTGCTTTGCTTCATAAGTAGATACAAAATTTTCATTAAAATGCATGGAATAAATGACCGAAAATTTCAATATCATAGTCCTGTCATCATGAAGTCGATAACTGCATCACCTGTAGGACACGAAATCTAATGAACTCCCTGAAGGTCAGGTGAAGGCATGTGTGGACACATCCTCAAGGAGATTGAGCCATTGGAGAACAGGTACTGGCCTGATATCCCAGCAGAGACCCCTCCGGAAGCCTTGTGACGGTGTATTAAAATAAAGTGAATTACAAGCATTAATCACAAGGATCGGATTCATACTGATTGACAAAGTCAATAAATCACCAAGGGTATGAATAATTTTGAACATCGCCCAGTTTGGATAACTCACCTTTTCTATTGTTATGCAAATGAGGTGAAACCGGAAACGGCATTCATTTGCAGATGATAACTAAATGTATTCAAGTGATGTGCAAGTAACTTCATTTAACCATTCATTTTTAGGAAAAATGCAAAAAACTAGAATATTCCAAGGGGTATGAATAATTTTGTTGTTAACTGTATGGGTGTTTATGACATCTTCCCTGTATTGCTGTTAAGCTCGACAGGGAATCTGTAAAAATGATGAAACGCTGTCCATCACAGATTTCTATAATATCAAAAGCTGTCCCTAGGGCCACTAACTCGGCAGAAAATATAGATGAACTATCTGGCAATCTTATTTGTACTTGCAACGAACTGCTTGTAGCTGCTGCACCTACTTTATTTTGGTACTTTGACCCATCTGTATAAATTGCACGATAGTTACAATATTTATTCTTAAGTTCAAAAAATGCATTTTGGAAAACTAAATCACTAACGGTGCCCTTCTTAAATTCATTTAGTGTCAGGTCTATTACTGATTCACTAATTATCCAAGGTGGAATATTGGGAACCAAAAAGGGATCTTATCAGTAGTTAGTATCTGTAAGAGAGCTTCTTTGATACGAAAGCCAAAAGGTCGAATTGCTGACGGTTTACTAGTGTAGAAATTAATGAATGGTGGTACAAATGTACCTTCATATGTTGGGTTTCGAGGGTTATTTTTAAGTTTCAGTGCGTATTGTAATGATAGTTTTTCATATCTCAAAAATAATGGAGGTTCATTGGCCTCTATATAGAGACTCTCCATAGGGGAAGTGCGATACGCCCCAAGACTAAGCCTGAGACCTTGGTTCTGAATAGGTATCAGCTTTTCAAGGTAAGATTGTCTAGCAGAGCTATATACTGCACAACCATAATCTAATTTTGATCGGACTAATGATCGATAAAGACGGAGCAATACGATACGGTCAGCTCCCCAGTCCATTTTTGATACTACCTTCAAAAGTGTCAAGGTTTTATGACATTTTTTCCTAACATAGTCAATATGGGCTTTAAAATTAAGTTTATTGTCAAAAATTAAGCCAAGGTACTTAATTTATTCAACTACAGGAATAAAAGCATCATTAATACTTATTTGAGGATCTGGATGTATTGATCGTTTATTACAAAAGTGTACACAATACTGTTTTCTTTTTTTGAAAAGCGGAAGCCGTTCTCATCAGCCCACTTCTCTATTCTGTTAAGGCAATTTTGTAATAGTCTCTCAATAATGGGTATTTGTGTTGATGAACAAGAAATTGAAAAATCATCTACAAATGATCTATCAAATCTAGGGTTTACAGCATCAACGATACTATTTATTTTAATTAGAAATAAGGTAACAGAAAGTATACTACCTTGAGGGACACCCATTTCCTGATTATGTAATTCAGAAATTGAGGTCCCAAGTCGAACTCTAAACACCCGATGTGAAAGGAAACTCTCAATAAATTTGGGTAATCTGCACCTCAACCCAAAATTATAAAGATCTTTAAGGACTCCATACTTCCAAGTTGTGTCATATGCCTTTTCAAGGTCAAAGAATATTGAGACAACATGGTGACCTCGGGCCATACCATTTCGTATAAAAGATTCAAGATTCAAGATCTTAGTCTTATGTTTTTTGTAGATCCGATTAACCCCTCAATATCCTTGCTTATAGCAAAAGGAGAAATCTTTAACGGTTTTGCTGGGTCTATTGCCTCAATCACAAGGAAATGAGGGAAAAATTCAGAACAGATAGAGTCGGAGGAATCACTTCGAATTCTTTTGTTTGATTTAGCCATATTATATTGATTTATATTCATTACCATTGTTCCCCACCCACCATGGAGCCCAACAAGGGGACGTTATCATATGAGGGTATTCACTCATACCAACGACAAGGATACAATAGTAATAGAGAGGATATATATATATATAATGTATAAATATATACATAAAACAATATCTACCCTGATTGACCTGTTAAGCAGTCGCCTTCTAGGATCAGTATTTCAGACCAATATCAAATAGAGGTATTGAAGTTCAAGGTAACAAAAAACGTCATCTAAAAAGGTAAAAATTCAGATCCTAGGGCTAGACACCACCAGCCGATTGATTTAAGTCAGGCCAGCTTAAACCTCCCGACTAGGTGAATACAGGGCCAAAGTGATGTGTTGTTTCAGGAGGACCGCAGTCTCACCCTCCACTCAATCACCAGGATCCCTTTCTCCACCGACACGGGTCGCGCTCCACGGCAAACGGAGCTCCATTTAGTCGCCTTTTACGACATGCAGGTTCACAGCGGGCCTATTCTACTCCCCGACCCGCAGGGGACTCCGGAAGATTGAAATTCGACTTCTGTATCATGAATTATGCTACGATCTGGATGTTTATTTTAAAAATCCATACTTCTTGGAAACTTTACCTATTTCACCATGTGATTTCATCAGTATTCCTCCTATTCTTGCACTGTTTTAGGGTAAGAGATCTAGGCCTATGTCTGCGTATACTAATTTTAGGAATACAACTCAATTTGGTAGGATTTTATTGATCAAGGTGTCATATTAAAGAAAGAATGTGAGTATAAGCATGATCGGTTAAGAATGAGCATTTTGTCCGTCAATGACACAAAATATATTTTATCATAAAATTAACTGAAAGCCCATCACTGCCATGAAATACATCGAAAGTTACCAAATAATTTGGTTCTTCAAAGGGTTCCGATGTGGCAGAGTTCTTGGACCAACCTATTTTTAAGCAGGGGTGTTGTCAAAAACTGACACTTTTAGCAAAATTTCCATCTGTGATGCACATATTTCACATCTCTTATCTGCTTATGGGGAATTTAAATCTTGTTTTGAAATTCTAAATGTCTGATAGGGAAACCAATTCATCTGACTAACATTTTCAAGTGAAAGTATTAGACAAAATCATGTTCTGATATTAATAAAGAGTAATGAGAAGTCAACACATAATTTCTCCCAATTTAAGAGCTGCAGCATATTATTGATTCCCATTGAAATAAGTAACCGTGACAACCAAAGTAATCATTTTTTTTCAGTACACCTAGTGATACCCTGCAAAATAAATCATAAAGCAATGCATCACATCTAATCACTTATTTTTACAGCCCTCCCAACTTGGAAAAAACTTAAAATGTCCGTCCGTGACGCGAACTAATCACTCTCTTATCTTTTATTAAATGTATATGTACTGATTGCAACGATATTCAGGTTTGAATCATGGTTTCCTTTTTATTGACTCGTACGGCATTTTGTGCAATATGAACCCTCAACAGAGCCTTAAATCAGGCTACCTGAAAAATAGTATCCCCGATTACTTCCGAAAAAATGCTCAGAATTGATTATACATGTACCTTTTCCCACATTATCTTAATATTCATGACACTGGCATGAAAAGAACAGTGAATAAAATTCTAACGACACGATCAATTATACTCGCCTATATGGCAGCCTTTAGCTCGACATTCCTTGAAGTTAGCGTTGTCGTTGCAGTATTCGTCGAAACAGGACACTTGCACCCCGACTTTGTTCTTGAAGGTTGGTAAACCATGAACAACATTGTCTGCGATGATAGCTCCTACTCCTATCAGGGTAAAGAATTGTCCCATTTTGATCTAAAGTAGGAATAAAATAGAAGGAGTTGTAGTCATATTCCATTATCAATCATCATCATCATTGTTATTACAGTAGTATAGTTGCAGTTGTAGTTGTAGTAATAGTAGTGAAGTAGTCTAAAATCAGTATTGATACCAATTATGGCAGACTCTTCAAGGAAGACACGTCATATTTTATTTGACAAATTTGTGAAACCACACTTATACACATATTTGAAACAACAATGGAACAAATTATATAGCATTAATTTCTGGTCTGCATATTTTTGTTATGCTTCAGTAACCTCATAAATGTTAACTCTGACAAAACTCTCATTCCGTAACGCCCAAGACACATTATTACACCTCATTTCCGAAAAAGACGTTGAGTTTTGCCATGCAATTTTTTTTATTTAAATCAAAGTTGCTAATATCTGCAAAGTACGACATGAATTTTATAAATGATTTCACATTTACTTTTAGATGCCATTCAGTAACGGTCATTCCGCAAAGCTATATTATTTCATTTTTGTATAATTGAAATATTATCAAACAGATTTCCATATAAATGGTAATATATTGAAGCTAACATTTCCATGGCAATCTTGAAAACTTGATAACAGAGTTTGAGCACTGATATTGATGATGAAAGGTCATGTCTTTTTTATATCATTCCTTGTATATTATATATATATATATACACACACAGCTGCATGAACGGTCGATACGAAACTCAACTGGTGTGAAATTGCTTCATAGTATGCTACTGTTAATTTGTAGATATTCATTAAAATGTTCAAAATATTTATTTATTTCAAAATTGTATATGCTCTGTGAATGTCATTTCGCAAAGTTTGGAATTGCCCTGGTACAGGGTATAATTATCTGCCACAAGATTACCCTTAGTCTTTGATGTCATGTTCCACAAAAATAAGACAATTCATAAATATCCTACCCGCCAATCAGACGAATTTCATCTACCATTCACTAGGACTATATTTACTAAATCTACTCTTACTTTTACCGGTCCAAAAGGTTGGAATGACCTTGATAACACAATAAAAACAGCTCCTAGTTTGTCTTCTTTCAAAGCAAAACTTAAAAAGTCCCTTATAAATAAATATCCAACGCCTTATAAATAAATATCCAACGCCTTCTGAAACTCATCACCTTCGGCCTTAATCTTCTGCCTTTATTTTTTAGTAATAGTCCTCTAGACTTATAATTCTGGCAAATTCACCGAACTGCCCCTCACCATAATCATACACTGTTCATTGTGTTCGGGTTCAGGACCCAGACCTTTGGCCGCAGTTCGCATGCAGGTATAGACCCATTACTCTTTCCTTTTTTCTGTCCTTCCTATCCCCCTGTAAATGTTTCTTTTTTCTATGTCTTGTCTGTTTGTTCTTTCCTCTTTGTTCTTCGTCTCTTGTTTTATTCTTCTTGCTACAAACCTTTAGGCTATATAAGTAACCGTTTTTTTGTAATTATTATTATATTGCATATTTTGCAAAATCGGTGAATTGCTCTTTGTTGTTGTTGATTTTGTGCGCGAGTGGACTGCAATCTACAAGCTTGCTTTTTAGCAGTCCACTCATTTTCCAAAAGTAACTTAATTCTGTTCAAGGTTGTATATGTTTGTCATTTGCAGTTACCCATACGATAATTAGTCGGAATCGTTTGTATTAACTTTGTAAATATTTGAATTATGTTGTATCTATATTATTGTTTGGAAATGATAATAATAAATGAAATGAATGAAATGAATAGAGAATAATCCAACGATTATAGGCTACAGTCCAGTTGACTGACGACTCTTGAAACTGAATGTCAACATCAGGACCGACAGCCCACGAACGACATGTCGATCTCGCAGACATTTTAAAAAACATTTCCGAGTGTTCAAATGACATGGGGGCGTTTCATGGAGTGTCTTGTCGGTGATTTTTACCGACAAATTTGCTCTCAGCCAATCAGATGCAAGGATTTCAGTAGCTTATTACATTTATTGCAACTTGTCATTGATGACAAGTTTTATGAAACAGGGCCCAGGGATTATCGTTTTCCCGAACGTTCGTAATTCCCAAACACAAATTTCCCATAGCAGAGGGTTCATAATTCCGAGAATGACAAAGGGTTCATAATTCCGAAGATAGTTGCATTTCTCCGAAAGTTCGTTATTCTAAGGTTCGTAATTCCGAATATGAAATAAGGTTGATAATTGCGAAGGTTCGTAATTCCAAAAAATAAATAGGGTTCGTAATTGCGAAGGTTCGTAATTCCAAAAATGAAAAAGGGTTCAAAATTCCGAAAATAAAACACGGTGTTTAATTCCGAATTGTGAATCTTCGGAAAAACGTTAACAATGTTAAAAATGTCAACAAATGACTAACATGCTGTCTTGATGGACAAGTAAGGAAAAGAAGATCCATTAATCAATTAGTAAACTGTTCACCGACCAACCAACCAACCCATAAGATGAGGAAAAGCACATGGCTGTGTAGGTGATGTTGAAAAAGAGGAAGAGAAAGAGAGAGAGAGAGAGAGAGAACCCCCCCCCCCCCCTCCCCCCGTAGTGCACAGGTTCTGGCAGTATATTAAATTTAAACGGGCTAATAAACTGTTTCTGCAACAGTTTTCCAAAATTACTCCAAGATGCTGTGTTAAAAACGGTTTAAGCTTTTTATCGTGTCATCTCCAGAAAGTTTTGGTTCATAGTATAAAATAAATCTTTCAATATTTGTTAATTTTTTTAAAACAGATTCCTGTCGATGGAAATGAAGCAATACAGAGGAATGCCTGATAAGTGATATGGTAAGTACAGGCTAAATTTTACTGTTAAGATTTTTTTTTTGATAAACTTTATTGAAAGCAACATTGCCTGTACAGATGAGGGGGGGGGGGCATGAATTGACAGCTATGTGGACACATGCAGTACTTCCACATCCGAGGACAGTTACCAGACTCCCCATGAAATGATCAAAGTGATATTATTAAGACAGACACGTAATTAAATATTGGCGTGTTAAAAAAACTTTAACATTTCAAATTATTTTCACTTTCCACACATTATTACATCAAACAATTACAACTTGTTATGAATGTACAAGAATGGAGCTGTCCAGATACACTTAACCCCTGTCTTGGGAAGATCCCGTCCCCTCCTTTCTGGATACGCCCCAATGGGTGTAACGGGTAGGCATAAGGTCAGGGATTCAATGATTGTTCAAATCAATTGATATTTGTCAGAGTACAAGCCTGATATGCAGTTTAATCAAATTGAAGACTGGCATTTTTGCGCAAACCGATTTTTGCATGTTTTCCAAAAGTAGCCAGTATTCAATTGAAGTAGCTATTCTGTTCTTGAATAAAATGTTACAAAAGATGAAACGGTGTATTTTGCAATTTTCATATAGAACGTGTGGGGATCAACTAGAATCCTTGAGGAATTCCTTAATCTATAAGGCCCAGGATTTACATCGCGTGCAATTTTACTCCCTATTTCGATTGCATAGTAAACCGCATAGCTTTTGTTTTCAAGATCATTGATTAGATGATTGTAGCCGCATAGTTCGCATGGGTATCATCAACGTGTTAAACCCAATTATTTCATGATTTTCAAAGGTGTAACGTAACTAACATTGTAATGGTAAGTGAATAGATATATCCAAAATGTGTACATCAAATAACTTATTAAGACATCAGCAATGATATCATTTCAATACTTTGTTTCAGATGGACCCTGATTGAGTTGAACTTTTTTTTTTTTTTTTTTTTTTGGGGGGGGGGCAAAGTCTTGTTATATTTTACTGTGTCTTTTTCATGTAACGTAACTAACCAAAATGTGTTTGTTATCACTCAAAGGAATATGTCCTATGACTGTATTCATAATGTGATGTAGCACCTTTTAAATCGTTCCCGGTTCACACTTGCCATGCAGTTTGGAACCAAAAGAAAACAAAGAATGGTAAAAAAGGAAGATATCTTAATAGTCCCATGCATCCTTCCCAGTGATAGTCACTCGTGAACATGACAGAAGATATTGTGGTTTAACATTACAAAAAAACCCCAGAATTTTGGAAAATGAATGTTTGAGAAGGCAAGAGCACACGAGTTCAGGATAGAACCCTATCACAAAAAAAAATCAGAAACTAATTATTCACCCACAAAATTAATCTGCAAAATATTGTTGCAGCTATGTATAACACGTACCAGAGCTTTGTAAACCGGGAAAAAAGTATTTTTATATCCCCAAAAAGTATAATATTTCCATATTACAATACCTATGAACTTTTGGTATGGGGGTGAAAAACATCGTATATATGGCCACTTTGAATACAGCACGAACACTGACGAAGTATAGTAACCTTTTGTATTATGAATTGCAAATATGTTTATTTTGTGTATCATGCAAATAAATGTATTTATGTGTAGTGCTTTATATGACTAACATTTATATTATCATGCACAAATATATGTCTTTGATAGAAAAGAAGTAGGTAAAAGAAAAAAGAAAGAAGAGACGAAAGCGAATACTAAACAATACTACATGTCTGGTCATTCTTATCCTCTCGCCCCTCTATTCATTTTTCATTCGTCTTCCTTCTGATTTGACCTAAATTCCTGTGTTTTATTCCTCCTATTATAGTCTTACTGTATGTCTGTCTCTCCATCTCTATTTCTACCCTCATTCTTAATCTCTTCAATTTTTCTCCCCACCCCCCCCCCTTCTTCACTTTGCTTCCGTTTCTCCAGTCTCCTTTTCTTTTACCTGCTTTCCTATCTGTAATATCTGGTCTCCCCTACTTTATCCAGATCCACTGAGCTTTACCGTCTTCTATAATTATGTTTTGCTTTTATTTCCGGTGTCATATACACATGATATTATGTATGTCTACATACATAATTTTTCTATCGGTGATTTATATAGATATGTTTTGTGTATTTCCAGGAACTGCCAGAGAATGATTGATTTTTATTCGACTTGTGTCTTTATTATTGTGCATGACTAATGGATTTTTAATTGAATTGAATACAACTGATAATTAATTACCATTGAATGGCCTTTTAAAAATCTGACTTATGGTCCAATAAATGATCAATACATTATATTAATTATCATTACCAAATAATACTGTCCTGTGGACCGTAGGGCGATGCATGCGAAACAAAGCTGACTTAGGAGTGGAAGGTACTAACCATGGAACTTAGTAACTCCTTGAACTAACGAAGAGAATTGTCGAAATTGATATACATGCAGTGCCATCAAGGCAAACATTGCTTCCCCCCACACCCCCACACACACCTATGAATGTGACCTATGAATGTGGCCAGAAACTGAGGACAACCCAATCGTGAGATATTTAAGGTTGCCGTCAAAACTATCATAAACAATACTTAAGTGCAATTATATTATATCTCTGTCCACTCAAAGACAGAACAGTCTCCATTAGACTTATTACCAATTGTAGTATTATACGGGCATAGGTGTTCACTCACTAATAACATGTGCAAATTATATCAAGAGATATAAAGGTAGGGTGGTATACACTAATAAAGATAGATTTGGCAGGGGGCAATATTGTAATGCCCGGCGGTATACAAACATTGGCTTGTCAAAACATATGCCGTTCTATGCACTTATATGCTTTCAAATATATTATATTGGCATACTATATAAAGAACACATCTATTCCTAGCCTAATTAAGTGAATTAAGAGACATATATACAACTCATGAACTAATCGCTATTATTCCTGGTACTTTGTAACTTCTGTGGTGCACCAAGCCAAACGCAAAACCTGCGGATTTAAACCCAAACAAAAAACAAAACAACCAAAAGAACGAACCCCCCCCCCCAAAAAAAAAAAAAGAAAAAAAAAAAGAAAAAAAAAAAGAAAAAATAAATAAATAAATAAAATAACATGTGCTGTCAAATGAAAAATAATGTGGACTGAAATTGATTATTAATAATATGCAATGATTGGATTGCTAGCCCTTAGCCTTTTAAAAGTTATTAAAAGAAGGAAGTTATATTGTCCTTATAATCACTGCTGATGTCACATTTAATGGTAGGTGGCATGGTGAGTAATCACAGTAGTGCATTCAGATATTAATAAAACGGATGGGTGAAGGATAATGTATCTTGGTATTGTCCAGTAACTATGTTGGGCACGTTGTCGGTGTGTTAATCACTGAACAAGGTGCTGGTACACTGGCGTACCCAAGGGGAGGGGAGCAGACTGCCCCCTGACAACTTACTGATAACCCTCCTTTTAGTTTTTTTTTTTGCTTGTCAGAGAATTCTGGAGGAAAACTGGACGCCATAAAATCTGATACCCACCCCCCCCCCCCACCCCCACCCACTAAGCGACTTTTGGATATAACCAAAGATAATGACATTGTAGCCCATCATGGTTTTTTTTATTGATCAATGAAATGTGACCATGGACAGCTGAACAGTAGCATTTTCCCTGATTCATGTCAAATTTGCCTCTGCCCAAGTTTTGAATGAAATGGACGGTCAACCCAAGGTTGGATGAATGGTCTCCATTCCAGTTGAATGCGCTCTCGCATAATGAAGGTAACTCCTGCACACCATTCAGTCCAAACATGGTCAAAAGATTTCTGACATGCTTTTTAAAAACGGCCGATGCTCAGTCATCCACGATCACATTTCGGTGAGCAGACTATCAAATTAAAAATATATATCATCAACTATCAAACCATTATAATATATTTCAGCGATTTCACTTACTTTTTAAGATATTGGGGCTTATTGTGAGTTTCCTTTTTATTGACTCACATTATAGCAACAAATAGTACAATGCGCTATTTACCCATTGAAGCATAATGCTATAGATAAACAGATTCCAGCGAGTTCGAGTTATGACTCATTTTTTTATCGTGGTTGTATTTTTCCATTTGTTAATTTACTGTCTTTAATATCCAATGCTCACAGAAAATCAGGCATGCAGACTTAAGCATTGAGGAAGCTTATTACTTGTTTAAATGAGAAGGAAAATTAATTATCTGTGTTGCATTATGGATACGAATTTAGAGAGTATCCCATATTATTATACTCTACTTTGATGATCAACATATAATAATGTGTAATGATGTTTCATAGTTAGCAATGATAAAATACCGATATAATTACGAAAGGGAAAGGGGGAAAAACTACATACATTCGTATTTATGATCAAGATTTTAAAAAAAAATATCGACTCATTAAATTGCCGAAATTGAATTAAAAGGAATGAGATTATTTTACGAATATCACAGTTTCGTAGTTGTAAATCTGTGTCCTGTATGGATGAATGTTATGTTCTTTTTACTTCCTGTTTGCCTCCTTTTGGTGAGGGGAGGAAACAATTTTTTTTTTCTTCATATCCCTTCCGGGGCGTGCTTCTTTTTCTTTATGAAGTTCACCTTTTTCTTTCATGTCCCTTCCCTTCTCCGTATAATTTACTCCAACAGTATATGGAGTGATAAATGTCAACCTGTTCAGCGTGTACAAGTATCCATTATCGTGTAACTAAATGAAAATACACCCCCGAAAACAACCACCAGACAGTCGTCTGGTGGCTACCATGGCTACAGTGGGATGGTACGATTGAAAGATGGGTGTTATTGTATTTTATCAACTAATCAATAAGTTAAACTCGACAAAAAAGATACACTTACAAGGCTAATTATGATATGAAAGAGACCATTATTCGTGCACCACTATAGACCGAACAATATACCTCACAATATACCTCCAGATGTTTGCCTGGAATCTCCAATGTTGACTTAGGAATGACGTGTTTGCATTCAGTGGTTTGCATTCAGTGGAATTACAGGTTATATTCAAACTTAAAAAAAATACTTTTCCAAATAACAGAAAAAGTGCGTATTAATCATTGAAATTGTTGGCAGTTATATTCAATGACATTTTAGAGTATATACCATTCTATTACTTCCAGTGTACCACAGTTCATTCAGCTGCATTTTATATTTTAGTCGTGAAAGAAGGAGGATGATGAAAACATTATTTGTCATCTCCGTTGATGAACTGATACAATATCAGAAAAGAACTATTTGCCCACCTTTACATTTTATAAGTACATATAATTCAATTCCAGTATCGATGGAAATCATATAATTTACGTGGTAACTACACGATGAAACATAATCTAAGCAGATGGTATTACCAGATTGAAGAATAGCATAAAAGAAAAAATATAGAAGTCTACAAAAAAGAGGAAAATCGACCATAAGTGATTTCGAGTAAATTATTTCCCCCGACCCCTTTCGTTCGTTTCCGTTCATTTTGGCATATGTTGTAGGCTATCACCCAGGATTATTACATATCTGAATGATGCAGAATATATATAGTTTTTTCTAATAGTTTTTTCTAATAGTAGGTGATCTAGAGTTCGAGACAATATGTATTGTAAATTGTGTGGATTTAGAGCCTTTTTGAATAGACTCTGGTTCTTTGTCCCACTGACGTTTTTAAAGATCTTAAAAAAAAACTTAATTTTCTAAAAATACATCATTGTGTTTCATATGAAATAACGCGTATATCCGGACACCTACCCCCTGGACAACCACCTGGACAACCACCCTCCGGATAACCACCCCTAGGATAACCACCCGCTAGGACAACTACCCCCTAGGGCAACCACCCTCTAGGACGACTACCCCCCTAGGACAAGTACCCCCCGGATAACTACCCCCCAGACAACTACCCCCTAGGACAACCACCCTCTAGGACAACTACCCCCCGGATAACTACCCCCCAGATAACTACCCCCTAGGACAACTACCCCCTAGGACAACTACCCCCCGGACAACTACCCCCCGGACAACTACCCCCCGGACAACTACCCCCTGGACAACTACCCCCGGACAACTACCCCCCGGACAACTACCCCCTGGACAACTACCCCCCGACAACTACCCCCCGGACAACTACCCCCCGACAACTACCCCCCGGACAACCACCCCCTAGGACAACTACCCCCAGGACAATGCATAAGGAAAGGGGAGAGGATAGATGGAAGGAAAGAGAAGAGGATAGATGGATGTAAAAACAAAGAAATACAAAAGGAAAGAGAAGATAGATGCAAAGAAAACATATCCTCTTCACTATCCTAATGTATTTCTTTGCTTTTCCTTCCATCTATCCTCTTCTCTTTCCTTCCATACATCCTCTTCTCATTCCTTATGTATCTCTTTGTACTTTAGTACATTCTTATTACCTGTCGTACGTGTACTATAGTCTTGTAGCCGTACTAATGTGTTTTCTTAGTGTATTTTTTAATCAGTTATTTAGGTATAAGGACCCCATTGGAAATAAGCCATTTCGGCTTTCATGGGCTATCCTGTCATGGTACCTGGTTATGTTTGTATTGCAATATACCTGAGGAATAAAATCAAATCAAATCAAATTCCTTCCATCTATCCTCTCCCTTTCCTTATTTCTTTCTTTTGTTTTACCTTCCATCTATCCTATTCTCTTTCCTCATGCATTTCTTTGTTTTTCCTTCCATCTACAGTGGAAACTCAGTATCAAGAGGTCTGATATAACAATATTCCTGATATGACAAGGTAATAATATTCCGGACCATGCCCTTTATAATCTCTTGTTTTTAATCCTGATATAACGAGATTCCTCTTATAACGAGGCAATTTCGATGGTCCCAAGGACCTTTGTTATACTGAGTTTCCACTGTATCTCTAGCTTCTCTTTTCTTATGTATTTCTAGGAAAACTAATACCTAGGACGACCACCCTTTAGGACAACTAGCCCCCCCCCGGACAACCACCCCCTGGACAACCACCCCAGACAACTACCCCCTAGGACAACTACCCCCAGCACAACTACCCCCGGTCAACCACCCCCCGGACAACCACCCCCTGGACAACTACTTCCAGACAACCACCCCCTAGGACAACCACCCTCTAGGAAAATTACCCCAGACGCGTATTTTTTTCTGTCAGGATTTGCGCCACTGACAAGAGAGGGCAGTATTTGAGCGTCAAAAAGCCCCGTTTTTGAGACTTTGAGAGAGAGACTACAATTTTAAGACTTGTATTTTCTCTCAGTTTCACCTTACTTTATTTCAGCGAAAGAAAATTTTGTCAATGATACTTTCCTAAATTCTAACACCCCTTAGCCTGCCGAGACTCGAACTCGTGATTCCTTCATGACGAGCACAACGTGAATCCGAATGCACCACACAAGGAACTGCGTGACTGGTTCGCTCATTTTATTATATCCCTACATTTTGTTTTTCATGAATATTCATGCCGACTAGTCTTGACGGAATAAACCGTATTGTCACCCCTCTTGACGCTCAAATACTGCCCTCTCTCGTCGGGTGGCTCAAGTCCTGACAGAAAAAAAATATAGCCCCCCGGACAACTACCCCAGGACAACCACCCTCTAGGAAAAGTACCCCAAATTGGACTTAACATCACATTGAACAAGATTGTGCTCGTTCGCCAAAATAGAATTAATATGGCCTTTAGCAAAATTTCTGCCCCGACATGCAACAATAAAGCCCAGATAATATACCAAATTTTATTAAAAGAGAAGTGTTTGTTTTCGCTCATGCTTGCTCGCTTAAATTGTTCCTCCTCCAACTTCCAAATAAAAACAACAAAAACAAGTTTATATATACTATCATTTAAAAAGAATTGTTTTTTTTTGTTTTTGTTTTTGTGTTTGCTATTGTTTTCTGGTGTTTTTTTTTCTTCAATGCATGAAGGCAGGTATTCCCATGCATGTGCAATGTCAACTCTCTATTAGATGTTTTGCATGATCAACAATTAAGGGGGGGGGGGGAGGAAAACAAATATTCCAGCCGTTTGTCACCCCCCCCCCCCACCCCTCTCCCTCACGCACTCTAAAATTATGCAACTCGGTACAAAGCTACCAGCCAATCGAGTATTAAAGGAAACTAGCATTTTGGTTGGTTGATTTTAAAAAATAGTATGGGGTATACAATCATGTTAAGATGGATTACGAATTCAACTGTACAATGCACCATCAAACACCAAGTATAAACACCCAAACTTTTAAAACAAAAATGTAATACCAGGGGAAATCTCTGGTAATCCTATTTATAACCATATTTCCAAAACGTTCTTACCGTGGGAGGTGGATACTCCCTCCTCCGGATACTCATTATATCATTACTGATTGTTGATAACCCCCCCCCCCCCCCCCCCCCTCCACGTCCTCCCCTGGCCGAAATCAGTTTAAATGCCATCGAGTACCTGGGAGTTGTAACTGTTTGGGGGGATAGTTGACCTACATGCCATGGGTGAGAGTATGTTGGTTGTTGTCCGATTAATAATTACCCTAAGTCGTTAATGTCCCGGTGGTAGTTACCTTAGGTGGTATTTGTCAAGAAGATGTCCTAAAGAGTGGATGCCCTAAGGGGTAGTTGTCCCGGGGGGGGGGGGGGGGGGGTCGTTTTACACCGTAGCGTAGGCAATTTCGCGAAAAAAAATCATGCAAGTGCTCTGGTGAAAGAGTCTAAGTCGTCAGCGCACATCCTGTAAAACTACTCTATGCAAGTTGTGCACGATCATACAGCCAGCCTGGGAAGCTGAGAAAGGGGGGAAATGAAATACATAAGAAAAGAGAAGCTAGAGATACAGTGGAAACTCAGTATAACAAAGGTCCTTGGGACCATCGAAATTGCCTCGTTATAAGAGGAATCTCGTTATATCAGGATTAAAAAACAAGAGATTATAAAGAGCATGGTCCGGAATATTATTACCTTGTCATATCAGGAATATTGTTATATCAGACCTCTTGATACTGAGTTTCCACTGTAGATGGAAGGAAAAACAAAGAAATGCATGAGGAAAGAGAATAGGATAGATGGAAGGTAAAACAAAAGAAAGAAATAAGGAAAGGGAGAGGATAGATGGAAGGAAAAACAAAGAAATACATAAGGAAAGAGAAGAGGATAGATGGAAGGAAAAAGCAAAGAAATACATTAGGATAGTGGAGAGGATATGTTTTCCTTGCATCTATCTTCTTCTCTTTCCTTTTGTATTTCTTTGTTTCAACATCCATCTATCCTCTTTTCTTTCCTTCCATCTATCCTCTCCCCTTTCCTTATGCATTGTCCTGGGGGTAGTTGTCCTAGGGGGTGGTTGTCCGGGGGGTAGTTGTCGGGGGGTAGTTGTCCGGGGGGGGGTAGCTGTCCGGGGGGTAGTTGTCCAGGGGTGGTTGTCCGGGGGTAGTTGTCCTAGGGGGTAGTTGTCCTAGGGGGTAGTTGTCTGGGGGGTAGTTGTCCGGGGGGTAGTTGTCCTAGGGGGTAGTTGTCCTAGGGGGTAGTTGTCTGGGGGGTAGTTATCCGGGGGGTAGTTGTCCTAGAGGGTGTTTGTCCTAGGGGGTAGTTGTCTGGGGGGTAGTTATCCGGGGGGTAGTTGTCCTAAGGGGTAGTCGTCCTAGAGGGTGGTTGTCCTAGGGGGTAGTTGTCCTAGGGGGTAGTTGTCCTAGAGGGTGGTTATCCTAGGGGTAGTTATCCGGGGGGTGGTTGTCCAGGGGGTAGGAGTCCTAGAACCGAAATAACGTTCACCTTGGTCGATTACATGTCTGCATCTAGTCAAAAATTTTTTCAAAAGCGCATCATTGGGGGTTTTCTCTATTTTTGGAGGAATATTTTTGAAAAGAATTTACAAAATATATTTTCTATGTTTTACTATGATCACTGAAAAAACAAAAATATCTAAATTTAATTTGCTTTTACAATTTCTTCATTCACCAGTTGATTAACAAAAATGAACTTAATTTACACAATTTACAAATTAGAAATAGATAATGGCACACTTTTAAATAGATGGGTAAAAAGAAAACATGCATTTTTTTGTTGTTGATAAAATCTCACGCAATTTTGGTTTAAGTGTTCCCCAATTTGGGTAAAATGAACCAAATATCCGTTTACGTAGCAAAGATGCATGTCTCCTTTTTAAAAGTGTATTAGCAAATTTCCTTATGGGGTGCAACAATTTCAGTGAAAAATATCATGATATCATAATATGATCCTATGAATGGTGACTCATATTACTGCCACGTCGAATGATTAGCAAAATGGTGTGGTATCAACATTGGTGCCCTGGATAAAACAATACTTGGCTTTCATTGAAGAGTTCATAACATTAAGCAGGTCGATGGAATGAACATAATGTATATACAATTCCAAGGGAAAACTTGGTGTAGGGAATGATTTAGAACTAAGGTAACTCGGGCATATAAACGTGCCTTGTAATAGATAAATCGACACAGCTAACGAGTTTCACTTGTCTACGTATCTGTTTCTTGTTGATACGTATCATCAGCACGATCATTATACCGAATATGAGGCCACAGGCAAGCCCAGCTACTTCACCTTTAATAGTATCGGATTGGATTTGGGATGTAGTGGGGACCTCCGTTTGACCTACTGTATATAGAAGAAAGTTTACTCAGATTTATGAAATGATTACAGCGCTGTTTGGAAGTGCAAAAATAGAAAGATTGATGGAATATGGTTTCTTAAATCATTAAATCCTCAAGGTTAATGCCCACATTATAATGGAAATCGTAGGCAAATGCATGGTTAAAGAGTATATGAAACTTTTTTTTTGAGTTACCATATAGGTGTTTTTCCTTGATTTAACGAATTAACCTGTTTTTCACATTTAACAGCAATAGATCAAATCACTTTCTGCCTCCAATTCCAAAAGGAAGTGGGCAGACAACTTTTGTCTATATAGTGCGTACACCTTGGTGCACAAACCTTTTTTTCTTCAATTTCAGCATGGCAGCCTGAGCTGGTGTTAGAGTGTATAACCCTATGGAAACTTCCAAGCAATGCCACCAGCTGCCAACCCGCATTTCTGATATTTCAAGAGGCCCTGAAAATATTTGTACTTCATAACTTCAAGTTCATAACAAGTTACTTGTATCTTACAGTGTATCAACCACCTGAAAAATAATTTGCGTACAGCTAGTACGTATGAAATAACCCGAAAGGAACTTTACCTGGAATTCTGTGGGTTAACCGTTAATTATTAGAGTATTATTAGAGTATTAACCTAATAAATTACCGGTTTACATATTTCGCCCATTTCTTTATGTCAACATTGGTGAAGACGAAAGCGAAAGCCGACAAAAAGCACTTTCTAGTTTGATGCATACTTATTGTAATTGGCGCAATTTTTAAAATGAACGATAATTGATTGGAACACGTGATGCAATGAATACTAATGAGGTAGATCATGGAGGCTCATCTTTAGGTAGGGAGCAAGGCAGCTCGATCAGTTTCATGATCCGGAATTGTCATGTCATTATCAAATCATAAAAACCTTTTTTTCAATAATCAGAGTATAATGAACTGATGAATATGGTAAATGCTTTTTGAATAGTAGATTGACTTCTAAAATAGCGTATTTAAGTACATGTATACAGTGGTGAGACATGCACTCACCCCGGTTGATTGGATCTTGACAATAGGTGCTGTCATAGCTGATTTCTTCTCTCATAATATTTATTTTAGTCCTTGACGACATGTCGTTCATCAATGATACTACCGTATAAATAGGAACGTGACTTTTTGTAAATTATGTAGGCTTATATATATATAGTGGTCAGTTTATTATCAAAGTCTATTGTCACTGCCTGGTAACTTGTATACATTTTAGCTCCATCGCCGACCCAGGGAAGACATCTCAAAGCGCTTTGTATCCAGTGGAAAAGGCGCTGTATAAATTAATATTATTATTATTATTCATACAAACGATTTGGTTATCAGTTTAAGATCAATCGTAAGATATTTGCGACTTCAAAATCAAATTAAATAAAAATGTACATGTCCTTAACTTGGCAATACCAAATTTAATCCCATGTTATACGCTCCTTTAAACGGATATGTGTGACTTTAAAAATGTACGACCAACATGGACAAAGGGGGTAAAGAAGTAAAATGTTAAAGACCTGTTGAGTCACCTCACATAATGATCCGGAACAATTATCAGGATCATTTATCACATCAAATCATAAAAATCATTCTTCAGACCTTTTTTAATACTCAGAGTATAATGAATTATGGTAAATGCTTTTTGAATAATAGATTAACTGGATTAATGCACTCACCCCGGTTTATTGGATCTTGACAATAGGTCCTGTCATAGGTGCTGTCATAGGTGCTGTCATAGCTGACTAATTTATGCGCACCTCTAAAACGGATAATAGAGATATATTCACGTATACGGCCAACATGGCCAATGGGAGTTAAGAAGTAAAATGATAAAGAGCTGTTATTTCCCTTTAGTCATTTTCGCACGTGATACTAACGCCTTCACGGTTCTAAACCAATCCAGCACAACTGAGTTTTACATGTCATTTTCGAAATGCTGCTTCTCAGTAAAGCCTGTACGGATAGATGCCATCAAGATATCATTGAAAAACATAATACTTCTAGTTTATGGAAAATAAATAATTGTCATAGAGCACATAATGTAAACCTATAACCCTTTGACGCATTGTGTAACGATTGCACGTACGATTGCACGTAGATCTAGATATATTTTCATGCCTATTAACTATATAAATTAACTTTTTTTGTAACCAGTATGTATTCATACTAGAGATCCTGGATAATTCATGCAGAAACTGAGAAAGGGACATAATGTCTATAGACTTATCAGGGATGATTGTAAATTTGTTGAGTGAAATTAATGCATATATAGGTTTTCCAGGTCAAATGTCCACTGATTGGAACCAATCATCCATATAGGCAGTTCAAATGTCCATGTAGGTTAATAAATGTCCACATAAGAATGTGGATGTCCATGTAGGGAGTTCAAATGTCCATGTAGGTTCGAAGTGTCCGTATGTACATGTCAAATATCCGATTAGGGAGACCAAAAGTCATATAGGGAACTGATTGTCCATGTAGAGAGAGTAATATCCAACTTGGGAAGACAAATGTCGAATAGTGATCTCAATTGTCCATAGTTTAGAACAGTGCTTTCTCGAACATCATACCCTCATCGTTCAAACAATATTTTTTGAAATGTGTAAACAAATTTTAGGCATTTTACTCACAGTGTT
The DNA here is from genome assembly GCA_025617745.1 of Heliocidaris erythrogramma. Classification (NCBI taxonomy): domain Eukaryota; kingdom Metazoa; phylum Echinodermata; class Echinoidea; order Camarodonta; family Echinometridae; genus Heliocidaris; species Heliocidaris erythrogramma. Next base: position 18,101,196 of record CM046857.1, on the reverse strand, counting down.
AAATATTTTTTTGTATAATTATTGCAAACAGCACGGTACATCAAACACAGGACTACGGAATTTTTCTGCTTTCTCTTGAAACTTGTGTGTATTTTAAACAAAATTCAAAAACATCACAAAAAATATCCATCAAAAATATAGAGTATCGCGTTTGATGCCAAGAAGCCTTGCTACTTCCACATAGTCTTCTCCCTGCCTAAAGGCATCAAACAACCGCTGCTCATCTTCCTCTGATACATGGGCCTGGGAGCCGGGGTGCGCAATTTTTTTTTCTTTTAAAAGTATAATAGTAGGAATATGTCCCATGTTATAAAGATAATTATGTTAATGTTATATTTATTCTTGGGAACCTACACAAACAAGCTATGCTTTCCAGTAGGTTCCTTTTTCATTTAATGATTTTGTACATTGTAATCATATTGTTTTGTATCTGGAAATGAGATGAAATAAAACCTTGCATCAATCAATCAATCAAAGGGGCAAATAAATTTCCCCTACGACGTCTTTTCGGCGACATAAGCATGATATCCGTGGAAAGGTTTTTATATTAGAGGAGACTATATAGGGTAAGCTCATATTAAAATAGCACGACTCTGGACTAAGATAACTGGGAATATACGTTTCAGTTAAACACACACATGCACACACACTATCTAGTCACATGTCCTTTATGTTTATTTGTTTTGTATAATCGTGTTAATTTTATATTTAGACTTGTGACTGTTTAGTGAGACTTGCTTCTGTAGATAAATAGATTCCAGGGAGTTCGAGTTATGACTCATTTTTTAATCGTGGTTGTATTTTTCCATATGTTAATTTATTGTTTGTAATATCCAATGCTCACAGAGACTCGGGCATGCAGACTTAGGTATTGAGGATGCCTATTCCTTGGCGATGAAATGAGAAGGAAAATTCATTATCTGTGTTGTATTATGGATACGAATTTAGAGAGTATCCCAGATTATTATATTCTGCTTTTATCAAATATAATAATGTGTAATGATGTCCATAGTTAGCAGTGATAAAAATATCGATATAATTACGAAATAATTACGAAATGGAAAGGAGAAAACACACTAGATACATTCGTATTTATGATCGAGATTACAAGAAAATAATATCGACTTCTGAAATTGCCGAAATTGAATGAAAAGGAATGAGATTATCTTACGAATATCATAATTTCGTAGTTGTTCCCAAGACTAAGAGGACTCATAAACGTTTTTTTTTTGTGGCTGATTTAAAAAAAAAAAAATTTATTTAATATTATTATTATTATTATTAATTTATTTATTTACAAATCCATTCACAAGACCAAAATGAGAAAGAAGATTCATTATCTGTGTCATGTATGAATGTTTTTACGCCCTGTTTCCTTCCTTTTGGTGAGGAGGAAATTTTGGCTTTTATATCCCATCCGGGGCGTGATTTTCTTTCTTTATAAAGTTCTCCTTATTTTTTTCATGTCCCTGCGCATTGCCAAAACAGACTCACAGACATCTATTTTCAAAATAATCCACAAAACGACATGTTTCCCCAATCATGCCAATATTCTGTACGATAGAACGGATACCAATAAGATTTTTTACTGTCACATTCTGTCACGTATTTTCCTTCTTTTGAAATGAATTCAAACAATCTTGCTTGTCCTTGCGCATTGATGGTGCTGTGAATAAGGATTAAAAAGAGAAGAAAAAAAAAATAAAGAAAGAAACAATCTTATTTTCAGTGCTATAAATTAACTCGTCTTATTCCTCTTAAAGATAAAATTTTCGTTCTTTACATTACCTGTATTTACACACACACGAACACGACCTATCCACACACGCCCACACACCTACATGTAAGACAAACAACCTATCCCCATGAGACTATATTTTTCATGAGCAGGACGAAATGCACAACGTAAATTATTTTCTTTAGTACAATTTGTTCGATCAGATTGTAGGAACATTGCAACCACACTTGATTTTTAACATTATCCGTGACACAGACATAGTATTTAACAAAGTCGCCTGGCGGCTACTGTGGGATGGTACGATTGAAAGATTGGTGTAATTGTACTAGGTGTTACAAAAAACATTTCCCACTTTTGATCCTTAATAGTTCGAAAACTGTATATCAGATAACACTGTCATTGATATGAGTAATAGCTGAATAGTGTACAATTTAGTTGGAGGTGATTTGAACATGAAAGTATAACTAAGTTTCATTAAATCCATGCTTAATTTTAAATGTTAGGTTCCAGATTTTGGTCAAATTTTAACCCTCTGTACAAAACTTGAAATTTACACATAGTCATCACTATCATTGTCATCATTATCATCACTATCATTGTCATCATTATCATCATCACTATCATCTTCGTCGTCATCATCATCATCATCATCATAAAGGACATCAATATTCCTATCCTTTGAATGACTTAAAGGAGAATTAACCTCAAACAATAAAGACGATAGTGTTCAAAGGTGTTATTTATTCCTACTTGTTAGACTATATGGCTTCGCGTCAAAATATACGAGATCGATACGAATCAAGATTTTCTGAGCAAAATTTATCATCTGCTAGCAATATGTATCGTCTGCTAGCAATACATGGGGGCTGCCATTTTTTTATGTGTACAAGAAGATTTTCTTAATCCAAATGCCCAATTGCCTTTTTCAAAATTAAAAACCCATTTGAGATTAAAAATATAGAATAGATATGTCAATTTATTTTTAAACTGAAGATTTCCTTATATATTTCTGTTGAAAATCGATATTCGCTTAATATAAATCTATTTTCTACATACTGTGACGCAATGGACGGAGCAAATTAATTCAAATTTTATGGATGCTTCTTCCCTGAGCATCTATAGGGGCAAACTATGCATTCACCTGCTTTCGGATAATGGGACTTGAAAAGTCAGAATGCATGCTGCATATATTATGTTCTGCTCTGTTTGGCAAACCCAAGAAAACAGATTTTTGTTAAGCAAAACCAGACAATTTAAAAGTATCATTATAAAGATCTAATTTTTATAAATCATGTAAACACCCACTTTATATTTTTCGTCACATATGGGATTTTAGGTAATGAAGAAAATCAATTTAGGTCTTGGATTCAAAATATCTTCCTGACCGGAACATTTCTCAATGGTTCATGTACAAATCCAAATCAGCAAGAAAATGGCAGCCCCCATGTAAATGAGTAGGAGACGATACCGGGTGTTGGAATATACCCTTTTATACCCTTTTCTAATATCTTATTAGAAAATGATTTAGGCCAATAAGTAGGAATATATTACACCTTTCAATATAAGTAAATTTGTACTCAGGGGTTAATTCTCCTTTAAATCACTTCGCATTACCTTGATTGCTTTTAAATTACCTCCAACAAAATTGTACACTATTCAGCCATTGCTCATATAAACGTCAGTGTTATCTGATATATAGTTTTTGAACTATTAAGGATCAAAAGTGGGAAATGTTTTTTGCAACAAAAAAAAATTGTAACAAAAAAAAAAAAGTGTAAACAAGACGCATTAAATTCCGTCTCACTTTCAGTTATTGCCGTCTCTTTGTCACACACACACACATACACACTCTTCCGTACAATCTATAAAATAAAAATAATTTTTATGTACACATAACAACCTTTAAAGTGTTGGATCAAGCGTTGTAAAAATGTGATCAATCCTTGGCCCTTTAACATGGTGATTTAACACTTTAGTTTTAGAATTCCCCCTTTCTATCAAACATGAAATACATAGATAATGATGTTTCAACGTTAAAGGGAAGGTAAACCCTGGACTTTTGGCCTACTGAGAGTGTTAAGAGCACAATTCTTGACATTAGTGTGAAAATTTACCTCTTATGAACGCTTGACGGTGGAGTAATTCACACTTTTGTGAGCAATGATCGTCTGCTACAGCCTGCTATCGGGGGTCGCCATATTGTTGATTCACCCGCGCTATGATGACGTTTTGTCGGACAATAATTTATAGTCTCGATGTTTCAGAGCTGTTGCGTTCTCAGCTGTCCGAATACAAAGCGTCCTGTGCAAATCGCCGGCTTTTTGTTTATTATCTCGGTTCTCCGATTACCATTTTGAAACGCGTAATAATGGCGGCATCCGGGTACTTCTGGTCCGAGAGGTCCGACAAAACGTCACAGGGCGGGGCTTATCTGTTCAAAATGGCGACGCCCACGATCGATATAGGACCTTCTAGCAGACGACAAAATGATATTTCTAACTACTTGTTGACGGCGTTAGGGGGCCCAAATGTGTTGAAATTCGACATATATAATCAACAATGTGCCCTTCAACTAAACAGCTAACTAAATCGCCAGGATTTACTTTCCCTTTAAGCCTTCAAGCCATTCTGAAAACGAACTGATAGTATCTGAAGTTGCCCTTACACACAAACAATAGGAATAAAACAAAGCCACTTCAGATTCAACAGATTCTTCGGAAAGCTATTGATTCAATTGTCAAAAAATGATAACAAGTGCGACAATAGAACTAAATAAATACCACTCGTACTACTGTGGTTAGGCCTATGTCAACATACTATAGGAAGTGATCCGTGTCCATAACGAACAGTGGCGTAGATAAGTACACATTTTCTAATGTAAGTGTGGGGGGGGGGGGGAGGTTATGAATATATCATCCCCCCTAAGAATAGATAATTATGCTTGTCTACGCCCGTGATAACGAAGAAATTTCACGAATTCCATGATTACAGTGCTGTTGATTATTCAGAATGCCAAAGAAATTCAGCAATAGCGAAACCTGTTGTCTATACACTATTCCATGTGCATCGGCCCATGGACCTACTAGTAGGTCCATGGGCCGATGCACATACCGTTTATAGTGTAAACATTTAACACGTTTCAAAAATTTTGCAAGTTGATCTTCTCATGAAGTGTATGGTACTCCGTGATACTATACCGAGTCAACAATGAAAAACTCCAAAAGGTAGAGCCGAAGAACTACAGTTGCACCTACTTTTCTTGCAACCAGAATGTATCGCTATGTGGAAGGTGAGGAATGAGTTCAACGACATGATCATTCAGTCATTATAGAAGGCATGGTATGATGCACGCTCAAGTAAGTTCGTAGTGTGTGCTTTTCCTTTTTACTAATGTGCAGAATGCATGTGACTCGTGCATTTAATGAAATAACATACACCTCCTTTTAAATCAAATCATGTTTCCTTTAGGACTATTTTTTTCTCAAGTTAATGATAAATCAAGGCAATTAGAATGGTTGGAATGTCAACGGTGTCAGGGCTACCCTTTGCATCTTCATTCGATTTTTTTTCTACCAAACCTCCCTGACAAATATAGAAATACGTTTCTGCTATATATTATTTCACTCCCTTGTGAATTCGCTTACGGTTCTGGACATATTTTTTATTTACGATTTTTGTTGCTGTTGAAGCAAACAATTATTTTTTCGATTTTAAAGAAAATACCTTGGGAGTTCATGACCAAGCAAAAACGTTTAATGATACTGGGGCAATGATACGTGGTATGTTACCCGGACATGAGCAGCGTGCAGCGTCTCGTTGTCTTGTCAGTTTGAGTGGCCAGCGCGGGGCATGGAGTATATGAATAATGGTGCATGATTTTGTCTCCCCCTCCAAATCCTTTTTTTTTGGTACTTTCTCATTGTACTTTCACATTGTGAGGAAAGTATGTCGTGTTCTATATTATTACATGACACAAAATACTATAGAAAAGAGCACTGACGCTGATTTTTTTGTGCTGCCCGTCATGCTGCTGATGTGTGACTATTATATCGTGGCATGCGGCCCGAAACCCCGGGTGTTTTGCAATGTCTGTCTGTCATTTGTCTGTTGCAATGTCTGTAAGACTCTCTGAGAACAGCCAGCTGGAGTAGCTAGAGTGCCTGCACTCTCTGAATTTCTATCTCGCCTTTCTTTTTCTTCTCTCAACTTTTCTCCACTTTCTTCTTCTTACTTAAGTCCTTTTCAGGACTAACCACATGGTGAACCATAAACCTTCTCCACATTATCAGTACCACCATGCAAACCTCTAACCTTTAAAGATCACCTACTTGATATACATCATGAATATTATGAAATGAGACATAGTGTCAAATATATAGTGCCGTACAACCATGGCTATTATGATCTGGACGGTCCGTACGTACAAGAATACCCATTGATGATAATCGATCTTCCGACCCGAGTTCTCAGTATGATCTTGTAACCACGTTTTGATTAAGGAAATTAAATCACATTTGTTCTCATACATAAGCATTACTTTGTGTTTAAGACTTTGAATATTCAATTAAGGGTGTAAAAAAAAATAACAAAGAATTGTAAATAAAATTTCCACCTCTCACCCGAGCAAATTTGTTGCGCCCCTCGTGCGCTAATCTCAGTTTTTATTGTACTGCTTTGTACGATCAAACATTTTTTTGTAATCATGTCATGTTGACTGATACAATTGTAAGAATGTGTGTCATCGTGTTCTGTTTAGAGCATGATGTTTGCACAGCAATGCGTTTAGATAATACAATGCCAGGAATGCAAGACAAGAGTTTAATGCTAAATTAATTTTACATTCTCAATAATGCTGTGAAAGCATTGCAATCGTTCTTCTATGAATTTTGGGAGGAGGGGGTGGTGGTCCGTTTCATTTATTGGGATAGACGTAAGACGTGGATCGCTTCCGTGTATAATTTGATGCCTAGATAAATGTCAAGGAAATCTTTCGTTTCTGCATGTGTCATAACCCCATTTGATTGTTTGATGTTTATTATAAAGCATTGAAAGTTGAAATACATGCAGTTTTACTCAAGTATTTTTAAAATGCATTAAGAACAATAACATAGAACAAAATATTAGAGCTTTGGCGCCGAATTCCGTGTCCGTAATGCTGCTGATGGGAGGCTATTGCATTGCATGCTGCCCACTATGTAAACTGACACCAGTCGTTCAAATCAAGCATCAAAGACAGGAAACCATCTGCTTTCTACCTTGTAAATCTTTTTCAGTTCCTGAAATTAAACTGTTGAATTTTTTTTTTACGATAAGGACATCTTCATGCGGCATGTCATGCATTAAAATTATATTTTAAGTAGTACGAGTCATTATCCTACCCCGTTGTCTGTTTCTTCGCCTGCCAATCTCGTTCTCTATTCACTTAAAAAAAAATCATCTTCAAGCCATTCATGATATCAATCAAAAGCTTACCTCTAGCTAGTCGGCGTAGCTAGTCAGGCCACGACTTCTCTGTAGGAGAGGAAGGCGAACAGTTTCACTCGCACAGGTGTGGGGCTGGAAAAACTGCAGATTCGATCGTCGAAAAGCTACACCACGTCGTCCAACTGCAACATACAACGACGAAAAGAACATTTGAGGGATTTTACATGCTAAGTGTAAGATATCGACGATTAATTTTTCATTGCGGGAGGAAATTTGATTCGCGTTTCTTTGAATACTCTTGTGCCCGTGTGTGTGTGCTCTTCCCATGCATAACAATATTGTGATAAACATACAAAATGGTTTAATGCATGACAGATTATGCGCGGTACAACAATATTGTGCTAATAAGCATAAAATGTTTTAAGATGATCTCATTCTTTCCCTATGTCATTTTTTTTGCCTTCCATTCTTACCTGTTCTCTTATACCAACAGACAAAATTTCTTTATTCACTAATGCTAATTAGGCGTAACTCTTTCTTCATAATATGTTCGCTTTCAAGCCATTACAGAATTAAAATGACATTAAGCAACAATATAAGGCTCACCTCAGACTAGTCAGGCCAGGACTTCCCCGTGGAAGGATAAGGTGATTTCCTCGAACAAGTGTGGGGATAGAAAAGCTGAAGACTTGATCATCAATTGAAATTCATATTCCATGAGGAGGGCTACACCATGTCCTCTAGCGACTGACGATATCGACAAAAAGAGCATTACAGTTTACCTGCGTGCATGTGGTTGGTTTTTTTTGCGCGTGTGCCAGTGTGTGTGCTCGGAACGGATTTACGCCACTGATCGGAGAGGGACCGCCACACACAGATGCGACCAGACAGGAATGTCCTCCATAGTCCATAGTTACATTCATATTCTCAAGTGCACAAAGTTCTCTTCGCACAGTTCATTTATGTGATAAACAATGTCTGGCATATACAATTATTGAGAGGGGTAGGGGAAATACTCGGCAGTACATGCAGTCAATGTACTTAAATGAATAGGTTGAAATGCTAATTACAAACTGAGGCGGCGGAACGTTTTTTTTAAGTTTTGGGAGGGGCATCACTAAAAAGGGTATTTTTTAAAGAGTGAGCACATATAAGTAAAAACAATCTTGACAGAAACGATTGATATCCATCACGTTTTGACGTTTTCATTACCCCCTTTTTTCGATGAACAAGGTATCCTCTTTTTTATGACTTACTGATTTTAATGGGTGTAATGTCATCATCTTTTATTTCATGTTACTGCAGTATTATGTTAATAAGATTGTGGTTGGTAATGCGCTTAATGACTATTTACGAGAGAGGGAGCGAGAGAGAGACTGAAAGGAGCGAGCAAAAAATATAAATACTTTATAGCTGACAACCCTGTTGCCTCCTGTATCAAAATACTGTAGCAGATTGATCGGGACCTTAGATTGTGTTGATATGTAAGAAGTCTTTCTTTCAGTTTGTTTTGCACTATTTTGTTCTTATACATCACTTTACAAAGTAATGTGTTGGGTATATTTAGTAGGAAATGCATTAATGAACACACTGATCAGCTGCCCACTATATGCCCCTTCCTTTCTGTTAATATTCCAGTGGGGTGTTTCATAAAGCTGTTCGTAAAGTTACGAATGACTTTACGAACGACTGGAACATGTTCTTGGGTGCTATACTAATCATATTCTCAATCATTTAGCTGATTTAACTGATTACCAGTCGTGCGTAAAGTCGTGCGTAACTTACGAACAGCTTTATGAAACACCCCCCCCCCCCCCCTGTTATATCTCTATTCTTCATGCTTGGTATATGCCCAGATGTTAAGTGTGAGTTCGCATGGCGGATTTATTTTTCTTCAGGAAATTATGCCCGTTTTTAAACACAGTCTGTATATAACTGGCCCCTTCCACGATGAAAAAAAACCACACCAGGAAATTGCCCTCCCCCCTCCATCGCTGGTTCATGTGCTCTAGATAGTATTTTACTTATTCCCTTCTAGATAAACCCTGACAGGTTAATCATGCTAATATGGGCACGTTCTGGCAACAGCAGTCCGGCTCTCAAACTTTAATATATACTTTGGCATCAATTTGTATAGCTACGCATGATTTCTCCCTTCCATTTAATTTCTCACATTATGTACAAATTTTCCAACCAGAGTTACTGATGCTATAGTGTTAGAAACTCGCACATATTTCATTGTAAATAATGAATTCTAATGTATGAATCCACCATGAATTTAGCTAGGTGTGCGGCTTGCGATTGTGATGAAAATGATGAAGTTAACTGCTAAGGGGTTGAAAGGGCTGTATGTATGTGATTGTATCTGGTGGGGCCAAATACCACTCACCCCGCTTCCGTGGTCTATTGGTTAAGGCATTTGGTGTTAATTTATGACAATAATAATGCATTTGCTTTAATTTTTTAATTTATATCGTGACGGAATAAACCTCATTGTTAGGATAAGCCTTTCCGTAGGAGATAGGGTTATATATATATATATATATATATATAAATATATATATATATATATATGTAAGGCCCTGAGAAATTGCCCCCCCCCCTATTTTTTAATGCATTTTACCAAATGCATCAGTACTTAGAGAAATTATCCTTAGTCTAGAGTAACCCCCCTGCCACACCCCAAGGAGAGTGGAATAGTCCAGTAGCAAGAAGAAGTCACCACCAGTGATGTCATCATCACTTTACTTGTTATACTTCTCACAACAACACGTGTGTGCTGACTCCTCCTTGTTACTTTATTAACAGGTAAGAAATCCAATATTTCTACCTCTCTTGAGTTATTCATGTATTATCATCTAATTATATCTACTTTATATTATGTATGATTTGTTAGTTATTCATCTGTTCATTTGCATAGATTGTATTATTGCCTGCATGATGAGAGAGAGAGAATAAGGTGATGAAGATGAGATGTTTTATTCCTTTGTAAGAACAAAGAATGATTGTTGATATCATAAAATCATTATTTAGAGATGTATTTAGTTCATTAGAGAAGTTAAGATTATGTAAGAATTAATGATTTATACCAAGCTGATTGTTAATACCAATTCGTATCTTGACTTGGTATGTAGAAGTAGGATTAGATTATAGTGCAAACACACCTCATGTATATCTGTATAGCAATCTTAGATGGGATAAGCTGAGTGTAAACACGAACCGTTACTAATAATAATAATAATAATAATATATTACACTTATATTGCGCTTAATACAATGTTTCTAAGCGCATTGAATACACAATTAGGGGAATAGCTGCAGAAAGGGACAAAGGGACAAAGAGGGTCATGGCCTTGACTGGTAGTAGCATATTTATTTGCCTTTTGCTGACCAGTGTTTTCCATCTAATAGCCATTACATTCATCAGCATGAAAAGAGAAAGTATTTCTCACTTTGCAGTGAATGTGAAGTTTGTAAGAAAGATAAATAGAATTGTATTAGGAAATAATTAAGTAGTATTTTAACTAGAATACTTCACTCTGTGTAAAAGGGAATCTTCACACTAGGATATATTGTAGTGTTTTACCAAATGTAATGTATTCTATAACTTTGATCATATAACATCTTTGATATTATTAGAATTAGTTTAACCAAATTATATTTAAGACATTATTATTTACTCCATGTTCACGCACATTATCAATCAGATTCAGACTGAGTGCTGTCGCATTATATTTAACTTTCATTTTGTAAATAGACCAAAGCATACCAAATCTCATGAAAAGTCATGCTAGTGTGAACCCTCCCAAGAGGGTATGCAGAGAAAGTCAGTTAATGGGCTAGATGCTTTGTTTGAGAATAGTCAGATGTAGACACAGATTGACAGAGTTTAGTTTATTGGAAGGAAAGTTCCTTACAGAGATAAAATGATCAGTTGTTATTAGGGTATGACCGTATGTTCCATTTAATTGAGAAAACAGGAAGAAGGATTTTATTATGAAACCTGGACATGAATTTTAACCAAATACAGAGAGTTCGATTGGGACAGAACTTAAAACATCACATTAAAGATAATCTAGATATTACTTTGAGACATTTAAGCAAATGATTAACCTATTATAATACTTTGATAATGATTATAGTTCCTTGCTGATACCAGATTTAATACCACTTCAGAAATAGTTCATATTTTTATGTTTGTTACAGTGAAAGTGAATATTCAAATAGATTAAAGAATTAACTTTAAAGTTGTTGTAAGTTTAAACAAAAGAATAACAGAATAGTTTCGAGGATATTAACCATTGTAAATATTATTGTGTTGCCTTTGCATTTATTCCAAGGAAAGTACATGATTATGTATATTGAATAGAATTGGAATAAATGATCACTTTACTTGTTATACTTCTCACAACAACACGTGTGTGCTGACTCCTCCTTGTTACTTTATTAACAGATTCGATTGGACAACACCTTCCTACCTTTGAGGCAGGTGTAACATATGTACACACACACACACACACACACATATATATATATATATATATAGTTGATCTTTTATTTTCTCTCTTTTTCAAAATAAAGAATGTACAATTATATACAAAAAAACAATATGAATTAACAATATTAACACAACTTTCATAGTATCAATAATACAAATGAAAAAAAGTTTCATATATAACAAAGCACCCCCTCCCCACCACCCCCCCCCCCCCCCATTCCGGTGTATACATACACACACACACCCACACACACACCCTCACACATAATGTAAAGTCCACTTATTGGCGTAGTAGTCGATGAATAACGAGGTGGAAATGCATTATTAGCAAATTTAAGTTTTTTTTCCAAATCTTCGGAACGACCACGTTTCTTCTTCAGCATTTCCACGTCGTTATTCATATATATATATATATATATATATATATATGATTTTATTTATAATTTTACATGTGTGTTTTTTATTAGAGGAATACTCAGTCTGTGTGGAGATGGGCGTTAAAAGCTGTATCCTAGCTTCTTCGTTTTGATATGATTTATTTTTAGCAGGAAGTTCTCTCCTGGATATAGGATTGTATATATTCATTTAACCCGTTGACTACTGAATTCTCTCATTCCCATAGGCTTAGCACAGGGACCACCCGGTTCCCATAGGCAAAGGATTATCGCTTTCATAAACTCTTTCGTTGGCAAGCTGAAACCATTAACACCCCGACCTGAAGATTATAAGAAAAAAAATTGTTGAATGGATTCGTATCCTAAGCGCGTGGAAGTCACGCGACACATGATCAAAGGTCATTACGTGAGCGCTTTTAGACAAGTCAGGGTCATTGAATTACCGCAGTTTCGTAAATAATGTGGTTTTAAGTTCAAGTATATTTGTCAAACATGAATGGAGTGTCCATGACAGATGAAGTGAACGAAAAGCAAATCAGCTTATGTTTGTCTGCTTTAATACTCCTCAACATGTGAAAAATGTAAAACATTTTGCATCTCCAATGGACAAATAGAAAAGGAACCAATATGATCAGAAATATGTGTTTCCAAGGAAAAACGCCCGGAGAGTATCACATTCGATTTTTAAAATGGTAATTAAGTTTCCTGCAGTCGTAGTCGTATTGTTACGGGTAGAAAATCAGAAAGAAAATGAAAGAAATGGGCCGGTATGCAAAATCATATATTGATACGACATACCGACTCTGTTTCGTAAACATAATGAATTTGATAGATTTATTATAATGTAAAGTGCAATCTACACAAAAGATTCCAGATTGAAAACATATAATCCGTATATATCTGTAGCGCGTCCCCCAAGACCCCCAAGACCCCCCCCCCCAAAAAAAAAAACAACAACAACAACAAACAAACAAAAAACAAACAAAACAAAAAACGAAAAAAAAGAAGAAAAAAAGAAAAACACCTATTTGTGAATCTTGTTATAGTTGGAACGTTGTAGGAACGTTTACTGTTTACGCACACTTCTCCAAATGTAAAATAGGGAATTTCAAGAGGTAAATTTGATGTACGTAGTATCTCCATTTGTCACCTTAAGACCTGTGTCAGAAAGTACCCACCTTTTGTTCGTATCTTCTTTTAAAAAGGACAGTATGTTAATTTAATTTTGGGCCTCTGAAATTTCTAAATAATTCTTATTCATCTATGATATCCCGGGGGGGGGGGGGGGGGCACTCAACTAATATTGCTATACACAAGCGCGACCAACAAAAAAAAAACCAATAGAAAAAACGCATGAAAAGGGAATTTTTTGCCGGTTACGACGCGTCACGCGCTTGACGCGTTTTGGATGTCAAAAAGGCCCAAAATCGGGGGAAAATGGTATGTTTGAATTTGTCATACGCATTTAGGGTATCTTTTCCCGAATACTTGTCTGGATTTTGTGCGACGAGTCTCTTGTTTAGGGGGTAAACTTTCAAGAAAGCACGCGAAAATACTCGAATGGATAAACGCGTTTAGGGGGTGTTTGGAAAACCTGTGCACGGTCGCGCATGTGTACAGCAATATAGTTGAGTGGTCCCCCGGGTATGATGCCCTATGAAATGAACTTGGATTAAAGAAAAAAACAAGGTACCGTCAGCATATTGTAAAAGGTCAAATGTAGAGTTACAACCTTGAAAATTAAATTTCTGAATGGTATTGTTTACCCTTACTTTGGATCGTAAATTCAGCTGCCTGAATAAAGACAATAATGCCAAAGAGGGACAGCCTTGTCGTCTTCTTTTTTGACTGGGAATGTTTCTGCTATCCTTTTTTTGTTGTTGCAATGACAAAATGTGTAACATTTGTGCACAGAATCTTAACCCCGTTATAAAAGGACGAATCAAAGTTCAAACAGTCACTTACAAACGAAATATCAATAACAAAATATGCTTCAGCGAAATTTATTTCATCAAAATTGTTCCATTTACATTATTTCCCAACATGCATGACTTATTCTATGATATCATTTTTTTTTCTCAGTCGAACAATATAATCGGTCAGACCTTTAACAAAACCAGTTTTATTCGGATCGATTATTTGGTATTTTTTTTGTAACTGCGTGCCAACCCGACTGCTTTGATTTTGTAATCACAATTAAGAAGAGTAAAGCGTAAAGCGAAAGAAATCCCCCCTAAATCAGTAGATAAATGGCATTCTTTGTTGAATACTTAGACTGGGCAAAAATCTGCTTTGTTCCTGTCGGGACATGTTTATCTACACCTATCAGATATTTTCAGTTTAAATTAGTTTATCGCATACAAGTAAATATCGTAAACAAGTATCTTAAAACTTTAAATATCCCGAAATCAGATTTTATGTTCATTTTGTTATAGATTCGAGGAAAGTATAGCACATTTATGTTGGGATTGCCCAATCATAAGAAAATTTATTGTGGACGTCCAACATTTCATTTTCTATGACAAAGTTACCCTGAGTAAAATCAACATCTTGTTGGGTTTTATGGAAGTGTTGGAGTTTAAAGGGCAATCAAACCTTGATAATAAGTTGATTTGTGTGAAAGCAAAAAAAAAAAATCAGAAAAACAGGATAGTGAAAGTTTGAAAGAAATCGGACAAGGAATAAGAAAGTTATGGATATTGAAAAATGAGATCACTACATCTATGCGAATCTCAAATTGGCAATTTGGAGTGTCAACAGTGACAAACTTGTGGATAACTCTTCCGTTTGTCGTACACAAAAATATCATTAATTTGCGTTTTTTTCCGAACAGCCTTTACCCTCGGGGCAGTACTCAAAATATGCTGGAGAAAGCATATTGTTATAGGTCCTCATTAAAGAAAAAGGTCCTACTAAATAATACATTTTGATAAAAATGACAGTTTAGTCATTTTGTGTGTTGGAGGCAAATGGAGTTGTCCGCAACAACATTACAGGGACATAACCTATTCGGCCATTACAACTTTCAAATATTCATAACTTTCATATTGCTTGTCCGATTTCAGTCAAACTTTCACCAGTCTGCTTCTCTGATTTTTCCCTCTTTCTTTCAGTGCAACTTGCCATTAAGGTTGGATTTTCCTTTAATTAAATTTCAATATTTTATATGCCAAATACTATATATATATTCCAGCAAATGAAAAAAATGCCTATTATCAATCAGCTCTTTTAAATGCATGTTAAGACATTATCGCTCTCTTGAACATTATATCTATAATTATGAAACATATCAACTTTATATCATTTCATTTCATTTGATAACAGATGGAAAAATATTGTTTTGCTGTAAACCTAATTTACCACTATGTCCTCTATAATGATAATTTTTTTGTTTTGTTTATGCTATTGTCTATATATAACAAATTACTTGAAATCAACTATATTATACTCGATGAATCATCGAGTATAATATAGTTGATTTCAAGTAATTTGTTATATACCTGCGTGATAACCTGATGAGTGCAGGTCGAAAAGCTTCGTTATCATGTTTCTTTTTCGTGCCATATTGAAATTTTGTAGTACCAAGAAATTATTTGTGTATTGTCTATATATTATGTATATGTATATGTTTTGTTATCCATGTGTAATATAGTGCAAAGTCAGAAGCGGTATACCTAATAAAGAAGCGTAACTGTTATAGGTTTCCATTTTCATTCATTTGATTTAAGGCATTCACAAGAATACAATTAAGATCTGACCAGCAAACCTACATTCTATTCTGGTTGCAACACCTGTACATTAGGATTCTTATATATATTTCTAATTATTCCTCGTATGATTCATTTATATTCTGATATTTACTCTTATTAACATCAATCAGCTTTTTCCTGCAGTAATATCTCCCCTCCCTTTTCTTCGTAATTTCTTTTAATTTTTCTTTAATATTTTTTTCTTAATAATCGGGGTGACTAGGAACAGACTACCAATCAGTTATGAAGTATATATTCTTGGGCATAAACTTGCCAAAAGTATATAAGTAATATCACATGCATCACAAATATAGAAAAAGTGTACTGCACATCTTAATCGAGATGAAAAAGGTAGGCCTAAAAACTAAACGACATCACTACAACAGTCATTTTCATTCACCTCAAGAACTCTGTACGGCGTTGCTCGGCAAACAGTATTTCACATAAGAGGATTGTCCATTCGATATTCACGTGGTATACATTTTCCTTAATAAAAATATCCAACAAAAAAAAAACAATGAAAAAAAAAAAAAATAAATAAATCCTTGTAAAATGTTAAAGTGCCAATATTGTTTTAATTTTTACCCCGTTGCCTTGTTATTTCAAGAGCATCTTCTCTAATCTACTTACCAATATCCTGCTGAACTAATGCGATTATAGACAGAACATAAACATAAACAATATGCTTGTATATGCCACAGTAATGTTTAGTTTTCCTAACTTTGTAATCAAGCAGCTATATAAAACCATTATGCCCCGCCTATTAGTATATACAACAAGAAACGAAACGTAAGTATATTTTCTAGTTTCATTTATACACAGTATTCGTTTCAGTCCTGCTATCAAAGATGGGCCTTTGTCATTTAAATTTATGATAACATGGTCAAACCTTTCCTTCCAAATACCTATTTAATCCAAATCCCTTCTCTTACAAAGTGAAATATCTTGTTATAAGTAACATGCAGTTTCGAGCATATTATATTTCAGAAATTACATTATGTTCATATTAACCCTCACATCGGGGTGAAAAGGAATAAGCACTAAATTGTTTATAAAAATTAAGTCTAATATTGATGGAATTTCTTTTTTATGTCAGTGGAAACGTAGCATGAATGGGTATTTCACAGCACCACAACCTTTGCCAATGGCGATATAATGAAGATTCTGTAGGGCGAAACATGTCAAATATGTTGCTATTCACACCGTTTTACTGCATAAGTATTTAAGGTATTTTTATCATATTTCTTGAAATCAAAATCTGGTACTATTGTTTATGACGCAAAATATGAAATTAACCAATATCGATGGCCTATACCCGTCATGCCCGTTCCTTCCGCAGAAGCTCAGGCCTCATAATTTCATTTCCCGGTGCCTGTGCTTTCGACCTGCTTTGCACGCACTCACTTCGTCGCTCGCTATCATGCATGCCGGGAGTTCAGGCCAATATTCGCTCATCATAGCCCTCTCGCTGGTACCATGCACGCTCGAAGGCCTGCACGCCATGGCATGCCCCTTAACTGCCGCAGATGCCTCGTAAGTTCACTTCCCGGTGCCCGTGCTTTCGACCTGCTTTGCACTCACTCGCTCCGTTGCTCGTGATCATGCATGCCGGGAGTTCTGGGCAGCGTTTGATACAAGTTCGCCGACATCCCACTGGGTATTTATTTAGCTTGACACGCATTTGAATGGGATGTCGGTGAACTTGTACACTTTGCTTATGAAACGAAGCTCAGGCCAGCGCCCAGGCTGATATTCGCTCGTGATCATGCCTGCCTCGATGCTATGCTTCCTATATGCTGCCTTGATCGTGTAAATCTCTGAATACTGAGAGTGTGTCGTATGTAATGTTGTTTTATCTTATGTCTTTATTGGTCTTGTGTATAGAGTGGTTCAAATAATCTATAATTTTCCACATTTTAATTTGTGAAATAAAACAAGATGTCTTACAACATGTACATGCTGGAAATCCTCTCCCTCTCTTTATGCTTCATAGTGTCTGTTTATCCAGAATAACTTTAAAGGGAATCTTGAGTTCTTGGAAAGGTGAGCTTCTTATTATATTAGCTTGGAAAATTATCAAACTAGATATGTCCCCTGAAGGATTGCTCTTCAAATGCATTAACATTCAAAATATGACAAGAAACAAAGTAAATGTTCGGGCCGAACATTTGTTTAGAGTCCCATATACATATTTATGTGTGTAGTGCATGTGAATCTCAGTATGATTAGTTGAATTTTGTTCATTTTGGTTATTACAAAACCTTACAGCATACAAAATTCTTATGATCTATATTATAATCAACCTTTCCCAATTGCTTTGAGACAGTTTCTTTCACAGTTCAATATCATGACCAGAACTCAACATTATCTTGACTTTAAAGTGTTTTGGGTATAGCTTTCACGTCTCTTCTTTTACTCTCTCTGTGACACATTTTTTTTCTCTCTCCCATTATCTTCTATCTCATTAGTTTCTCTCTATTCATTCGCTGTCCTTTTCATTCTTCATGCAGCCTTTGGTTTTCTTTCTTTTTTTTTTGTTTTTTGTACCCCCTCTCTCTATCTCCTGAAGTCTTCCCATCTTCTTCTTCTTCCCTCGTCTCAATATTCTTTCTCAATCCACTTTCCCATCATGTCTTCCCTTTCCCCGGATTTATGCATTTCTCTCGACTGCTTCGCCTTATCTCTTCATTATTCCTCTTTCTACCGTTTCGGTCTCGCTCATATCATTATATCATTATTCAGTCTCTAATCCGGGTTTCCTCATGAACCATGATGAGGACGTTTCAGCTGTCATTTGACTACATTACCGATACCGTAAAAATAATAAAGACATAATTTGCCTTTCAAAAAGACAGAAATCGGATTGTAGAAAAGTTATTTACCAGTTTGAGTTAACAAGTTTCCATCGTTTAATAGATTAAAATCCATGAGATCAAACAAACAGGATGTACAAAAATACTTTATTAATGCATGGAATACATGTATAATAGATTATACCAACAAAAAATTACATCATTTTCACCATAATTTGTAAGTCGTAACCGGTAGTGATATAATTAACTCTTACTGTGCCGAAGGGGTTTAGCTCTCTTCAAAAATTTACCAAAATGTGATTAATTCTTTTCAAATGTCTGCACTTATTTATTACCATTTCTTATGAGACCAAACATTATTACTTTACCCAACTTTATATGCATAAGAATTATGGAATATTATATTTCAGTTTCTTTTTGTCCATATTTTTTTGGTTTCTCAATTCCCATGTGTTTACTGCTGTTTAATGTTGAAATAAGGTACAATCTTTTTTTTTTAATGTGCAATTTCTCTGAAAAATTCTATGGTATAATATAATTATAATCATATATTTAGAATTCTTGATTTATGCTAAAAAATTTGATATGCATTGACCACCATATATCTTTCCTGTGGTCGAGCAATCGGCGAATGAAAATGACAAGTCTATCTGTCACATAATATGATGTGACATCGGCACTGAAAGAGTTAATGCCAATGTCATTGCCAAATTAGGTATCATGAACAATATATCCACATCCACATTGTAAGCACTGGCAGCCAGTAATGCGGGGGTTGCAAGAAAATTAATGTAATCTGTTTTACTTAGCCTGATTGTAACTTTCTATAGCTGATTACAGTATAGTATATACATGTATAACAAAATATAAATAATAATAAAAATATATTGGTTATTGATGAAGGAATCGATCTATTTCTTGCAGGGGTTGTGTAAAAACATATATGTGCAATAAAAATATATATGTGCAATAAAAATATCTAGGGTGCATGTATAATCATATATTTTCTCTGTGGAAAATATATATTTATGAACTTTCAGTACAGGGCAAGTAGGAGAGGACCTCAAAAGAGTTCCCAATTAGATTTAAAGGGGAATTAACCTCAAAATATAAATGTGCTCATTTTCAGAGATGTAATCTATTCCTTCTTGTTGCCCTACGTAGTTTTGCTTTAACATATACGAGATGGGTATAAATCAGGATTTTCCCAGCAAGATTTATCGTCTGCTAGCGATACCAGGGGGCTGCCATTTTCTCGATGTGTACATAAAGATATTTTTAATCCCAATGCAAAATTGTCTTTCTTCCTGATACAAACTTCCATTTGAGATTAAAAATATTTAACAGATATATACATATATTCTAAAAACGAAAATGTGTTTTATATTTCTTTGAAATTACGATTTTACTAAATATCAATCTATTTTCTTGATACTATGACGTACGTGACGGAGCTAATTAATTCAAATTTATCGATGATGACTTTCCCGAGCGTCAATGTGACAAACTATGCATTCACCTGATTTGAGATAATGGAGATCAAAAGTCAGAATGCGCGTTGTATAAATTATGTTCTGCTCTGCCAGGCAAGACAAAGAAATCGATTTCTAGTTAGCAAAACTGGAGAATTTAAGAAGAAATTTTAAAATAAATGTATACACCTGTTATGTATTTTCCATCATATATGGGGCTTTTTTATAATGAATAGAAGCAATTTAGCTCGTGGATTAAAAATATCTTCCTTAACCGAACGGTCTCCAATGGTTCATGTACAACTCCATGGCATCAAGATAATGGAAGCCCCCATGAAGTGTTAGCAGATGATACCGTGTGCTAGAATGTCTTGATTTAAACCCTTTTCTGATATTTTATTTCTAAAGTGATACAGGTCAATGATTAAGAATATATTACACTTTTGAACATAAGTACATTTATATTATAGTGTTAATTCTCCTTTAAATAAAATCAATTACAATCAAACTTTCACTGTTCTGTTTCTTCCGTTTTGTCTGCTTCTATTAAAACGAACTTACTATAAGGTAAGACTGCACCTTTAAAGGGGAAGTTCACCCTAATTACAAATTGGTTTTAAAAGAAGGAGAAAGATTAAAGAAACAGATCAGTAAAGGTTTGAGCAAAATACGATAAAAAATAAGGTACTAATGAATTTTTGAAATTGTAGTTACAAATTGGCAACTCCGTGACACATCTTGCGAGCTCCTCTTCTATTAGCCATGTACCCCAAAAATCATTAATTTCCATTTTCTCTAATGAAAATATTCAATCATATACATGCATCATAGATATAATCGTTGCTCATATGTTTTACACAAAACCTGTATGAAACAAATCTATTCCTTAATCAAAAACTAAGAAAATGAAAATTCATGAGATTTTCTGTAATAAGCAAATGGGAGAGGAGCTCTCAAGATACGTCACGGAGTTATTTGTGTTTGATTGATTGCAACTTCAAAAGTTTATAACTTTCTTATTTCTTATCGCATTGTGCTCAAACTCCCACTAATCTGTTTCTCTCATTTTTTCTATCTATTCAAATCAACTTAATATCAGGGTGGACTTCCCTTTAAGAGGCTGAATATGTTGAAAGTGCATGTGTTGACAGAAAAGAAAAAGAAATGGTGAATTATAGTTAAGCCAGTGCTACTAAACACTGAAAGCTCTTTTCTTTAAAAAAAATGTGTTCACGCCTGTTTGGTAAACCCAATCACACACTCAATTTGTAATTGTTTAATAGATAAGAGCGGCCATTTCCTATTGATGTAATACCGCATAATTATAAGCAAAATGTTCGTAATTATATATTAAAACATTAAAAATTAATCTGTAACTATTTACCTTGGATCTTGCTATGCCACATGAGAAAATGTGTACAATCTTTTAAAAGTGAATTTATCCTTTGTGTAACAGATGACTTTTATCACAAACAGCAGAATACAGTCTTTCATTAGCTTATATCCATATCTTAAACAAAGTCAAATCTCTTTATGTCTAGTATGGCAATTGTAAGCACCACGATTATACGAATCAGTGGAATAAACAAAATACTACTATTCCAGTCATATAGAATAAAATAAAGTCTTAAATAATTATATCGACTCAAATGTAAATCAAGTGCAGCTGCTAAATAATCGAAGATAATGTATCTTTCTCATCTTATATAACAAGATTATTTACATCAATATCTTTAGATATCGCTCAGAGGGTTAAAATGAAAGAATATTAATGTCAAGTGAAATATATCATAACATATTTTGTACAGTTTACCTACTATGGCCTATAATCTATCCTAACCTAACTTGCATCATTATCATACCCCTACATATACCTACAATCCTACGTTAACCCTACTCATAATAATACTACATGCTGCACCTATATCCTGAATACTTTTATCTACTTCATAATATAGAGACTGTATTGCAGTGCTTGCGAAAAGTGGTTAAAGATTATAGTTTTCTAATTAAGATCTTTAGATCTTAAACCTCCGCGTAATTACATGTTTGAATATACGTACAACATAATAATTAATATAAATACAGTTTTTCTTCACATTTCCAAGTGCAATCATTGCATAAAAACTTACAAATTAAGTGTCATTTATATATATAAATTTTGGTTGTTTACGGTCGCTTTATGGCCCACCGTTTAACCAAGAAGAAGTCTGACCAATACATTCGTTATTAATAACCAATATTTTTTGACCATTTCAAATGGTTCGTGATTAACCAGTGAAATTTGTACACTTTGACCAACATATTGTTGAAAATTACCTATATGGTGTTGACCAATCGCACTGGTACATTTTTTGACCAATCCTTTTTTAGAGTGCATTAAAATGACCAGGAGCATTATTGATCGAAAACAGCCCCGAAACGTGGTCGAATAAATTTGACCACGTAATATCCGACCACGCATTTAATAATAATAATAATAATACATGTGACTTGTATAGCGCACTTTTCCATCCTGATTAGATGCTCAAGGCGAAAATTATTACCCCCGGTCATTGGATTCTGGCACGCCCGCACACAGTGTATGCACATTCTCCACTCCCTGGGGAGCATTCCAGCCAGTCGCCTGTAAGCGCACACATGCTAAGCAAAGGACATTACCTTTTTAAGAGTGATAGCTTGGAGTGAACCACGTAGTCATTGATTAAAGGAATTTAATATCGAAAGTCTGTTAAGATATAAAATGAAATATGATTGATTGGTTGAGTCCACGATCTGTTTTTCCCATAAAGGACTATAAAGAGAGTTCAGGTCCACTTAAGAATTGTAGCACATATCCCAACTGCAGTTAACAAATGGCTTCGCTTTAAAATATAAAATTTCACTTCACATTATGTTCCAAGAGAAGTTTTACTGACACAATGACACAATAAATGACAACACCTCTCTCTCCAAAATCGAAGAAATCACCTTGAATTTTTGATATGCCTTTAAAGAAATGATATCACAGCAATTCTCACTTGTAAGGGGAAATGAAGCGGGAATCGGCATACAATATTCTTTTTTCATTTTAATATGGCATGAATTACTT
Organism: Heliocidaris erythrogramma; assembly: GCA_025617745.1. Lineage (NCBI taxonomy): Eukaryota > Metazoa > Echinodermata > Echinoidea > Camarodonta > Echinometridae > Heliocidaris > Heliocidaris erythrogramma. Next base: position 18,078,016 of record CM046857.1, on the reverse strand, counting down.
CCGATGTTTATCACTTACTGAAATCGCTTCCGTATAACGTGTAAGTATTTTCAAGTATAATCTTCCGTCTAGGCTCTGGATAATTAAATGTCGGTAATGCATTTTTATCAGAGAATTTAGCAAATAGGCCTATGACGCTTTTAAAAAATCTGTTTCACAATTACCAATCAATGAATTTGTTAGGTTTGAAGTTTTTAGATGTTCCTTTGAATAAAGACATTATGAAAACATGGCAATTCACAGGTTAAACAAACTATCGAAACATTTGGGTTAATTTTCTAAGTAGAATTAACTTAATGAGGGAATCACTGAACCGGTTCAGTGAGCACCGCCGGACAGACTTGCATCTATAATTACCACCTTCCACGCGATAATGAGCCAATACACCCCTCAAAATATGATTCAGCCAATTAATGCCCCGAGAAATGTCATAGATGTATGAATATTTATGAAAATGTATGAATCAAGCTCTTTCATTGAAGCTAACTTTTATCACATAAATATATCAAAAATAACTTTAATTTTGGAATGTATAAATGTTTTAAAACTTTATGAATAATCATGAATTAATTGTGTGCCCATTTTCATCGGCTAATATTTTTATTTTTGCAATTTTTAAAAACTAAACTGACCTATTTCTGTGATCGATGGATATGTAATCTAGATATTTTCACCATTTTTAGCCGAGGGGCAAGTACGACATCGACGTAGCCAGCACGGGAAAACAAGTTAATTTTTCAGAAAAGTTCAAGTGTGCTGACCATGTATCCGTTCGTTACATATATCTATACCTGTATACTATTTTACATGCTGTAAAATGAGCAACAATGGGATACAAAGGTTGTTTATTAAAAATATATATGTTTTTATTTCGATATCGACTCTTTCATGTTTTTTTCAAGGCAAAACCAATCCAGCCAGGTACGGTACTGCGTACCGTTCCGTACCTACATAACTAGATGTACGGTAGAGATAATATATCATTACAGTGAGAGAGAAAATAGATCGTACAACTACAACAAGACTTGCCAGATCACCCACCACAGACATATTTAATTGTACAGTCGATTTGATGGACGAGATAGATTCCCTACAACTAGTACTAGTATTACTTAAATCAGTATTATATGATTGCTTCCAATCTATTCCAACTCCAGGTATGTACAATATTTAGATCTTGTGTCCAAAAAGGCATTAGGCCTACTAGTATACTATTATCCACTACTCACTTAGACACTAGATAGACCCTCATGGAAACCCCAAATCTGAAGGCCAAAATTTTTGCTGATAAGGAGAAAAAAAAAACTTTTATTGTATTACTAGAGCATGGACCTACTAGTACTAGGCCCATGCTAAGTTAGTAAGAGTATTTGAGTTTATAAATCAAGTCAAGAAAAAAATATATGCCACAAGGGGGGGGGGGGGGGGGGTGGCTCATCTCCATCTCTGATGAGGGTTGGCTCATCTTCATCTGTGATGAGGGGTGGTTTATCTCCATCTCTGATGAGGGTTGGCCCATCTTCATCTCTGATGAGGGTTGGCTCACCTCCATCTCTGATGAGGGTTGACACATCTTCACCTCGGATGGGGGATGGCTCATCTTCCTCTATTTGGTGAGGTGGCTATTTTTAACTCTGAAGGGGGTGGCTCATTTCTCTGATGAGGGATGGCTCATCTCCATCTGTGATGAGGGTTGGCTCATTTTCAACTCTGAAGGGGGGTGGCTTATCTTCTCTGACTCATCTTCTCTGACGAGGGATGGCTCATCTTCATCTCTTATTAGCGATGCATTTGGCATTACAATTACGTGCACTCATGATACATAAGAAGGGTTTAATTCAAAAGACGTGCGCCGAATGAAAAATGTCTGTTCTGACCAAAGGAATCCTATACCTCTAGCACAATCTCTCCCCCAGTATGGTGAATATCCCTAGAAATCAAATATCTTGCCCCTTTGTGAAAAAATTGCTTTCATGAAATATGGAGTATTAATGGTTAGTATTATGACAATGGAGATGTTAATGACCTTCCCTCACGAGTGATGATCGGGAAATGAGCTTAGATGTGCGATTGGATGATTTAAATTTATTATATTGAAGGTTTGGGCACAGAAACACACGCATCCTGAACTATAACATGCCTAACCCATTTCAACTACTTAATTTGGAATTTTAAACCATTTTTTGAAGCATTGGAAAGTAAAAATACAAAAAATGTTGTTTGCGCCCTCATTACAGAATCGGCAAATAATCAGCGGCCTCTCGCGCCATTACCGAAGTGGTCTGTCTATTGACCGACAGATTAACAAATCGTCAACCTTATTAATTAATTTCTTTGTCGGGGCAGGTGAGTTTCGAACAAAGACAAGCCGCATGCCTCAGCTGGATCCAATCGAATGCTTTGAGATACATGTATACATTAGAATAATTATAAACAATTGTAAGGAAATAATATAAACAACAGCTTTGGCAACTCTCGTGGAAATAAATACCATGTGGAAAGAAATGAGAGAATAATGGTTGCGTAACTTAAATCAAAGTTCCCCCGAGCTGTCCTCCCTTTTGAAGATATAAAATAAAATAAAATTTAAAAAATAATAATAAATTAAACAAATTAATTAACCAATAAATGTGAAAGAAATTACAATTTTGAAAAATTTAATGGTCATTGCTCTCTTTGCATCCGGAATATGATATACAGTGTGTTTCTTAAAATAGGAAACCCAGATTTCTCCAGCAATACTACGTCAAATAAATATAACTTGATTTATTGTATTACATCATAAAAAGAGTAATTTTATCTCCTTTCATATGCTACCACATGTGAGATGAAAGAGCCTGGGATGACTGAACAATAGCAATTTTAAACCAACAATGTAAATATTGATTTGCGCACAAGAGTGCTGGGTCCATTGAATCCATTCACATTGAATAGCCATTCAAATCTGGATCTCACTCTGCTTTCTCAAGCACACACATGCTTAGACAGGCAAGGCCGTCATTTGGAAGGTCATTGGGGCTAATTTTTGCGAATTTTTTACTCGGATCTTCATTTAAGGTTGCATATACATGTACGTGTTGAAATATGAATAAGGAAACATCATGAAATATCACTTTGCTTTGCTATGCGTCTTTATTACTTGTTTGTTTCTTTGCCTTTTACCTAATGGATAACATTTTGCATTTCTTCTGTGCGCAAACTACTTTTGGCATCACTCATTTAAAACCTTTAAAATTCATTTATACATGACAATGTCATTACATATTTGGTATCATAATGTAGAGGAAGAATTGAACTTTGACCTGATAGATAAGAATCAACCCAGAAATAATTATGTTTCTAGTAATTGCTTGGAAAATTTGGGTTTCCTTTTTTAAGAAACACAATGTATAATTCTGTACACGAATTGTTGCTCATAAAATTCATCCTATACAGTGAAACGGAGTGAAGAGGAACAGTCCTGATATACTTTGCCCTTCATCATCCTAATCACATGCATATGTTGTTGCCATGAAATGTCCTTTCATGTTACCATTCCGTTATCATTTTCTCTTTTCTAAAGAAAGAAATTCCATCAATATTATCAGATAGTACGATTTTGCGACTGTTCCTACTCACCTTGACATTGGGATGAATAGGAACAAAGTAGTAATGTTATTAATGAAATACATTAAACCTCTAAACTGTTATTTGTCTTACAACACCCTTAATTGGGGGGGGGGCGGTGTGATTGTATAGGTATTTAAAATGGTACTGCTCACAGGAACAGGAACATCTGAACACAGTATCGTAGATATTGATGGCAAAGGCCCGTCTTTGAAACTGTTACAGGCATGGGAAATGCATTTGTTTCGTGCATCTGTTTCGTTTCTTGTCCTTGTTGTTTTAATATTTGTAGTTGCTTGATTGCAATACTAACAGGAAACAAACTAAGGATCAGTGTTTTTTTTATGACGGTGTATGTACATTTATAATCTCGGTATGAAATATTAGCTATAGGGAATTGGGGGGGGGGGGGGGGTCATTAACTAGTGTTGAAATATAAATGTTATTGAATTAACAGTGTACACCCATGAGTATCAAGTGGGAAATCCCTTTCAAAATATACATAGATTCTCCTTAGATGATCATCAAATTATTCTATCAATAATGTCGTCCGAAAAGTGTCTGATAATGTCTGTTCTAGAGATGCCGTTCAGTTCTGAGGCTTATCTGTTATTTACACATCAATTTAAACCTGTCATATCACTTTTAACGGTGTTAATCGTATGTGATATGTATTTATGTGCTTTAAGGTATGTTTTGGTCACAAAAATATAATTTGTCTGAAATAAGAACCCAAAATGTATATATATATATATATATATATATATATATTTCTCCAGACATTATACATACAAGGCCCTATTTAAGAGGTCTTGAAGTAAAATCTGTTGGTTCTTTAGATACTGAATTCGGAAATATAAGTAAAGTTTTGACTATATCCCTTTTTAAAACACATTCCAGGACATCATATCATAATTATGCCACACAGGGTCGACTTTAGTAATGCACTTCTGTTTTAGCTACCACAATCTCAACGTTCACGGTTACAAAGAGTACAAAATGCAGCAGTTTCCCTCCAAAATTCTCTCACAAGGAAAAAAAGCGGGTTTTCGTTATAAGGGGGGGGGGGCAAATAAAAAAAGGGGGTGCACAATGCATATTTTCGATCCGCCACTTCATAATTCATAATTTCGAAAATGAATTAGGGTTCACATTTCCGAAGGTTCATAATTCCGAAAATGAAATAGGGTTCGTATTTCCGAAAATGAAAAAAAGGTTCATAATTCCGAAAATGAAATAGGGTTCGTAATTCCGAAAATGAAATAGGGTTCGTAATTAATAACGTGTTAATTAATTAACATGTTAATGTGGTACGAGTTTTGGGCAAGTGATACAGATTTATTTGTCTAGTGGGATAATGATGGATACGAAGAGAAAGAGAGAGCTTCAAATTTGAATTTCACTTCATAATTATAACTGTACGTTCGAGAAAATAAGACAAAATAAGAAAATAAGTATGAAGTACATTGTGCAATTTTTATCACAACAGGAAATTTATGGCATTTTTTTTTTCGGTCATAATAGCATTACTGCACCACGGAACTAAACTATTTTTTATACCTGGTAGTATTTCTCTTGGGACGGAGGAAGAGAGTTCCACTTTATGATAGTGTTTGGGTGAACGTTTTTAGACACAGTTTATTTGTACGGTCACCGAATGTTTCAGCATAATTATATTACAGAATTCAAGGGCCTCAACGTATGTAGCTTGCATCGGGGGAGACTTCACAAAATCAATTTACTAAAGCTCACTGAAAATAAAATTTGTCTTTTCTTTCGGTGAATTAATCTGATTCAACTACCCAAAGAGGAGAGCATGTGCTCCTTAGTCATGGTCTTGGTGAGCTATAGGAAAGGAAGTAACCACTGTCTTATACTCATCATCATCCTTGCCTTTATTTTACAATCTGATAATTTCGAAAGTGCTTATTTCCTTCAGTAATTGGTATATAACAGGATTTTTAGCAAACTGACGTTTGACCAAATATATTTCAAATGATCCCAATTATCTCATGCAAAATTAATCCAATATACTTTATTAAAAAGTCGCATCGCCAGACAGGTTGTTCTAGAATAAGAGTTACTAGGAATTATTTTCCTTTATACATGTACATGTTATACTGACGAGAGTTGCTCTATGTTAAATTCTTGCTGTACCATGTGTACCAGAGCATTTGTTTAGGGAGCAGTTGGTCAAATATCAGAAAAACAAGATTCGTTCTTGAATTTATAAATTCATTTAAATTTATGTAGTTCCACGCTACCTTCTGTCTTCTCCTTCTTCTTGGAAACGTAATGTTTAACAAACCATGCAATTGCGATGGTTAGTACGAGAATGACGAGCACTATCCCGGCTATCCACCACGGCTTTTTCCCATTCCCCAGGCCGGCGTCATCAGACAGGTCGGTCGTCGTCATGGTCATGGTAGTGGACAAGATACGCGTCGAAATGTCATCAACTGCATTTGCAATGTATACGAAACATTCTGATTTAAGTCTTCAGTGTCATGTGTATATTGCCATTCCCCTTATTATCAAATGATAGTTCCAGGGCAATGGAAAGATCAGCAAATTTCATTAATGTCTATTTGGGAAGGATTTGCTGCACCTATAGGCCCTACTCTGTGGAAAAAAGTTTCACTCGATGCTTCCGTCACTATGGCCATATTGGTAATCCCATTCGTACTCCCGAAATGTTGCCATTCATGTTTTCTAGACATCGTATGTATATGCTCTGATAAGCTGATATATTGTTATTAGAGAATGTGGAGGTCAAATTAAGTCCTGTGCTCTGTTTGAAAATGATTCGAGGCATATATACCTGAACACCTTTTTTTTTATCCTAGTGTACTTTCTTCTTTACAGCTGTAACATTTTCAAGTTTAATGTTTCAAAAATATCTGTCAGTTATCTTTCATTATTACAAGTGACTGATTTAATTCATTTAGAGCAAGTTTAACGCGTGCACTTTCAATTTAATAATACAAAGAGGAAAGATGTGCTCCACTCTACACATATTGGACAAGATTAATTGCAGATAATTAATATTGTACGATTAACGTCCCCCTACACAGTTGTTGAAGGTGATCCTGTCTACAGTGAGTAAATAGAATATATACTCTAATTTTATAAAATGATATAAACGATATCATGAGGGTATCATCAAAGAAATTGCTGTTTTTTAGGTTTTAAGATTTGGGTTCAACGTTTTCATGTGAAATATTTAAGTCAGGAACTAAATTAATATTCTCATTATTAAGTTAAGTGCTGCTACTAGTGTCATATCATATTTTTATATGATTGAAATGCTTTATTCCTGTTATACACAACATTGTGAGAAAAAAGCAGCCCACCATAGATCATTCGACAGATATAAAATAATATAACTCACCAATAACGCATCCATTATCACTGCATTCTTGAAAGTTCAGTTTGTCTTGACAATAGTCGTCGTTGCACGACACCAACACTTGCAATTTGTTCCTGAACGTGGTGATGCTAAAAGCAACTGCAAGTAGTGCTTGGAATAGTGCAACCTTCATCTGAAAAATGAAATCACAATTTTTAAAAATGTGTAATTAGGGATGAGGTCTGACCACAATCCCGAATACTGCCAAGAAAATATAGCCATGGAAAAAATTATTAGACCAAGAATGGTTACTTAAAGTGTTATATTTGTGGTAAGAAGGAAAAAAATATCATAAAAGCAAGGTACAATTGCTGGAATTTGTTATTCATTCAATGAAATACAAATACAAATTATTGTCATTAATTTTAATGCATATTATAGTACCTTCATTACAGAAGCTTGGTCTAATCATTTTTTTCCAGGGCTGTATGTTGACAATTGATATATCCTCTCCATCGCCTCACTGAGCGATTCTTGAGGGCCGGCGGGATTGCTGAAAATATATTCCTTGGCAAAAAAAAACACATCTTGATTTTTCTTGATTGCTTCTATATCCTCCCCTACCCCCACTGAGCAAGCCTGGAAGGCTCGGCAACATTTCCCAAATCATGTTTGCGAGAAATCATAAACGACCAGCACTTTTTTTTGAGGGGGGGGGGGGGGCTCTCAATTCATTTCCTTTCTTATCACCATGATCACTCATTTATCATTAGCACCATTGATGTTTGTCATTCTCTCTCTCTCTTCACTTTGAATTAGTACGTATAAACCTAGGGTGGGTAGTGTCGCGTCGCGTTGACTGGAACCCCACCATACGTCCAAAGCCCCCCCCCCCCCCCCGGTTATGCCGAAAGAGTGCATATAACTTTGGACTTTTTCTAATATAACATTATATTAATGATAATAATGATAATAACAACATAAAAGTCAACGCACCCTTTCGGCAAAAACCGGGAGGGGGTAGGCTTTGGACGAATGGTGGCGTTCCAATTAATGCGAAGCGACGCTACCCACCCTTTCGCTTGAAAATATAAATATATTTGAGAAGAAAATGTAATATCATTTCACAAATCATTTAAAAACGAAAAATATTTTTGATGGAGGGTCTGAATAGTCATACAGATAGTAATATCGATAACATGGCCTTTGCCGAGTTTTCTATTCGGTGGAATGGCCGAATCGGCTACGAGTCGTAGTGACGTCACAAAAAAAAGTACGACTGCCTACGATTTGAAACTAATTTTGCTCTTACTCCCTGTAGAAAGCTGACAGCTCACCAAAACCCTATGTTTAGTATTCATATTACTTTTCAGAACTGAATAGGGTAGATTTCATTTGTTAAAATGCCAATATTTAATGCCATAGTGATTTAATTCACTAATCGGATCGCAGACCGATCGTAAGGTGTGCGGTGACCTTCATAAGTGCCCATTTTGATAATTACACCTCATCCTTCATCTTACCTTTGATAAATGCTCTTATTTTAACAAGAGCATTTATCCTTTTTAATCCTATTTTATCCATTTTAATGTTCTTTAATATATAGGCATTGATTTAATTTTTCTACTTCATTTTTCAGTTCTTATAAACGAACCTTTTCAGGTGTGATTAGTGCCCCTTTTCACCTCTGATAACTGCCTTCTTTCTATACATTCATTTATTATTCTAATAAGTGTCATTTTCCTCATGATAAGTACCACATTTCCCTTTCCCGTAACATGTGCCCCTAATCCAAAGTGACTAAGAGCCACTATTTCCAAATGCTCGCTTGCTACGCTCGCTCGTATTAAAAGTGAAGGTTATTAAATAAATTTTCATTGTGGAATTTTGCAAATGCAACCCCATCAGAATTGTGTTTCCCCGTTTTATATTACAATCATGTAATTGCGACCTCACAAATATTGAATATTGCTTGCTCGCTCGCTGAATATTCAAGCCACACTACAAAAAACTGCAAAGGGTGATGCTAAATTTGTGTCTTGGACATGTGAAGAGAAAAACCATATACGTGTTTACACACCCTCACACTGACGTAACCAGGGGGGGGGGGGCACAAGGGGGCAAAAAAGCGGGGGAAGTGAGAGGGAAAAAAAGCTAAAAAGACGTAACGAGCCTTTATCTTTCTCTCAAAATTTTCTAAAAGGTCAAAGTTTCCGCGCTTCGCGCGGGAAGGGGGGAAATAACTACCTTTCCCTGCACCCACCCCTGTTACATACTCCTAATTTGGGACCTGAGGTCAGTGTAAGTGCCCCCCCCCCCCACCCAACAAGAAATAAATGAATTTTCCTTTCCTTATGATAACAAAATCAAATTATATAGTGCAGGTACTTTATGGATAGATATACTTTACTGTGCTTTGATGGAAAACTCTTTTAAAAACTTACATTACACTGTAAAAAATAACTGTAAAACTATAGGATTCCCGGCCCTTGAAATTACAAGTTATTGCCGTCATTTCAATTTTACAGGCTTTTTCCAAAAACAACAGCAAGTTTGTTGGTTTACCGGAAATCAGCATTTATTTTCAATCGCCCGATAAAAAACACCGTTAAAAAAACATTTTCTCATATTTTAACAAGTTACTCTGTTAAATTACAGGCGCACGCCTAATCAATAATCAACACGTTGTGGCGTGCGCCTGGATATAACTTCCACTGGTAGCTGGATTACAGGCGCGCGCCTAATCAATAATCACGTTGTGGCGTGCGCCTGGATTACAGGCGCACGCCACAACGTGTTGATTATTGATTAGGCGTGCGCCTGTAATCCAGCTACCAGTGGAAGTTTAATATATTCATTCTTATCAAGCCACATGTTGGATTCCCATGTTGGATTTGTTGGATTTTTTGTTGGATTGTTGGATTTTTTCACCTAGAGTTGATGATGATATTATGATTAATAACTAATGACATTTGATTATGTACTGGATTTTGCATAGCAGTGCATATTCTTTTTATATCATAGACCCCAAAGTCAGCAAGAATTATTTCGGATGTGAGAATGCTTAAATGTAGACACTCGAAGCTAGTGAGGCTTTCCATCTTAATTGATTAGTTAATTAATTTTGGGTACATGAATGAAGCACTAGTAGCTTCTATGTTACTGTATTTGAATCGCTACTCAATAATCTCAGTATATATATGATACCCTATTTATCTATTTTTTCAATTCATGTAGTATGATGATATGAGTAATATATATGTTACATATAGCTTGATAGTTTCTCACAATATGGTTAATTTTGCTCAATATTTGTAATACAAGCAATATTACCTATTGAGCTGTATGTCTTGTTTTATAAACTATCCAAATTCCTATGAAAAAGATACAAAACAGATACAGCTGGTGAAAATTGTGTCCAAAGGTGAAGCTCTTCCATTAATCTAAAAAGTAAGATCATTTTTTCCTAATATTTCTTGATAGTTCAGTATATATACGCGTGAACATTCATGCTAAATTACAGTAAAACATTTCCCAAATAATTTCTTGGTACTACAAAATTTCAATATGGCACGAAAAAGAGACATGATAACGAAGCTTTTCGACCTGCACTCATCAGGTTATCACGCAGGTATATAACAAATTACTTGAAATCAACTATATTATACTCGGTGAACCCGGACGCAACCTAGACGCCGTAATTTCAGAACAATCGCAAAGCTTGGACGAACTCCTTTTGTCTGCATAGAAGAGGTTCATGCGATTGAATGTAAGCAGCTTCCAGAAAGCGTAAATGCGCTGTACACTGAAATGTATATCTGAACATGGCGCAGGATTCTGTAGAGGGGGGCATAAATAGTGGGCCACAATTTTCCTGTTTTTGTACCTATATTAAGGTATGCCAGATTGCCTTAAAAAGGGGGTAGGGCACGGACCGGTGTGCCCCTTTAAATCCACCGCTGGTTCTCAATACCACAGTGGTATTATTTAACATACAGAGCGAAACTCAGTTTCAAACCTAAATATTGTTGCGAACTGTTCAGAAAAATTTAGTAAAACACTCACGATATAGCTTATCATGTTTTATTTAATTGACACCTTGATCAATTAAAAACTGGACAGCTGAACAGTAACTTTGCTTTTATTCATGTCAGATTTTCCTCTGCCAAGTTTTGAATATAACCGTATAATGGTTGAATGATCTATACTCCAATGGAATGCATTGACACATTCCTTACTAGGGTAAAGGCGATTTTGATATGCTTTTAAAGAAAATGGACGGTCATCAGCCATTTGACAAGCAGCCTATCAAATTCATGAAGACATTATCCCTTATATCAGTATAACATATTTCATCAGTTTTACTTTGTTTTAATGATATTTTGGCTTGAACATGGGTTTCCGTTTATGGATTTACACTGTGTAGTTGCTTGTTTCTTCACATAAAGGGCGTCAAATTATCTAAGGTAGAACTATGTAAGGAGGACCTAAACTTTAAAACTTACATGTTACACAAAGGATTGACAGTTTAAAAGGAAAATGGTGTTTTGTATATACTGGCTAATGTATCACAATAATATTTAGTCAAACACTTCCAGCAACACTTAACACTCAGTGTAAATGAGAGAGAGAGAGGTATACATGCATGACTTGGTGGGTTGAAATATTAAACTTAAGTGTTTTACTTTCTTTGTGGATAATGCAAATAAGCATTCTGAATATGCAGTAGTGAATATACAGGATATTACAGTGTTCAATATCAAATAATTTCATACGAATACATGTAGATGGTTCCCAGGTAAATATCAAACCCTTGGCTTATCATACATGTAGTTTGATTTGGTTTGTTCTTGACTCAATTTACGTGTAAATGCATGTTATATTTTTCTATACAATGAATTTAGAGATCACTAGCCCAGAAATTCATGTCAAGCAACTATTTTGTACTTAATTTTGTTGTATTAAGTTCTTCATTCTATTATATTTACATTAAAATTTAGAAAGCTAGAAAGGATGCAATTGTAGTTACAGAATGACAGGGGAAATAGTGCAAGCCCGTCAAATTTATATATCTATAACATTTGCAATGTTTGCATCAAGGCTGTATAACTATAAAAAAAATAATTTGAGCTTTTTTGAAGCTTTGTAATTAGGTAATTAAACCTGATGACAGTGGGTAATCTATTGCAAAATATATTGTAATAAAAGGCAGCTCGCGGGGGGAAAATCTTAGAAATTCGTAGGCCCACCTGTCTGTAATATCTATGTACGTTCATGGAATTTAAAGATTTGCAACCATACAATATGACCCTTATTCCTACTTGAATGGTTCTATAATACAGGTTAGATTTCTTTCTTCTCATGACGTTGCAAGAAAATTGCTTTATTTATTTGCTTTATTTATTTGCTTTATTTGTTCAGTGTCTGATATTGCATGCTGGAGGCAAATCTTTTGCGAAACCAACAGAATATATTTTTTTTTTCATACAACACAGCAAACGCATAACTAAGTTTTACGTGCTTATAGCCACCATTTCTTATAAACACCATTTCTTATAAACAAGTAGAATGAGATAGTCGGGAGAGAGGAATGAATATATTCTAGATTAAACATGCAATATTTCTCCTTCTTAAATTCTTGTACCATACAGCTAAAATATCCAGCTTGAGTGAGAAAAAAAAAATCACACTTTTATTCATTGCGTTTTAAGGGTGAGTTGTAAATATGAATTTGTTTGATATGCATTTGTAGAGAATTTAGCCACTCTTCTTTTGATACCATATTCATGGAATTATATTTCATTTAATTATGGCTGCACAGAGGCCAATTTAGGAAACTTGGTCAAAATCCATGTTTGCCAGCTGAGAAGATCAAATGAAATCATATTTAGGTTGAATTATATATTCTTTTCAATTATTTATGACCATGTGAATCATATTGGCAGATGATGGGCGGTGGTCGAATCATCAAAGCAAAACCAAGCTTCATCCATGACAAAAACGTCTTTGGCGTTTGGAGAAGCATGAGATATTGCAAGACGCCGTATACCGTACCCAAGGCAATCTGTCAGGATACTCAGGAAGATCCTCTTGGAAAGAGTTTAGGCCCCGAATAATCAGGAATGGAGCGATTTGATTCCCGAATGATCCCTTGGACAAGCCCATCATTGACATAAAAACCTTGCTTTCATTAACATTCGGGGCCGAAGTTAGTCAGTCCATGGATTCCTTATGAGGAAAACAACTGGTTTGGACCAGTCCTTGTTTTGGAGTTGGAGTGGGTTTTGACCCAGTTACCTAAATCGACCCCTGTACAGCCAACAGTGAAATATCACCCCATGAAAATGGTACTAAAAGAAACGGAGGACAATACTCTACAAGTACATACCTAATACGCAATGTAACTATATCACACAAACCTACCTTGACTCGGGAAGACTTTCTAACAGCGGAGGTTGGGTAGATTCTGTCGGAGAGCTACTGCACCGGTTCTCTCTCGAAATCCCGAGTGATGCGAAAAGAGAGATCGCGTGCAGGCAAACGGTGCAATCCGGGGAAATGCGAACGAGGTGATTGTGTCTTTCTAATTAACAGACACGTGTGCACTAAAGGCAAGTAAGGGTAATGGGGCGTGTGACAGTGTTGTCTGATTAGGAAGAATGACAGTGGTTATTGTATTTGTTTATTAAACAAAGCGAAAGTCCAATCGTATATATGAGAGGTGGGCATGGGCTCGATCTAAATTGAATTCTTATCATTGTTCAGAATGCACTAGAACAGTGGTTCATAACTAATGGTTTGTATGTTTCAGTGCGGAATGAAGGGGTCATAATATTATAATGACAGAAATTAATCCATGTAATGTTTTCATATAATGCAAGTAATTATTGGAATCCTGATAAGTAATGGCCAATTCATTTTTATAAAAAGAGCTCCCAAATAAAGGGCATATAATGCCAAGTAGGAGATACTTTAGGCCCATAGGAAACAAAGGTGTGTTGAAAGGGGAAATAGATATGATTAAATAGTTAAAGATAAAGTAGAGTTCTGGTCGTGCGATTACATGGTGAAAGAAACTGTCTCAAAGGAAATGGGAAGGTTGACCATGTCTACAGAAGAATTGTTTAATATTGTGTTGTTTTGGAATTATCAAAATAGATAAGAAATTGACCCAACCTCATTGAAAAGCACATGTACTGCACACAGAAATAGGTATGTGGGACTACACACACAAGTGGCATGAATATTCTGCCCGAACATTTCAGCTTTTTTAGTTATATTTCGAATATATATGGGTAGAATGGGTAGAATGGGTAGAATTTTCCCCTTTCATATACTGCGAGATATGACCAGGATACATGAAGTTTCAGTCCCAATATATTAAGGATATTTGAGACCAGTTTGTGTTCGGACCATCTGTGAAATATATATGGCTGAGAGACTTAGCAGTCCCACTCATGGAAATATCTTCAGCGGTCATCGAACGCGTTCATATACGGAACTATACCGCGAATGTTTCTGTTTCATTAACTGAATAATCGTCAGTATGCTGTAATAATGTGATTCCTTTAGACATAAACTGGAATGCATCTGTTATTCTAGAAAGGAGAGTGCTGGTTGACACAATTTGAGGTGAATTAGTGAGTATTATGTGAGCATGATCTAAACTGAAATCTTATTGCCTTAACCCAGGAGACGTTAAATATTTTATTGATGCATATCATCACCCATGCATCACCGTCAAAACAGTACGGTAGAATTGCACCAATTGTCATGAATTCATATCTCCCATCGCATCATACTTTATCAACTTGGCTGATCTACTCGATATAAATCACATCATGGCGACTGGATCCGCCATTACACCATACAATGTTGATAACATTGCCGAAAATGCAATTAAGTCCTTTATCAAAGGAGAGTTATTTTTGGACACAATTTGACAAGCGGTGCGTGAAGGAGTCCAAAAGGAAATGGGAAGGATACTGGATCGAATCGAAAGAAATGAAGCTAAAATAATGGACTTGGAAAACAGAGTTGATGCCCTCGCCACTGATATTGTTCGCTTGCAACACAATGTAGAAAGTAAACAAAACACAGTGACAAATCTGACAAGAGACCTAAATACTCAGGAACAATATTCGAGGCGTAATTGCCTCCGTTTTTATGGTGTGCCAGAATCTGTGAACGAAAATACTGATGAGTTAATCCTTGACATTGTCGCCAACAAGCTGAAAATACCCATCAACAATGCCGATATTGAACGCTCCCATCGAATCTCTTCTAAGAAAAGGGATGAGGGGGTCATTCAGGAAGGTGTGAAAACCCGATCATCCGCGCGAACTGACAAGCAAAAGGAACCAAGCCCACGTCCTATTATTGTCAAATTTGTAAGTTACCGGACAAGGAGGACAATAATCATGAATCGTCGTCAACTGAAAGGAAAGAGAATGGGCATCGACGAAGACTTAACTAAGATTAATGCTGCCCTCTTGCGGAAAACCAAAGAACTTTCCAAAGTTCTCTCAGCCTGGACGTCAGACGGTAGGGTCATTGCCCTACTGCCTGCGACCGGAGGAAAGACTAGGAAAAAACTAATTACTTGTGAAGAAGACTTAAACATGATATGATGAACTCTCTATGTTATATTTATATATTATACTCATTGATGCATTCCAGAGTCATCCTCTTAATTATTTTCACGTATTTATTATTAGTAAACTGTATAATTTTCTTCGCTAATTATATTGTATATATTTTAATGTAATTATGTATATATCTCCCATATGTTTCACAGGGACTTTCCCTTACATTTCTCTACTATTCCGTGTCATAATAATGTGTTTACTTAACACATCAAATGTATATCATGATGTCTGATACAAACATTTTTGGAGAAACTTCATACTTTACAGTAGACAAATTCAATAAATGTAATTCAACATTTGATTATAAACAGCATCTATCAATTATGCATCTCAACTGTCGTAGTCTAACAAACAACGATAGGTGTTTTCTTAGATTTGTCAAAGGCATTTGACACGATGGACCACCATATTTTATTGCAAAAATTAAATCATTATGGTATACGGGGAATTCCTTATATATGGATTGAAAGCTATTTAAGTAATAGAAAACAATTTGTTACAATTAATTCAACCAAGTCCAATATGTTAGAAGTTGTGTGCGGTGTTCCGCAAGGTTCCATTCTCGGTCCCTTGTTATTTCTAATCTATATAAATGATATTCAGTGTTCATCAAATGTTTTAAACTTCATACAATTTGCTGATGATACCAGTATTTTCTTCACTCACAACGATATTTCCTTTGTTACTAGAACACTAAATAATGAATTGCATAATGTATGTGAATGGTTAAAGTGTAACAAGTTAGTTATAAATATATCCAAAACTAATTTCATGGTTTTCAGTAATATGAAGTACAATATTGAGGACATAACACTCCATATGAATCAATTTCAATTGTTACATACAAATCATTCAAAATTTTTAGGTGTTCATATTGATGAATCTATGTCATGGAAGTATCACATAGGAGATATTTGTTCTAAAATTTCACAAGTAGTAGGTATATTATATCGTTTACGAAATGTTCTGCCTGAAAAAATACTTCTAACTATTTATAACACTTTGTTTCTGCCTCACATATCTTACTGCAACATTAATTGGGCTGGATGCCCAAAGTCATATTCGGATAGATTGTTTAAATTACAGAAAAGAGCCATTCGCTTGATAACAAAATCTTCATACACCGCTCATTCTGCTCCTTTATATTTCAGGCTCAAGGTTTTAAACTTGTACGATATAAGGCAGTTACAAACTGGTATCTTTATGTACAAATGTAAACATAACTTACTTCCTCTTTACATTACTGCCATGTTTCCTATAAATGCTACCATTCATTCTTATCAAACTCGGTCTGCTAATGATTTTCACTTCCCCAAAATACGAACATCATATGCAAAATCTACTTTATGTTTTACCGGACCAAAATTGTGGAGTTCCTTACCCAACGATATAAAAAACTCAGTGTCGCTCCAATGCTTTAAACGCAATCTTAAAAATTACATGATAAATAAATATCAGGATCAGCAAAATTATTAGTAGAGATCTTAACATGTTTTGTCCCTTTCATTTCTTAATTAATCATCTTTTACTGATGGAAATGACTAGATTTGTTTTATAATCGTTATATTTACATAAACATTGTATTTAATTTAATACTATATACTGGGTGCTGATGTACTTAAGACTCTTTTCGGTCTTCCTGTTGGCTCCCTCCACAATAATAAGGTGTATCATTGCATTTGATTCATTTCTGTTTCATGCTACAGATCAATGTCATCGCAATTGTATTTTGTTCGTTTGAAAGTAGTATGT
Organism: Heliocidaris erythrogramma; assembly: GCA_025617745.1. Taxonomy (NCBI): domain Eukaryota; kingdom Metazoa; phylum Echinodermata; class Echinoidea; order Camarodonta; family Echinometridae; genus Heliocidaris; species Heliocidaris erythrogramma. Next base: position 18,060,661 of record CM046857.1, on the reverse strand, counting down.
ACTCTATGATGTATTTTATTGTTGTGGAAAATAAATGAATTGAATTGAATAGAATATAAGAGCATTTGAAGAGCAATCATTTTCAGAGGATGCTTCTACTATGATGTTCTTATAAACTGACATATAATTAATGAAAAAGCTCACAAATTATTTATCACCTTTCCCAGAACTCAAGATTCCCTTTAAGAATATTAAAATTCCCTTCAATCTAAACTCTGAATTAGTTTGGAAAAGAAGTTGAATGTCAAATCTATTGAAAAAGCATCACTGGGGATGAACCAATTTTTGATTATAGATTACAACTCGTGATATTTTATATATGAACCAAAATTTGAACTGCATGAATTCTGTAGAGTAATTGAAGTTATCTAGAATTTATCAGGGATACAAATATTCGAGTTTGATTCTCCTTTATAAAATGCACAATAGTGAGGCTTTTAGCTGGTATAACCATGATAATTATGTTCATGATTAAATCACTGCAGAAACATGTCTTTGATAAAAGGGTGAGGATATTAGGAAGAGGAGCAAAATGAGTGTAGTTTGCCATTCATTGTCATACGGATAATTATGATTAGCATCTAGTTATCGTCAGGTGTTTGACCATAATTACTTGCTACTTAATATTTTAATTCATAATTTTTTTGGATGGCGTAACTGAAAATCACGATATATAAACATAAAGTAGTACACAATTCGGGAAAAGGGAAATTATCTATACGTTAGATTTTTCGCATTGAAATAGCTGTTTAGCTACATTGACGAAAATCAACCTAAATGTGACATTAATGTTAGGAAAAAAGCATTGTCCTTAAAAAAATTGAAATTGTGCAATAGGCCTATGGCCAGTGGCGTATCTAGGGATCATGGCGCCCGGGGCAAAAAATAAAGTCCCCCCCCCCCCTCACCCCATGACCAAACCTATCTTTGTTATGGTACAAGCGACCGAGCGGCCATTCTTGGCATTTTTAACCCTTAAAAACAATTTATTGCGCATTTTACCCAACAGCTTTTGTACATTGATAAACGATATTCTTTTCACTCCCTTCTAAACTTGGGGGCCAGTTAACGAAAACACTCGAGAAATAGTCGAGGAACTTAGCAAGTCGACTGAAAGTTGAGATTTGTTTTATGTTGAACTTCTGCAAATGCTGTTTTACGCACTTTATCCTATTTAGGGGGCACAATATTAAGCAAGAGACATATAAAACTACAATTTCATCTCCATATGTTTGTTTCTTTAATTTCTACCAACACGTGGACTTTGTATTTAATATATATAATATATATGTACATGTATATATATATATGTGTGTGTGTGTGTGTGCATTGAGATTTTTTGCTAAAATCTTAAAGTACTTAACCATCCTCAATGAAGTTAATTTGAGAACTAGCCACGAAATGTTCAGACGACATGTATACGATTATTGTGTTCTGATGCTATTCAACTAGCTCTTTCAAACATTTGGAAAAAATGCTACCGTTTTACAAAATGATCATAACTTTATAGTTTTAGATTGAATCCTTTTAAAATTCGCATGAATGTAAGATGATACTACTACAACATTGCCTACTAAATTTTAAGTGAGGATGATTCAGTACTTTTTAAGATGTTGACTTTCAAAATATTGGGCAGTTTTTATACACTCCATATAACAAGGTGAAAGCTTTAGGTAGCCAACAAATATTTTGTGAGTTAGGTATAGTGTTTAGTGCATGCCAGTTTAGAATTCAGTTAGTGTACGAAATTGATGAGGAGCAATTGTCGTACAACATAAAGTCTTACTCAATGAATAATTCCTCCGTTTGAATATTGATGAGTCAGGAAGAAGAGGATCTTGGGTATTTGATTCCAGTTCATCGTGACTTGGCCGTGAACCAGAATAGCCTGGTGGTTAAGTCGCTGCCCGGCAAGCAGTAGATGACAGGTTCGAATCCCGCTGGTTCCAATTTTTTCTGACTTGTGTTTTTCATTACAGATCGAGCATACGATCTTTAACACTGGGAGTAAAATGCCTAACATTTTTTTACAAATTAAAAATTACTCCAATTAAGCTTCTTCGCTTACTAACCATTGTCTACGGCGGACCGTTTGAATATTAATGAGTCAGAAAGAAGAGGATCTTGGGTATTTGATTCCAGTTCATCGTGACTTGGCCGTGAACCAGAATAGCCTGGTGGTTAAGTCGCTGCCCGGCAAGCAGTAGATGACAGGTTCGAATCCTGCTGGTTCCAATTTTTTCTGACTTGTGTTTTTCATTACAGATCGAGCATACGATCTTTAACACTGGGAGTAAAATGCCTAAAAATTTGTTTACAAATTAAAAATTCCTCCCATCAAGCTTCTTCGTTTTGTCTACGGCGGACCGTTTGAATATTAATGAGTCAGAAAGAAGAGGATCTTGGGTATTTGATTCCAGTTCATCGTGACTTGGCCATGAACCAGAATAGCCTGGTGGTTAAGTCGCTGCCCGGCAAGCAGTAGCTGACAGGTTCGAATCCCGCTGGTTCCAATTTTTTCTGACTTGTGTTTTTCATTACAGATCGAGCATACGATCTTTAACACTGGGAGTAAAATGGTTAAAATTTGTTTACAAATTAAAAATTCCTCCCATCAAGCTTCTTCGTTTTAACTAAAAAAGATACTGTTATCAAGCCGACGAACATGCAACACTATACGCTGAAGATCAAAATGCCCATTACAATTCATTAAATTCTTGAAAAATAGACTGATTCTGATTTTCATACATTACGTAAATACGTAAAAGAGAATTTTGAACGAATGATAAGAGATTTTAATATTGTGTAATTAATTATAATTGATAAGAATTTTAAAAGCACGTAATCATATTGTGTATGGATAATCAATCAAAATAATGAATTCTTCAATTTACCAGATGTAAGAATGATAAAGGGATGATTTGTTTGACATATACTGCGCTATATTAATTGTTTGGCATTCTTTTTTTTTGTAATCTTTCCTTTCGATTATGTGTGCATGGTTCGGCTGAGTATCCTATTTTGTTGCGCATAAGTTATTTAAATTACATATTGTTACTTGTACGATCGAAAAACAATATCTTTCTTGCAATTTTTTTCAGATATAGAATTCACTTCTAAATTGATCCAACAGAAGATACACCCACACCCATTGACCCACACGCACGCACACATAGGTCTGTCTATTATATGCCTCTTAATATGTTTTACAAAATCACTTTCAAAAGTGAAACTTAGTATCTGTTCATATATTCGTTGTCTGCTGCAGTGGACGCATCTCGTGCACATCGCCAATAGCTGACCCATCCTCTCATCCAGTGACTCGCCGTCGTTGCTCGCCTGCAATTGTCCTACTCCACGGAAGACTTCTTCACTTTAGTTTACTGTACACTAAAAACCCTACCGCGATTACCACTAACACTATCAGCACAAAACTCACGGTTGTTAATACAGAAATGACTACCACTGTCTCCACTGTCATTTTATTGCTGTGTTCTATCCCAGATGTGGTTTGATGGGCGAGAATTGTAGAATTGGTTGGGAAAATAGAGACGGCCTGGATCGTTGCGTTGTAATTGGCCGATCCCACTGCCGTCGTAGTCGGCTGCGATGACTTTTTTGACGGCGATAAAGTAACGTTGTTGGGAGGGGTTGTTTTAAAAGCTGTGTTGTATACAAGGGGAAAATGGAAGAAAAATATTTAACATACATGGAACCAATACTGTAAAGGTTTTGTCGTTATCATAAAAAATCCTCATCTTTCTGTGATTAGAAAACAAAACGGAGCAGAAAGAGATACATGAAACAACTCAAAAAAATATTTCGATACAAAATGTATAAAAACGAATCCTTCCAGTTGAATGTGGTGCCAGAATCAGTTATTCATTCTGTTTATTTATTTCAAATCTTTAGGCTTAGTATAACCTGTTCAGCTACATATTTAAAATGACTTTAATAAAAATTTAAAAAAAATCATAGGCTGGTTTACAATAGGGCTCTGTAAATTAAAATTTGAAAATTGCAATATGCAACATACAGCAGAACGGACAGGGGTAACGCAGGCTTACACACACACACACACACACACACACACACACAGGTTTACATGGCTTTACTTCCGCGGACAAGTATTGTTCCTCTATTGTTCCTCCGTCCTCGGACAGTCGACGGAATAAGGCACAAATTCATTGTTCGACGTTCGAGGACTATTGTCCGGCTTCCGAGGATCATTGTTCTCATGATTTTTTTTTTGTTCTCTGTCCGAAAATGTCCTCGGACATACGGCTAAACACGCCCACATCCACAGCCACCAACATTCTCACCCCTCACACATCATCACACACACATGACACACCCCCTTCAGACATACACCCACACTACCTGCTTACAACCTATTTACAAAAGTAGCCTATACAGATTACACATTAAAAATCAAGCATAAAATTAAGATGACATCACTACCACCCCCCCCCCCCCCCCCCCTCTCCTCGTAAAACAATTGCCAGGTTTGATGAGTTTTTGAAAAATGGCTAAGGACTGGGCAGATCGGCATGATAGTTATGTGCATATTAATATAGTAAAAGACTATTCTACCTCAGCTTTCCCTAGTCCCTATATCTTCAAGCATATATACATGTATATCACAATGTTTTATTAAATGACTGATGACTGATTGATGACTTCCTGGTTTATTCCTATAGCATTATTTCAAATTGGTTTCTAGAAAAAAATGATATTCAGGATTTACGTACCTTCACAAATGTCTCCACAAGGAGGGTAATCATTACTTGGGCAGTCTTCTGAACATTTAAGGCACAGACCCGAATACTCCAGACAGAAATGATTCCTTTTTAGTCTGCAAATGTTGCAGTTATCAAGTTGGCTGCGTGCAATGCAGAACGATATGAAGAGCCAGAGCAAAAATATTGTTGCATCAGTTTGAACGTAGCTTGCCTTTAGCACCTTTAGAAAACCACGCAACGCGCTTGTAGTTTGCGAGATCATAATTATTCCTTTAGCGCTGGATTAATTTCCGATACTACGATGAAACGTGTCTCTGTTCAACGACCAGGCCGCCTTCAAAAGTCTACCTGCAGCTATGTCACAGTACTTGAATGAGTGTTTGAAGATCACCACGCCGTAAATATGGATCTGTATACACCTCGCAGTAGCTTTCGTTTTAATATCATCCATGGGCTAGACATTCCAGACATTCTAAGTTAACCAATCAAATTGCAGCATTTTGCTAGGCCCTCGCGGCAGACCTAGAGGACAAAAAGGGTTAATTCCACTCGGCATGCGTGTTGTGCAATAACATACAAAAAGGGGTTTTCCTGATCAAGATAAAAGGATAAGATAAAAAAGGTCCTTCCAAAAGAAGATATGATACCACCATGAATATACCATGGGCACCACTGAAAGGAGAGTACACTCGGGCATTACGTTGGCTTCAATAAAGCATAAACATTAAAAAAAACAGATCAGTGTGAATTTTTGAGGAAAATCCGAGAAAGGATAATACAGACATCATTTCCTTTTGAATTGCTATGCATCAAACGCAAATTGGCAACTCGTGACATTCATTTTGTGTAGCCTACCTCTCCCATTTTTTCTTTACTAAAAACATCATAAATTTCAATTTTTCCTCATTATATACCTTCGCCCTTGATATACTATTGGCCACGTGAATTTAAAAAACACATCACATCTATTTATTTCTTCATCAACAACCACGATAATGGGATGTTTTTAAAAAACTCTGCAAGATGGGAGAGGTACTCAAAAGGGACGCCAAAGGGTGGTTAGTTTGCGTTTAACTAGTGACAACTTATAAAAACAGGTTTCTTATTCTTCTAATTGGATATTCCTGAAACTCTCAATGATCTGTTTCTCTGATTCTTTTGCCTTTAGTAAAAGACACGTGTGTTGAGAGCGGATATACGATTAAATATGCGCATGGTTTTTACTGTTTTGTGCATGTTTATTGATCTTTTGACTTGTAAAATATTATCGCAACATATTGTGGTTGCGGTTTATTTTTTCTTACATAGGCTTAAGCAAATGAAAAAGCTGATTGGAAGCGAAATCATGAGTTAGCAACTTCAAACATTTCATACTTCTTTCACTTGGACCGCGCTTTTCTGGTTCTATCTTTTGTAATTCTGTTACGCGATTGAGGGATCGTCTTTTGAAACGGTCGATTAAAAAAAATGAATTGGCGACACATCCGGAATCTAATCGCGCGGAATTACACTATAGCTTCATAACGCCAAGCACATAAAACCTGCAGTGGAAGTTGACCTATTTGATGGGTCCATCATAATTCTGTATATTTGAGACGTGTTGGAGAGAATATCACCTTCATGAATACGAGACAAGATTACATGATTTAAGTCCATTGACTTTCACATAGACATAGAATCTGTCCTTCATTGGATCTATTTTTTTTCCTTTTAAGAATCATACATTTGCAATGCAACTTTCAATAATTCTAAAACATTAAATAAGGGCTATTGCAAATGACCAGAGACGAGAACACCCCCCCCCCACCCCCCGTGTGAATATGCGGAAATAACCAGCTACTTTCTCGATTTCATTCGACATACACCCAAACCATACACACTTCAAACTCAAGTGACACTTTAAATATGACACAATTGGCTCGTAAAGTGATTTAATGTCTAATTAAGTATCATCACTTCAGTTCAGTGAGTAGCCTATATTTAGTGTCTTAAAGTCACAAGTGGTTGTGTCAACTAGAAAGGAATTCAACAAAGAAATAAATGAATGCGTCCTCTCATGCATCATAAATGCAACCTAAACAATATGCACAAGCATGTTATTCATATAGTAGCCCGTTAATTTACCAATCATAAATGCCAAAGCATCATCGTTTACAATAATCATTGATATAAATTCGTACTCTCTGAAATCATATTCAGTCTTAAATTTGTTTGATGTTAGTACTGAATATATACACTTTCAATATTTTATTCACCGCGGGGTGAAGAAATTCCATCCATTGCACAATAAAATCAAGCATCACCACGTTTTAAAAGAAGCAAAATGAAGAAACATATCAATGAAAGTTTGAGTAAAATCGGATAAGGAATAAGAAAGTTGAGCATTTTTTGAAGTTGCAATTAATTAATTTATTTATTTATTTATTTCTGATATTTATACAGGGTGGCTCATATCACCAATTTGGTGGTCTTCCATGAGGCCCTGTTTGGTAACAATAAAACAAATAACATCAACAATAATCATCAATATATATAAATACACAAGCATAAACACGTATAATACACATTAATCGGTATCCTCATTAGTTAAAGGGGTACTCCGGCCTAAAATAATATTAATTGAATGAATAGAGTAAAATTAAACAAGCAAAACACTGAAAATTTCATCGAAATCCGATAAAAAATAACGAAGTTATTGAATTTTTAAGTTTTGCATTATTTTGGGAAACAGTTCTATGCATGTCATCATGAATATGTAATGAGTGAGCTGATGATGTCACGTCCCCACTTTCCTTTTTTAACTATATTACATGAAATCTTCATTATTTCATTTTTTTCATACATGTCTATAAAAAATATCTCCCTTGTAACAAAATAAGTTACAGCAATGATAAACTTACACATTAAATAAGGAGTCAGTCCTTTTAGTTATAGGCTTGGAGCAGAAAATTTGAATAATTGCAATTTCATATAATAAAATACAAAAGAAAAAGTGGGGATATGACATCATCATCTCACTCACTGCATATTCATGATGACGTGCATATCACTGTTTTACCAAAATAATGCAAAACTTAAAAATTCCATAACTTCATTATTTTTCATCCAATTTCGATGAAATTTTCAGTGATTTGTTTGTTTAATTTTACTCTATTTATTCAATTCATATTAATTTCAGGCCGGAGTACTCCTTTAAGTAATCATTCAGTAATATTCATTGACTATTTACAAGAATTTTCGAATCGAATTAAACACAAATTTGGCAACTCTGTGATGTATCTTAGGAGGTCCTCTCCCATTTACCCTGTATTAAAGAAAATTACAGATTTTCATTTTTCTCTTATTTGTAAGCAAATGTTTAATCACACATGCACCCTAGATATAATTATTGCACCTATGCTTTTACACACAGCCTATATTAAAAAAATCTATTCCATCGTCAACAACTAAGAAAATTAAAATTTATGACATTTTCTGTAGTGAGCAAATTAGAAAGACTTCGCATGAAACGCCACCGAGTCGCCAATTTGTGTTTGATTGATTACAACTTTGCTTCTATGCAAATCAACTAAATACCAGGCCAGACTTTCCCTACAATTTGTGAAAGTCTATCTAGGTATCAATATATTGTCGCTAACAAAATTGTCAAGTTTTATCAAATGCATTTAAAAAGATGTCATTTCAAAAGTTGAGGGGATTTTTGTCTAAATGGGGGAAAAATTGGTAAAATTATACCCTGAAAGAAAATTTAAAAGTCCTCTGTCATGCAAATGCACTCCAATTAAAAATGAAAAACATTAACTCAAATTGTAATTAAACATATATTACATATACTTAGATGTACTCCAATATATCATAGTTGAATCAAATTCAGCTATTGGTAATAATTATGTTTCTTCATTTCTTTCTACATATAATTATCGGTTTCTCTCTTTCTATCGCCCTGTTTCCCGTATTTAACTAACTCATTCTCCTTCTGTGTTCCTGTTATCTCTTCCTCTTGCCCTGTCTCTGTTTCCCCTTCTATCCATCTCTCTTTCCCTTTCATTCTATCTCCCTCTCTCTGTCCATATAGAAGCACCCCGGAAAAGATCACTATATTTCCAAAATAATAATTCATCAGACACAATAGACTGTATGAAAGCTCCTTGAAATTAGACATGTTGTTGATAAACAAGACTTAAGAAATGTTCTTTTTAAGAACAGAAAATGTATATGTATTTATATTGTCAATTATAGAATTAAAAACCATCTTAAATGTACGCTTTCCTTCGTATTATAAACATGATCTGCGAATAACAAAAATCTAAACCTTAGATTAAGGTGTAGAGTTAATTGTGTTAAGGTGTTGATTAAATTCGCGGTTCGATATGATATGATGTGATTATATTTATTTATCAATAAAAAGGGACAATGCATCAAAACATTTACAATAGTTGATCATTGCAAAACAAACAAAAAAGGGTAAAATGGAACCAGAAAATGGCATTAGTGTTAGTCATGTCCGGTCCCAAGTTTAAGAGTTGCTTATGATAATACAAGTTATCACTCGATGTATATAGTACCATGATTACTCAAGCAAATGTATGATTCAAAATTAGTCTTAAATCTAGTTATCACATTAAATGATGTGTAATTACAAAACTATTGATTTGCAATTTCTAACTGAAATTAAAACGTATTCCATCTATTACAATAATAAACAAGTGCTACCTACAAGCGGATCGTAAAATAGAACATATTGATGAAATCATATTTTAAAGTTTTAATGATTACGTATCCTTTAACGAAAACTAGGTAACTGTATTTCGACATGCGGTTCTTGTCTTTTCTAGTCCTTTACCACTAGCGGTTGATTTCCAAGAAATGCTTCAAAATCACCCTGGACCGTTTAAATTGTGCAAGATGCAACTGTCGTACTACCCTATAACTAGTTGAAAAACGGTGTTTATATAAAAAATATGTTTTGAAATTCGTCTTACAAAAAATGCTTGCCAGTTTAAAAAGCTCATTAAAATTGTTAAAATTATCATGCAGCAATTTAGATATAATCCAAAGAGGATGAAGTTTTTGATGTTGTGGGTGACGATCAAAGTCAGGTAGTTACATGTAGTGGTAGAAGAGTTATAAATCCTAAATCCTATTACAGGGTTGGAAAAAAGTTTGGAATATTTTTATTCCAAGAATTATTTCTTGTCTTAAACATATCCCTCGTCATTTTAAGTTCTTCTTTGAGGTTCAAATAAAAGATATGTGTCCCTTTTTAACTTTAAAAGCACAACATTAAAAATCAGGCTTATCACACAGTGCAGAGGTCCACTTGGAATTCAGAAGCGTATATTTGCTGTTTTTGCAAATGTCTAACGAAAAAGTTAAATAATCAGATACAGTTTAATTGCTATACCGAAGTCCTCAAAATGACTGCAAACTGCACGTAGCTTTTTCAAAATTCCACGTGAAGTACAGAAATGTATAACAAGATGTTCAAACACAAATAGAGCAAATCTGACAACATGTGGTTCATTGGTCAGCCAATAGGTACGTTCACACGTAGAGCGATAGCATCGATGCTATCGAGGTGTCGATGCTATTTTGGTGAAGACCAGATAGTGTCGAGACCAAACGCTGTCTGAACGCAGATAGTCACGAGATAGAAGCGAGTTTCCAAACTATTCTTGCAGCGAGTTTAGCAGGAGTAAATCTCAGGATCCGGCGACAAAGCATCGACGCTTTGCGGTAGACCACCCACTGCGCTTGTGACTATTTGTCGTGTGAGCGCAATCGCTGCTATCTTCACTCGCTGCTATTATAATTCTATCTGTTCCATGTGGTGCTATAATATAATGCAATGTATGTATTCATGTGATGTACCCTCTTCCCTACTTTTTGTTCTATTATCATTCTGTCTGTTTCATCTGGTACTGTAATATAATGTATGTATTCATGTGATGTATATAGGGGTATAGTAGGGTAATGTGTATACTGTGTGGTAAGGAAGGGTTTTTTTTGGGGGGGGGGGGGGGGGGTTCCTTCTTTTTATCTTTTTCTTTTTTATATATGTGACCAGGCACCACAAAACCACCCAAAAGTCGCACTGTGTGATTTTCAGTTACAGATCAATCAATGTGTTTTGGTTGGCATGCATGGTCAAATTTTAGTTTTGGGTATTTCCTGAAAGAGTATACTTTTTTCTAAGTAATCTAAAATGTGGAGGCACCAAACAATCTAGAAGTGGTATTTTTGCCAGCTTTTTATCAGACTTATGTGTGTCTTCTCTGGATTTTGTTGTATTACTTTTCTTTTTCACGACCCTGAATACTTGTCTCATTTTAATCTCCCATAAATCTCCCGGAGTAAGTTCTTGCATTGATACTTGTGCACTATGATAAACAGGATATGTCTATGTAGTATGCCAAGTTTTAGGACAATCTGATAATCTCTTCATAGAAATTTTCATTGAGTTCTAATCCTCCATTTGTCACCTTAGCACAACACTTTGCAAGTCAGAGTGCTTCAATAGACTGCAAACTTTAAACCCTTATTAAGAAGTAACATTATGAGGGACTGTGCATTCTTCTCTTTGTACATTGAGTTATGAATATCCAATGAGTTATATATCATTTTAAAGCTGAGAATCTGCTCTTTCAGAATCAGACCTTAACTAAAGTATGATGTTGTCTTTAGATATTGATTTACACGTGCTTACCAGAGAATATAGTGTGCATGCATGTGTTTTATTTTGGCATAAGATTGGAGTTCAGTCAATTTTGACATGTACAAGGTTTATTTAAAATTAAGTATTATAACACATGTATTTGCTACTTGATTGTATTATCGATATTACAAATGAATTGTTATTGTGTTATTATGTTGATTTATGAAGACATATATTTTTTTTTCAAGTATTTATTGAAGCAATTCTCATTCAAAAACAATTAACATATTCAAAACAACTGAACAGTATACAACATATCACAAAAACGGTATATATGGTTTGATCATACTTAACAAAAAATCTGCCATTTCTTTTTATGAATCTCGAGCCGATTCTTTTTAAAAGCAATAATATGTTCTAAATTTTCTAAATGTTTAAGGGCTGGTACAAAAGAAGTAAAGAGTGGTATAACGTTTTGCATTTTACAAGAAAAAATGAAATATTTGGTAAACAAAATTACTATATTGACAAAATAAAAATGATTAATTATAAGAGTACCAAACATAATTTCTTCATCGGTAAACAACACATTTCGTATATTTGCTTCTTTTAACCATGAAAGTATTTCATTCCATTAAGATTGTACTTTTTCACAATATATGAATAAATGAGTTAATGTTTGTTTTTGAATCTTACAGAAAGAACAAATTAAAGAGGAGCTTGCACCTATTTTAAAAAGAAAGTTTTGTGTTGCAATCTTTCTATAAATAAGTTTAAATTGAAAATTTCTCATTTTATTGTCTATTGATGCTTTATATAATAACGTAAAACGAGATTTCCAAATCAGTGAGTCATTCAGATTATTCTGTAAATCACTTTGCCATTTTTCTTTCTGATTTGTTTCTGAAATATTAATTGACACTTCTTTTAAAAAAATGTTATATGTTAGTTTTGATACTTTTTTAACTTTATAAAAATCTTGCAATAACATAATTATCAACACAGTTTAATGGGGACCCTTTCTCCGGGTAACCATCTCTTAAAAACTCTTTTCCAACTACTAGGTAATGCCGAAAGAATTGAATAGTATAGAAAAAAAAATTTGACATGTACAAGGTTTATTTAAAATTAAGTATTATAACACATGTATGTGCTACTTGATTGTATTATCGATATTACAAATGAATTGTTATTGTGTTATTATGTTGATTTATGAAGACATATAACTTCCGCGCGTTTGACCATGCATACCAATTATACTCGGGTCACTCTGTGTGGCGCAGTAATTATTGTTTTGGCAGCGGGTGAGCGATGAATAGTCACGAGTGGGTGATAGAAGCAAGTCGATCACGGCCTGTCTGAACGTACTGGAAATATTTTTGAAACTTACATAGCATCGATGCTAACATAGCATCGATGCTATGTACTACGTGTGAACATAACTATTGTAACATGTTTAACAATATTACGTAATCTTTGGTACAAGATGGAACAGTAGACTTCATTCAACACAGTTAATCCGATTTGGATGAATTATTCATCACAATATAGTAGAAACTAGCATTTAAAATCAGACATACTCATCGCCAAAAAAATATTCCAAACTTTTTTCCAACCCTGTAGTTGTATTTACACTGTTTATATATTTATCATTGGCGGATCCAGGGGGGCACTTCCGGTCCATGCCCCCCCCCCCCTTGGAAGAAAAGTATGCATTTTGACCATAGAGGATCCGCCCTTTTGTCGATTGTGCCCCCCCCCCTTTTTAGAATGAAAAAAAAAATATTCATTTCTTTTTTGGCTTGTCAGAGAATTATGGAGGGGTGGTTAACACCCTTTCTAGCAATATTGAATATTATTCAGCCTTAGCTTATTTTATTAAAAGAAAATCTATATCCCGTATCTGTAACACTGGTATTTATGTATAGAAATATAAATACAGCTGTTATTTTACAGCACGTATCCTTGTACACACTAAGAAATTAGGGTTCACTTTAGGGTGCAAATTTTGGCGGAGCACCCGTATATCTACTCGGGTGGAATTTTGCACCCCTACGGGTACGCTTTGCATAAACCGGGTTTCAAAATTGTGTAAGGTTGAATTCTGCACCCTTCGAGCAGAAGTATTAGTCTTACATGAATACCCACACTAGCATTGTTGACACTTATGTCACAATATATCATGAAGTATAAGACTTATTATTCAAAAGCATAGAAATGAAATTAATTAGAAAAAGAAATAATAAATCCATTTCGATCAGCTTGTGTCGTAAATTTGCTTAAATTGAACATCTCCGTAGTGACGTGTTTCAAAAGAGTAATCGCGCAAAGACTAACAGTAACCGGCTTGCAAGTTGACAGCAACCAACGTATCGCTATACTTGTAGGGATTAAGGCAGGAAAATTTGCATAATTCGCATTTTTAAATTATATGGGGATTTTATCACGGCTCATTTTGATAGTTTCTTTGTAAAAAAAAGTTATTGAAATAAGAATACGTGTTTACATTTGATAATTCAGTCGGGATTATATAATTTTAAGGGAAAGTGCTAGTTTTACTAACAGTTACTATACTGATTTGTTATAGGAATAGATAGTAGACTATACACTGCAACTTAAAAGTTGAATAAGTAATCCTAAATGTGAGACTGTAGAAGCCCCCGGGCGTGGCTTGATTGATTTCACCGAGGTCCCCTCATGGCGTGTATTATACTCTCTGTGTTCTATGTGCGTGAAACTTTAAATGGTCTGCCGCCAAGCTGTGAAGAGGCGAGAATGGTGATCGATTGTCATCGACGTTGCACCCATTAGGGTGCAGTTATGAACCCAGAGGGTAAAAATGCACCTTATATTGGGGTGCAATTTTGAACCCCATACAGGGGTGCTGCTATTGTACCAGTAGTCTGCACCCCTAGGGGTGCACATCTGCTCCCAATAGGGTGCACATATGCACCCTAAAAGGTTCAAGTCTGCACCCTTAATTGGGGTGCAGAATCTGCACCCCCAAGTAAGGGTGCATATCTGCACCCTAAAGTGTGCTGCTATTGTACCAGCGGTCTGCACCCCTACGGGTGCAAAATTGCACCCTAATTTCTTAGTGTGTACAAACCTCTCTGTTCTGAAACTACTACAGGCAAGGGCAGAATTCGCCAGTCCGACTGGCAGTCTTTTTCTTCAGCATTGCTAGTTTCGGATGCGTAGGAAATATGGACATGATGGAAGGTGCTCACGGAAGCACCAGGAGAAACATGAGAGCCTTCATTCTGCATTGGTGATGTCATCATGGCCATGGGATCGTCTTGGCTCTCTGAAACGATCACGTGTGTAGGTAAGATCTGTGGGTGGTTGTTAAGGAAGGCACCATGTTCAGAGTCTCCCATCTCGAATTCATCTATTTCGATATCGGAAGTAGCCGGTTCTTGTCCATCCGTTTGCATTCCATTCTTCACAAACATTTTCTGAAAGCGTCTACACACATTTCTAAAGACTTTTTTAAACATGTACAAGCAAAATGTGGATGTGGAAAGGAGGAAGAAAAACTCAGCTACTAAAATCAAAATGGACGTAACTGAGGTAGTATCCTCATCTGTATTAGACGATGGCACCTCTGAACTAGGCACTGGTATTTCGGTGGTGGTGGCCTGAGTAACTGCAGTGTAGGACTGGATTGTCTGCATAGCATGAACCGAGGTTAATGATGTGGTGCCTGAAGAGAGTAGTTTCTCTGTAGACAGAATATAAAGCAAAAATAATAAGTAAATATTAACACGATTTCACACATATACAAATAACATTTGTCGCAATTTGCAAAGTAGATAAACATAACAATATTCTATATAGATTATACGTTTAGGTTGTGGATACTTAATTGTATAAGAAAGGTGTGAAACATAACGGAACAAAGGCTTAGGTCGTGTAGATTATAGTTTTTGAAAAGATACACATTCCTAAGTCTTGTTCTGTCGCAATTATGAACAATACAACGAAATCAAAATTTGAAAACAGTCCTTTTTTCTAAAGCATACAGTGAAATGTGATTCAACACAGATTTGTAGTATTCTGCAGTCCATTCTATTTGTACCTTCTTGCTTCTCTCATTTTCATCATGCGCCGAAATAGTTAAACTGGATAGATGGCGCAATATAAGTGCGCTGTATTATTATTATTATTATTATTATTATTATTATTATTAAGTAGAGCAATTTCTAAAAACTGACATTCGAAATTCCTTTAGCATCTCGTTTAAGTATCAAAAATAGGTATTCACTATAAACATTATGTGTCCATTAGCAATCTCAGTGCAGCTACAAACAACTTTTTCTCTTTTCACTGTGAGCAAGCCGATACCATTTAATGGAATATAATGCATGTAGATATACATGTACATCTATCATTTTTTAGAAGCTTAACTTTTATTAAAGATATATGTCATATTATCGTATTTTTATGATTTTATTTGGTATCACTAGAAAGCTTAATTATTTCCCATTATAATGCAACTTTAAAAAAAATGATCGGTACGGATGATTAGGGAGGAGGGCGAATTCAAACCGAGAGTCTGCAAAATTCAGACTATATCAAAGGTTTACAGGGCGTCTTATGATAAACAGGCAACCCAAATTTGAAAACAGGATACATTTTTTATGCATTCGTTGTTGATCGTCAGTGGGAACCATAACCTTTAATCTGAAGGAATGATTTCTTTGCTTTATAGATGATGTATTTTGCTTTCTAGGGTCATGCATCACTGGATACCATTACCCTGAAAAATTAGTGTCAATTTGCAGTTGATTCACTATTATGAAAAACACAATAGTTGTGAAGATAAAGAGCTGCCTTTTGTCAAACGGCCTTCGTGCTCTAACTGAACAATATCCTCTCTTTCATCAAATCGGCTTATTGCACAGACCATTTAAGAAGTTCTAGAAAACATAGCTCTTCCCCGAATAGTCAAACCCTTTTCCTTTCTCTCAAACTTTATGCTTAATAAGTTAATTTTGATTCTACATTATGTATTAATAATTTTCTATTAACATTATTAGTATACTATTATCATTATTATTATTATCATGGTTATTGTTTTGAATATTCCGGTGATGAGATATTAAACAATCATCATTCATTATTCAACCTTTAAACAGGGGCCACTTTTAAAACCTTAAAAAAACGTTCTGAGAAGAAGACCGTCCAGGCGAAGGTAACAGGTTTGCAAATCAGTGAAGCGCTGTCAACCAAAGAGAGCAAAATTCTAAGAAAAGGAAAATTAAAGATTACTAAGAGAGATAAATTAAAATTTCAAATTGAATCATTTCCACAAACTTCTGTTTTCGGTTTGAAAAAAAATGGCAGAGAGTGTCCGAAACATCCGAGATGAATTAAAACAGATTTAAAACCGGTTTAAAACAGTAATTCTCCCAACAACATGTATATTGTGTTTTAGACACAAAATAAACCAACCGGAATTTCGTTCAAAATTTAGACATTGGTGTTTAATGGTATATGATCTTTGAAATCTAGGCAAAGTATCATTGGAATGAAAAGCACAAACGTTATGCTTTTAGATTATATGAATTTCATTCCTGTAAACTTAAAGTACATATTATAAGAATGTTTCAACATTAGGTGTCCTGTGACACGCCTAGCATATTCCTCTAAAATGACTTCTTTTTTCCGGGTTTAATTGAAGATAACGCTTTTCCTACTGGATTGACTGTGCTGCTATCAATGTTTCTGGTATAATCATAACAATATGTTATTTTCTCTTTATAGTGATACCGATATTGCAATAATTACATTGGTACGTGCAGCAGTACAAGTGAGTAGGAGATGAATAGGCCTATAAGGCGATATCTTTCAAACTGCGATATTTTCAATATAATAGCCTCCTGTTACATAAATTCTGGGTTTTTTTTAATCGAATTTGATTATTTCTCTCATGGTATAACATGAAAGCCTGTTATTATTATTTTTAATACGATAATGCCTACATTATCATGATCTTCTGTTTTATAGGATATGAATACTGACGCATAGTCAGAAGCAAGGGTTGCAACATGATTCCAGTGACTTTCGTTTACTTAAATTTTCCTAAGTTATTGTCTGTTTGATTAACTTAACAACACACGTGGATAATAATTCCAGTTGTTAAAACCAATGTTAAGGAAATATTCATTTCCTGCGCCTGAAAGAAAAGCCAAGTTTCCATCGGTTTCAAATAAATAAATAAAATAATAAATAAATTCCCTATCATTAATAAGAACAATCTATAATGCTTTATTCATTAAACTATTAAAAAAATAATGTTCAGTAGTATTCTCATTAGCTGCAAAAGTTTTGAATGCAACTTCCTTATGCTTAAGCTTGCTTTTCTATCTGTATGGAGTGATAACAATTTCAAGAATTCTACAGTGACTTTCACATTATCCTGTTGCCTCATGAATTCTCACATTCTCATACTCTCTTAGTTCATGTAACTTCTCAGACTTATTTTTAAGTCCAAAGGACTTGTTTTGTCCCCGGTTTAAAACTCTCTAGGACTTAAACCGGGGAAAAACAAGTCCTTCGGGCTTAAAAATAAGTCTTAGAAATTAAGAGAGTAGGCTTAACATGAGTTCACATGCATCCCGTAGTTCATGGGTTAACTTACCCCAGTAGTGGCATGTCAAATCGCATTCATCTTCCAGTGTGTGTAGTAAGCAAAGACTGCATTCCAAGCAGATACCCGACAAAATATCACAAAATTTATTTTCCACATTGTCACAGGAGCCATTACATGCATCATGTGCCTTCCCGAAAACTGTGTTGAAACACTGACACACTACGATGATGTACGACCACTCCATAATATCCCTTTTAAGACAGATCTGCGAATGAAAATGAATTAAAATAATATTAGTTGAATAAGCCCTAGCATCTATTAAATCATCAGCCAAAACATATTTTGGGAAAATGAAGGCAAATGGTCTATATAGAACATTATTTTTTTTATAATATTTAATAAACATTTGTTTGTCTTATACAAAAGCTTTAGCACTTATTGTCGGTCACAAACTCTAAAATTGCCTTACATTTCATTTTGTATTTCACGTCATGAAATTTGTATAATTATCTGTTTGGTAACATTTTTTTTTCACATTCCTATAAAATTGTCTTGAAAAATTATGTTTTTAATTACTACTCATGAAATATCCTTACTTAATAGTACTACTCAATGCAAAGGTTCACACAAGTAGGTCTATTCTGATCCTTTCAAAACGAGTGGCACAAACGTACGTGAGTCATTCCAAACAGAGAGGAAGAGGACCTGCAAAAATGAGGAATGAGGAAGTTGCATGCATAATATTTGCAGATAATGAGAATACTAATGAACTTTTTTTATATTGAATAAAGCATTAACATAGATCAGTGTTTTTATCAATTATTATCTTTAATCTGTAAAAGTGGCTTACATTTCATTTTCCGTAGAATTTCACTTCATGAAATTTTTGTAATTATCTATTTAGTAACTATTTTACACATTCCCATTAAATTGTGTTGAAAATGATATTTAAAAATACTGTTCAATGCAAAAATTCACACAAGTATTCAGATCCTTTCAAACTGGCCCAGCTCTAAGCGAGCAGCACAAAAGTTCCTTAACTTTGTTTTCTGTGCCTGATGTTCAAATGCATGGTTGTAATATCTGTTTTCATAAAATTTCTATTTTCCAACTGTGATATTTTTCTTTGCCAAATGGTAAGATAGTGATTGATAATAACACAGCGTAACGTACGTAGAAAAAATAGATAGCCTAACCTTTTATAACATATTAATGCTTTCCCGGCCAATTTAACAACCTTTGAAACTCAAATACATTGCGTGTGCATTCGATTATAACGATTTTATCCCAGCTGTGCTATTTGGTCGCAACACCTATCTCATTCAAAGTCGTAAATCATATCGGTCATTGTTAAGCGTTTAGTCATCTTGACATTGCAATTCGCCCAGTGTAGATATTCATGTTCATTAATCGGAACATCCAATTTAGCATATTATGCATTCAATTTAATGATCGATCATTTATTATATATGTTATACGTTTCAACCTGTTATAACCATTTTTTTTTCATATTTGATGCTTTTGAGATTTAAGTTGGTTTTGTTTTTGTTAATAGCGTAAGTAAATATCACATCTATATTACAAAGTAATCAAATATGTTAGAGGGAAGATGGAGTGCAAACGAAAATTTGTGTTTTTGGGGGTGTAATTTAGTTAATGCAAGATTGGAATATGCCATTATGCTTACTCGAATGTATACCATGATTAAGGGCTTCAATTAAATTTGAATTTCCTGTATGTATGGTTACACTGACAGAAGACAAAACAAAGTTCTTTCCATCGCTATTTCACGAAATGATAAAGAAAACAAAATATGATTGTCTTCTTAGTAGACACAAATAGAAAACAAACAGACTAGCATGCCAATCAACGTAAAATGTCAAGTCAACATCAAATTAAAATGTTTTTGTGGGGATGAGAAATTGCTTAAGGAGTTCGTGTACCCACCATGATTCTAAAAATGAGGTCGCATCCACAAGTTTTCTCCGACGTGCTTACCTTATGCTTCTGCCAAGAAGAAAGCGAAAAAGTTATCCACGGTAGAAGAAATACTTTACTCGATTTATCGCGAGCGGAAAGATAATTATATAATATTCTTCCGGCCCGGTCAAACTGCGGTGTAAACTGAAATTTGTCAACTTGAGGAAGTCGTCGTTTCTGTCTGTGCATACACAGGTCCTCAACGTTAGATCACGTGATATATATTGCACACTCGCTTTCGATTTCACCAGGATTTCACAACGGACATGGTTTGAGAAGAGAGTTTGAGACGATGAGTTTCTCCACAACCTTCCATTCCAAGACAAATCAAGAGTTGAACGATTGATGGCGCAATTCTGAATCAATCCCCAGTATACTTAGTTCCACAAATAGCACCTTCTAATTTGTTTGTTTGCTTTTATTTCAAGTGATATTGCTTCCAAGTTAATTAATCTCCTAACAACGCTTATAGAAGTTACCCTATGCGCGAGAAAATATTTTGTGTCATAGGATTCAGTCTTTTCTCGCACTTTTCTTTTGTTTTGTTACAATATTATGTACATGTGACCACCTGCCAAAAAACAAAGCATCACATTTGTAATGATGGTACACTATATTGATATTTGAGACCATAATACATTCACAGGCTCGTAACTATAGAATTTTACTGGGGGTGCAGATATTACATGAGAATGACTTTACTGGGGGAGCGAAGTGCACCCCTCGCACCCCTTACTAGTTACGGGCCAGATTCAGTCAAAATATTAGACGAATATAAAAATACATGTAGATGAACGCACCCTACTTAATACGTGATTCCATTATTATTCAAGATGGGATTTACCTTTATTTACCTGTGATATTTTTTCTTCATTATGCAGATTATCTTTCGACATGATGACGTCTTATATGAAATCCCAAGATCATGTAAAAGGTGAAAATACCCATTTGCTACGAGAAAGGTCTCAACTATCATCAATGAAGTTCGCTCTGTGAAGGAGAGCAGCGAACCAAGGTATGTGTCGTACTTGATGTATAAACCTAACTTTTACGAATGATATGGTACAGATTATTAAAGAACCACAAGCTTCCCATCTATCAACGGATCAACAGTACATATTCCATTCACATATTGAACTTGAAATCATATTCATTATCGTTCATATCATTTGGTTTCATACCGAGCACAGTTTAAATAAAAGTAAATTCTTTAATTAAATGTTTTACTCATGTCAAAATTAATAAGCTATTAAGAATGATAATTTCTTTTCATATTTTCTTGCTATTTTAGGAATTTTAGGAATTCGGGCAACAAGGGAGGATCCCTTCATCCCAGCAGTTGGTTGAAAAGTGTCGTCATTTACATGTAGTACGGACGCGTTTCCCCCGTGGAATGCATCATGACGTGAGTGAAGACTATGGGCTTTCTTGATTCTCGGTCGTTGTATATCGAATATTTGAAATGCAAAGCACTTCATATAAAGTTCAGAATTAGCCAATATCAATAGTCTATCTTAAATGCGGCTGATATCAAACAATTAAAATGGGCTTACACCGGTCCATATTTGTGGCTTTATTGCTTGGAAATCCAAAGATGTAAAAATGGAAAATATCGTGTTTTATTTATTTATTTATTTATTAATTTCTGATAGTTAGACAGGGTGACTCATTTTCACCAATAGTAGTGGTCTTCCACGAGGCCCTGGTAGCAATAATAAGTAAAACTGATAGTCAACAAAATCATGAAAATATACTCATGACAAAAAATAAATAAGAACATACCTAAACAAAAAGTATTTGGTGTCCTTGTAATACCAAAAGGAACCAAATTTCCAATATTTTTCTACTTTATATTTCTTGGCTAAATTTCTCAAAGACCTGTTCATTTTACTTTTAACAAGAAGGAGAAATCGACATTATGTCGTCTTGTTATTTTCATTGGAAGCCTGTGACTGTAAGCGTGCAAGAGCTGAAAATCAAGACTTCCTGATTCTTCTCTTTTTTATAAAGCTCAATCTCAGTTTATACGTGGTCTTGTGGATATTGTGGTTATGTCATGAGTTCAGGAAAAGATTACGAAGCTCACTGCACATCCCACAACTTTTGGCATTCTAAAGGCGGTCGATATCAAACAAATTTCCTTTGCTTTCACGGATCCTAAATATGAAGAACTTAGTTCCAAAAGGGACTAAGTCCAGTTTTGACTACAACTGATTTTCAAAGATAAATATGCGTATCTCGCACATGGGAATCAAATGTGCTATGTCGCATATTTATCTTTGTAAAAGTTGAATAAAAACACACACACAAGAGACGATCGACTACAGTTTCATTCCAAAAGGAACTAAATCCACGAAAATTAAACATATACAATTTCCTACAAAATCGAAATGTATTGCTAGATATTTAAACAAATATTTAAATGATCTAAGGCAATAGTCTTAATATACTGTATATACCCAAATGAAGTATAGTGAATATAGATAAGTGATAAAATATAAAACCTTGATTTATTTGAAAAAAGCCAAAGGTGGATTTAATCCTTTTGGGATGAAACTTTTCATACGTATTTGTGGTTTTATTGCTTGGAAATCCGAGGACGAATCATCCTTCTTACGGTACTGGGGGAACATAATGTCCAATACTTTTCAACTGTATATATTTCAGTAGTAGGAGGAGAAAATGTCGTGTCAATATTCTCACTGAAATTCTATGACTAACATGACTAAAGAGCTGAAATTCCGGACTATGCGTGATTTTCTGATATTTTCTGATATTGTTTGAGCGTTTTTTACATTAAATCTGAAAATCGGTTCGGATCAGTCGATTCATTTCAAAAATTATACAAGCCTTGGTCTTAACATATTCGTTCACGGTTCTGTCATAATAATTGTGACGTCAGTATTGATTCATAATTGGATTTGTTATTTTATATAAACTAGTATACAGATGAAAGAAATATGTTGTCAATCCGTTATTGACAACATAATTATTTCTTTCATACTTCATGCGATCAGACAAATGCTTTTCATGCACATTTTTATATAAATCATTAACCGTGTTTCCTTCTGTTCTTTTATTATACAATGTAATAAGTTTTTGAATGAAGTACATTCAATATAAATGTTGGGACGTTTTTTGTTTGTTTGTTGCCTTTAATTTTTTTTTGTTAATTATATGAGGGCCTTTTCATTTCAATGAACAGATGAATGCAGTGAAATTATAAAACATTACCGTATGATTATCTCTCATTCCTAAATTGTTCCTTATCATAATTAATAATAACAAATAATAGTGGATTCTTAATTATATCACACATGTCTGTCAAACATGATTAAATAAATGCAAAGGACATAGGAATGACTTTCATTTATTATGTGCTGCAGAAAATATGATTCGCTGTCATAATTATGTAGGTCGTTTGTATCTCGTTTTTTCCTAAAGTTTATCGCTTAAATTCATATCACGATAATTTATAGAATTATGAATGGCCACCATTGGGAATCTTGAAATAGCAGAAAATTCCACCTGACAATATAGCTCTGCTCTGGCAGACACCAACAACCATTATGTAGAATATTCAGAAATTTGCTCTGAAAATCCTCTTGTGTGAATGATTGCATGTTTTATTGTTGTTCATAAATTGGGCCGGGATTCATTGTGATCGAATGTGAATACATATTCATGTAGTGATAAATATGATTTTCTATATAATGTACACACTGCATTGCTTTTATTTCGTTCTTGATAAAGTTGATCATTAGACATCATGGTAATATTATGGAATATAGAGTTATAAATGACCAATTATAGGGTCTGTCTCGAATTTTTCGAAAATCCCACACCCTTTCAGCTCTGGTAGACATCGACAATAAACACAAGACACCATAATGTGCAAATGAATGAGGTAATACGTTATCATATTCAATAATGCTTGGAAGAAATCATCCTTGAAAGCATGGTTATTTTGCAATGAAGTACAGATTGAATGTGAATTAGTGCAATTGAAATTACAAAATGCCAATGAATGCCTGAACATAATTTATACACTGTACATGATTTTGCTAACCATTTCTTTAAAAAGACACGATTATTTAATAAATGCAACAGTCAATCTCGAAATGTGTGTTGTTGATTTATATTCTTATATTCGTGTGTATTAGAATTGACCATCTTTTTGTAATTTCGTATATTCCTTATTCTTGTATACCTTATTCATGAATAATTCATTTTGTAAAGAAATTCCTGGTGAGGGAGGGGGAGGGGTATATGTGTGTGTGGGCGTTGTGGGTGGATGTGGGTAGTTCCCGCACGTAAGTGTTGTATGCGAGAGGGGAAGAGAGAGGGGCATGAGGACGTGGGGTGGACGTGAGGGAAGAAGGAGAGAGGGGGTGAAAAAGAAGAAGAAGAAGAAGAAGAAAAGAACAAGAATAAAACTGAAGAGGGAGAGAGAAGTGTGCATAGGAGACGGGGAGACTGACGGGGGACAGAGTATGAATAAAGGAAGTGATGGACAGGAGAGAGTGCATGCTTGTGGACAAGAGGGAAAAAGAGAAAGACTGAATACCCAAATGTATTTTAATGAAGATGGACTAACGGTCAAATATGAAAATAATGAGAGAAGAGGGAGGTTTTGAAGGGAACATAATTATTTCAGAAATAGAGAAACAGAGAAATATCGAAGGTTTTTACTCCGTATAGGATACACTCTTAACCGTCTCCTACCCACAGTAATATATTGAAGGCCATATATAGTTCAAGTCACCTTTATCATTTATTGTACATCGAAACACATGTCAAAATGGTTTGACAGAAGTCACAGAACTAGTATTTATGAGCAGTGGATAATCTGGAATTGAAACCAAGTCGATGCGATATAGTGCTCGTTAACAGGAAATCATAATTCGAGTAATAATGATAATAATGATATTATTAATAATAATAAAGACATTTACAACGCGCAACATACATGTAATCCACCCAAAAGGGTGCTCCAGGCGCTTAAATTAAATCGATTCATCAACTAGCAGAAAAATAAGCTATATCATGATAAAAAAAATATTCTATTTAAGAACTTGGATTATTTTCTTCATTCTTTGAGCAGGAATTTAATTTTTGATGTGCATGGCTTATGCAAATGACACACAATTTACTAACATCTATATCGATGCTACTTTTATTAGATTAAATCAAAGTCAATACGTAACGTCAAAATTATAGCGGGTAAAATTCGACAATATCGTCATATTTCATTCATCACTCCTGCTGAACAGCAAAAACATGGTTCAAACAGTGAATAATTAAGAAAATCAGGTGAAGTTTACTATGCTTTATCGATGTTTAATACTCTCTTCACAATAACTGCGCAACAAAATGAATACCATAAATTATACGGATATAAGGTATACTTTGATATCCATAACATTACATATAAACAGATATTTCGTTTCATTTGATTTCATTTATTTCCACAATAATATCAAATATAAAACTTTCAGTCTACAAAAAAATCATTATGAGCATAGAAAACCCAACGAATAGGAATGATACTACATTTGGCAGATAGATTCGGGTTTAAAACAAAATAAAAATTACGTAATCAGTGGGAAGTTAATAAATGCTAGCTGTATTGTGGAGAAAACCTTGGAAAGCAAGCTTGTAATTCAGGTTCCCTGGCATAAATATCAATGATTTAAATAAAACAAAGGCATAGAAGGGTATAAAACGACAGACGATACACAGCCGCGTAGCCAGGATTTCATTTTAGGGGGTGCGGTTGAGCGAAGCGTGCGAAATTGCTGATGAGCACGCGAAAAGTGCTCCCCAGGGGGGGGGGGGGGTGCAGGAAGGGGGGAGTCCCCCCCCCCCCCCCCTTCCCGCGCGAAGCGCGAAAGCTTTGACATTTGAGCAAATTCGAGAGAAAGATAACGGCTCGCAGTGCCTTTTTTTAAGGCGGAAAGTTAGTTCGATGCCCTGACTGCTTTTCAATTATTTGGACGCAATACAGCACTGTATTTAACAGCGGTGGGCGCGCAGGGAGGGGGGGGGGGCAGTTTCCTCCTTTGCCGTTTTAGCAAATTTGGATATAGATAACCGCTCGTAGCAACTTTTTAGGCTTTTTTTCTTTCACTTCCCCCGCTTTTTCGCTCTCGTTTTTTGGGGGGCGTTTTTTTTTTTTGGGGGGGCGACCACCCCCATCACCCCCTGGCTACGCGCCTGACGATACAATACCACTCAGAACGGGACAAAACATCAAGACAACACAAGGACAAGGACTTAACAATTCATAAAAATTTAATCATTAGCTAAATAAAAAATAAACTGATAACAATAATTGTCCGACCGTACAAAATAATGAACAATTAAGTGTTGTGCAGTTGATAAAACCCGAGCAATCAGGGGATCGGAGCGTTTCATCAAGCGTTTTGTCAGTGATTTTACCGACAATTGTTATAAGCTACTAAAATCCTTGCATCTGATTGGCTGAGAGCAAATTTGTCAGTAAAAAGCACTGACAAACGGCTTGATGAAACGCCCCCAGGCATAAATGAAGTATGTTGTAAGTATCCTCTGACACTGGAAACAATTCTAAAAAAAAAAAAAAAACGCCTGGCAAAAAAATTCTAGCTTTTTTTTCGGGGGCGGTTACTTCTACATAATTATGAGAATTTTCGGTTTAAACTCACTCAAAATATCCGATGATCAATTTTCTTGTTGTTGGTTTTTAAAATATCCTGAATTTTGCCCTGCCCGTAGTGAATCCTGGATCCGCCACTGGTTGTTTCAAGGTGACCTTTCTGTACCACCTTGTATTTCGCATTTTTTTCAGAGTGCACTTCGTCTGCTACACAGGAGATTGCCCTCAACAATAATGAACTCAAGCTGGCGGTATTCTCATCATGTATAGATATCTATTTGATTTCTGTGTCATTACTATTTTATTTCCACATGTACCCCTCCGCCCTTTCCTTTATACACGGCAGACACGCAAAAGAACGATAAATGACCACACAGAGCTATGCAGCCTACAATCTGATAAATATAGCGAGGTTTACTTAATCCAATTACTTCTAAATAAATATCTTTATTACACATCTATAATTAATATCTTTCACATAAAATTCCGATTAATAATAAATGTATTACAAATTTCCGTAATTTTATTTTTATGCTTGTTGGTAAATAACCATATTTATTTCAATAGCAAAATCCATTGTAAAACTAATATCATCAAACGAGGGCTTTGATCCTAAGGGGGGTTGGGCTTTATTATCCTAATAATCAAAAGACTACTAGTGTAATTACACAGTGTCAAGCCTATGAGTCCCAGTGAATGTTCTCCTCCCGAATTTAGATGATGATTCCGGATGATATTGGATAAGAAAGAAAGAAATAAAAGTGAGGGAGAGAGAGAGAGAGAGAGGGGCCTGGGGTGATGGGGTATATAGAGAAAGAGCAGAGGAGAGCAAAGAGAGAGAGAGAGAGGGAGGGGCTGTGTGGGTCGTGTGTGTGTGTGTGTGTCATATTTTTGTAATGGTCTACACCCACCTTGCATAAAATGACCCACCCCAAAATCATATATTTGTAGCATACCATTCTGCATGCTACAATGAAACAATGGACGTTTTGCTTTCATGTAGGTCCCATCATATTTCTCTCAGTAAAATGACATAATTGACCATTTACCTTTATGTTACTTATGTATGTATCTATTTTTGAAATGTAAATGTATATTCATGAGAAAATAAATGAAATGAAATGAAACTGAAAAAGTATTATCTCTTCAGTGCTCCAGCCGAGTCCTGATGGAATTCCAAAGGCCTACACGTACCAACACCCCCTCCACCCTTTACAGGACCCCTCCCTTCCGAATGGAGAAAAAGAATCAATCAAAGTGGAAAGAGAAAAGACAGGGAAGTTAAGGGGAGACATGATGAAAATGATAAGATACGGTTACATGTCGTTTTCCGAAGGTTCATAATTTCGAAGGTTCGTTTTTCTGAAGGTTCGTTACTCCGACGGTTCGTAATTCTGAAGGTTCATATTTCCGAAAATGAAAAGGGGTTCATAATTTCGAAAATGAAATAGAGTTCGTAATTCCGAAAATTTTATCTGGTTCATAATTCCGAAAATGATAAAGAGTTCATATTTTCGAAGGTTCGTAATTCCGAAAAGTTATGAAGGGCTTTATTTCATTTTCTTTCGGAATTATGAACCCTATATTTCATTTTCGGAATTACGTTCAACCTTCGGAATAACGAACCTTCGGAGAAATGAATCAAATGTTCGGAATTATGAACCCCTTTCTATGGAAAATTTATGTTTCGGAATTACGAACCTCGGAATTATGAACCTTCGGAAAAACGAACCTTCGAACAAACGAGTACCCCCCAGGATTCGACCCCTCTATCAATCCCTGACTCGGCCTTTTTTCCTTCTTCTTGCATGACATCAATTCAACCTAGAAAGACCGTGCTCGCATGCCAGTGCCCCCCCCCCCCCCCGCCCGCTTATATGGCTAGATCATAGGGCTATGGATTTACGATATGTCACTAAATGGAAATGTTGAGTATAGTCACGGATAAAAATTGAATAAAGAGCTTTCCAAACAGATGCTTTACTCTTTATTTCGATAAGACTTTTGAGATAAATTTACTCACAGCACACAAGGAAGTTAAATACGAACTGCTGATCAAGATTCATGCAGTATGGTGAAACATCTTTGTTTGTTTGTTTGTTTATTTTTGTTTTTTATTTCATACTCTGTGGACAAAATCGAAAAAAAAGAATATTCATTGCCTTGAAAGCGATATTGCTAGGAAAATATTGGGGTAAGCGTTCCCGTTCTGAAAAAAACCTTTTCTCCTTTGAAAACGCTGTTCTCATGTTTAGATTTTTAGATCTAGATTTAGGTTTATTTTATTTCAAATCATTATCAATGTGAATGCAATTTCACGTGTAAAATGTAAGATCACAACGCAGAGGCAATATCATCCTTTCACTAATTTAAGTGCAAGCTACACACTATTAAATAGCCATTAATTTCACGTATTATAAAATTTTCCCTCACAATGCTTAATAAGAAAATGAAAGGTAAGCTTAAAGGGGAATGAAACCCTTAAAGGAGAATGAAAAGAGAGGATAGAGAGAAGCAATTTTTAAAAAGTTCCATCAAAATCGTTTACGAAATGAAAAGGTTATGAAAGTTTGAAAAGTCTCAATTACTTTCTATCGGGCGACCCTCAAATTGGCAATGTTGCTTCAAATTGGCAGGTTTAGTAGTATACAACCCTCAATATCATGTTTTGTACACAAATTTGCTTATTTCTCTATTATTTCTAAAGATACTGCTTGTCTTTTTCTGAACTCAACATTGTGTTGTGTCAAATACATTTTTCCATGATACATGTTGAGCTATAAAGAAGGAGACAAGCTGCACCTTGAGAGATAATGGGGAAAATATGAAATTTTGTGTACAAAACATATGAAGAGTTGTAACCTGTCACTTTGAAGCAACATTGCCAATTTAGAAAGTAAATTTCGTAACCGATTTTGATGGGACTATTTAAAACTTGCTTCTCTCTACCTCTCTTTTCATTAAAGTTGATTTTCCCCCAGGGTTTCATTCTCCTTTAATAAGCAGGTAACTGAGGAAAGGGGGTAGTGGCAGTGGCACGTACAACCCGCGGTCGGCATATAATTTCATTTCATTTCGGTTTATTGATAACTAAACAACAATACCTTGTAAAACATTCCGGAGACTGATACATACAAATATACAATGTTTACAAATTTACATAATAATATTGAAAAGATTACATAAAAAGTACAGTACAGGTCAAAAAAATGTCAAGAAACAAAAACTGAAAGAAAAATGAACATGAATCGTTATAAATATTGCACTTCAAATTATAAATACAATAGAATCAATAAAAATGCTATTCATTACTTCAGTTTATATTCGAACAACAGGCAAGAAAGCGTTGGGCTTCTAATAATTAGTTGTGTGTGTATAAGAAACCATAAATGCATGTAAAAAGGAGGCACAAGAACACAATGGAGGTCCTATTTTTTTTCTTTCTTTCTTTTTGTTCTACTTGTTCGCTTATCGGAAATTCTGTGTAGTAGTAGGTAGCACCTAGAAATTTGACGACCCCCCATCTTCATTTTGTTGCTTGTTAACAATTCACACAAGTAAGGTGTGCTCCCTCCTCCCTCTTTTAATCCTTTTAAAGTATTTAAAGTGTAACAGAAGTTTAGAATGCCAGAATATTGTCAATTAAACATTTCGGGCCTATTGAGTATTACAAATAAGCGTAGCAAAACACTATAATGCCTTTATCTAAAGCTGGCGCTATACCACAATTAATCGCTATCATTGAATGGATCATGCGATATTTCTTCATATTGAAATGAGGCTGAGATAGAAAACATCGACGAAAAGGAACCTAATCGCTCATGGATAACTGCTGGAATTTTCGGTAAAACTGATAAATTCTACGTTTAATACACGTTTTCGATAGCATGTTAAGTGGATATATATCTATGTACCCGGCTGCGTTTTTTACTAAGACTATATTTAAAATGACCGATGTCAGTGAGAATGCAGCCATTAGTGAGTGTGTTGACAAAGCAGATTGAATCCTGCAGAGTGCAGGCTCTATAATGTAGGCCTATGTGGTTGACTTTTTTTTTTTAGTTTAATGTGTACCGTAGTCCCATTCGTAAAGATCTCTGTGAAGCGTTATTTTGCTTTTTGGTAATTGACTTGAGACACTCAAGCTGTGGAATTTAAATGTAATGTTGGATGGATATTTTGCAGATGAGTTTGGCATTATCGTGGTTGAGGAAATCACCATTTACTCCGCACAGGCACAGCATTTGCACAGAAGCGCTTCATCATGTTCATTGCTTTGTAAATACGCATTGGTTTCCTCATTCCCCGTCCCTTACATAGAGTCGTAGACGCTAGGCCTATATGGCTAGAGTCTTAGAGAGTAGAGTGCCCAAGTCTGCGCACACACTTAACAGCGCGATTCTAATAAAACAAAACGTGCAACGAACACAAACTTTTCATCTTTATCATAGCGATAGATATTCATGCAAAAAAACGAGTCAAAAAATTGAAAAAAGGTCTTACATGTATTTCATGCATTTTAATAGCCTCAAAATCGTGCTCGTTTACGTCAAAACTTGTGTAAATGGCATTGTTCTTGCTCTAATTTTGATGAGAATTCTTGCAAACTTACTCTTTAGAATAACTTACGACGAGTCGTAAGAATAATTTTCCGGCTATTCTTACGACATGTGCATGGTTCCGGTGACGCATGCGCAAAGTATTCTTTTCTGACTTGGAAGTTTTGACGGAGATCTACGTATTGTCGTAAGGATAGGGCGGCGGCTATTTTTACGACGACGAGTGCCGTCTATTCATAATGGTATGAATGGTATATTTTATTCTGACATATCTGATCATTTATTCTGTGTGTCTGATTTAGATAGTCACTCTAAACCTCAAAATCTTAAAAACAACATGTTTTATAGGAAAGAAACTCAAGAATATATTGATATGTTGATTTCTCATTTAACTCAGGAAGACTGGAGTGACATTTTAATGGAAAGTGATGTTAATAAATCATATGACTCATTTTTATGCAAATTATCTCAGTACTATAATGAGTGTATTCCGTTATAATGCAAAAGGCGTAGAAGGGATAGTAAAAAACCTTGGATTACTCAAGGTATATTTAATACGATCCATAAAAACACGAAACAGACTATATAAAATATTGTTACGTCGCCCTACCTCACAAAATAAAACTAAATATAAAACGTATAGCAATAATTTAACTTCTTTAATTCGTATTTCGCGCAAGTCATATTATGTGGATAAATTTGAAAACAATAAGAATTGTGCTTGAAATATATTGTGAGGAATGAATTTAGGAACACCACGTATTATACCTATTATAAGTTTTCTGAGATATATTCAAGGAAAGTGGATTTTTAGAACATTATTGTATAAGGCAATTGGAAAGTATAGCTCACTTACATGTACATCACAGCATCTCATTAATAGCATAATGAGGACATGGCCAATTTCAGATCTCCATTCATTTAGCGATTTTAGAATTTCAAATAGGCCCTATTCATGACTTTTTTATTAGTTGTCTGTTTTTCCTCAACATTTTACTGATATGCTTCTGTGATTGTTCTGCTTCTATTCAAATGCATTCATTTTACGGGTTTCATTCTCCTTTAAGGTAGGGATAAGGATTTCTTTGCTGTGATGTACAGAGTTTATGCTG
This sequence comes from Heliocidaris erythrogramma, assembly GCA_025617745.1. NCBI lineage: Eukaryota > Metazoa > Echinodermata > Echinoidea > Camarodonta > Echinometridae > Heliocidaris > Heliocidaris erythrogramma. The sequence goes on along the minus strand of CM046857.1, from coordinate 18,028,378 downwards.
CCACCTACAATGTTGTAGAATAGGTGCGGGTGGGGGTCAGACTTATCTGAGATTCCAGTTCTTGTCTTCTGAAAATGTCAGACGCTCACTTCATACTTGATTCGACCTTGTGCCTGTCTTGATACTTGGCTTGTGTTTACGGCCCCCATGCACACAAGCAAAGTCTATCTCAAAGTACTTGAGTAAGGAATTGAAAGTCCTTTTGGGAGCTCGTTTTTTGCCCGCCTCGATGGTTCTTGAGCATCTTGTGTAGAGATTCACAAAATGTGTCTTCTCCCATTTGTCTATCGCGATTTTTGATGCGATGAAGGAGTCGAACTGCGCTCCTTCGCGCAGTTCCATCGCTAGGTCCTCACGATCCTCCGTCGATTCCTCCATTGCCATGTTTTCTGTCATGTCTGTGGGGGGTTGTATGCCAACAGCCGGCCAGTGAAGTGTGCGCAGATTACGAAAATGGAGCGTATGCGCATGTCGTAAGAATAGCCGGAAAATTATTCTTACGACTCGTCGTAAGAATAGCCACTGCCTATAAAATTAAGCTTTAGAGGAATATTAAAGAACTTTGTGTGAATTTCAGGTCAAAACCTTAGGTGCGCAAACATAAGGCTCCCCATCATACTTTATTTTTGCGTGCTAACGAACGAGTGGTTTCCTCAACCATGCCATGAGTTTACAACTTCATTCCAATTTATTCATCTGAATCATCGGCGTTATCGTGAAATATGTCACCCCTCATTCACTCCACTAAATGGCACTATCGATTTATTTAATTGCATGTAATACGTACTGGTGAAACTATTCCACCTCAATATTAGACATAACACACAAGTGTGTGCGTACACACGGAATGAGAGGAGACTTATACCACGATTAGGCTGAATTATCTTATCGGCCACTAAATGCGAGGTTATTAACCTTGCACAACGGACAAGTCAGTTGGATTTTTACAACACAACCATGACAACAGTGTCGGTGCTCCCAGCCATGACCATGTCACAGTCCACTTATATATGTACATGTACAAGCTTATCTTCAGGTAAACTTGAACTCCATAATAGTTTTCACGGGTGGATAGGCTTCAATGGCTTTTATGTATATCAGCGGGCCTTTTTCCAGTCTCGATCATACAGGAGAGGAAAATAATTATCTAGAATTTAACTCTGAACTATGAATCCCCAAATTTGTGACACAGTAAGAGTTGAAGAGCCTCTGAATCATGCTTAACTTCGCCCTTACCAATACTGAATAAAGATGTTTAACTTAATTTTCCGATATTCACAAAACTGTACTTTCGTCAAGCTTGTTTTAATATCCTTTATATTGCATCATAATCCGTTTATTAGGTTGAGATACAAGATTCATAATATGTTGTTTCATCTATCTATGCATGTATTTGTGATATTCTTTAATTGTTCCCTGGTTGCGCCAGCTTGGTCGGGGAGGAAGACCGGTGGGTCATGGTTATTAAGTTAGCCCTTTCCATACCAAGGCAGCCTAGCTGGCGTGGCCAGCATTTTCAATCATTTTCTTTTTATGTACGAATACTCTGTTTCCTCTTGTATGTTGCCAAATGATCGCATGCTATCTACATAATAATAATTATAATAATAATAATCCCACAGATTCATTAGCTTATTTACACCGGGCTACCTTCATCCCCGCATGCCACTTGTTGACAAGTAAGGCATGCTGAGCCTTTTGAATGCAAGGCTGTCAATCCTCCCGTTTTTGATGCGAGTCTCCCGCCACCACGCTCATTCTCCTCCCGTCCAACCAGCGTTATGACACCCTTCCTCTCGCTTTGCCGCCAAGCATGTAAATTTCCCTCTTTATGAAAAAACTGCTAAATGTGTAAAATTGGAGTAAAAGCTTTGTTTGTACTGGCCGAAATAAACAGGTCAAACCTCTCCCCTACTCTATTGCTCAGTGCCTCAGCATGATTTTTTAGTTTTTTTTTTAGTAAAAAAACTGTCACATTTCCTATTCAACACAGATGTTCAAGAGTGCATCACAGAGCAAGAGGCAACCAAGATGTCTACCTACAGGTGGCTTGCACGAGATCATCATGAATCGTAGATCATGAGCTCGTTGGAGGAAGGCACTGATGCCATCCCCATGGCAACGACAATAAGTGAGACAACATCAGCAGCACCGAAGGACAGGAGTGACAGCCATAGCAGTTGCGATAGCAGTTGTGGCGTCACTACCAGCCATGGAAGCAGCAACCCAGGAAGTGGTAGTAACAGTAGGAAGAACTCTCTGACTGCCAGGACTGTAGGCAGCAAGAGTGGCAATGGTGGTGGTGGGGGGAAGAGCAGTTCGGGTAAGAAAGTGAGTGGAGAAGCGTACATAGAGGGCGACATCAAGCTGAGATTCTTGTGCCCGGAGGATGTGGAAGCAGTCAAGCAGCTCTGCAGGGACTGGTTCCCAGTCGAGTAAGCATACCAATTTCTTTTCTTTTTTTTTTTTTGGGGGGGGAGGGGGAGTGTCATGTGGAACTAATTGTAGGCCGATATTGTTTACACGCAATCGAAACTACAGTTTGTTTGTGCTGGGCTATGGGTTTTCTCCACTTATAAATGGGTCAGTGTATATTTCCATAAGGAATTGGACAATTGCCCAAGGTCTCATGTCATTATTGAGTCCTGGTTTTATAACTAAAGTTTCAACAAAACCAGAAAACTGAAAACAGGATATTATTCTCCCAGCTAAACAATTTATGGTAAATACATGAGGTTCTTGGTTTTAAGGTTTTAACTTCTAAAACTTTTGTTACATTTTTCATAACAGAGACCCTTAGGGATGTACATGTATGTTAGAAAATGGGATACTACCGTCTTTGAAACTGATTTTGAAGTAAAAGTAGAGAGAAATACAATATTTGTTTTAACAATAATGTAATATAATGCATTTATCCTTTCTTTTTCTTCTTACTTCAGGTATCCTGATTTCTGGTACAAGGATATCACAAATGATAAGCGCTTCTTTTCCCTGGCTGCAGCCATAGGTTCTACTATCGTTGGTTTATTAGTGGCTGAGGTGAAGACTAGGGCCAGATGTCACAGGGAGGTTAGTACATGGTGATACAGTTGCTTTTGTTGTTATTGTTTTAGTTTTTACGGACAATGTACTGGTGTGATGTTTTGTTTTCTGGTTGCATGAATAATGACCCCCTACCCAGCAAACTTCAGTTTGCAGAAAACTAGACCCCCAAAATGCGATATTTTTTTTTGTTTTATTTTTTTGTTTTGCTTGTCAGAGAATTTTGGAGGGAGACGAGACCACAAAAAATGTGATAACCTTTTTTTCAGACATTTCGGACAAGTTAAATCATGTGGTGTCCCCCCCCCCCCCCCCCGAATTAATAATAATAATAATAGTGGCTACTTGTATAGCGCAGGTCCGCCTTTCGACGCTCATGGCGCTGTATAGATAGGTATATATTATTACCCCCGGTCATTGGATTCTAGCACGCCCGCACACAGTGTATGCACATTCTCCACTCCCTGGGGAGCATTCCAGCCAGGTGTCTGTAAAGCGCACACATGCTAAGCAAAGGACATTACCTTTCGCCATCCTACCGGGTACCCATTTAACACCTGGGTGGAGAGTGGCAAATGTAGATTAACGTCTTGCCAAAGGACGCTAGTGCTGCGGTGGGATTCGAACCCCCGACCTCGTGGTTCACAGTCGGGGGACTTATCCACTGATCCACAACATTTCAAAATGGATTTGCGCCACTGCTTGTATTCATAGAGACATGAACCGATTATATTTCGTGGTAAATATATGGTCACCACTTAAAGGGGTACTCCGGCCTAAAAATAATATTAATTGAATGAATAGAGTAAAATTAAACAAGCAAAACACTGAAAATTTCATTGAAATCGGATAAAAAATAACGAAGTTATTGAATTTTTAAGTTTTGCATTATTTTGGGAAACAGTTCTATGCATGTCATCATGAATATATGTAATGAGTGAGCTGATGATGTCACGCCCCCACTTTCCTTTTTTAAGTATATTACATGAAATCTTCATTATATCATTTTTTCATACATGTCTATAAAAAATATCTCCCTTGTAACAAAATAAGTTACAGCAATGATAAACTTACACATTAAATAAGGAGTCAGTCCTTTTAGTTATAGGCTTGGAGCAGAAAATTTGAATAATTGCAAATTCATATAATAAAATACAAAAGAAAAAGTGGGGATATGACATCATCAGCTCACTCACTGCATATTCATGACGACGTGCATATCACTGTTTTACCAAAATAATGCAAAACTTAAAAATTCCATAACGTCATTATTTTTCATCCGATTTCGATGAAATTTTCAGTGATTTGTTTGTTTAATTTTACTCTATTTATTCAATTCATATTAATTTCAGCCCGGAGTACTCCTTTAAGGACAATTCATGTAAAAGCAGTTTGGTATTGTAGTCTACACACTTTATTCTTTTTTTTCAAATTTGTATAGTGTATACTTTACCATGATAATTAGCCATGAAGATCAGTTCACATGAAAGATATTGGAGCTACATGTATTCTTGAGTAATGAGTATTTGCAGCACAAGGGCTTTTTGACTTTTAAAAGAGAGTGGGAGGCATCAATCACTATGAATTTTTGATATTGTATTAAATATGAATCCTCATTATACATGTAAGTTTTTTGAACCTGAATGTAATCCACAAAGCTTTTAGACACTAAGAAATACCAAAACACAACTGTGCGTGTATGGGATACCGTTATTGTACCAACAGAAGACAGTATCTTATTGTTTTATCAAATTTGTTTGGCAGGTACATGTATCCTGTATGAACATGTAATGTTTGCATTTGAACAAAGCATAATTGTTCTTTAATTACATGTACATGTACACACCCACATCCAGGGTGATGCTAATATAAACCTGGGGAGCATTTCATCAGGTGTTTGTCAGTGATTTTTACTGACAAATTTGCTCTCAGCCAATGAGATGCAAGGATTTCAAAAGCTTATAACAGTTGTCGGTAAAAATCACTGACAAAACACTAGATGAAACGCTCCCCTGGAGAATACATGTACTAAGCCCAAGATAGCTTGGATTTGAGTGTATGGAAATGTGTATTACAAATTCAAAGTGTATTTGACAGGTTAGTGCGAAGGATCTTCTTCAAAATATGGCTTCCTAGTATCCCGTCTATCGAACAAAGAGCTTGTGTAAAGGTTTCAGCTGATATTGCCTATTCAGATGACATTTTAAAAAGGCTGAGATATGAATACTTCTGATTCATTGCCATAATATATTCTAAGGAAATGAATTTCATTATTACAAAGTGTATTCTGAATATTAATGATCCTTATGTTTAAAGGGATACTCAACCGCAGATTGTGGAGGTTTTTATGCCGCAAGAGGGCACACGTGATCGTTACCTGATCATGCTGTTGACCCGCGAGAGCAAGCTTCGAACAGCCCGTTTGCCGCGCAACATGCACGCTCCGCTTGCGCTTCGAGCTCTTGTGCGAGATTCAGTCGGCTTCGTGCAGCCCGAAAAGTAATCCTAGTAGTCCAACGGATGCGTTCGATGCCCAAACTTTGTGTACGTGTGAATGGGGCTTACGCAATCCTGACTTTCCCCACGGCCGCCTGGTGGCATAGGAGTTCCCAGAAATATACTACTGTGATTCAAATTGGAGTACCAGCAAAATGTTCATAATTTTCAGAAGAGGATTTTAGAAGAATACAACCTCATGCTCAATGAAGAGCAGATTACATTAGCAAAACATGTAGCCAAACATGTAGCCTTGTACATGTATCTTCTTTATTGGCAGCAGACACAAAATGCATGTATTGAGTAAACATACATGAGATGAATCTAGTTTCAGTATGTGTCTTAGGTTACATGTACATGTATTTGCCAGTTTGAGGGTATTATCCTTTTTTTGCATTGTTCATAATGAAATTTTTCTATGAAATTTATGTTACAAAGGTCCAAATTATTGTCCATCCTGTTCCATACATGTACTTTACCAAATGTACATGTAACTGATGGTTAACATAAATTAATGTTGAAACATATTTAATGATTCAAGCTTTAGAAGACCTACATGAATATATATCACATTCAGTATTCTTGAACTATTTTGTAGAATCAACTAAAGTGGCACTGTAAGGGGCAAAGAGTAGCAATGAAAAGTGTGTTGATTTTTTAAGCTAAGTAGGGGTAAATGACATTGTTTATGATAAAAATGCAGACATTTATACTGCGTAAAATACATACATGAACCAAAGTGGGTGCTCAAGGCATTTCACAATATCGTGACACAAGTACATTCAGGAGCTTACAATAAACATGTGAATGTATCTGCTGAAAATCAATGACAATGAGCGATTAGTCTCCAGATGATTAGCTCAGAATTTCGCTTCATATTTAGGGTGTTTGTTTCAAGGTAGTGTGCAGTTTTGGTAAGCCGTCAAAAACTTTTTGTGTGATTTCTTTGATTTTACGTGAGAAATAGCAAGATACTAGCATAACATAGCTGCTGTGAAGTTTTTCCTCAAGTTATTAAAGGGATAGTCCACCCTGATTACAAGTTGGCTTTAAAAGAAGCAGAAAAATTAAAGAAACAGTTGAGTGAAGGTTTGAGCAAAATCTGATGAGAAATCAAGAAAGTTATGAATTTTTGAAGTGGTAATCAATCAGACACAAATTGGCAACTCCGTGAGGTATCTTGCGAGCTCCTCTCCCATTTGCCCTGTACCCTAAAAATCATTAATTTCCATTTCCTCTATAGGAAATATTCAGTCGTACATTGTACATGCACACTAGATGTAATCATTGCTCATATGCTGTGACACAAAACCTGTATGAAACAAATCTATTCCTTCATCAAAAACCAAGAAAATGAAAATTTATGAAATTTTCTGTACTGAGAAAATGGGAGAGGAGCTCGCAAGATACGTCACGGAGTTGCCAATTTGTGTCTGATTGATTACAACTTCAAAAATTCATAACTTTCTTATTTCTTGTCGGATTTGCTCAAACCTTCACTGATCTGTTTCTTTAATGTTTCTGCTTCTTTAAAAGCAAACTTGTAATCAGGGTGGACTATCCCTCCCTGTAAACAGGTGAGAGGTAAAAGATACAGGGATCTAAACTACATACAATGGCAAATTGTACTAAAACGTGTACATACATGTACAAACGTGTATTAACTTATCGGCTATTACGCTTTCTCCGTGCAAAGCATGCTCTTTGAGTGAGCAGCCGTCAGGGTGAAAGGGTCCTACCATTGGGCAGTGTATACTGTAGCTATTATCGAGTGTTCCTCACAGATTTACACTAGAATTCATGGGAAATCATGATTGGAATAATACCAAAACATCCCATACTATATCTTTTTATACAGAGAACAACATTAGAGTGTATATAATGCATTAATTTGTTTCCAGTATCTTTTTTGCAACCAAAGCTGCAGTGCATGAGCTTAAGAGTCATTGATAATTATTCAAAACTAATATTTCTGGAAATAATTTTAATTGATTGATATGAAATAGAATAATTCATTCCAAACTGACATACATGTACATGTAAAAGGAATGAGAGAGCTCACAAATTAGTTTCCAGTTTTTCACATTTCCCAAAACTCAACCTTGTCTTTAATGCATCACTGATGTAATAGGGAAACAAATTTAGTATGCTTTCAAGTGAAAGAAATGAATATCTCAAATGGCACCCTCAAGGACTGTACATATTGTTTATGAAGTCAGTGATGGTTTGAGCTAATTATCTGGAGACTCACTACAGATTTTCATGGAAGCCAACTGTCATTTGTCAGCAAGGATTAGCTCTTCAGAATGTTAGTTTTATACAGTATAGTGCTCATAGGAATGACACACACTTTTTATTCCATAGAGCTTTTTAGAATACAAAGAGTGAGATTTCCTTCAAAGATTTTATGTATGTTTAGATTTATTCCAGGCGCATGAGTTCTTTCAAAGTTTTCTAGTACGGTACCTAATTTCTGTCTTAAATAAAGGGAATCTTCAGAACTTTCTGGGAAAGGTGAAAATAATTTGTGCGCTTTCTCATTACTTTTATGTCAGTTTATAAGAACATCATAGTAGAAGCATCCTCTGAAATTAGCTCTTCAAATGCTCTTATATATATTCGAAATATGACTAGAAATAGCTGAAATGTTCGGGTAGAACATTCATGCCACTTGTTTGTGTAGTCCCACATACCCATTTCTGTGTAGAATACATACATGTGCTTTTCAATTATTATTTTGATAATTCCAAAACAAGACAATATAAAACAATTCTTATGCAGATATGGTCAACCTTTCCCATTTCCTTTGAGACAGTTTCTTTCACCATGTATTTGACCAGAACTCTACTTTATCTTTAAAAAAAATGAGCTGGTAAATGGAGTTTTATGTACATGTACATGTACATGTTGTAGGGGTACATTTCTGTTTATTTGTATTAGTTTGTGCATATTTTGTTCTTCCTGGTTCATCAATTTACCACCATGGTGACTGTATTTAGAGTCTCCATATCCAGTTTGGTATTTACACACATGAACTTTACATGTAGGTTCAAAGTAAATGTGAATCACATCACAGGCTTAAACCCGTTCACTACTGAATTATCTAATTCCAGTAGGCTTAAAACAGGGATGATACGGTTCCCGTAGGCAGTTGGTTAAGGTTGGTTTTCACGGGGTACGTGAACGATTCAAAAAGGATGCGAATGTCGAGAAAATGGCAAAGTCCAACATTCAGAGAAGTTTTGTAGTTTTAACTATATTTTTTTCAGAACATTTTCTTGAATTTGGGATGCCATTTTAACTCTTAATAGCAATTGTTCCCTAGCTACGTGTATATAGGCCTGTATCATGATTGTCGTATCAAGTGCCTCACTTTAATATGAAAGTGCATACTGTGCTTTCCCAGTAATTGAGAGAACTATTCAATTTGAGTCTCGCTTCTTGCCCTGCTGGACTAATGACCGAAGATTGTTTTAGGTTTCACATAATATTCTTTCCTGGAGGTTATACAGCCAAGAGATGAAATTGATACCTTTCCTAGATTACATGCTGATTGTTTGGGCCCTTAATAGCAATTGTTCCCTAGCTATGTGTACGCATGTAGGCCTGTATCATGCTTGTCGTATCAAGTGCCTCACTTTAATATGAAAGTGCATACTGTGCTTTCCCAGTAATTGAGAGAACTATTCAATTTGAGTCTCGCTTCTTGCCCTGCTGGACTAATGACCGAAGATTGTTTTAGGTTTCATATAATATTCTTTCCTGGAGGTTATACAGCTAGGAGATGAAATTGATACCTTTCCTAGATTACATACTGATTGTTTGGGCCCTAAGGGACGTTGAACCTGGCGTTGGAATTTGGCCGAAAATGATGGGGACGTGATTGCGCTGAATTTGCCTTCATGCATGTGCCATACAGTACTTCTGTGTCTGTACAAAGCATTGCATCCTATGTAGAGTGTTGTTCATGGTTAAGGTTCTGTGACATGTTTAGTGTATACAGTAGGTGTTCAGGTCTTTCATGTTTTTAAGTCATATGGGATATGATTTACGTGTATGATTTCTCAATGCTCCAGAACAAATTGAATGCATTGCAAAATAAAAACAAATTTTTATGAGGTGTTATCAAATAGAGTCCCTGCCATTTCATGGTTTCCCATGCAATTACAATGTAGAAGTTATTTCAAGGAAGTGTATTTCTCACACCACATGCATGATTCCAAGATACGTAGTTGATTACAACATGTACATGTAGTTTACAATGTACTTTGTAATTAGTGTCTTACTTTCACATTATTGCTGGTAAGTAGAACAAAGCCTGTAATAGACTTGTTGGTGAAAAACAGATCTGAGGTGTGTTTTAACCCTTTCAGGACAGAAATTATTTAAGGGCTAAATTGATCACATTGTGTTCTTCAAATTGGAGGCAACTATATTTTTTTTTACCGCTACATGGTTCTAATAAGGTGTAATATCTTTGAAAACAATATATACATGTAGGTTGGGAATTTGTCGAAAATTTGTAAACATTGCCAATTTTGATAACAAACAATGATTATGAACCTCAGGAGTACTGTACATGTCTTCAATTCATACAAGGCTTGTCTGATTAAGCTACATGTACATTATACATCTATGTACTAAACTGTCACCCATTTAAGAAAATTCAAATGCATGAGTAAAAGTGTCTTCACGCTTTTTAATGTTGATAATCTGTAAGTGCTTATTGGAATTTGAAATAATTATTTGATGTATTCTGTTATCATATAGCCACCAACCATTCCTATTTTAGAGGAATGATTACTGTCCTTTGACTTTCACACGAAATTAATATCATTAAGCCTAGATTCCCCTCTTTTTTCTGAAAACTTGTGTGTTGAAAGCATGCAATATGCATACATGTACATATAGTATTCTGCATTGTATTGCCTCAAGATACCGGTATTCCCAATTTTTTGCTGTGGAAGGTTTGCAGGTACATATACAGTACATGTATGTGGGGATGTAATGCTTGGTAGAGAGATGAAAATGATGCCTTGAAGCTCACTGTAGGCACCATCATGTAGAATGTCAACATCCTGATTGAAAAGGTGAGGGGGTCATGCTTAATGTACATGTACGTAGCACTCATTTGATTATCTATGCGTACAATAGGGCTGTTCACACACAGAGCAATTAATGAGATTTAAAAATCAATATTGAAACCACGATGAGAATGTCACATTTTACTTCCAAATGAGACACAAATGGTTTCATAGAGTAGTAAGATTAATAGTATGGCATATGTTTGTGGTGAATAATTTAATGTGTGCTCTGCGTTATGATAATCAAGAGAAGAGAGATCTTTTTAAAAAATCAAGTTTAAAGGCTTGCATACATATCCCATTTGTGAGTGGCCACAAAAACTTTTTTTAAATGCATCCCTATTGAAATAAATGCATCCCTATTGAAATGCATCCCTATTGAAATCCCTTCTTTTTTTGCCTTGTGTATGAATGGGTCTAATGTCATGCTCTACAATGTAGTAGCATCCAGGTAGGCTCCCTACCAGCAACCAAAAGGCCATAGGCTACCTTTGCATGCTGAACAATGTAGGCCTACATCTTTAGAAAAGATCTTTGCACTCTCTTTTTGGCCACCTATTTTTCACCTTCAAGTTTATTGTGCACCTTGCCTTTGATGTACATGTACCCTGTGTCTCACGCAAACATGTATAATAATCAAACCACTCAAGACTCAAGAATCGGACATGAATTTTAAATATTACATTAAAAAACTCCACTATATTGTTGGTTCAGATTGTAATAAACACTAAATAGCATGTGCAGTTTCTACATGTACATGTATGTGATTGCAATAATACAGTCGAGATCAGTCAGAGTGTTAAATTAAGCGCAAATACATTGTATGGCAGTACAGTTGCCAATTTATAACTGTAGACCACTAAAGACCTACAATAAAGGTAGATACGTGTACGTGTACATGTATGTACATGTACACCCAAACTCTATTCTTTGGCTAAATTTGCATTCTTGTACATGTACATGTACAATAGAGAATCGAGACTTGAAGGCAAAACTACGGTAGTCTTCATGTGCATCGAATGGGACTTGCTATATGGTTGAAAGTTTGTGTCAATAGAACTGTGCAGAATTGGATTATCATACATGTATTCTTGAAAGCAAATGTAAATATTTGCTGTTTTTAACGCTGTGCAGATGACAGTTACACAATAACATATCCTACATTTAATCATGTAGACATTACAGCATGTTCCTACATGTACTGTTACATGTATTGTACACTGAAATGAGTTTAATGAAATGAATCTAGAGCTTCAAGGAAAATGTACAGTTTTGAAACTACAGAAGTCGTTGCACCATGGATGTACTGTAACGAATATGGTTGTACACTCGCTCACAGGAGTGACAGAGTTTGAGTGTTCTTTGCACTTTAATATTGTTCATGACAGCTTGAAGTGGAAGGTACTGGTTAACTACTGTACATGTAATTCATTGTATCTGCACTGTAGATGAATGTATGACAGCACAATGTGCTCATAAAGTTCAGTGTGAAAGTGGAACTATGGATACACTTACTGTAAATGATAATAAACTGTCACATGAAAAAAAAAATGAAGCACAAAATAATTATTAGTTAAAATTGATACATGTAGTAATCATTTTTTATCTAAGCTACGAGGAGAGTTTCATGAAAAGGCTTTTTACACTTGCAAAATTTTGCTTAGTCCTGTACAGTCGGTGGGGCTAAATGAGGATTTAGCCCCACCGATCCAATAGTACAGGACTAGGCTTAGCCCACTTTCTGTTCACATTGCATTTTACCAAAATGGGCTAACTCCACGATGGTACAGGATTATTTTAGCCCTGGAAAAAAGCAGGGTTAGCCCACCAAAGGTGGGGCTAAATGCTCTGGCTAGGGAGATAGTACGGGACTACATGTACATCTGCAAATGAGAACAGCAACAAAAAAATAGTCCGGGTTTAAGTTTAGTCCAGGGTTAAAGGTAATGTTGAGTTTAGGTAAGCCCTCAAAAACTTTTCATCAGATTTCTTAGATTTTTGTTAATAAATAGCACGATACTAACTAAGACACTGAACATTTCACCTCCTAAAGTTTAATATGAGAGGCAAAAAATAATTTATATGCTGGGCCAGACACGTAAACTCCGAACAACGGCAGCATGTGCTATACACTATGCACACACCTGTAAAAGCAATGCGTAGCTACACACAGTTACACACATGCTGTCTCTATGCGAAGCCCCAAGATTGTTGTGCATGGAGCCGTCCAGTTGGAAAGGTCCTAGCGTAGCCCATGTGTATTACTGTGATCTAGCATTCCTTACACATATTTAAACTAAAATATGGAATACAAATGATCTCTTACAAACATCTTTTGATACAAGGAGAACAACCCGAGACTATACATGTATTTAACTCCTTTCTTTCCAATTTCTTTTTTGCTACATGTACCGATACTATACTGTACCTAAGCTTTTAAGGATAGTGGTTGAAACTATTCAAGCAAGGCCGTACGCAGAAATTTTTTCCTGGGGGGGCAAAATGATTGCTTTCAAAGGAACCCATAACTTGAAGTCTAAAACCCGATTAAAAAAAAGTATGATTTTGAAATTTCTGGGGGGGCAACTGCCCCCCCTGCCCCCCCCCCCCCCCCCCCCGCTGCGTACGGCCTTGTATTCAAGTGTAAAAAGCCTTGATGAATACCAAAACATACATGTAGCAAAGGCCATTCATAGGAAAGACAATCCCTATTTTTTTTTAAGAAGGAAATTGGTGTACCTGTAGAATAAGATGAAAAGGGGATGAAGAGGAAAGAAAAGGGAGAGAAGGGAGGAAAGAAAGAGGTGGAGAAAAGAACGAAGAAAAGAATGAATAATGGGAATAAAAGAAGGGACAAAAGAAGGAAGAACAAGGAATGGAGGATTAGATGAGACGATGAAGCTTGAGGAAATAAGAAATGAACAAGGAAGAGGAGGAGGAAATGAAAAAGCAAAGGGAGAGGGAAAAGAAAGGAAGATGAAGATAATATTGAAAAGAAAGACAAGTTATAATGATATTCAACTTAAAGATAAAGATGAGTCCTGGTCATGAGATTGAATTGTGAAAGAAACTGTCTCAAAGCAATTGGGAAAGGTTGATCATGTACATGTATGTACTATATAATAGCACATGAGAATTGGTGTATGCTAAAGGTCTTGGAATCACGAAATTGATAAGAAATTGACTCAGTCCTGCTGAGAGTCACATGAACTGCACACAGAAATGTTTATATGGGACCACACACAAATGTTTGGCAAAAACATTTCAGATGTTTCTTGTCAAATTTTGAATGTGAGGGCATTTGAAGAGCAATCCTTTTCAGGGGCATTTCTACTATAATAATCTTCCAAACTAAAAAAATGAGAAAGCTCACAATCTTTTTAAAATCTTTCCCAGAACTCAACCTTCCCTTTAAAGGGAAATACTTAATGTTAATGTCATCTTGAATAATCTCCCTCTTCTAAGTTAATTCATGATATGGCCATGTAATATAAAGTACAGGTGTAAGCATCAACTTTCCCCTGACTCCATAGATGTACATTTACATGTACCTTAGCCTCCTGTTCATGATATAAATGCTTTACTCATGTAACCTAGAAAATGAAACTCAAAGTCAATTAGTGCAGAAGTGGAGCTGGTATTTACAGTGAACCCATTACGCACTTCTTGATGATGGGCCGTCTACTTGACATTTGACCCATTGTAAGCAAAGTTGGCCTTGATCCAGAACATCATTAGGGGGTGGATGATAGACGGGGAGAAAAGAGCAGAGATACAGAGGGACAGAGAGAGATGGAGTCACACACAGACAAAAGAGACTAACAACCTTTAAAATGGAAGGAAAATATATAGAAATGATGTATAAAGGAACATAAAATGACTGTATACAATGTACAGTAATTACCCACGCCGATAAAATCGGCCGGGTTATGTAAAGGACTCTGTATATTTGTTTGTTTGTTTGTTTGTGTACAAGATAACTAGAGAACGGGTGAACGGATTTGCACCAAATTTTCAGGGAATGTTCAGATAGTGACAGGAAAGAATCGATTAGATTTTGGTGATGATCGGTTGACCCCAGCAAATTCTGTGTAACCTTGTAGTTTTGACCCCATAGTTAGTATCAGGGATGCCACTTTTCAGACAAAAGTAGGAATTCCTACTTTTTCAACATAATTTTAGCCATAGAAAACCACTTTTTATGTACACAAGGGCCCATTCTAGATGATTTGTCCTACTTTTTTATCAATTCTAAATGGCATCCCCCGCTAAGGCATGGGTCTGCCGCCTTTGACGGCTTTTCTAGTTGTATATTGAATGGAGCATGCTCTCAAGATACATGTGCAGTACATGTACATGTACTTGTAGGAACTCATTTGGGATAGAAGCCAAACGTGCAAGTGTGTACAATTCTCATACCATTCTATGTTCGTATAGTCTACCGTGATGATTTAAAGTAGAACACTAATGATTTTAAATATTGGCTTAATACTTATTATTGCATAGATGGCATAAATTAAACAAGGTTATCCAAATTTAAAGCTTGGAAACATTTGAATTAATGATTATTATCAATTATAAAACGGTAAAATACAGCCCCCGATATAGCAGCTGAAAAGCTCCTTGAACGCTGCTGAGATGTGTGACGACACAAGAGGGGCGAGTCCTGTCTAAGCAGACGATGTCCCATAACATTATACACATTTTTCAGTGCCTGTTTTGTCATCTCCTCTTCACTTATTTCTCTTACTTGACTAGCGTCAGTCTTAATGTTAGTCTGTTGCCTCACTCTTAACTTCGTGTATGGTATTATTTTGATGAAAAATGCAGCGTTAAAAAAATAAAGGAATCAGTCACTTGTAAACAAAATAAGACGCCATTGTATTTTCAGCTGCTTGCACCGCGGCATGTTCGGCGTTTCAAGAGGGAACGAATACCATCCAGCTATTATTAGCAGGGCTTTTCAATTTGAAAATGGGGTTTATTTCATTGATCATTGACCCTTCTCCTGTGTATTTACAATCAAACGGTTTTAGTTATCAGAATCAGTTCACTTTCCCTTTTAGAATGGTGTGAAATAAGGTCATGTTTAAATGTACCAAACTCTTTATAATTTGATAAATAATTGCATTGCAATTACGTTCATTCATTATAGGACGTCGTCTGCTTAAGCAGGATCGATCCCTCGTATGACGACATCAAAACATCGCTATATTTCTGGCGAATCCTCGGATATTCCACATGCTGAGAAGAGCTTTTATTTATGTTGTTTTTATAATCATCATATACGCAGTTGACATAAAACTTATACGATTGCCATCTGTAAGCTTCCCAATTTCTAGTGATACATTAATTGCCATATTTGTGATTTTCTTGAGTGTTCTACTTTAACAAGTTCTTGTTTGAAACAATGCCCAAAGATTTGTTTCGCTATGCCATATTTTGGTATGTACTACAAACTTGCCAAACAGCATTCACAAAGAAACATGGGAGGGGAGGGGGCATACATGTACAGATAGAGTCTGAAACATGGTGAAAGAGGCACTTTGGTAGAAGTGGCTTGCATACATCCTCCTCCTCTTCCATATCATCATCATCATCATCATCATCATCATCGTCATCATCATCTTCGTCGATTCACATCTCTTTCTGTGGAGTTTGGTTTATTGAGGTGTTTGTGATCTAGTGGATAAGTCCCCAGACATTATCAAAATGTGATAAGCCGTACATACAAGCACGGAATATTATTATTTTTGTGTAGATCAATGTACATGTAAGAGGATCATTTCCTCATATTTTGATAGTGACAGTGTCTGAACATAATTTCATCATATCCTTAATCCTTTTTTTCTGTTGCCTCAAAGAAGTTGTGGAGTTTCTTTCTCTCCAAATTTTGACCCCAAAAGACCTTAATAAAAGACCTTAAAAAGGAAAATGTGAATCATAAAGAATAAAAAGAAAGCCGCTAGTGTGAGTGCTCTCTTGGCCATTTCAGTAGCTTGGGAGGCAAATTTGCTCCCAGCCACTGTACATTGAGTGCTGTTTACTACATGTATGTGCCTGAGAGCCCTCTTGTCCTTCAAGAGGCAATATGAAAGAGTATCAACAATTGGAATGCAAAAAATTGTGTAAATATCTACATACACAATATCTACATACAAAATATCTACAAATTTTAACCTTTGGTGTGCATTTGTATTATTGTCATACTTTGGTTCGTACATGTACATGTATGTACTTGATGGGAAAATTTCCTGGCTCGTAGCTGATAATGGATTGCTGTGGATCCTTGGGTGCATCGGGGAACAATTTGTTTTGCACCGGGGAACAATTTGTTTTGCATTTATTGATAAACCTATTAAAAGGAAAGTAGATTTATTACAGGAATATTCATGAGCCCAGGGGATTGTGATATGCACGTCAGCAGGTACATGTAAATATAATGAAGAATTACTTTATCGGCATTGTTTACAGATATGGTACAGAATATTTCATTAAAAAGACCTTAGTGTCAATGTCAACGGCTGAGAGCCATCCATATCGTGAGCATTATATACATGTTGCATTAACTCCCTGCTGGCTTTCAGGAATTGCTACTTTTGCATTCAATAAATTTGCACATTTATACTCAACATTGTCAGCAAATATTAATGTACACTTGAAGAGTGAGCAGTGCCAAATGATTTTGTCAAAAATGCCAAAATTTTCTTAAATTATCAAAAAAGGAAATCAATGATTGCTTAGTAATAGCAAAATAAACATTACATTATTTGGATTGTCATGACTATGTTTGCTACCTGCTTGACTACCTTATGTTGTCATGTATACTGCGTACATGTACAGTGTACAGTATGTATTGGCTCTATTTACTGTATGATGTGTTTCAGCCACTTTTTGTGATTATATTTACATTTTCCTGGTTCAGAGTTCAAACAATTGCATGATATTTGAGCCTGAAGTTTCTTGTTTGACTATTTCTACATACATGTACATGCACATGTAGGAAGTGGTGGGGTTTTTTTTAGTTTGTATGGTGAGAATTATTGCAAATTTACATTTTGATAGAGAGGAAATTGATTTCAACTATTAAAAACAGCAAAATGAATCTAAAGCCCACTGCATACTATACGATCGGTCTGGGATCTGATTTTGGAAGAAAATGTAATAGCATTTGATATTTAAGCATTTAAACACATAAAATATTTTGGATTGAGGTTCTGAATAGTCATATCGATATTAAAATTGAAAATATGGCCTATTATGAACTTTCTTGTTGGAGCTAGGAAAGGCCAAATCAGCTCCGAGTCGTTGTGATGTCATAGCAGTTCTCCGATTTAGGATTTGAAATTGATTCGGCCCTTATTCAGGTACATGTATAAGGCAGACCGAGCACTAAAATCCTGTGTTTAGTAAAATTGATATTATTGGTCAGAACCTGAATCACGTAGATTACATTTGTTCAAATGCCCATATTTAATGCTATTGAGATTTATTTCCAAAATCGGATCACAGTCGATGGTATAGTGCGCGGTGGGCTTAAGATTATTGATTTAAGTGAAAGAGTGAGGAAGATCAAGAAAAATTCAATTCAATTTTTTTTATTTCGCAAGATAAAATCAATATACATGGTAACAATAGATTAAAATACATATACAAAATTATGCGGGGCTTTCCATGAAGGTTAGGAAACCTGTAGAATTTGGATTGCCCATTAGACAATAAAAAAAAACAGAACCAAATTATTTTAGGCATAAAAACAATATGAACCTAAACACACACAAACATCTAAATTATAACAACAGAAAACAGAATACAGGAATTAAAACAAACAAAAAAAAGGGGGGAGAAGAAGAGAACAAAATGTAAGGGAATTCGAATATAACATCAAAATTAACTGTGTGATTAATAATTATTTACTAATAATGTTTTATATTGCTTCCTAAAGGAAGATACAAATTGTGATTTTGTTATGTCATGGGGAATAATATTCCAATGTTTAGGACCTATGTAACTCATTGACTTAGCTTGATGACTTGATTTAATGGACCATAAATGAAATTTGTTTGACGATCTAGTATTATAATTATGAACTTGACTATTATATTGAAAGCTGTCTAAAAAGGGGGTAGGTAATAACCTATTTTTATATTTATACATGAACGTTGCAATTTCTTGCTTATTTATATCAGATATATTCAATAATGATAATTTCTTAAAAATAGGAGCAGATGGCTCTAAATAGTCAGAATTAGTAATTATTCTTAAACATTTTTTTTGAACTTTAAATAATGTGTCTAATTCAGTCTGAGTTGCATTTGTAGCCCATACAATATTACAGTATTTCAAATAAGGAAAGATAATGGAATGATATAATGTTATTAAATTTTCTGGTAACAAACTATATTTCAACTTATTTATCAAACCAGTATTTCTACTGATCTTGTGTAAAACATTTATGATATGGTCTTTAAATCCTAAGAAATCATCCAATGTGACACCCAAAAAGTTGACAGAGTTACTGAATGGAATAAGTTTATTATCAATATAAATGGGAATATTATCAGTATTAATTAAGGGACCACTGGTGTTAGTTATGTTTGATATTATATGAGATTTTGTTTTTCGAAAATAAATACATTTACTTTTATTAACATTAAGTGATAGCTTATTTGCTTTTAACCAGTCACATATATTCTCAAGTTCATTATTTAAAACATGGACAGTATTAATCAAATTTTTAGACGAAAAAAATACACTAGTGTCGTCAGCAAATTGATAGAAAGTTAACAAACTAGATGATTTAGAAAGGTCATTTATGTATAAAAGAAATAGCAAGGGACCCAGAATTGATCCTTGAGGTACCCCGATAGAGACATTTAAAGAAGAAGATAATGTACCGTGAACAAAAGTATGTTGAATTCTGTTTGAAAGATAATCCCTAAACCAATCTGATGCAATCCCTCTTATTCCATATTGATAAAGTTTAAATAAAAGAATTGAGTGATCTATAGAATCAAATGCCTTCGACAAGTCTAAGAAAACCCCTATTATATGTTCGTTAGCTTGAAATGATTCCAATATTTTTTGTTGGACTTTCAAAAGAACATGTTCACATGAATAGTTAGGTCTAAATCCATATTGAGTGTCACTTAAAATATTGTTGTAATTTAAAAATTTATATAATCGGTTATACACAAGTCGCTCTAGTAATTTAGAAAAACATGGTAGTAGGGAGATGGGTCTATAGTTTACAAATTTTCCGGGGTCGTCTTTCTTAAAAACAGGGATTACCTTAGATTCTTTAAGTTTCAAGGGTACTTTACCAGATACAAATGAAAGATTAAATACGTGAACTAACGGCAAGACAATGGCATGAATAATATGCTTAACGACTTTGCAACTTACACTATCGATTCCACAACTTGCATTACTTCTAAGCTGTTTACTTACATTGATTAATTCACTCGCATGAACGGGTGATAAAAAGAAGGAATTAACAACACTTGTTTGGCAATAAAAATGAGAAGAATGAATAGATTGCGGTACTGAGTCACTAACAGATTTTCCAATGTTTATAAAATAATCATTAAATTGATTTGCTATTTCCATGGGTTCAATAAATAATTTTCCATTACATTCAAAAGTTGTAGGAATTTGAGTTTTCTTTTTGCCCAATAATTCGTTAATTGTTTTCCAGGTGTTTCGTATACTACTCCGATTCGATTGTAACACGTTTTTATAATATTCTTGACGAGCTTTACGAAGAGCATTAATAACTCTATTTCGAACTTTTTAAAATTTTCTCTCATCACTTTTATGTCGACTTAAACAAAAAACTTTAAACAATTTATTTTTTTTTCTAATCAATCTCAACATTCTATTAGTGACCCACGGTTTCTTATTTTTTCTTCTCTTTTTCATTGATATCAAAGGAAAATGTTTATCGTATAATTTTAGGAAAATATTCATAAACAATTTATAAGCTATATCAGGACGTTTTCTACACAAATTAATATACAAAGAGTGAGGAAGTTCAAGAAAAATTGGGGATGTTTTCTACACA
The DNA here is from genome assembly GCA_025617745.1 of Heliocidaris erythrogramma. Lineage (NCBI taxonomy): Eukaryota > Metazoa > Echinodermata > Echinoidea > Camarodonta > Echinometridae > Heliocidaris > Heliocidaris erythrogramma. The sequence goes on along the minus strand of CM046857.1, from coordinate 18,007,693 downwards.
AATTAATATACAAAGAGTGAGGAAGTTCAAGAAAAATTGGGGATGTTTTCTACACAAATTAATATACAAAGAGTGAGGAAGTTCAAGAAAAATTGGGGATGTTTTCTACACAAATTAATATACAAAGAGTGAGGAAGTTCAAGAAAAATTGGGGATGTTTTCTACACAAATTAATATACAAAGAGTGAGGAAGTTCAAGAAAAATTAGGGATGTTTTCTACACAAATTAATATACAAAGAGTGAGGAAGTTCAAGAAAAATTAGGGATGTTTTCTACACAAATTAATATACAAAGAGTGAGGAAGTTCAAGAAAAATTAGGGATGTTTTCTACACAAATTAATATACAAAGAGTGATGAAGTTCAAGAAAAATTAGGGATGTTTTCTACACAAATTAATATACAAAGAGTGAGGAAGTTCAAGAAAAATTGGGGATGTTTTCTACACAAATTAATATACAAAGAGTGAGGAAGTTCAAGAAAAATTAGGGATGTTTTCTACACAAATTAATATACAAAGAGTGAGGAAGTTCAAGAAAAATTAGGGATGTTTTCTACACAAATTAATATACAAAGAGTGAGGAAGTTCAAGAAAAATTAGGGATGTTTTCTACACAAATTAATATACAAAGAGTGAGGAAGTTCAAGAAAAATTAGGGATGTTTTCTACACAAATTAATATACAAAGAGTGAGGAAGTTCAAGAAAAATTAGGGATGTTTTCTACACAAATTAATATACAAAGAGTGAGGAAGTTCAAGAAAAATTAGGGATGTTTTCTACACAAATTAAAATACAAAGAGTGAGGAAGTTCAAGAAAAATTGGGGATGTTTTCTACACAAATTAATATACATATACATGTATGATTTCCTATGCAAGCTACTTTCCATGTTTCCATATTGTTTTGTTTGAAAGATTTTATTAAATATCAATTTTTCTCCAAAGACAAAGTTGTTCCCAAAACACATCATAGGAAACATGTCCTCAGTGAAATACAAATCGTTATCAAACAGAAGAAATGACATAGGTACTTTTGAAAATTTTCCAGTTAAAATTTGTGTAGGGATCCTCAAAACCTTGTAACTTATTCTTTGTTGTACTTTACTGACAAATTTCTTATTTTTCTTCTTTTTTTTTGTTGCATTTATTAATGGTGCATGGATGGACTTCCCCTCTAAATATTCTACAAAGAAAATTGATTATACATACAGTGTAGTTGCCCTGGGGTATCAGTGTAAGTTAATAGATTCAGAGATTTGTTATTAGGAAGTTTTCGTTCAGCAGCATACGTGGGATTCTAGGACGGAGATTAACAATTGCACATGACAAAGGACATTCTTTGCCGGAACGGCAATACCGTGCTAGATCGATCAAGAGCGATAAATTGCAAATGCATCGTTCGCTCTGAATCTAGGAAGAAACTACTGTTCCGGTTCTTCAATTTTCCACAAAGACTTTAAAGGTGTTACTCGGAGATGTACAAACAAATCAAAATGCAATAAATTTGGTATCAACGGAAAGGGGAAGATGCCCTAAAACATTCCATCAACATTCGAAATCCATAGGTTTTCATAAATTAATATTATTCTGTTTCAAATGTGTACCAAAATATTCGCATATTTTTGCAGTTTCTTTTTCAACCTTGGAAATGTGACGTAATACTCGGGACACACTTGCTTGCTTCTAGCTAGCTCACGATCACGTCAATACAGCGCGCGCACATAACGTTCACGGTTCGAGGTAAGCTACTGATTTCTTCCAATCTTTGAAAATCTTGTCGACAAAATGTCTGATTTTGGCCCTGATTCAGATGTTAGAACCTGGAATCACACCGTCAATCACTGGGTGAATCACTGCAGCAGCCACACACACATACGATTCATACAGCTATAGTATAGTCAAATCTTATACCGTAAGCCAGCTGTCCCGAGAATGACGTCATTTTTCTAGTGCAAGAATTCTCGCTTTCGTGGCTCATCTGAGACCCTGTCAGGGGTCCTGAAAAAAAGTCCTGATAATCTTTTTGAACAAGCTTACATCTCTAAAATTTAATTTCATCGTATTCTTTGGGGGATTAGCTTTCCAAAAATGTATAATTTGTCCTATTTCTTATTTTATGGGACATTTCTCCGGTTATCTGCTTTAAGTTTAAGACAGGCTTCCTATGTCATGTGCAATTGTTAATCTCCGTCCTAGAATCCCGCGTACGTTGCTGAATGAAAACTCCCTACTGACTCAGGAGCAAAAAATCCTCAGCTGGGATTGCACAAGGAATATCAAAATTGCAATTTCCAAGATTTGCTAATGTGAATGCTGCAGGAATTTTATACCTTTTGGAAAACTGTTTTATTGATGGGCACTTTGTAATTACCGAGCTGCTGGCTCCAACCTTAACTAAACACTCCCTTGTCTCTCGACTGCTGCGGATCACTAGCACCAGACATGTATTCCAGCTATGCTAGTCTACAATTCAAATCTATTGATTTCATACAAAGGATCATATTATCAATATTTAACCCATTGCCTACAGAAACGGGGAGCGTTTCATCAAGCGTTTTGTCAGTGATTTTTACTGACAAATTTGCTCTCAGCCAATCAGATGCAAGGATTTCAGTAGCTTATAATAGTTGTCGGTAAAAATCACTGACAAAACGCTTGATGAAACGCTCCCCAGATGATTTCTGTTATAAGCCTGTGAGAATGACAGAATTCAGTACTTAACATCTTAATATATTTTCATAAATTTTGGATACAAATTCTTTGTTCATTTTAAGCCGTTGAGAACACAAAGGATAATGAATGGGTTCATGCATACATGTTTTGTACATGTATGTACATGTATTAGTGTGGGCCTATTTTGGCCAGATGCAGTGGAAGTCAGTTTAGGAGCAAATAGCAATGGTTATGAATTTAGCCATTGCACAAAGCATTGGGATAATGTTACACCTTTCTTGGGCAACTTAAAAAAGACAACTTTCTTTTCTTTCCCTTCTAGAAAAGCCCTTCTGGAAAAGCCCTTCCAGTCAACTACATGTATGTTAGGTTTTGCACATGTTAGTCCTGTAGATACACCTACACACTTTCAAAATGGTCTTTGACTTTAGACTACATGGCTTTAACTGCTGTCACATGCATGCCTCACATTTACTGTGAACAGTATGTGATGGTATGAAGATGTAATGCTGGCTATAATTAATTGCTTATGCTTCAATGCATTGTTGCATTCATTTTGAGTAATTGCTTAAATTGGTCAGTTGACAGATTTGAATGTGTGTATATAAGGTACATGTAGTGGCAAGCCAATGAAAGAATGGTTTACAGAAAGGAACTGCTATACATACTGTACACTTTATACATGTGCATTTGTAATGTAACAGTTACACTGTACTGATTGTAACTTTTGATTCCCAAAGGAATGTGGAAATGGTATTAGGATCTTAGCCTTCCTTTTTGATAAAATGTGAAATTTTTGCATTTTGACATTATTTGCTGCTAAAATACAGTTTATAAACACCGACACGTGTTCTTGATTGCTTCTCCAACTTTAGTTTTTTCTTCTTGAAAATCTATAGGCTACATCATGTAGTTTACTAGCATTAAAGTGACAGTAAACTGAAGCTCATGAATAGCGCCATCTTTCAACAGGATTTGATAAATGTCGTGCCTCATTCTAGTTTGTAAAAGCTTAAAATGTACCTGTATACAATCTTCCACAATCTTCCACAATTTTCCACAATCTTCCACAATCTTCCACAATTCCATTTAAAAATAATAGTTTTAAATATATAATTTGCCTATAATCCAAACAAGCTTTTTGTCAAAATTTGAAGTAAAATACAATTAATTTCAATAATGCTAATTTAACAATCACTGTAGGATGGCACTGTTCAAGTTCTACCAGTTTAATGCCACTTTTACATACATTGTGAAATGAAAATGCATTTAGAATGTTTAATTAGTTTTTATTATGTGCATGTAACATTGGGTTAATGCATGATTTCTTTTTTTTGAGGTACATGTACATGTAGGTCACCTTGAGTTCAAAAATTGGATTCAATTTTGTATTTTTTCCATAAAATAATATGATTTGAGTGTGGTTGTCAAGGGAATATTTAGAAACAGGAATAACAATACAATTTTTTTCTCTTTCAAAATTTACATAATTTGAACACAAATTGTTTTGCATATTTTGCAGGATTCCAATATCTTGTCAGCAACGTTTCCGGGGTCAACTCAAGTAGCTTACATTCTGAGTCTCGGAGTGGTGGAAGGGTACAGACGAAGAGGAATAGGTGAGTTTTTGGTTTTAAAATGAAAATAACCTATTCAATGTCAAAAGGTTTACACTAACTGATCGTACATTCAAGTTCTATTTGAAAACTGGGAATGAGTGAAGAGAAAATAGGTGGAGGCGTAGAAAATAACAGAGAGAGAGAGTGCAAGAGAGAGATAATGGGATGGGGGTGGGGAAAGATAAAACCATAGAATGATAAATTAAACAGAATACATGTATGAATGCCAGTGCAGTGTGTTTTTCATACAGCCATAACTTTAAAATGTAATTTAAAAAAAATATATTGGACATCTTGTATTGTGATATAAGTTCATGTACATGTTCATGTATGCAATATTTGAAAGGGATCCTTTATGCCTTCCCTTAAAGATAAAGGTGGCATGTGGAATGGTTGATCATGTCTACTCAAGAATTGGTGTATACTGTGAGGTTTGGGAATGATCAAAATGATAAGAAATTGACACCATCTTGCTGAAAAGCACATGCACTGCACAGAGATGGCATGAGTCAGCTATTTCTCATCATATTTTGAATATGATGGCAGTTGAAGAGCAATTCTTTTCAGGGGACATTTCTACTATGAAGTTTGTTCAAACTGACATAACAGGTATGCGAGAGCTTACAAATTATTTTTCACCTTTCCCCGAACTAAACCTTCTCTTTAAGCCTTGTTCACACTTGATGAATTAATCTGCCTTAGTGCCTTAAAAGAAAACTGCTGCAGTATAATAAACCATTTTGAGGTATGTGAATGAATTGCAAGTGAGGGTGAAAAAAGCTGTTCAGGGCAGCAAAGGTCTTTTAAATGTATGCACTTAAATATGTCTGTTACATGTATGTGATAGAGAAGCTCTTCAATCTCACCATGCTAAATTAATTCATTTTATTTTGCAGCAGCATCTTCTTTTCAAAAGGCAGTTTACTGCGGAGTGTGAGCGAGGCTGCAGCTGAATAATGTGTTGTACTGGCAATCATGTTTTTGCTTGCCCTGGCATTTTAGAAAAAAATATGAGGTATTGAATGATTGCTTGGTTAGCAATGCCTCCACTGAAATACCATGTCATGATGCTTTCCCGTAGCCATGGTGACAGTCACAAGAGCACTGGTATTTTTAGATGAATGATTCTCGTTGTATGCCTTCCCCATGAACAGTCCAGGTCTTTTGTGTACCACAGCACATAGTCCTTCATTAATGAAACCAATTTCTGTGTTGACATTTCATCCTTTACCCTTTTAGCGGGCTGTCCTTGGGTTTGAGTGTGTGCCTAGATTCTATATAATTAAAGTAAATACATTTATAAACCAGTTGAAGTACGTTTAATTTCATGAGCTTCGGATGTTGAGATGACATGACACCTTTCAGATTCAGTGAAAGCAGTGACTAATTGATCACATTTTTCAGCTTTTCATGGTTTTGCCTTCAAGAGCATTGCTGGAATGTTTTGAATAAATTGAGGGCAGTGCCAGATCAGATTTGTAGACAATTTCTTTTAAATGTTCAAATACACAAACACCCCCCCCCCCCCAAAAAAAAAGTTTGTTTGCCAATTAATAGCAACAACCCACCAAACTGTTGACAGAAATTTCAAGGGGTGGGGGTAATGAGGTATGTGTCACTTTCTCGCTTACAGTGCCCATGCCCTTGATACTACTTGAAGTTTTTCCTCTTTTTTTCCCTTTAAACCACACGCTTCCTCAAAAGTTTACTGGTAGCCCTTGTCTAAAGGCATCTGAAGACCAGCTTGAATTCAAACAGATCAATCGATAATCATGATTGAAAGATAATTAGATGAACCACTTTTTCTTCGGCACTGCTACATGATCACCAAATGAGAGTCGGGGATGGAAATGTAATGACTTGATGACAACATGTATGCATAATGTGATGATCAAATTAGATTTGGGTCAGAGTTGTTGACTCTGTGGCAGACCACCATTACTACAGTATGCTATCAGCTACAGTACTTTATTACAATGCTATGAGTATTGTAAATAGAGTGTAAACAGCAGAAGCTCACTGATGAAATATCAAAAGGCCATCATGGGTTGCTTCTCAGTCAACCACAATATATACATTTACAATACATACATGTATTTAAAAAGCCTTGAATATTGACCAAAATTTGGGTTTTCTTGTTTGATCGGGAAATAGTTTTAATTAAGTTGAAAAGCTCTGACAAAATTGGGTTTTTTTGTATGATAGGGAATTAGTTTTGATTAAAGTTGAAAAGCTCTCTGACAAAATTGAAGATACTTGATAAGAAATTGCCTCTGAAATCTAAAGTAATTATAATTTTAGTTTCCAGTTTTTACTGCACTGGTTATCCCTTTCGCTTCTGGGTTTCCTGGTGAAGATGAATTAGTGCATATCCTCCTCTATCAATTTAATTGATGGATGATATGTGGCGATCTAACATTTAACCCTTCATTTATAGCCATCAATATTAATATGGCAATTTATTTTCTCTTTGATAAGCCATTGTTTCTTATCAGATTGTAAACCTTTGAGTGACTCACTTCTTAGATAGTAAATTTCACATACTGGGTACACGTACATGTATACTGTAAACAGAAAGATGTAACTGATACACAGGCCATGGGTACATGTACTTGGTATTAACCAGGCCCATGGTTATGATTTATTATGAGAGAAGAAAAAAACAACTTGATACCGATATTGATGATTTTTAAAAAAATCAATTGATGCAAGATGATGAGAAGATGACCCTTGACCTTGATCTAGATCAACAGAACTTTTCTACTTTTATGGTGTCACACCTTTATGAAGTAGAGTAAATGATTCCCTCAGCCTTGTGATTTCAAACCACTTGCCATTTGTCCTCCCTCCAAGCTCTCATTTTCAATTTTCTATTCATCGGGAATTGCCTTTGGATACTCATTAAGTCAAATCATAGCACAGAATACAATTTTTTATGGAGATGATTTAGGGGAATGATGAGTTCTGGGAGATGTGAGAAATAATTTGTGAGCTTTCTCATTCCTTTTTGTCACTTTGGAAGAAAATCATAGTGGAAATCTCCCCTGGAAAGGATTGCTCTTCAAATGCCCTCATATCCAACATATGACAAGAAATAGCTGAAATGTTCGGGCCGAACATTCATACCACATGTGCATGCAGTTCCACAAGCCCATTTCTGTGTGCAGTGCATGTGCTTTTCATCGAAATCGGGTCAATTTCTTATCATTTTGATAATTTCAAAACCTCATAGTATACTCCAGTTCTTCTGCAGACATGATCAACTTTTCCCTATTGCTATGAGACAGTTTCTTTCACAATGTAATTGCATGACCAGAACTCAACTTTATAAATCTTTTCAGTACTGTATACTGAACCAAAAAGATCAAGTGAAGTTGTTGTTTTTTGGTACTGTAGTACAGACAAGATTATTAGAATTTCAGCTGGTCTTTTCTAATTTCTGGGATTCTTAACAAAAAATTAGGTAGCATTTAGAATGTGAAACTCAATATTACTTATTCTGATGAATAAGGTCTGTTAAAAAAATGGAATATACATGTTAGAGCTTCAAGACTATGCTCATCACCAGAGCCTAACCTATTTATCAGCAAAGATTCAAGGAGAGTAACCTGTACACATCCACAAATACAAAACTACCTTTCTATGTTTATTATTAATCATATTCATTCATGTCTGATTTTCCTCTGCAGCTTCTGCTCTCCTGGATAATTTCCTGACATCACTGACCACAGGTCCCAGGTCGATCGCCAAAGCCGTCTACCTCCATGTTTTGGCCACCAACACAGGGGCCATCAGATTCTACGAGAAGCACAAGTTCCAACGTCATGAGTTCCTTCCATACTACTACTCCATCCATGGCCAAGCTAAGGATGGGCTCTCCTATGTGCTCTACATCAATGGTGGTCAACCTCCTTGGACACTCATATATCCTTTGCTGATCAATGTGTTGATTTGTGGATTGTCTATTTTTCTGGGGATGCACCCCCCCCCCCCCCAAATGAAATATATGTATAGTACAACATTGATATTTCCAGCCTATATTATGTGGTTTGAGTGCCCATCCACATCCAAAATTGTTTATCAGTATGTAATTTGTGGTTGAGTGCTGAGTAAATCTGTGCTGAAAGTGGTTTACCTGACAGCTGTCAGGACTACTCAGTCTGGATAAAAAGAAATTTGTTGAAGACCTGCTGTATGTTCCACTATGAAATATCTGGGGTAACGTCTGTAGCGATTGAAAGACCTTTTCTAATCATTAAAATAATTATTCTGTTATAATTACCCTCTTGACAACCAGCCCCAGACTGTTTTCCCTTTGGGAAAGTTGTCTCAGGATAGTTGTCCTTGGGTTGTACATGGAGCTGTTTTTCTTATCTCGAGAGAAAAGTTAGTATCAATTAAGACCAAGATATTTGTAAACTTTGTAAGGGCACATAGAACTCTTGGCTACTTTATACAAGTCCATTTTTACTAAAGTAAAGAGAGGAATACTTTCTGATTTATTTCAAAATGGGTATTCAAAATAATCACCACCTTTTCCTTGACAGTTCAGCTCACAGATTATATGAAGCACTTTGGATCTTACATCTCACGCATCCAACCGTGCAATCTGCCCCACGCCATGGCTCGTCACACGCGTAACTTCTTCTCCGCCCGACGCAGCTGGGTGCACTTGCCCCACCTCCCCAACATGCCTAGTATGCCCAACATGCCCAACATCAACATGCCCAATATAACTATGCCAAACATTCTATCCCGCATCAGGGGTCAGGGGTCGTCATCTGCAGGTCCTTCGGGGTCATCGTCATCATCATCATCGGGGGCAGGAGACTGCTCAGACTCTTCGTCATCCACGTCATCTGTGGAAGCCGTGGCGGTGGTTGAAGATGGAGCAGGGGCTTCGTCCGGGGCTGCACCGTCCCCCGCTCCCGAAGTGGTCACCGTTCCCATGGCAGCGAGCGAGGGCACCGAGACGTCGACCTCAAGTCGTCGCAGCTGGTTGCCTAACCGGCTGCCCAACCGGCTGCCCAACTTGAACCGATCGATGCCTAGTATGCCGAGTGGTATGAGCCTGCTGACGAGGTTTGGTGGACAGTGCTACGATAGCGGAGAACAAAACGAGCCCGACGAACCAGAGGAGTACACAAATGCAGACCATAAGCTATAATTATGATCCTTTTTTACTACAAGCGGCAAACAAAATCAGGCAAACAATAATGCTGTATTATGCTCTAGTGATGTCCTTTACAAAGTTCTGCTGTTGATATGAGAACTGTTCAAAAGTTGGAGTTATTTGTCATATGAGGACTGTGTTGGTACTACTACCAGCTGTGCTTGGAACTATTACATTGTCATGGTGTACAAAAGGAAGGAATGGAGAGAGTGTGCTTCTGTCACTAGATCAAAGGTCAATGTTGGAGTAAAGAAACATGAATGACCTGAGTGATGTGAGTGCAGAAACTCAATATTCTTGTGTGGGACAAGGCAGCAACTTCTATGCTAATTACAAAATCTGAGTTAAAAAAGTGAGCTTTCTGGTGCGCGACAAAGAAGCAACTTCTTTGCTCATTAGTGTAAATACATAATGAGATATGCACTCTGCAGTGGTATTTGGAGGTAGTGTTTGGATCTATACAAATTCAGAAGCCGTGTAGAGTTTCCTGTAACGATGGAGTAAAAGGAAAAGAAAGTGTGCACAACTTGTCATGATACATCATATTCCGCAGTGCTGGCTGGCCACAGTGAATTTCTGATGCCTTCTGTGTCATGTGACCAAGATACCTGTTGCTATTTAGCCATGGGACTGCGATGAGGAGAATGCACAGTTTTATGTGTACAGCGGTTCATCATTGACAAGTATAAGTTCATTGTGTATTGATATGCATGTAATATTGGCAGAATTTCATTCTTAGTCCCATGTACTAGAAATCCAGTTGGCCTTTAGTGCCGGGTTCTTATGAAGTTGATGTGCTTTTCTTGATGTTTTATTTGTGAAGGACATTATTCCCTTCCCCTGTGAAATCTCATTAACAGTAAGTCATTATCTTATTCAGAATTTTTTATTCCATGATTGAATTACTTTATCTCCTTTTGTATGAGGAAGATGAGACATTGAACCAGAAGGTACAACCTTTTAATTTTTTTTTGTTACAAACATCCTTTATGCCAAATTCTAGATTATTTCTCTTTTTTTTGCTTGTCATTTTTCATTTGATAATTGTGCAATTTGGAGTTTCATTGTAGTACTTCTCATTAATATAGTAATGAAACCATTGACAGGTAAATTTTACCCTATGTGGGACAATTCCTAAGTTGGTTTAGACTAGAGTGATAGGAATTTGTGCTCTAGATCTATTTTACATTACATTAAGAGGCAAATCTCTCGTGGTAGTGAGTAGGTCAAGTTTTAATGATATTCGTCAAGTGTGTGCAACTTCTTTATGAGGCTGTGTAAATTTGTTTGCCACATTAAATTGTTTTCTGCCATTGTTTATCTACTTCTTTAATAATTGTATTTAAAACCTTCCATAAAGGTGGGCAAAAAATGAAAAACATCTCATTTTTAATTTTTTTTTTTCCAGATTTTTTTTAATTGTCTTCTGTGACAGAGGGCAAATTTGTTTTGCTTTAGCCATGCCAGAGGCCTCTCTGATTTTATATCTGATATGCAGCTATAAGAACTTAAGAAGACAAATTACCGGGTATAAGGGCCCATGTAATTCCTTTTGAGAAATGCTCTTTCCAGCAAAGGGGCATTGATCATATGTGCTGAAAGATATACTGTACCAATATATGAGAATGGAATCTACATTTTCATGTAGCATTGTGCCAAAAGAAACCCCTGATCCACATCTATCAGCATGCAATATTGCTTTAAGCATGTCATCAAATTTATCTCAATTCACACAACAAGCATGAGTAATGCAGTAAAATTGCCAAAAGGACCTCTGTGATATTATTATTATATAAAATTACTTATCTAAGTGGCCCCAAACTGGCAGAGCCTTTTTTCTACAAATTTGTTTACTGTCGAATGCTAGCTCAACCTTCTCTTGCAGAATGTAAAACTCTACAGTTCGACACATCGGGCCAGTGCTCAAAGAGGGCAAAGAAACAACTCAAATTTTTTTCCTGAGAGCCAAAAGGACATACATGTAGAGGTAATGCCCTTCTGGTTTTCAGCAGGCAAAATGTAGCAATCTGCATGTGATTCTTAATTCAAAATTAAGAAACAAGCTCCCTCACTCGGTGGGAGACACTGTGCCTGTCAAAGTAAAGAAAAGAAAGATGTACTCTACTACAAGTCAAACTTTGTAGATTTATAATAACGTTCTTGACAGTACAGTGTACATGTATGCCAAATTCATGTATGACATGAACTCTGCTAGTATTTACAGACGAATTAGTGTGTAATTGACTTGGTGAAGATAACATGTTTAAATAGTGATTGCATAAATGGTTAGATACTAATGCATTATTATAAAAAGGAATGTGATAGTGGAGTTGCACCCTATTGTTATTTGATTTTTTTAGGTGTATCCAAATTGGACAGGTATAGAACGAGTATAGATTACTATACTAAATATGAAAAGCGAAATATCCTGTTGATGGAAAATCAATTTAGTTAGGTGTTTTTACTTAAATAAACCTTTTTTGGTAAACACGATATGATGCCAAGTTCAAATTACAAAAGTTATTTTGAATGATAAATTTGCTCATTTATGCAGTTCCTTGATGGCAGTAATGTTTTTAGAAGTGTGCTTTTAAAAAATGACAGTATTACCTTTACAGCTGTTACATAGCCCTTAAATCATGCAAGTCATTTCTTTCTTTGAGGGAGCCATGTAAGTTTTTTTTTAAAGGAACAGAAAGTGAATTTACTTATCTTTAGGCATAAATACCAAACTGAAAGACTGAAGACTTTCCAAAGCCCCTTTTCCCCATGACAAATGGACGGTGATGGGAAATTGGACAAAAATTTGAAAATAGTAATTTGCAAGCAATCTGAGATTGAATTGAGAAATAATAGAAAGAAAATGCTACAAGGAAGCAGCCTTTACTCAGAATATCTACATGTAATTATCTACAGTATATACCTGGAGCTTTTCACCAGAAAGAATAGCTGAATTTGGAATAATTTTTGTTGTTGTTGATGTGCTAGGGAGATGAATTTAGGAATATGCCATGTTTCTGGTTGTGCACTGTGCGATTTGATTGAAATCGAGTGTTTACCTGAGTACATATCTGTTCCTGTAACATGTGCTTGCATTTTTGGAACTGACAATTTATTTGTGTATCGTTTCTCTTTAGTAGGAGATGTTAGATGTTGATAAAATATTATATTTTTCTTTTCTCTTCTATTAAATTTTATTATCTATTTGAGTTCAACATTTACTTTATAGACAACTGATAAAAAAATTTGTACAGTTTTAAAATGAAATAATTGTACTAGTCATATTTTGCTGGACCTCTTTCTTTAAGATGAGGACTCGTATTGACCACATGTTGATTTAAAGTGACTTTCAGACCGTTTTGCTATCAAAAATGAAGTAGGTTATATCATTGTCAAAGCTTAACCTTTATAACAACAACACATTTCATGCAGACATTTTCACAAATTATGGATAATTTAACAGGGGGCCAACCACCATCTCCGTTGCCTTCTCTTTCTGATTTGGACAGTGTACGGCTGTACTGTTACAGAGCAAAGTGTTTTTAGGGAGAATTGTACGGAGATAATGAGTTAGTGGTACATGTAGTTAAATGAAGATTATGAAAATTTAGGATTGCCAAATTGAATACACAGTTATGGAAAATGGAGTTATAATATAATGTCTTTGTAGAATTTGTGTGTGGATGCAATTAAGGTACATGTAGAAGGTTAAACATTGTTTGCATTTATTTTCGATTGAACAGGGAAATGTGCTGGTCCCGTAAATGATAATTTTCAGAGAAATGCAAGAAATGTGTAAACTAGAATGATAATGTGTATATAATGTTTTGCTTTTAAGTACAAATTGAAATATTAGTGCTTCTTGATTGTATTTTCAAGTTTTTATAAAGTCATATGAAGTATAGTATACATGTAGTAGAACTTCCAAAGATAGAAGTATATTTGTCTATGATTAGGAAAACATGATAATTCTAACAGTAGATGAATAATATGATGAACTGGTTTTGTAAATGAGATGAATAATATTATGAAGTGTTTTTTTTTTGTAAATGAGATATATATTGTAAGTAAACATGTGCTTTTGTGATAAGCACATATTGTTGAAGATTTCTAGATGTATTGAAACATTTTGCTCCTAGTCGTGAATCATAATTATTCCTTTAGTATCTCAGGACTGGAATATTTTTCACTCATTTTTTTCTGTCAGTTTGCATACCACTTCTCACTTTCTTTCTCTCTCTCTCTCTCTTCTACTTTTCCTTTTTGTATGATTTTTCTTCTCTCTCTTGTCCTTCCCCTCTCTCCTTCCCCCCTCTCCTTCCTCCCCCTCTCTCCTTCCTCCCCCTCTCCTTCCCCCCTCTCCTTCCCCCTCTCCTTCCCCTCTCCTATTCCCCTTTCCTATTCCCCTTTCCTTTTCCTTTCCCCTTTATAGTCAATCATACTTCTTTTTTTGTTGTATTGTCCCAAAACCATATTTTAGTACTTCTCTATTTCTCTGTTTCCTCCCTTGTTCTCTCTTCTTAACTGTGCTCCCTCTTTTTGTGTGCTCTCTCTCTCTCTCTCTTTATATATATATATATATATATATCTCTCTCTCTCTTCTCGCTCTTTCTCTCTTCTCTCTCTCTCTCTCTCTCTCTCTTCTCTCTCTCTCTCTCTTCTCTCTCTCTCTCTCTCTCTTCTCTCTCTCCTCTCTCTCTCTTCTCTCTCTCTTCTCTTTCTCTCTTCTCTCTCTCTCTTCTCTCTCTCTCTCTCTTCTCTCTCTCTCTCTTCTCTTTCTCTCTCTCTTCTCTTTCTTTCTCTCTCTCTCTCTCTCTCTCTCACACTCCTACGTATCATCATTAGATACTGAACACTGAGACATCTTATTCTCAGTATATTTTGTTGATGATGTTGCTTGGTCTTCAGTCAGAGAAAAATGACATTAATGTCTAAACAGGGTGCTGTATTACAAAGCTACAACTGTCCTTTTCTTCTGTTTACGTCATAACATGATTTGAAAGAATACATGTAGCTGCTTGTGTTGATGATCTAAGATATTGTATATTGTTTCAACGGTGATGTCCATATTTTTCATTAGCAGTGTTTGATTAACGTCCGCATTGACTTTCGACACTATCCCTTATATACATGTATGTAATGATAGTTCTTGATTATCCTTCAAAATATTTTTGAGGTACATGTATTTCTACAGGAAATTTCTCTTGGAATACAGAATGAGTGATCAATTCTCTTTGTATTATTACAGAAATAGTCTGGGAGGATTCTGGTATTTCTTGTACATATAAAAATCACACTTCTAATGGCCAACAGCAGGTCTGTGTAGGCAGATTGATTTTCGTCACAAAGTTGTAGGGTTAGATTGGAAAAAGGATATTTCTTTAATCTGAAAAAATAGCACATTGTACATACTCAGAAACCTTCCGCTGTGTGATGTAGGTTTGAAATAGCCAGTCACACAGTTTTACAGCTTTTCCATAAAGTAATTCATTGTATCCTTGCTTTCTGGACATTGTATCAGCTGTTGACTAGCATGATGTGTTTCATACAAGGGCATTCTGTTACATGGAGTTAAACCCTTTTGACGAACGGCAGACAATATGGAGTGTATACACAGAGGAGAAGACATCTTTCCTTCTTTTCAAAAGTGCATTTTACATGTACATGGCAAATATGTAATAATGACGCATTTAGGAGACAGAATTATATACTTCGTTGTTAGTGGGGTTTACAAGGTACATGTCATGAAAAAGATGATCATTGTTCATATCTAATATAAAGAGATGTATTGCAGATATATAATATTCATGGGTATGTGGTTTATCTATGCACTGTAGATTATCATTCATGATGTCACAATATGATTATGTAATAGAGATGTACAGACTTTCCCTCCCTCTCTGAGTATGGGGTTGTGAATTTCATCACAGTTCATTGGTAGCCTTTCTCACTCGTATTTTTCTCTTTTGTTTAAGATTTAGATATTGAATATCAATGATGCAGGTATTTGACTTGTGTAGGTATCTGAATTTCAGGTCACGTACCCATTTCACTGGTTCCTGAATTTCATAACGTGCTGATAAACGTGAAGTAGTTCGATGATATTTTCATACGCTGGTTAGTAGTTTTAATTGTGATGTATTTGCAAACTATTTTTGTTTGTATAATAGTTTGCACACATCAAACCAAGTAGCACATTTGGAGGACATTCAAATGTTTCTTATTGCTGTTTTAATTATATAACTACATGTATATCCTCTGGGGAGCGTTTCATCAAGCGTTTTGTCAGTGATTTTTACTGACAAATTTGCTCTCAGCCAATCAGATGTAAGGATTTCATTAGCTTGTAGCAGTTATCGGTAAAAATCACTGACAAAACGCTTGATGGAACACTCCCCAGATTGTTGATAAGAGACCAGAAAACAGACATTAAAAGATTATGATAAATTTTATAGATAAGTTTTTCTATGTGTATGTATTCAACCCTGTGTACAATGGTTTCCAACTCTGATTCCCCTATTATTATACATGTATATCCCATGATTTCCATCTTATATATTGTGCAGTGGTCATGGAATCAATTTATACGTTTTGTTTGCGCATCTGTCTCCATTTTCTTATAGTTTGTATTATTATTCATGATTCATTTACCATGATGTTGACAAATTTGTTGTGTACCGGTATATGTAGTTTATAAGTGTAATTTTCCCACCCTTTTTATTAGCTATTCACCTCTTTATCATTTTTTTTTCTATTTGTCTCATGAATTCTATAATGATATAAACATATTAAACTCATTATGCTTCCCCCCCCCCCCCCCCCCCCCCCCCCCGCCTCTCAAACATAATTGTTAACCATTAATTTGGATTTATAAGGCAGTTAGACTTACAGACTTTATTTTTGTGTTCCACTCATAGCAATAAAGCAAAATATAAAAGCAGGGAGAAGGAAATATTCTCTAATAATTATAGATGGACTCCAGATCTCCTTTTTGTGTTCATATGAAAATTCTTATAAAGTGACATTGTTCATTTAATATTCCAAAGCAAGTGTGCTATTAGTGAATGTGTTTTATATACGGTCTGATAACTATAATTGTATTTACTTTACTGTATTGTTTGCAGTTTTCCTTACGGTAAAATGATTTTGGTGACTGTCATTTAGAAATGGAAAGTACAAAAACCTTTATACCATATTAAAGAAGATTTATTTAGGGATGTACTAGTGAATTATGACAGTGATAATTATCTTATATTTTAATCTCTTTTATCATTATTGACACAATGCTCTTTAATATACCATTGTATTATGCCTAATATACTTCATTCTTAAGTTGAATAATATTGTTTTTTACTGCTGTTTCTGCTACTCATGTGCTTTTTTACTTCTATCACTACATTTTCAACTCAAACTACTACTACTACTGATACTAATCCTGGGGGGAAGGGGGGAGGGGGGACTCAGTATATAGTGTGCGGTGGGTATGTGCTGCCCATAAGACCCCCATTTTTACACTCAAATTTCCGTTCCAAAGCATACCATTTTTTGCTTGTTGAGAAAAAGAAGAGACAAGACCGTTCCAAAGCACCGCTTTTTTTTTTTCATTCAGTCGTTTCGGCCGTTCCGGCCCGTTCCGCCCCGGCTCGTTTCGCTTCGAAGACACCATAGGCTTGCCATGACACACAGTGTATAGCGAATGGGAGCTTGTGTGTGGGAACCAGGGTAGCGTTTCATCAAACGGTTATATGTGTGGGTTCGCTGACATCCCATTGAAATGTGTGTATTAAAATTAACATGCGTTTCAATGGGATGTCGGCGAACTTGTGCTTGTGATGGTTTGGTGAAACGATCCCCAGTTCCTTAGCATCATATTTATATTGTAATCCAGTTCCAAAGAGCCCCATTTTCAAAAATGTTAGTAGTTCCGAAGACCATCCTTTTTCATGATACGCTCGTTCTCAATCTTCGAATGTGCTATTACCACCACCTACTACTACCACCTTCTTCTTCTTCTTCTTCTTCTTCTTCTTATGCAACCATATACTGTACATGTATACGCCATATACCTCGGGGACATAATTTTTCTCGTATTGGACTAACCATGTTATTTTGCGATTGGGAAATTCTGAAATCTACAAACGGCAATAATAATGCACTTTTGCAGAGTGAAGTGGTGCATTCAGTAAGCTTCTACAGTCTGCATGCATACAGCCATGCTGCACTACTATAGCAGTGCTGAAGCTCCTTGATCGGATACAGTATACTGGTACTGTAGTACAGCTGGCCGGCTGGTTGGGGATGCTCTGCTGGCATCAGGCGCACATCTACTGTGTATGAAATTTGGCAATATTTTTAGTGTGTCGTTAAAGTCATGACTTGCAAATTTCGCGAAAAATAAAACTCCTGCAAAATATATGGCGTAACCAGTACTAACACCACTATTTCTGCTGCTATTAATTCTCATAACATGCATGATTGTTGATACTAATGCAACTACTACTGCTACTGTTAATGCAGCTGCTACTGCTACTACTACTATTACTAATATTACTACTCCTACTACTACTGCTGCTAATACTACTCATGCTACTACTACTCGTGCTACTACTACTACAACTACAATGTATACTATTTCTTCTTCTTCTTCATCTTCATCTTCATCTTCATTTAGTGTTATTGCTCTCTTTTTATTACTACTATACTACCTAACTTTGACTCTCTAAAGTAACGCAAATTCCTATCCATGTATTTACTTTAGGTTGAAGTTTTGCATTTTGGTAGAGTGTTAATTATTTTCATATGTTTATTTATTGGTTTGTTGCAGATTCTGTAGATTTTATTTCTATATCTTTTTCAATTTTGGAAAAATTTTGTTCATGTCCATTATAAGTCTGTTTTTGAGGGTGAAGTTGTACATGTAGTATCCTTGGTTTTAAATTGTTGAAAAAAGGAGGGGAAATCGCATAACAACATATCCATCATATCCAGACCCTGCACCATAATTATTTTAAGAGTTTCACATTTCTCAAGTGTCCACTTTCTCAATTATTCCAGGATGAAGTATGTCAATGGAAAATGCATTTCAGTGATTTGTCTGTTGTTGAAATCTGAGGGAGCCCAAAAGTTCACAAATTTGAATTTCAAACCTCTTATTTTCACATTATTGATTTTGAAAATCGATGCTACATGTACCTTTAGCGCAACAATATCATAAAGTGTATTTGATATATAATACTTTTCCATGCATATTCAAAACAAGTATCAAAGTTAAAAACATGTTTGTTGCAGAAAAAAAGTATGTTTTAATCTACATTTTGATGAAAAATTGTGAATTTTCTTAGGCCCCTGTTCTGTAAGTTAGTTTGGTATTCCCTCCTTCACCCTACAAAAAATTTCACACGTGCGTCAATTGTCAGTTTGGTTGAAGTGAGATAAACGCACTATGCTATTCTCATAGAGCATGTTCATCCCGTTACAGGCCTGAACTTGTAGTCATAGCAAGATTGAAGTACATTTAAGTTACATGTTTGAAAAGCACAAAGAATATCGTAATCCACAAAAAATTATGTTCTCAAATAAATACTTGTATTTACACCATATATATTGCTAAGCAAAGGTCACTTTTACATACAAGTTTGTTGGGGTTTTTGTTTATTTAGTTCTGTTGATAGTTGTCATTGCAATATAACAAAAAATATTGGGTTAAAGTATTTATTAGTATTTATTAATATGCCAACAAAATAAAAATGAATCATTTTAAGATACCACTTATTTGGGGTTCTAGTTTTTTCTTTCTTTCCTTTTACAATTAAACCATTGTATACATTGTGGGGATATATTCGCCATTCACTAGCATTGAATTCCCATTTAGGTATTTGGAATAGGCTCGCACAATATAATTTGCCGTCAGATTATGATTTGTCTCTATATAAAATGTTGAGCTTGATATCACGCTTGTGTATGGTCACTTGCTCAGGCTTTTGATTTCACCAATGCTAGAAATTTATAGATTGTGCAACATCGATGTGAATTTTCAGTAAGCTGTGATATTTGGTAGTTATCACTTTAAAAATGCAGTTTGATTACAACTAGGACAGTAATATTGTATTTTAGTGTTCGTTTCCCTCTCGTGAATCATTTGATTTGGAAGTCATTGATCAAATTACCCTCATATTATTTTCATTATGTATTTTATGTCATTAATCATCTGTTTGATGATATTTACGCATTTTGTATTGAAGATATGGAGAAAGTGTTATGTGCATATCCCATCAATTATATTCTATAGGAACAATAAAAATATTGATAATCACATTTTGTAGACCTGGTGTTATTTTATCCCCAATCAGAAGCTTTAGATTGGTTACTCTCTCCCTCTATACCTCTTTCTTTCTCTTGTCCCTTCTCCCAATCTCTCTCCCTTCACTTTCCTGTCTCCCATTCTCTCTCCCTTCACTTTCCCGTCTGCCTTCACTCCCCCTCTCTCTCCCTTCACTTTCCTGTCTCACTTTCTCCCTGCCTTCACTCCCCCCCCCTCCCTTCACTTTCCCGTCTCACTTTCTCTCTGCCTTCACTCCCCCTCCCTCCCTTCCTTCACTTTCCCGTCTCACTTTCTCTCTGCCTTCACTCCCCCCTTCACTCCCCCCCCCCTCTCCCTTCACTTTCCCCATCTCCCATTCTCTCTCCCTTCACTTTCCCGTCTGCCTTCACTCCCCCTCTCTCTCCCTTCACTTTCCTGTCTCACTTTCTCCCTGCCTTCACTCCCCCTCCCTCCCTTCACTTTCTCTCTCCCTTCACTTTCCTGTCTCACTTTCTCTCTGCCTTCACTTCCCCCCTCTCTGCCTTCACTCCCCCCTCTCTC
This sequence comes from Heliocidaris erythrogramma, assembly GCA_025617745.1. Taxonomy (NCBI): domain Eukaryota; kingdom Metazoa; phylum Echinodermata; class Echinoidea; order Camarodonta; family Echinometridae; genus Heliocidaris; species Heliocidaris erythrogramma. The sequence goes on along the minus strand of CM046857.1, from coordinate 17,987,368 downwards.
CCTTCACTCCCCCCCCCCTCTCTCCCTTCACTCCCCCCCTCTCTCCCTTTACTCCCCCCCCCCTCTCCCTTCACTTTCCTGTCTCACTTTCTCTCTGCCTTCACTCCCCCCTCTCTGCCTTCACTCCCCCCCCCCCTCTCTCCCTTCACTCCCCCCCCCTCTCCCTTCACTTTCCTGTCTCACTTTCTCTCTACCTTCACTCCCCCTCTCTCCCTTCACTTTCCTGTCTCACTTTCTCTCTGCCTTCACCACACACCCGCACACACACACACAGCCATTAAACAATGCACGGGCACATAAACATTTGTTCTAAAAATTAAAATCTTTCAGTCTCCCTCCCCCCAAAGATTCTCTAAATTGTCAGATTTTCACTTTTAAATGTACAGTGGAAACTCACTATAATGAGGACCTTGGGACCATGAAAATTATCTTCCTGATCACCATACGGTGGTACAAGTAGGCAAATTGCCAACTACAGTGGAATTTTGTCATAAACTCCTTCGGACCAAGAAAATTACCTCTTTATATTGAAACCTTGTTATATCAGGGTTAAATAATATAATACAAAGAAGTGGGACCGGCAAAATTGCCTTGTTATAAATACAGTGTTCTTTATAACAAGGTTCCACTCTACCAGCAATATACAGAGTTCCTGCAAGTTCATGACATCTTTCAATTCATTATATATTCAGAGATGTTCAATATCATCTAAGCAGCAGCAAACCAATTAGGATTTGCGCATGAGCAGATAAAGGTCATTTGACATAAACTGGCATGTTCATTTAAAATTCACCGAGATAAGCATTGACTGTGATGTAATGATTATTCATATATTCATTTAATTATACTTTTCATTAAAGCCACTGAAAAGCAACAAAGTGTTCATTGATGGTTGGTATTTGACAGTCTGCCAAATGATGCCAACTTGCAAACAATGCGCTTTCCCAAGCGTTCATTGACGTGCTATTCTAGTCACCTGGTCTACAATGTCTTTCTTTCATAGAGTTTGAATTCTGTAGGTTGCTATGTCGGGCAAGCTTACGTATTATCTTTCTTTGAAAAGATGCCTATCCTAATGAAAAAAGGGAAAGGTCATTTGCGAAAATTTGCTCATCGGCCAATAACGAAATCGCTTATTTGATAGGCCTATTTGGAACTCTCCTAACAGGGACTTCTGTCATAACCAGCTGTCGACAATTATCCGTCGATATCTGAACTGGCTCTTGTTTGCAGAACCATATATTGACAGCATTCAAGCAAAAAGGAATAAGGTGTACAGTGAAATAGGCAAGTGAGCACATTCAATATCTGTTCTTTATTTTTAACCAAGTCTTGCTAAAAAAGGGTATAAAATGGCAAGCATGGGGAAGGGAATTGGAGAATGGTATGCAATATCATCCGTTGATAATGAGGAATCTTGAGGTGAACCATCACAAAAATCTGTCACAAGAAATGTGTAAATGGATATTCACACAGAATTACATGAAAATTCCACTGTATAAAATGAATTTACATTCCAATTAACGGACCTGGGGGGTGTTTCATAAAGCTGTTCGTAAGTTACGCACGACTTTACGCACGACTGGTGATCAGTTCTTGTGCTAAATGATTGAGAATCTGATTAGTTTAGCACCCAAGAACATGTTCCAGTCGTTTGTAAAGTCATTCGTAACTTTACGAATAGCTTTATGAAACACCCCCCAGAATAACACCAGAATGTTCTATTGAAGCCGAATTTGTTATTGATTAAAATGTCTCAAATTGTTTGTAAACAAATTTTTAGGCATTTTACTCCCAGTGTTAAAGATCGTATGCTCGATCTGTAATGAAAAACAAGTCAGACAAAATTGGAACCAGCGGGATTCGAACCTGTCATCTACTGCTTGCCGGGCAGCGACTTAACCACCAGGCTATTCTGGTTCACGGCCAAGTAATGATGAACTGGAATCAAATACCCAAAATCCTCTTCTTTCTGACTCATTAATATTCAACGGTCCGCCATAGACAATGGTTAGTAAACGAAGAAGCTTGATTGGAGGAATTTAATTTGTAAACAAATTTTTAGGCATTTTACTCCCAGTGTTAAAGATCGTATGCTCGATCTGTAATGAATTTTTTTTTCTGTAAAAAAAATTTGTTTACAAATTAAATTCCTCCCATCAAGCTTCTTCTTTTTCTGACTTGTGTTTTTCATTACAGATCGAGCATACGATCTTTAACAGTGGGAGTAAAATGCCTAAAAATTTGTTTACAAATTAAATTCCTCCCATCAAGCTTCTTCGTCTCTAATTGTCGTTTATCCAAATCGGTTGCACCGTCATCAAAAGACTCACTCACCAACTCCTTTTAATTTTTTTCCGACATGTAATATCTTGTTAAAATTTACCCAGCAATAGATTATGGAAGTTGGATGATACTGAAAAATTATGAATAGTCGTACTACATGTATTTATTAGACATGATCCGTTTTGATCCATGAAAATTGAATCTGCTGTCGTTTATTCCTCGGGTCAAAATACATGTAGTAGCAAAAATTCAACTTTTGACAGGAAAAGATTACTGGTCTTCTGTGTCATATCTACAAAATACACGCAATCCCAAGGGAAATTTCATGGGATTGTATTCCAACCACTGTATATCCCAAATTCTAAAAAATAAAGGAATCTCTGATTTACAACACCTGGACATTTCACAAAACTCTGCATTTGATAGTTTTTCATTCATGGATTGCATCAATTTTTCTTCAGGGAGGAATAAATGGTTTATCACAAGCAAGATGTGGGCCAAGTATCAAACATCTAATTTTAAGAAATGTATAGAATATAAAAACTAATCCTGAGGAATTGGGGAACAAGTCATTTTCAGGGCAGCAGATGAGATCTATCCCAGCAGAAGTATAAAGTCAGTTCTTTGTGACATACTGTAAGTTTGTCATCATTTCAAAAATAAGATCTCCCAATCCATAACTAGATTAATACAAGGATGTCTTTGGGTAGCTGTCTTGGTATGAGCTTCTTGGCATGCTATTCATGTGGTTGATATTTTTTCATCAACAACATTAAAAAGAGAACTAGTGAAAAGTCTAATGCATATTCCATTGGTGAAGTCACTGTTATCTGTTGTCAGGGTATCTGATTTCCTCAAGTTTCAGGCCCACGATGCATCGCCCGTTTCTCATCTTGTAATCGCCTCGCTTCGGGTCTTTCATCTCTCTCATCTCTGTAGACCCTGGCATCAGGATCACATGTAAGGAATTGTGTGGAAGGGCTTCTAGTACTGTACCTACTCGCTCATCCATCAGGGAGAGGGTTGTCTAAAAGGAAGACGGTGTTGATGAAACACAGGGAAATATTGTTATCATGAATCAAACAGACTCACACAAACTACTCTGTTGTGATCAAATCATTCTCTTATGGAGACTGTTAAATAGTGGAATCTTTAAGTCAGGACTGACATATCATTTTGCAGCAATTCCAAACCCAATACACTTTTTATAACCAACTGTATTACAAACACTGTCATGAAGTAAACTTGCAGTGAGTGCCCGGAATAGTTTGTCTATTAAGTATTTTGTCGGTTAAATTTGATGAGAGACGACTTTGAGTGAGATAAAAGTTTCAGGCTACACAATGTTAAAATAAGTCCCGGCATAACAATAATTTGTTTGAAAAACAAAAAGATGTAATGGAAAGTCTATTTATATAGTGCTCTTTCACTCTCAGAGGTGTTTTCAATAAATGGTTTGTACAAATACATCCATCACTGTTTGCATCAATTTTTATTTCTGAAAACATTTTCATTTGCTACCAGTCAAAACAAGGGTACAATCATCTCTGAAGGTTGATAACTTAATACCCAGGGGGAGGGGCAATCCCTAAAAAAATCTGACAAGGAAAAAAAAAGGAAAAAAAGAAAAGAAAAAGAAAAAGAAGGTTATCACATTTTCACACTTCAAAAGGAACCACAGTTTTGGTGTGTGCTAAAGGTATGCCAGTTGGATTTTGAAATAGTTGAAGGGGGAGGGGGGGGGGCATGGGCCAGTTGTGTTCCTTACCCCCTAGCCCTGCCAGTGTTGATACTAACCTCAATATCTTCATCATCCACTGTGCTGCCTTGAGTCAGATTGTTGTAACCATGGAGTTGCATGCAAACAAAATCGGAGTTGGAGAGGGCACTACAGGCTTTCTTGCAAATCTGACAAGAGCAAAATCCAGATGTAATGACCCATTCAAAAAACTTCATTGCCACAAAACCATAACCCCTGTACGTCGGACAATAAAGAAGGATTTTTGCTAAAATCGCCCCTTTGATTCAGGGACCTCATTGGAGTGGCACATAAAGTTGATAATTAGAGCACCATATTCCTTAAAGGGAAGGTTTGAGTTCTGAGAAAGGTGAAAAATAATTTGTGAATTTTCTCATTCATTTTATGTCAGTTTGGTAGAAAAACAAAGTATTTCTCTGCAAATGCCATTATGTTCAAAATATGACAAACAAGATGAATGCGACTGCGTCTCCTATATGCCTCCGCCTAAATTCAGTTGATGGCTCAAACTGTTCTAGAAATATTTGATAACGAGGCTAAAAACCAGTAATTTCACGTAATTTCATGTAAATTGACCTCTGTGACCTCTGACCTTTGACCTACTTACCCCAAAATCTAATCAGTTCATCTTTCTATGGGGATACATACTGGTACCAAGTTTGAAGTTCTTACCTCAAATAGTTCTACAGAAATCGCGGTAACGGTGCTAAAAACCAGTAATTCCATGTAATTTCATGTAAATTGACCTCTGTGACCTGTGACCTTTGACCTACTTACCCCAAAATCTAATCAGTTCATCTTTCTATGGGGATACATACTGGTACCAAGTTTGAAGTTCTCACCTCAGATAGTTCTTGAGATATCGCGGTAACGGTGCTAAAAACCAGTAATTCCATGTAATTTCATGTAAATTGACCTCTGTGACCTCTGACCTTGGACCTCCTTACCCCAAAATCTAATCAGTTTATCTTCGTATAGGGAAACATACTAGTACCAAGTTTGAAGTTCTTACCTCAAACAGTTCTTGAGATATCGCGGTAACGGTGCTAAAAACCAAGAATTTCATGTAAATTGACCTCTGTGACCTCTGACCTTTGACCTACTTACCCCAAAATCTAATCAGTTCATCTTCGTATGGGGATACATACTAGTACCAAGTTTGAGGTTCCTACCTCAAATGATTCTTCAGATATCGCGGTAACGAGAAGTGGGACGGACGGACGGACGGACGGACGGACAACCCGAAAACATAATGCCTCCGGCACCCACCTTCGGTGGGCGGAGGCATAAAAATAACTGAAGTTTTTGGGCCGAACATTCATGCCACATCTGTGTTCAGTCCCATATACCCATTTCTGTGTGCAGGACATGTGCTTTTTGATCGACTTTGGGGTGATTTCTTATCATTTTGATGAGTTCCAAACCTCACAGTATAAAACAATCCGTAGACATGATCTACCTTTCCCAATTGCTTCTAGATAATTTCTTTCACAAAGTAATCGCATGACCAGAACTCAACTTTATCTTTGATATTGCACAATACTTAATTGAAAAAAAATAATTAAAAAAAACATTTTTTGCCGTTTTAAATGAAAGAATACCAAGAAAAATAAATTGCTACAAAGTATAGACCTCAATGTACATACCTCTTTGTCATTAGAGCAGACGACACAACTGACAGGTTCTTTCTTGAATTTCTTGAGTGTGAATCGGGTGTCCACAGCAGTGGCCTTCTTGCCCAGCTCCTGAGCTAACTCAAATATACTACATAACATTCATAGGAAGACAAGGGGCCATTATACAACATAATATGCATTTGTTTTCGGGAAAAAGATGTATTTAAAATGACATTATCACATTATACCACTGTTCTATTGAAGGTGACTTGTGTTGGACTAAAATCATGGACACAGATTCCTGCAGGTTTTTGAATGATGATTTGAATGAAGATACCACTCATAATTAAACAAAATGACCATCAATACATCATTCTATTTTAAACTGGTATTATAATGATGTCTAATGAGAAATTCTCACTATATATATATATATATATATAGTGAGAATTTTGCATTTTTCGCAAAAATGAAAGGGGAACTGGATTTACTTGCACATCACTTGAATACATTTAGTTATCATCTACAAATGAATGCTGTTTCTGGTTTCACCTCATTTGCATAACAATAGAAAAAGTGAGTTATCCAAATTTGGTGATGTTCAAAAATTATTCATACCCTTGGTATTAATGGACTTTGCTGATCATTATGAATCAAAACCTTTGTGATTACAGCTTGTAACATTTCATTACACTGTCCCAATGCGTCTGGAGGTATCTACCGAGTTAGCAGGCCAATACCTGGTACCCAATGGATTAATTTCCTTGAGGATTTTGTCCAGAGATGCCCTCACCTGGGCTTCAGGGCATTCCTTGGATTTAAAGGAGATTTAATGTATACAAGGGGTGTAGTTATTTACTTAGTGGTTACGGGACTATGATACTCCTATTTTCATTCAGTTTTCTGATTATTTTGATAAAAATTTTACTCTGAAGATGAAGAAACACACCCTTCTTGGAGAGACCTTCCCTGGAGCCCTTTCCTGTTGCACTGTCTGAGAGGGAGTTTGCCCTCATAATTTTGCTCCATTCTCATTAAGAATGTTTAGGAAGGCCATGGTAGATGTCTAAATGTTAGTTGGTGCCATTTTAATCAGTTTGTTCAGTTACATAAAGTGACAAACTTGTTTCTGGACACCTGCCATAAGGTCCTTCACAAGAGGGTACTCTGGTGAAGCTTAAATACGGTCTTTATTTTCCTGTGTGCCGTCTAATTGGTTGCATGTTGTGCTCTGCAGCTTGTACCCACATACTAAGGATAGTATCAAAAATATGAAAACTAACACAGTAAAATTCAATTTGGGATGTGTAAGGTACTCAAAGGATACATACTGTAATCAATGGTGACCTAGCATCAGGGTCATGAATTGACTTAAACATCACTAGCATGGCCTTCCTGAGCACTCTGATATTGAGAATGAAACCAAACAATGAGGGCAAACCCCTCTCAGACAGTGCAACAGGAAAGGGCTCTAGGGAAGGTCTCTCCAGGAAGAGTGTTTTTCTTCGTCTTCAGAGTAAAATATTTATCAAAATAATCAGAAAACTGAATGAAAATAGGGAGTATCATAGTCCTGTAACCACTAAGTCAATAACTACACCACTTATATACATTAAATCTCCTGTAAATTCAAGGAATGCCCTGAAGCCCAGGCGAGGGCATCTGTGGACAACATCCTCAAGGAAATTAAGCCACTGGATACCAGGTATTGGCCTGCTATCTCAGTAGAGACCTCCAGAAGCATTGTGACAGTGTACTGAAGGGTTACAAAGCTTTAATCACATAGGATTTGATTCACATTGATTGAAAAAGGCAATGAATCACCAAGGGTATGAATAATTTTGTAAATCACCAAATTTGGATAACTGACTTTTTCTATTGTTCCTATAGGCATGGTGATTACAACTTTCAAAAATTCATAACTCTTTATATTGCTGGTCCAATTTTGTTCAAACTTTCCCCAATATGCTTTTCTGATTTTTTTTACTTTCCCTTTGAGTAAAGAAAAAAATCATAGAAGTTGCTCATATGCTAACTACTGACCTCTCTCTTGCTGCAAAGACAGGTCCAGCGCTGCTCTCCCTGTAGTAATTCCTGAGCTTTTCACCCTTGGCGAGTTTGAGCTTGAAGAGATCCATTGCTGCTATAGCATCCTCTACAGAGTCATGTCCAGCTGTACTACATTGTATGTCACGACTTGGAGAGATGAGAAAGAGTAGGTGAAAAGAAGGTTTGAATACTGGTGATGAAAAAATGAAATTCTTATAGAATCCCCAACCGAAATGCTCTGAATGTACCCTCAGAAAATAGCCAGGGGTAATTAAATTGGTGGGTAGTCTGTCCAAAAATTAGTTGTCAGAGGGGCTTTTGTTGGTGAGTGTTCTAAGAGGAAGTTTTCCCAGGAGAGACTTCTCCAAGGGTTTTTGTCCTTGAGAAAAGTTGTTTGAAGGCAATTGTCATGAGGGTTGTTTTCTGTGGCATAACTGTCCAATGGTTGATAGTCTAGAGGGTAGTTGCATCAAAATCAAATAAATTATATCTGCTGAAACAAACTGATAGGTAATGTACATGTAGAACAGCTCAGCAAAAAGCAATGCAGCAAAGCAATACATGGAGATCAAAATATGTATTTCTACATAAACACACCTGTGTTCGATAATGCCTTAGCAGGTTTGTATAATTTTCATCATCATGACAGGGATTTGTAAAATCAGCACTGATTTTCTTATTTACTATATAAATCTATATACCTACCTATTATGCCTGTAGTCTTGACTACGGGACCCCTTCGAGAATTTATCACACATGAGTCACAATATTGTGCGCACCCCCCGTAATCCTATTGTCCCCTTCGCCACTCACGCGCGTCAATACGCTACGGCCATCTTCCTCTTTTGCGAGCAACCCCAAGAAGAAACATGTTGCTTGCAAGGTGCGGGGAAGGAGGGAGGGTCATAGGTAGGTATATAGATTTATATAGTAAATAAGAAAATCAGTGCTGATTTTACAAATTTACTGCAATAAATCATATATTCCTACCTATTATGCCAGACCAGCGCCAACTCAAAGACCGGGAGGCATGTTTCGAGCAGAAGGGAATAGGATTACACCAAAGACTACAAAGAAGACACAGCGGCCTTCAAGGTGGCTGACGCAAACAAAGCTTCACCTGCGGGAACATCCCTAAGGTAGCAAGAAATGAAGGAATTGGGCGAACGCCAATAAGCAGCCTTCAAAATATCAACAAGCGCCACACCTTGAAACAGAGCCCAAGAAGTGCTGACACTACGAGTATCATGAGCACGAGGCTTACTGTCAGATAAAAGAGCCTCTGTGCCAGCGGCCCTAATAGCTTCAACGATCCATCTAGAGATGGAATCAAGAGAGGCAGGAGAAAAAGGCTCTCTAGTGATCAGGAACAACTGATCATCCTTACGATAAGACTTAGTCTTATCAATATACCATTTGAGAGCCCTTACAGGACACCAAACTTTGTCCTCACGCACCGAAGAAAAGTTAGAAAGCGGACAAAGAAAAATCTCAACAGGACCAGAGGCAGCTGTCTGATTCTTGGCAACAAAAGAAGCCCTAGGAATCAATCTAACGCCTTTTCTCTCCCAGCGAACATGACCAGGAGTAAGACAGAGAGCATGAAGAGTACTGCGCCTCTGCCCAGAGGCAATAGCTACCAAAAAGAGCGTCTTAACCGTAAGATGATGAAGCGAAGCTTCACCCAACGGTTCGAAAGGAGGTTTCGCCAAGGCCTCCAGGACCTTAGGCAGACTCCAAGACGGCACTAACTTAGAAAAAGAAGGTCGTTTCAGAAAGAACGAACGAATCAAACCACTTAGTAGCGGGGAATTGGAAATCCCCGAACCATCTGAGAAACCCGAATGAATGGCCCCGATCGCCGAACGGTAGCCTCGGATAGTAGAGATAGATCTCCCTTTGTCAAATAACGAGATTAAGAAATCCGCAATTGAACCAATAGGAGCCTTAGAAGGGGTTTGATTTCTCTCTTTGCACCAAAGGAAAAAGACCGAGAGACGGGAATTGTAAATTTCCCTAGTAGAAACCCTACGACTGGACATTAAAAAGTCCGCGGCTCTATCAGAGAGACCTGACTGTCTTGCAGATTCCCTGACAGGGGCCAAGCAGTCAAATGAAGAGACTCCGGACTGTGGTGAAGAATCCCCGATAGGGGCTGTAACACCAGATCCTCTCTTAACGGGAGAACGAACGGTTGAGCCCTTAGGAGGCTCATAAGTTCTGGAAACCAATTCCTCCTGGGCCAAAAGGGAGCTATTACGAGCACCCGCGCCCGATCTTCCCTGATTTTCCGCAAGACACGCGGAATCAGTTGGAAGGGAGGAAAGGCGAATCCCTGAAGGTTCTCCCAGCTGAGGGAGAAAGCATCGAGAGCCCATGCTCCCTGATCGCGAACACGGGAGCAATACTTCGGCAGCTGGTGATTTAGCACCGACGCAAATAGATCCACTTCCAGTGGACCTAGGCGACTGCGAATGCGGCAAAATACCTCCGGATGGAGCGTCCATTCCGATGGAAGATACCTGCCCCGAGACAGAAAATCCGCAATGAGGTTTTCCCGACCGGGGATGAAAGAGGCCACGGGTGTGATTGCCATGCGACGACACCACCTCCACAGCTGAGCTGCTAGGGCATTCAGGGCAACCGAACGAGTGCCTCCCTGCCGATTGATATATGCCGCCACAGTAACATTGTCCGTGAGAATCAGAACCGAACGACTGAGAAGTCGACTTCTGAAATGAAGCAAGGTCAACAGAACTGCCATAAACTCCAGGACATTGATATGAGGAAGAGTCCCAAGATGAGACCAATCCCCCGCAACCGTGCTGCCGTTGCAGTGTCCTCCCCACCCCAACCGAGAGGCGTCCGTCGAAACCGATATCGACGGGAGAGGGGCAGAGAAGGACCTGCCTCGCGCGAGAAACACCTCGCTCGTCCAACAAGAGAGAAGAGACTTGATCCTTACTGGTACTGGAATCCAGACCAAAAGAGAGTCTTTTCCCGGCTTGAAGAACCTGAGGAGATGTCTCTGAAAGGGTCTCATGAGGAGCCGGCAGTCCTCTAAAACATCGACTAGACTGGCTAGATAACCTAGAAACTGAAGCCACTGTCTGGCCGAGACTCTTCTGGCCAGCAAGAGCTTGCGAGCCGCAGAGACAATGGTGAGAATCCTGTCTCGACTGGGCCGAGCCAACTGATTCCTTATGTCTAACACCGCCCCCAGAAAAACTGGGCTGCGAGTGGGAACTAACTCTGACTTTTCCCAATTTATTAGGAAACCTAAGTCTTGAGTAAGAGAGACGAGCAAACGAGTCTCGTCCAACAAACGATCGCGCGACTCCGCAAGGAGAAGCCAATCGTCCAGGTAACAAAACAACCGCAGGCCGCGACGCCTCAGAGAGGCCGCTAGCACCGCTACAACTTGAGTAAAAACCCGAGGGGCCGGGCGCAGCCCGAAGGGAAGAGCACGAAAACGATAAGTCTCCGAGAGGAAGGAGAACCCCAGAAGATCGCGAGATGCGCGATGAATGGGAATGTGAAAGTACGCGTCCTTGAGATCTATCGAGACCGCGTAGTCTTCCCTTTTGATCAACGGAAGAATGGAGGCAAGAGTCTCCATCCGAAAATGAACCGGAGGAATGAATTTGTTTATTCTTTTCAGGTTCAGTATCAAACGAAGTTTTCCCGAGCGCTTGGGAATAACGAAAATTGGAGAAAGGGAAAGAGACGGCCTGTCTCTTACCCTTTCTATAGCCCTCTTTTCCAAAAGAGACTCGATCTCCTTTGAAGCATGAGATCGAGACAGGGCAGACATGGGAGGTGACCGAATTCTTATAGCCCCTCCGGGGAGCGAAGCGCAAAGATCTATGAAGAATCCGTCTCGCACGACGGAGAGAACAAACACGTCCCCGGAGATGGCCTCCCAAGCGGGGAGAAACGCATGAAGTCGGCCACCTACCACATTCGGTCGAACAAGCGCTCGGGGAAAAACATCAAAACCCAGGCTTGGCCTTCTGCGAAGCCACCGCCTTACCACGAGAACCTCTCGAAATGCCCCTGCCACGACTCCCTCTCCCACGAGAAGGAGCTGGCTGCGGCTCAGGAGGCGGGACCCTAGACACGCGACTGCGTTGACCCGAAACGGGACCAGCAGGTCTACGCTGAACAGGGGCCCGCGTTGGCTTAGAGCTAGTGTGAAACTGCTTAGATACGTCCTATCTCGTCGGGGGCGAGCAAGAAAGAGGAAGATGGCCGTAGCGTATTGACGCGCGTGAGTGGCGAAGGGGACAATAGGATTACGGGGGGTGCGCACAATATTGTGACTCATGTGTGATAAATTCTCGAAGGGGTCCCGTAGTCAAGACTACAGGCATAATAGGTAGGTATATATGATTTATTGCAGTAAATTCAGTTTAGTAAACATAGATGAACACACACTAATGCCCTCCAGAGTGTACGAGTAATCATAAAACTTTTAGCAGAGAATTATCACACATGAAACCTTCAAAGGCCATTTTCTTTTCCTCGTTAACATAAATATTAAACCTTTTTGAGAGCACAGTTCATATTTCTACATTGAATTCTCACTTGAGATATTCCTTAGCCAGCAGCTTCAGCTTGACTCTCCTTCCTGATGCAGTAAACATATTACTCGTATCCACACAATGAGGATGATAGATCTATGGAAGAAAGCAGACAATCAATATCCATGATGAAATTATTGCCTACTGGAATTTGATAGATCCCATATAAAGCCTAAGGGTCTGAGAGAAGTCAGTATTCCACAGGTTTAGTGCATGTTTATTTGATGAAGTCTCTTTCATTTAACTGATGAGAAAGCAAGTTGAATAAACAACCAGTGAACCTACTACTTTAAGCCCTATCCAAATGAATTGGTAGCTATTAGATGATTAATGCTTTAACCCTACAACAATACCAGTAGCACAACAACTCAGATTTTAATCCAGGACCTCCAGGATATGAGACAACTGTTCTATCATTCAGGTTGTACGACACATGCTCCAGCGAACAATCCTACACTAGTACAACTCGCAATTTCAAACCTGGACCAAGCACTATACCTAAGCCTTTCATTCACCTAAAACCTACCTTAAAACCCAATTGCAACCTGTACCCTAACCCTATATTTTTGAAGAAGTAAATTGAAGCACCACCACTGAGCCATTATAACGACTTAGTGGACTGAACCTGATTAATTGCAATATCATCAAAATCTAAGTTTGCAACAGCATCTGCAGTTTACCTTGAGAGCTCTGAGATCATTCTCCAGTCCTTGCCCTACCAATATGGCATCTTTTGGTAAGGCATCTATCACAGCCTTCTGGGCGTCGGCAAGCCGAGTCTCAACAGGATCCAGCAGCTTCTTGGTGATCCCACTGTACCTGAAGGGTTTAAGATGTGACACAGATTTTAAGAAGGGTGAAACCGAGAACATTTGAATGCAAGTTGGTCAGTCTACATGGCAAAACGTGTATCGTTTCTCTGAAGCTTGGATGTTTACAAAAAATGTTGATATTATGTGCGCTCAGAAGTAAAGACCGACCATGTTAGAGCACTAGTGCCCTTCAGGAAAATCTTCATCTTGAATTAACCTGGTTCCTCAAACAAGATTTAAGCTATTGGTTTCTATGAATTTAATCACACACGTACACTTTTATTCTTCGAACCCAGGTAATATTTTTTTTCATTACTTCCATATTTTTATATATGGCTCAGACTTACTTGGTCACATAATCCCTGACAGGGTTTTCAGGTTTTACTAGTGAGTTGTAAAGCATCTTCCCTTTGACATCAGTAAGAGAGACTCTGGCTAGCTCAGAACCTGCAGATGTGATCACCTGCAAGAAAGTTATTGAATTCCTTTTTGAATCATTTTCTTTTCTGAAAAACACATGATAAATGTGGAACCGACGTAATATATTTCATACGCAAAGCAACACCTAAACACAATTTACATATAACATTCATATTTCTGGATGTTTTCTTTCATACCCATCCAGTAATGGAATTTGTTTTGGGCAAATCCGGTGCATCGACTTGTAGTCCGCCAAATTTTTGACTACCGTAGCCACCATGAAAAAAGCAAATAAAAAAAAGAAACTCCGTAATGTACAGCATATATACTAGCAGAGAACGTGAAGGCGACTTCAGAGTTCAAACTGTTGGCTAACTTTCGCTAATTCGCTCGCGGAGGACGTCGCACTTTACCTGTGCTTTCTCTATGGAAAATCGTTTTGTCGTTACGAACTGAAGTTTACGATAATATTCTTGCACTCACTCTGCTTTGTACACAAACTACTGCACACTACTTTCTAATAGACATAACACGCAAAATAAGGCAGTTTATTACATGGTTTGTGATTGTTTATGTTATAATAGTCGAGGAGGATGGTAAAATGACAGGCAAAAAGAAGCAAAAAAAAAAAAAATGATGGACCCACCGGGGATCGAACCTGGGTCACCGGAATGGGAGGCAAGTGCTTTGACCAATATACCAAAATATTTCCCATAGAGAAAACACGTAAACGAAAAAACGGGATTCTCAAATCACATTTTGTACTTAAAAATTGGGCATGATCCTGACATCTGATCAAAAATTGGAGACCACACTTGTAAAAGCTTATAGTCTCAGAGCTCTACAACATATTGAAATCTGGAAGGAGATAGACCAAAAATAACTGAGATACTGCTCAGAGAACAATGTCATGTAGATTCATGATTAGGGGTGGGAATTTCGGGTATTTTAATTTTCGGGAACCCAACCAATTTTCGGGCGGGCACACGGTTACCCGAAAATAGTTAACAATATTTAACCCCTAAAAGGTATATAAAGTGGACAAAAAGTCTACGATTCATGGTTTCCTGTAGACGTAAAAAAAAAAACATGACATAATTTTAAACACATGGGACTCATTAGTTATTTCGTACGAATTGTCATTAAAATGTCAACAAAATGAGGTCAAATACATCATTAGACAAGTACTACAAGTTGTAAACAACAGTAAAATAAATAATTCAAATCATTACAAGAATGATAGAATTTAATTGCAGGTTTTCGACCTTCAAAGTTTGTTTTACCTCTTTTGGTTTCCGAAAAAGTAAAAAACTAACTATATGGTATATTTGAACTTAGAGGGCGCTGTACCACAAAAAATCTCAAGACTGTGATTCAGCTCTATCATAGTAGATCGTAAGCATAAAATCTAGAGGGGAAACAGGACAATTAAAGTCCAAAATGATGGAAAATAAACATCATACAGGAAGATTTTAGTAAGTGTTTGATGATTAATTGCTATTGATGACTGACATCACTTGTAACAATAACATGGGATTTAAGCCACTTTTAGAACTCTTTCCTCATGATCAGTCCCACATGTTAAAAACTTTGTATTTTCGGGAAACGGGCTTCCAGTATTTTGACCCGGGACCCGCAGCTGTCAGGCCCGACCAGATTTCCCGGATTTTAGTCCCAGCCCTATTCATGATTAGAATAAAGATCATCTTCCATAGACATAACACGCAAATAGGGAAAATTCCGACATGTCATATTTAATTGCAAATTTCACTATGATGCCGTCATCAAAATGAAAAATGGTGGTGAAGAAAAATTGATCGAGTTGATTTTGGGAATTCACAGTCACAAGAAATGGGGAGAAAAATAAAAATAAAGAATAAATAATAAAGAAAATTCTGACGAAACTAAGAGGTGATCTGTCGATACCGACAGATCACCTAAATAGCTGTTTCTTATATAACGCCTTACCAGTTACAATGTAACTGACCAAAGCGCTTACAGCATTATTACCCAGTCACTGGATTCATTTGCGATTTTGCACATTATAGTGCACATTCTCCACTCCTCTGGGGAGCATTCCAGCCAGTCCCGTTTCCAAGCACGCACATGCTAATCCAAACACAAAATTATGACGTTCGCATCCTACCGGGTACCCATTTAACACCTGGGTGGAGAGGAGCACTGTAGATGAAATGCCTTGCTCAAGGGCATAAGTGCTGTGCCGAGGTTCGAACCCACGACCTTTGCATTCCCAGTGAAGTGATTAAACCACTTGACTATGACACCTGTATCGTGTAAGGTCTAAGAAAAGAAAGAGATGCAGAATATATGACTATGAAGATAAACTATTTAACAGACATTCCTAGCAAAGCCCCCCTTTCACATAAAGAATGCAATACAACTCCCAGTTGCACAATTATACAGAACATGTACATACCATTTCACAATCGATGCCTACGATGGGGCTCTGATCAGTGACACACTCCAAATGCCTGGTGTGAACACATCTCTGGTCATCTGGGTGAGGGTAGCCCCTACTCTCCATCTCTTCCTTGCTTACGAGGTAGTGGGTCTTGCCGGGTTGGGGCTCTCCATTCTCAATTCCATTTTCAGCCTTTCCCTCGATCAATTTCAGTTCTTCATTGACCTGGTTCTCCTTGGTTGTTTTCTCATATTTCATAGCTGTAGCAAACATTCACAAGGAATATATATCTGAATATTAATAATGATAAAAATAACACTGTAAAATCAGAAAATTTAGAGACATGAAACTTTTGCGAACTGTTAATAACAAGCCCTTTTGCTGCAAGAAAAGTTTGCAAATTGCAAATACTAAATGTTGCGATTCATTTGTAGTATTTCGCAGGATGAAAGTATCTGAATTTCGACCACTCACAAAATTCACAAAAGTTTCATGCAAGTGGAAATCCACTTCATATTCGATCCCTCTAGACATATTTTAGATAAATAGTGTCACAATACTTCAAAAGATCACTGAATAATTGCATAAATCAAATTATGATATGGATGCACTGGTGATCTTTTTCTGAGATAAAACTTTGAAGGTCATTTCTAGATATAAGAAACTTGTCAATAATCACGTACATTGAAAAAGTAATGAAAAAATAAGTAATAAATTGAACATATCTACAGTGTCATATTTCATCAATTTTTTCAGTTTGCTGAGTGAACAATTCAGATCGATGGTATTAATTTCCATCCAATTCAAGATGACCTCTACTACATCTCTTACCTGCTATTATCCTATGCTTGTGAAGACTAAACCGTGTATTGCTTTTAAGGGTTGACAAAACATCTTGAAGCATGGCAAAATAGCTGAGAGCTGGGATAACCTTGGCAGACTGAAGAGTGGAACAAATATGAATATAAATGCAAAATTAGATATGATATCGAGAATAACAGCTTCATCATAAATCTAATTTTCCAAACAGAATGGATTAGTGATGTTAGAACAAAACAAAAAAACGAACCCACAAATTAGCATATATATATTTAAATATATGTACATTCTACTTTTCTGAAGACATTCATAAAACATTTTTTTTTTCTTCATACAATACATAATGCACTCTGTGAAGACAATGACAGATATTGAATGCCACTAGCCAAATGTAAATAACCTGTTCAAAATGTTTCTCGAATGAGATTTTGTACTAGGTAAAATAAGTGGATCAGGAAACACCTGACCAGAAAATGATGTCTACCTACAATGGACTCGGCAATAATGAAAAGGAAAAAAAAACAACCCTTTTTTTACATTGATCTACCAGTAAACATCATTTTTAGATTCCATCATTCAATTGAATCATTTCTATTGCAAGTAGATCATATTATAGGGTACCAATCGCCCCCAAATATATTTGATCTGTATGTTATGCCGGGTTCCATGTCGCTATACTAGACTCAAAGTAGGAGCTTCAAATTTTCATTTAATAAAGAGTTATTACAAGTTTTAAAAACACTCGTTATAAACATTATGACGACTTGTGACTAGACTAGTCGTCGCACATGTACACAGTTGCTCAAATTAGAGCATGCACGGAACCCAACTCCGAATTAGGTTCCGCATGGGGCATTATTTTTTTTCTTCAGGTGATTGGTATTCCTTAATGACAATACATCAACAATATGAAGGATTACTCACAAGGGATTTTGCGGCTATATTTGGGAAGCAATGCCTTTTTCTCCTGTAGACTCGGCTGGTGACACCATTTAAGATAATGAAGACAACCTTCTTCACCTTGCCAACCCTCAACAGCTTGCACCAACTGTACCAAAAATGAAAGAACAATAAACAGGAAATAGACTTTTGATAACTGCATTGGGCTGCATCCTCTCTCCTTTCTCTTTTTCTTTTTTCCATATATCTCTCCCTCTGTCTTTATGTGTCTGTGTGTGTGTGTTTCTCTCTCTCTCTCTCTCTCTCTTTCTCTCTATCTACACTACATGTCTGTCTTCCTCTCCCTGTACATCTTATTTAATACCTGTCTCTCTCTCAAATCTATGTTTCTCTTTTTGTGTTTCTGTTTTTTCCTCTCTCTCTCTATCTACACTACATGTCCATCTTGCTCTCCCTGTACATCTTATTTAATACCTGTCTCTGTCTGTCTCTCTCTCTTTACCTGCCTATCTCCATCTCTGTCTCTCCATCTCTCTTTCTCTGTTCTCTGCATCTATTTATAATACATTGTAATTTCATACCTTGGTTGGAAACTTGCAGTGTTGCCAAGCAATCCATACTGGAGAAGATATAAGACTTCAGAGAGTGTAATCGGATCTTTTCTTTTAACTATAGTTGGTACTCTTATCTTTGGTGAATCTACAGTCTTTTCTGTACTGCTTCCCTTATCCGAGATGTGATTACCATTCATGTTTGGCATGTCCTGAAGAAGAAATAACTTTGGTTGTTGCTAAGAACGAAAAGAAAAGAAAGAAGGTTAATTGTAAATATATTATTGGAGGATTGTAAAGGTTTAAGCCATTAACAAAAAAGATAATGTCGTGTACATACATCAAATCGAACTGCAAGAGAAAATATAACAAATGTATGCTTCATCAAGAACTTGCTTTATTTTACATTAATTGTCAACTCAACAACTCACATGATCTGGACAGAGTAAAGAACTACTGAAAAGTTACTAGAAAATTAATCAATCAAATGAAAGTCAGTCTTTTCAGATATATACAACTGACATTAAGTACATCACTGGTCACCCAAAATTTGTACTTAGAAATAAGGAATAGGAGAATTAAAAAGCGACAAATGGAACTGCCTGCAGTGAACATGAAGGAAAGGATTTACAGATAAGATATCACAAGACAAAGGAATACAAATAGATAAGTAAAAGGGAAAAAATATTATGAGGCTATATTATAGTTTATCGTACCATCTTTTTCTTCTGAAAATAAACTTTTCTCTTCTTCCATTCTGCCGCTTCTTCTGCAGAGAACTCCTGTTTGCCTTTAGGTGATGGAACAACTTCTGGAACAGCTTCACCATTTGTCTTTTCATGATCAAGGGCCTGTTGAAAGATAGAAAGAAATATTTACATTGATTAGTCACATCTGCAGAGAAAAAATGGAATGTCTTCATGAAGACCATTCTTTTTGTGTCCTGTAAATAATGTTTTCAATTACAATTTCTAATCAAAAGAACCTGCACATACTGAGACCACCAGCCTATGAAGATCGTTTTATCTTATTTTTCTTGACTATTCAGGTTTGACTGCAAAAATAAATTCCATTACGACAACAGGATAGGAATAAATCTTTATTTAATCACTAGTATTCTCCCATTTCCTTGAACCCATTCAAAGCAACATACTGTTTTCTTCATCTTTTTTTTTCTTCAATTTGACAAGTTTGATAAATTAGTAATTTGGTTTACTGCAAAGGAACCAGCAAATGAAGAAAGAAATGCTGTTGTCAAATGCTCTCTATTACCGTTTCTTCTCAGATGAATGATTTTTTAATCAAATAAGAGTAACATTTATACCTTAACAATAGCTGTTTTGTCTTTCTTCTTTTGTTTCTTTACTGAAGGTTCCTCCTCATTCCTCTTGGGTGTAGTCACGATGTCAGCAGGTTTACGCTTCCTGCGAGGTTTGGTTTGGTTCTCTGCCACTCCCATCTCACTTGATGTCAGCTTCATAAATATGACGTAAAAAGAAATAAAAGAACAGTATATAAAGATTTCAATCACTTTTTTCTAAAATATCACATTAAGTATGATTTTCAAAATGTTTAAGATGGCATTTTCCACTTTACAAATATGTTGATTCACAAAATACAAAAGTGACAGCAGGCACACATGAAATAGAATATGAAAATCAGACATAAAAGTGACCCTAAAAAATTGAAAGGTCAAAGATTCACTGAAATGACAACCCTTTTTATGAAAATTTTTACAAAAAATGTTTCACAAACATGATCTCGTGTAAGCCCACCCCTTTGCCTTATAGATACCTCAAACTTAACACCATAGACCCACTCACAAAACCATCCCTATGTGAGGCTGTATCATTTTTGAGCAGCAAGTTGACTTCTAAGTTGAAGTGGCAAAAACACCAGAATAATCAGCAGAATTTTGGGAAAATATTTCCTTTATACACTTTAGGATGATGAAATAGATTTTCAGACAATGCATTGAATTGAATCACTATCACACTGATCAAGTGACATTTTCAGGCTGTTTTTGGTCAGTGATCTTGCTCCTTTGAAGCTAACTCGAGCTGAATATCGCACACTCGCCTATGGGAGGCAATTCTCGATGACCACCATTATCGGTGATGAGTCACCCTGTCTAAATATCAGAAATAAATAAATACATGTATTCATAATGCTCTCATTTAATGTCTCAGAGCAATTCATTTGTTGATTTAAGCTGATCACACTTGTTCTTAATAGTAACATTGTATATTGAATATATTTGAAAACCTTTCTATGCCTGGCTATTTATTTATCAGCTTTCTTGGGTAACTCGGCCACGATTGCAAACGTAGATGGCGCCTTTATAAATGTCCCTTAAATTGACCAAGAGTGTCATATTAACAGTGATTGGTACTATGACTCTATTCGTCTATTTAAGTGTGAGACTCGGTTGGATATGATAGTAGAATAATTACTAGACAGATATCAAAATTCAACAATTTATTAAATCAAGCCTCCACAAAGTTACAGTGTCAAGCAAAGATAATGGATATTGTGACAATTATTATTTTTTTTTTTTTTAATCGTGATAAGTTAACCCCCCCCCCCCCCACATTAATGAATATTGTTAAATCAATATAGACTCTACTTGAAAGCAATATAGATAAATATAATAATTGATGTTGTTTAATCATCATTTACAAATAAGTAAACACATGAAAATTATTATTCATAAATACCTGTAGTTTAGTAGTTATTCTATGACATTTTTATGCATGCATGAATAATTGTTTGACAAGGTAAATTATTGAATTATATACAAAAAATTGTCTAAATGATAAATTTACAAACGGCGGCTCATATAAAAGTAATTTTCTATATCGGGCACAAGAGGGCAGCAAAATACGGGAAAATGTAATTTGTCTATGGAGGCAACAGCCAGCTCAGGCCTCGGCTCAGTCACGGCAGACAACTTTCAAGCTCCAAAATTCCGCTTTTTCCATACCAGAGTGCAGAAACTTCATATCAAATTCAGGACTAGACCCAGGGTAACGTGTTGGTAAGTGATGTTCTAATTTTACGATGTAGTGCAGTGGTGGAGATTTCCATTAATGCTAAACGTTGATGTCTCAACTAGCTTAGTGCCACCTACGTTGACTGTTTGTTTAGCATTAATGGATATTTCGTCAGATATCTCCAACACTGTACCACATCGTATAGTTTCGATTATGGTTGTATCGCCGACAGCGCGTGCCGTCGCACGCACCCACCATTTTAAATCTACATGACAAGAGCATGGATACACAAACAATGGTGAGTTCTCGCAAATTTCTTGTCCTATATTTTTTGATTTTTTTTAAAATAAATACCAAAAAAAAATAGAAAACAAACATTCCAAAAGTTTCCCTAGGAGGAGATGCTGTGGTGAAGAACCTGTCGGTCGCAGGAGTTATCAGGAAAGTGATATTCCAGGGCATTTTTCATGACCTGCTAACCGTGCGCAGTTAGAATGGCGGAATAAAACGCCTAGCTTCATGATGTAAAAGGCGTATAGCCAATTTGTTTGTTTTTTTTTACACTCAGGAAGCTCTTCCTGGCTACCCATGTACAGCTCCGTAGGCCAGTACCAGATTGATAAGCCAAGGAGCTCGTACAGCTATTGTTGAGCGTGTGCACATGCAATGCAACAATTATAATAAAATAATTGTTGAAAGTAAATACCTCAGAAGGAATAACGATTGCACTAACAATACTATATTCCTCATATTGAAATTCAGGGTTTTAAAAAAAGTGCATGCATGTCACATGTTAACTATACACAGCGCAGTCGCTTCGCGACAGCGCTGTGTATAGTATAGTATAGTATAGTACTCGCTGTACGAGTTGCCCACATGCTACTACGACTACATGCTTTTCGCTGAAATTACATATTTTTCATCTAAAAATTAAACTAAATAAAAACTTAAACTATTGATTGAGTGCATTCATTAAGTTAAATTTAGTCAACCAACTTACAACTTGCCAAAAACGATGATTTATTGCGTCATCTGCCCAGAGTCCGTAATGGAATGTAATCGCGCTGCACTTTTTGAAAGGTCACACCCGTGCATAACTGGACTATACTAGCTGTACGAGCTCCTTGGCTTATCAATCTGGTATTTGCCTACGGAGCTGTACACAGGGTCCTATTATGGCCCGTGTTGGAAAGTGTCAACGCAAAAATACTATGCCTCATAATCACCCATTCCCACGCACGGTGAACCTTGCAAACCACCCTCGGTATTTGCTGTGGTGGTTCTGGTCATACATGTATTTCAATTCTAAAGTTATCAATCTACACAAAATATCAAAACTTATCTACAAAAATTCGGCAGCGGGGATAGGATTCAGGGGGCCGTTTCACGACGCCAGCTCCATGACAGCCATATCTTTGTCGGCGCCTCACTGGAGATGTCCGCTTGCCGACAAACTGTTTCACAAAGCAATGACAGACAAGCTATCGATACCGCAAATTCGAGAATATAGTCTTTCTCATGATCCTCTCGGCTTATTCCAGAAAATTTAAATTACGTTTTGGGGCTTAAATGGTTGGTTATGATTGAAACATGCATGAATTTCCCATTAAAATGTTTTACAAATTTAGTAGACCAATTATACCTCATCTTTTCCGCTTTTAGTCTTTTTAGAAAAATTGAATAAAAGAAAATCGCAGTATTCATATTTTTGCTACCGGTAAATTGAACGTTGGTTGAAGGACACCATAATGTGATAGAATATAATTTTTTTAGGTGGAACAGGAGCCACATGCATTTTCACCTGTTCTGCTTATTTTGCATAATGGCGGTGAGGGGTGTTCTTTTGTCTGCCGGAGCGGTTGTGGGGTGCGGTGGGGGGCTGTGTATTTTGTCCGCTCTCTTTTGTTATCGTGTTCGTAGTGAGGGATACTAGTATTTTGTATTTTATGTAGGTCTGAGTTTCAATGCTAAATGTATTTTCTTCCTTCGTGTATATTATAAAAGTTATGTCTTAATGTATAAATGATGCACGCACACAATTATGTGCATTTAGAAGCTCCATTTTCTACTAACTTAGCCCACAAGTGTTTTCATCTCATTAATTGATAATTATCCAAAATACATGTTCAACCCATCAGTAAGCACAGGTACAACAGCGCCCCTATGTCTATGCATGAGTTACCTAGGCATGTCCGAAAAAACGGCGCAAAGTACCGCTCCGTATCGGTAAGATTGCATCTATGAAAGGGCTGGGCAAGCGCTAGTTGGAACTGCATGAGCTGAAGCATGTGGTGTTTTGTTATTTTCTTATTAAGCTTTAAATACAGATGCATATACAGTATTAAATGTTTACTTGATTCTAAATGTAAATTAAATTTAAAAGAGAGAAGGAGTCAGAAATACTGAATTTGAATTACATGTATAACGTCATTGGCAACAATAGTCAAATTTGACTGATTGCCGATACCATACAACGAAAGAAGAAGAAGAAGTTTAGCACTAAGAACTCATTTTAATAAATTGACATTGAGTTTTTACAAGAATATATACTCCAAATAGCTTGTTATTGGAATAATCATGCAAATTATTAAAGTAATTAATAGAATATTTGTTATGATTATTTTGATAAGCATATTTATACTAATGTTGTAACTACAGTGTGGTAGTAATTTCTATTACGTTCATTAAACGTAAGATGGGTATGGAAGTCAAAGACTATTAATATGCTATGGAGAACGATGTGTGGCAACTTTCAAACTGATAATATCTCGCTATATTTATAAAATTGTGATTTCATTCGTTTCATACCCCCGAGGGAGGTGCATCCATCAATATCATTCCCGCAATTTGGTTTAATCTTTTCAAAATATATTTTCCCCCTGAAATTTAGATTGATAGAGAGGGAGAGAGAGAGAGAGAGAGAGAGATATTGGAGGGGCAGTAGGCCTAATATATGACAGTGACAACCATGTCCGTGATTTTATCATTCCCTTCAAATATTTGCTGATAATATGTCCAATGCATTCTCTCCTCTCTCCGCCCACCCCTCCTGTTTTTCACTTTCACTCTCTCTCTCTCTCTCTCTCTCTCTTTCTCTCTCCCCCCCTTTCTCCCTTCTCCTTTTGCTCTCAAGTAGACACCTAAAACGAGACTTGGGAAATTGCTCTTTGAAATGTTCAGTATTTCTTTATTTAATCATTATGCATTATTATGTTTCATTGACTATATTGTTTGTTTCATCATTTAATTTTAGATGAAAATAATACTGAACGAATGAACCAGTGTGAATGAGTAAATTTTTGAAGGAATTAACAAATGAGTGCATGAACGAAATGATAAATTAAATACATAAAAGAATATACCGGTAAAAGAACAAAATTGAATTATCATAGCGCAAAAAGGTTGAAGTTTGCAATCTTTGTGATACAACGAGTAAAATACTTTGTTGGATATTTAGTTTTGTATAAAGACAATGAATGGAATCTTTCAAATTCTATTTTATAGCATTTCATTTATTTATACACGAAAATTAAAGAGGTGAAGAGAGGAAGAGAGAGAGGGGAGACTCGAGAACCTGAAAGAGAGGGAGGGAGGGAGAGAGAGAGAGAGAGAGAGAGAGAGGGGGGAGGGGGATGGAGAGGGGAGAGAGTAAGCTGAAAGAGAAGAATAAGAGGATGCCGTTGGGTGGGCAGAGATGTATGAAAGACTGAGAAAAGCTAAGAAGATAAACAGAGAGGGGAATATATATAGGGGAAGAGAAGCAGAGAGAGACAGACTGCAGTGAATGTTTAAATGATACTAATCATGCCCCACCCTCGTAACTGATCAAAATATATTTAAAAGTGATTTTTGAAAAAAGGTTTAGATCGAACCTTAACTAGTGTACATACGAGTAAACGATGAGCTAAGAATTAATATTATTACTTGAAACTACACCTTTCGCATCTCATAGAATCGCCACTAATGAACTGTGGAGGCGCTTTCCAACGAATAAAAAAGATAAGACAACTCCAGAGCAGCGACAACTCTCTTGTCGGCGAGCTTGTCGCTCATCTTGGCAAAGACGGTGTTGTGAAACACCTCGCGGACAAGTTGAGGGATAGCGCTGAGTTGTCGCCGTGCTGGAGTTATGACGCTTTTGTGAAACGGCCCCCAGCTTACCTTATGCATGTTGCTATAAGAATTGTCATTATCATGACAAACGATGACCCTCTATTCTCTCTAGCAGCCGAGCCGGCACGGGGTCAGCACTAGTCTAGTTCTAGACGTTTTTAATTATTTTGTCCGTAAAACCATGAAGCTATATGAGCTATACAAACGCGGTGTGTACGTGTGTGCGCACCCAGCGTAGAACGGTGCGAAGTCCACCGATTCACTCTCCCCACAAATTCACCTTCCCCGAAATTTCGGGTTTGTATAGCTCATATAGCTTCATGGTTTTACGGACAAAATAATTAAAAACGTCTAGAACTAGACTAGTGCTGACCCCGCGCCGGCTCGGCTGCTATAGAGAATAGAGGGTCATCATTTGTCATGATAATGACAATTCTTACAGCAACATGCGGAAGGTAAGCTGAATCCTATCCCCGCTGCCGAATTTTTGTAGATAAGTTTTGATATTTTGTGTAGATTGATAACTATAGAATTGAAATATGACCAGAACCACCACAGCAAATACCGAGGGTGGCTTGCAAGGTTCACCGTGCATGGGAATGGGTGATTATGAGGCATACAAATCTACTTTTTTATGAAAACAATATTTTAAAACTAGATGATCTCTATTCAATGCATCTAGGTATGTTCATGTTTAACACTCACTCGGGGGACCTCCCTCCTGTCCTTGTTCAAATCTTTAGAAAAAATAACCAAATTCACAGCCATAATACCAGACAGGCTTCTGCTCTCCATTTACCATATGCAAGGACAACGTTCACTCTGAAAACTATAATGTCCACTGGCCCCAGGTTCTGGAATTCACTTCAGTCTACAGTAACA
This sequence comes from Heliocidaris erythrogramma, assembly GCA_025617745.1. Classification (NCBI taxonomy): domain Eukaryota; kingdom Metazoa; phylum Echinodermata; class Echinoidea; order Camarodonta; family Echinometridae; genus Heliocidaris; species Heliocidaris erythrogramma. The sequence goes on along the minus strand of CM046857.1, from coordinate 17,961,163 downwards.
AATGCTCCAAGCATCTCAGTTTTTAAAAATAGACTCAAGTTATATTTACTTGACAAGTATGTGGATGACACATTAATATAAAAATACTGATATATTTAATTATTCTTTATAGTATTGTAGTATAACTTGAATATTTTCCCCTTCCCTCCTTTGCCAGCTTTCTTTTTCCCCCTTCCTTTCTTCATGTTGTCAGTTATGTCTGCTTTCTTTCTTTTCCTATATTCCTAGTGCTCTCTCCCTCACTCTACTCTCTATCGCTATTTCTCTTCCTTGATGAATCCCTTTTCTTCCTCTTCTTCTTTGCATCCATTTGTAAATACGCCATAAACTGTATTCCTGCTTGCCTTATGCACCCAATGAGTTTGGGCCTGTATTTTGTTGTTGCCATGGGTGGGCTGTTCCTGCTCATATGACATTTATTTCACACACACACGATGTTTGTTATAACTAACCTGGTGTGATGGGGATGTGCGCATCTTCGGGTATGGTAGTTATGATCAAGAACCTGGATCATTAGGTCCATGCTGTGGTCGATGCATCGTTGGGTAGTTGTTTTCTGGGTGTATTTTGTAAATAGCTGTATATATTTCACATTTATACACTTCTTTTCTTGTTGTTTTTTTTTTCTTTTTTTGGAAATCATGAACCAGTTATCTTTGTCATATCAATTGAGGGGCCTTAACTCAACAAGCTGTGCTTCAACCAAGGTCTCCTCGTCTTTCTTCACTTTATTTTGTATACTTCTGAAATTGTGTATTAGAAGATAATTCTTGTACTGTTATGATTACACTCTATGCTTTGTTACATGTGTTTTCTGAAAGACAAATAAACTTGAACTTGAACATAGTATTTTTGTGTTGACACTTTCCAACACGGGCAATAATAGGACCCCGTGTACAGCTCCGTAGGCAAGTACCAGATTAATAAGCCAAGGAGCTTGTACAGCTAGGACTATCATGACTATACACAGCGCTGTCGCGAAGCGATACCTCGATGGACAGGTTTTGGCAGTCAAAAGTTGAAATTTATACCCTGTGGACATTGCCTGATGGCTTGCTGGGGATTGAACTTCAATAAATCCATCCAAGCAATCGATTTCATGTGAGTATAAGTTATAACGTAAAATTGGAAGTTTAACATAAATTTTGATAAAATTTGAATCAATTTTCATTTTGTACATTTGTATTGATTTTAACTTAGTCAAGTGACATTGAGGGGTGTCGCAATGAAAGACACGCAATCGATGTCATGCACTCATGGCTACATTACTGTAAAATAGTTGGTATTTTCTGTCGCATGTGGGTCAATCCACATCAAATCAACGGATTTTCAGGCAAGTTGTCACCCGACCCCCTTTGATTTTCTTTAAACTCGCACCAAATGTTCCCCCAAGTGTCTGACGAAAAAACCCGAAATATTTTGCCCCAAGGTCAAACGGTTGCTAAGATATGGCCTCGCCTAGCAACCAGTGCGCAGACAAAGCAATAGGGCTAATTAAATTTATACATTTTTGATTGACAACTGTAGCCAAAATTCTTCACACAGAGAGCTCATTGTCTGGATATTGTGAGAACTTTATGCCCTTTACAAAAAAAAATAATCATGACACAAATACGATTCTCCGTTTTCGTGTACAAGGTCACCGAAAATGGCGTGAACTGTAAAATCTGTGATTTCAAGTGTATGTTTGGAGGTTCATAGCTTCAAAATCAAATAAGCTTAGGACCCAATATTATGTATATTTGAACACTTTTAGTAATTGAACAAACCTAAAAAAAAATCAGAACGTTTGTCCAAGCGGTTTTGTTAAAGAGCGCCCTCAAATTTGGGATATTTTCAAAATAAGCCAAGTTCAAGGTCATGGATCACCCTTAGTCCAATCTCGGAACACCACCAAATCTTGTGTATGGATAGGCATTTACCAATATTTTAACGAGTTACCAAAGAAATTTTGCGTCCGGAACGTTCAATGGCCAATGTACACTGTCGAAAATGGTCATAAACGCATCAAAATCAAAGAAAATTGACAAATGGGCTTAAAGGCCAAGTCCACCCTAACAAAAAGTTGATTTGAATAAATAGAGAAAAATCCAACAAGCATAACACTGAAAATTTCATCAAAATAGGATGTAAAATAAGAAAGTTATGGTATTTTAAAGTTTCGCAAAACAGTTATATGCACATCCTGCTCAGTATGGAAATGAAGGAACCAGTGACGTCACCCACTCACTATTTCTTTTGTATTTTATTATGTGAAATATAGAATATTTTAATTTCTGCAGATTTCACAATTAGGAAGCTCTCATTGAATTGTGTATAGGTTGCAACAATGGCAATTACACATGTTCAGCGAGGAATCAAACCTTGTTTCACATTATAACAAGGAAAAATTAAAATATTTCGTATTTCATGTAATAAAATACAAAAGAAATAGTGAGTGGGTGACGTCACTGGTTCCCTCATTTGCATACTGAGCAGGATGTGTATATAACTGTTTTGCGAAATTAAGCGAAACTTTAAAATACCATAACTTTCTTATTTTACATCCTATTTTGATGAAATTTTCAGTGTTATGCTTGTTGGATTTTTCTCTATTTATTCAAATCAACTTTTTGTTAGGGTGGACTTGGCCTTTAAGATCATATTTCAAATGTTAATTCCTTCAAGATAACAAGAGCCCCAGGGGGCACGACGCTCACCTGAGGTGGATCAATTCACATCTGGTGCATGTTCTCTCTAGCACCACCAGGAGATATGTTAGAAATTGAAACAACTAGGAGGATGTACATGAGATGATTTCATGAACAACTTTCATTCTTCATCTATAGAGGGTTAATTCCACGGTAACGGAAGGACATTTAGATACAGTTTGTGTGTGATTGTCCTTCCGTTACTGTGGAATTGACCAGAGGTATCTCTATACACAATACCAAGTCTGAGCTTCCTACCAAGTTCGGTTAAATTCCAATCATGGGTTTTGGAGAAGAAGCTGAAAATGTAAAAAGTTTATGGATGGCGGACAACTTGCCCCACCCCCTCCAGTATGTTACCCCCACAGACCCCCTATAGGGCCACCCAGAAAAAATTCATGAACAACTTTCATTTTTCGTCTATAGAGGTATCTCCATACACAATACCAAGTCTGAGCTATTCCTGGTTCTGGAGAAGAAGATGTTTGAAATTTACATAGCTTTTACAATTGGGGGCCCTCCCCCTGGGCCCCCCTGGGGGCCACATGTACCATTTTAGCAACTTTGGGTCCCCTACCCCTAAGGATGATTCCTACCAAGTTTGGTTGAATTCCGATCATGTGTTTTGGAGAAGAAGATCAGAATGTACATTTTGCCTGGCAGCGCCCCCCTCCCTCCAGTATGTTACCCCCACAGGCCCCCTATAGGGCCACTCAGAGAAATTTCATGAACAACATTCATTCTTCATCTATAGAGGTATCTCCATACACAATACCAAGTCTGAGCTATGCCTGGTTCTGGAGAAGAAGATGTTTGAAATTTACATAGCTTTTACAATTGGGGGCCTTCCCCCTGGGCCCCCCTGGGGGCCACATGTACCATTTTAGCAAATTTGGGTCCCCTACCCCTAAGGATGATTCCTACCAAGTTTGGTTGAATTCCGATCATGTGTTTTGGAGAAGAAGATCAGAATGTACATTTTGCCTGGCAGCGCCCCCCCCCCCCCCCCTCCAGTATGTTACCCCCACAGGGCCCCTATAGGGCCACTCAGAGAAATTTCATGAACAACATTCATTCTTCATCTATAGAGGTATCTCCATACACAATACCAAGTCTGAGCTATGCCTGGTTCTGGAGAAGAAGATGTTTGAAATTTACATAGCTTTTACAATTGGGGGCCTTCCCCCTGGGCCCCCCTGGGGGCCACATGTACCATTTTAGCAAATTTGGGTCCCCTACCCCTAAGGATGATTCCTACCAAGTTTGGTTGAATTCCGATCATGTGTTTTGGAGAAGAAGATCAGAATGTACATTTTGCCTGGCAGCGCCCCCCCCCCCCCCTCCAGTATGTTACCCCCACAGGGCCCCTATAGGGCCACTCAGAGAAATTTCATGAACAACATTCAGTCTACATCTATAGAGGTATCTCCATACACAATACCAAGTCTGAGCTATGCCTGGTTCTGGAGAAGAAGATGTTTGAAATTTACATAGCTTTTACAATTGTGGGCCCTCCCCCTGGGCCCCCCTGGGGGCCACATGTACCATTTTAGCAACTTTGGGTCCCCTACCCCTAAGGATGATTCCTACCAAGTTTGGTTGAATTCCGATCATGGGTTTTGGAGAAGAAGATGAAAATGTAAAAAGTTAACGGACGATGCACGACGGACGACGGACAAATTTCCATCGCAATACATGTAGCTCACTCCAGCCTTAAGCTCAGGTGAGCTAAAAATACGAAGAATAAATTATTAGGATGATACCATGTATCCCTACAAAATGTACCTATTGTACAGTTTTACAGTCCATTAGAAATGCATTCAAATTGATAACCATTCAGGGAGGTATTACAGGGAGATAATCTCAGCTGAGAGCTTTCTATTCATAGTGTCTGGACTTGAACTTGTCTTTTCTTTGACAAAAAGTCTTTGCAGAACCCTGCCTCTTTGTCCTATTACATAACGCTCCTTTGTTCCATTTCCTGTCGTAGAAATGCCTATAGGATGGAGTTTTTGTATTATAAGCCCAGGATACTTTCTGTTATGTATTTACTACATTGTGATCACAGCTTGTATACAAGTAGGAGAGTGGGATTATAATGTACATGTACATTCCAGGTAATATGTAAAGGACCTTTACTGGGCCCAGCGACGTGTAATGCATTCTGGGATATGTTTTCCGCGCGCGCGAGCTCAAGAAAGTTATCGGAGTATATTATGCCTTCGTGATCTGACTTTCTACCAAGAAATCATGTTTTCGCACTAAATTCGAATGTAACCCCATATCAAACTGACTCGAAATCGTAAGTTTATAAAGCAATGAAGCTTTTCATGTATTTAGAAAACTACAATATTTTGGCAATAATTTGACATTTGATGTTAAATGTGATGATAGTTGGCGGGCGGCAGATGCCGCCCACGGCCAGCTGCCGCCCACGGCCAGCTGTAAGGATACATGTAACTCCCAGGCGGATATAACCGCCCACGGCCCGCTAGGGGTTAAAATTTATTGTCTCACAAACCCAAAGCCTGATAATGATATTTTCAATATTGATAGCTTTCAATGAGTACTTGAAGAATATGTTACATTTGTACACTCTAATTTGACTATGACCTTGAAATGGTGCCCCAAAAATGGGCCCTAATTGTTAAATATGCTAATTCGCGCTCACATACAACATAATTCAAAATAGATTTATTTTCTCACAAACGCAATGCCTGAGCATGATGATATTTACAAGATTGATAGTCAGAAGCATCATCTCAGTTGAAAGAGAAGATTGCAAAAACTCTGAATGTGGACCAGGAATCTTTGTCACGAGATCAATCAGAGACAAAATGCACAAAATGTGCAGATCTAGATGAGATGGTGAAAAATATGAAGGAAAAAATTGCAAGTTCCCCAAGACAAAAGAAGCTTCAGATGTTAACTATGACACCACCAAGTTTGAGTGTACCAAAAACAATGGATGAGTTTGGTGTTTCTGACTACTCAGTCAGGAAAGAACGAAAGCTGAAGGCTGATGAAGGAATATTTGCTATGCCTCAGCATAATGATTTCGGCCCCATTTTGGGCCACCATTGCTAAGTCATAGTTAAATAAGAGTGTACAAATATGACATATTCTTCAAGTACCCATTAAAACCTATCAATATTTAAATAATCATGATTAGGATTGGGTTTGTGAGAAAATCAAGTTTGAAGTATGCTATAAAAGTCACATGTGAGTGCGAATTAGCATATTTTAATGATTTTGGTCCCTTTTGGGGGGGGCACCATTTCAAGGTCATAGTCAAATCAGAGTGTACAAATGTGACATATTCTTCAAGTACTCATAGAAACCTATCAATATTGTTAATATCTTCATGATCAGACTTTGGGTTTGTGTGATAATCAATTTTGAATTATGCTATAAAAGTCACACGTGAGGAGGAGCTCTTCAGCTGCTATATCGGGGGCTGTATTTTACCGTTTTATAATTGATAATAATCATTACTTCAAATGTTTCCAAGCGTTGAATTTGGATAACCTTGTTTAATTTATGCCATCTATGCAATAATAAGTATTAAGCCAATATTTAAAATCATTAAAGTTCTACTTTAAGCCCATATGTCAATTTTCTTTGATTTTGATGCATTTATGACCATTTTCAACAGTGTACATTGGCCATTGAACGTTCCGGACACAAAATTTCTTTGGTAACTCGTTAAAATACAGGTAAATGCCTATCCATACACAAGAATTGGTGGTGTTCCGAGATTGGACTAAGGGTGATCCATGACCTTGAACTTGGCTTATTTTGAAAATATCCCAAATTTGAGGGCGCTCTTTAGCAAAACCGCTTGGACAAACGTTCTGATTTTTTTTAGGTTTGTTCAATTACTAAAAGTGTTCAAATATACAAAATATTGGGTCCTAAGCTTATTTGATTTTGAAGCTATGAACCTCCAAACATACACTTGAAATCACAGATTTTACAGTTCACGCCATTTTCGGTGACCTTGTACACGAAAACGGAGAATCGTATTTGTGTCATGATTATTTTTTTTTGTAAAGGGCATAAAGTTCTCACAATATCCAGACAATGAGCTCTCTGTGTGAAGAATTTTGGCTACAGTTGTCCATCAAAAATGCATAAATTTAATTAGCCCTATTGGTTTGTCCGTGCATTGGTTGCTAGGCGAGGCCATATCTTAGCAACCGTTTGACCTTGGGGCAAAATATTTCGGGTTTTTTCGTCAGACACTTGGGGGAACATTTGGTGCGAGTTTAAAGAAAATCGAAGGGGGTCGGGTGACACCCATCCGTTGTTTTGACGTGGATTGACCCATGTATGGGGGGAAAATAAGATAAATATTTTAAATACTTGCTTTCAAATTCAGCCCTTAAAAATCTCACTCCTACCTCAAATGGCCGTTAGGAAGAACTTTTGATATTTTCAGCAAAATCCAAAGTCAAAATCTTGTCCAAAACTGGAGAAATCCCCGCCGATTTGTTTCGCGATCGCGTGTTGTTTACATACTGTCGATGTCTTAGACTAAAATCGGCCAATAAAATTTTTGTCCACGAAGAAACTCGGGATCGCAAGCGCACATCGATCTTTACGATCGCGCACACAGAAAATCGGGACTTTTCCGTGTACGCCATAGGGACCGAATTTTTAAGGACAAAACTCTTTTGGGGAGATGTCAGCGCCCGCGGCTAGCCAGGATTAGCTTCGTGAATTTGGGAAAAAAAAAAATGGCTATACGCCTTCTACACACGAAGCTAGGCGTTATTACCCAGCAATCAGATTCCGCACGGGGTAGTACGACATGAAAAATGCCCTGAAATCACACTTTTCTGATAATTTCCGCGCCCCACAGGCCCTTCCCCACAGCGTTTCCTCCTAGGGAAACGATTGCAATGACAATTTTGTTTTGATTGACTCTAATTTCAGTAAAAAATCCCCCAAAGAGCATAAGAAATTTCAGAGAACTCACCAGCGTTTGTGTATCCATGCCTCCGGGTCATGCAGATCCAAAATGGCGGCACTGTCGATCATCGAAACTATGAGGCGCTGTTTGTAGATTCATTATTTAGCTCAATTATTTACATATAATTCTCTATTTAGCTCTTTTCTACAATTATTCTAATGACATAAAGGATACAATTATTTATATTACATATCATAATTGATAGGATTGAAGTAAATTGAATATATCATAAAGAAATGTGAGAAAATTACAATGCCCCGACCGGGATTCGAACCCGGGACCCTGGATTACATGACCAGTGCTCTACCAACTGAGCTATCCGGGCTCCCGTCGAAGCAGAGCACTGGTCATGTAATCCAGGGTCCCGGGTTCGAATCCCGGTCGGGGCATTGTAATTTTCTCACATTTCTTTATGATATATTCAATTTACTTCAATCCTATCAATTATGATATGTAATATAAATAATTGTATCCTTTATGTCATTAGAATAATAATATAATTATAATAATATCTTTATGATATATTCAATTATTTATATATAATGAATTTTATAATTTACATTTTTTATAAATAATGATTTCACAAATTCATTATATGGAAATTGCAAAATTCATTATTTATGAAAAATTGTATCCTTTATGTCATTTTATATTATAATTATTGTAGAAAAGAGCTAAATAGAGAATTATATGTAAATAATTGAGCTAAATAATAAATCTACAAACAGCGCCTCATAGTTTTGATGATCGACAGTGCCGCCATTTTGGATCTGCATGACCCCGGAGGCATGGATACACAAACGCTGGTGAGTTCTCTGAAATTTCTTATGCTCTTTGGGGGATTTTTTACTGAAATTAGAGTCAATCAAAACAAAATTGTCATTGCAATCGTTTCCCTAGGAGGAAACGCTGTGGGGAAGGGCCTGTGGGGCGCGGAAATTATCAGAAAAGTGTGATTTCAGGGCATTTTTCATGTCGTACTACCCCGTGCGGAATCTGATTGCTGGGTAATAACGCCTAGCTTCGTGTGTAGAAGGCGTATAGCCATTTTTTTTTTTTTCTACATTCACGAAGCTAATCCTGGCTACCCGCGGCGACCAGGAAAAGTACACAATGACTCCGATAGCTCGTTTCGCGAGAATCAACAGTAAATTACGGATTTCATTTTTGGAAATATCTTTTCCAACATCGGTGAGTTGAATTTATTGTATTTCTTGGATATTTTGGGGTCGGTTTTTGTAAATTAAATGCCGATTTTGAGTGAATGTTCGTGACTTTTGTGCAGTGGTGTTTTAAAAAGTTGAGGTGTATGACTGCCTACATCCTACACACGAAGTATAGGAATGTAGCTATGAGTGCTTCGCACGCACGGCGTCTGGTCGGGCACGGCGTCTGGTCGGGCACGGCGTCTGGTCGGGCACGGCGTCTGGTCGGGCACGGCGTCTGGTCGGGCTAGTCACATGTGTGACCACTTATTTAACGACACATATTTAGTAACATGTGGGACTTGCTGATACGTTCCTCGAAGTATCGACGCGTCTCAGTTTGTTATTTGCGTGATACATACATACAAAAATACACACACAACGACAGCTAAATCACTATGATTGAACAAACAGATGTTTCAAATTACATGTAGTTACAAACGAAATTGTCATATTTTTACTAAATAAAATCTAGCATAAAATGTGCGTCTGCTTACCACCGTCGCTCGTGATTGAAATCCTTACGATATTATGCACGCTGTAATAATGATATTATGACGTTGCCAATCTAGATTTTAGTGGTCAACCTTCAACCAGCCAAACATCAAAAAAGGCTCTAGAAAAAGATTCGACGCCATTTTGGGGTAATGCTCGGCATCCATGCTAAACTGTAAAACTCTTGCAAAAATACTGCGGAATAAGGTACGGGGGGATGCCACGCGCATTTTTGCCTAAAAATGCCATTTTGGGCTCAAAATTTGAAAGAATGTCAAAAATCACGATCTTTAATTTTTTGACCTAATATGTAAAACCTGATAAAAGACTTTTCAAGTGATATCAGATTTAATTTGAGTTTGACGTTATAAACCTGACTTAGGCCTATATAGATTGAAAGTTGGATATTACACACATGTATGGCGTAATGAAACATAAAACTGTGATTTACTCAAAATAATAGGTTGTGAAAACTACCAATATTTCAACGTTTCTTACCCAACGTAAATTTGTCCATTTAAAAGCTTTTTCTTGATTAAACATAGCATGTATATTGTCATGTCACACACAGTACAGAAATTATAGGTGATAGATAAATCATTTTATGTTATCCCAAATGGAATGATGTATTTTTACTGGATGCGCATTTTGCATGAAAAACACTATTTGAATGTACATGGGCAATTCCACGGTAACGGAATTACAAATTAGGCCTAGAGATTTTTTGCTCACACTTTTGGAGTTTGTGCACTACTTTTGTACTTAGTGGTCCCCTTCCTAATACCAATTAATAATTGCATGCAGATGTACTCGTTCTTTCACCTGAACTATTTCATACCCAAATTTTTTTCAACTTAAATTAATTATATTCTGGTATATTACCATGGTAACCGAATTACCAGAAAATGGTGGTATTTTTAAATCTCTCATTTCCACTGAGTATCCTTTGAAATATACAAGCCATTTATTAGAGAAGTTTGTTTCAGCTAAGTGCTTATTCAACTTAATTGTGATATAGGAAGAGATTGAGAAATAACATGACAGATGTGTAGTATTTGCTCTTTTTCTGAGATACGTCATCGGTAACGGAATTACATCTTTGAAATTTACTAAGAAGACTAAAGGTTCTTCAATCTCCTGTAAACTCTAATGTTGATACATTTTTATACGCAGTCTCAAGTGAAAAAAATAAATAAATTATGAAAAGGTATCCGTGTGAACTACTGGAAATGGTTAAGATTACAAAGTTATAGTTGAGGTAAGGAGCAACTGCTTGGTATATTTGTGTATAATTTTCTCCGTTGAGTTGCAGGCATTTAAATAAACAATGATTATTTAAACAATATTCCATATTACAAATTGGCATAATAGATATGGTAACAGAATTACGTCATATTCAATCTCAATACTAACTCAATCATTCATTGGCTATTCTTCGCATATAATTATTTATGAAGGTTTTCCTCTACTAATTAAAATCCTTAAAAAGATAGACTTGCAGCACCAGATCTCTCCAAACCATCAAAAGGAGAAAATTACTTTAAAATGCACTGTGATGGATTGACATGCAAAACCAAAACAGCAAACAGGTGTGATTTAGTGAAAGTATGGTAAAATGCATTTTATAGGCCTATCCGATATGTGAATGGAAAACATATTTATCTGTAAAGCTAAAGCCAGCTTTTGTTTTATAATGTTTATTCTATATGAATGCCAGAATATAAATAAAAGAAAATTCAAAAGAGTTTGCAATTTTTTGACAGGAACTCTAATGACAGAAAGATCAGTAAATGAATGGTATCGTAGGTGAATATTCACACCGACATATACCAAGACAAAAAAAAAAAACAACCAACAAACAAATCCAAACAGTGTTTCATAATAAATTGAGCTCTTTTTCATAAATCGATGTTGTCTAAAACTGAGAATTCCTCCTTTCTATAACCATATGCTAAGTGATGTAAAGCATTTATCATTTATACTGGATTGTTTGCGTCTTTTTTGCAATCAGTGACACTTCAGAGCTACTTCACATGCGATATATGCACATGTTCCAACTTCTCAATCACATTTTAACCTTTTTTGCATGATGGTAATTCCGTTACCACAAATTTTTTGGCCAAACAGAAAAAGATATTCAAATAAGTGTTAGGCCTATATAGGAAGTTTTAAGGTACAAGTTGAAATCAGAATTTTCAGTTTCCCCAAAAAATATTCACTCTTAAAGCTAGGAGGAAAACTCTCCCCCATTTATGGTCACGGAATTACAACCATATAACATGCTTCCTGAAAATACTGGTTTGATATATGTCTCATACCTTGGAACACAAGTTGCGTACACGTACGCGATTATAATGAAAGTTAATGCATGAGACACAATTTGAACAATGTATTTATTTCATCATAATCATTACATTGCCCAAAATATTTAGTAAACAGCAAACAAATGTCATGTAACTTCAAACATACATTGTGCAAATTCCGAATGAGATGGGGAACAAGTTTTTTCAGTTTCTTTAACAAATAGAGGTATCTTTATTAGTATAGATCTAAAATTAGCTGATTTTGCCCTTCTCATGTGGAATTGCTCACATCTATAGAGTGTACATGTACATAATTATATAAGGCAATTATCCCATTGTATTGTCAGTATAGTCTATATATGGGCCAAAAACTGAAATGTCCCCACCCCCTTAAAAATAATCTTAAATGAATTTTTTTTTGTTAGATGGGACCATTAACTATCAAACTATGCTTCTTTGCCCTAAATTAAGAGGTGGGCGTGACCACAAAGGCTATTACCATGTCAACTGATCAAGAGCAGTAGAATTTCAGAAAATGTCATGTATTCGTGATTAAGAAAGTACAAAAACACATTGCAACATTTTAGAATAACGTATCAAAAGTTTCTCAGTTGATTAAAACCCAAATAAGAGTTATAAAAAGTGTCCATCATGTTTGAAAATGGCTGTTGTTATGGAAACAGTAAGAAAAAACTCACATTTGAGCAAAAAAACAAAAAAAAAAACATGATGCTATACCGGAAAATATAAAATATTAATGATTATACATCATAGTGGCATTTCCAGGATATCTGGTCCGGAGGGGGGGGGGGGGGGGGGGGGGGGGGGGGGGGGGGAGGGAGGCTGGAGATGGAAGCAAAAACAAACTAAAAAACAAAAGTGGGAACCACCACCATCTCCCCTATATCCACAAGCGTAGCCAGGATATTTCAATAGGGCCCGGGGGGGGGGGGCAGACGTGAAGGATCCAACCACGCGGCAAGTACAAGTTGTTGTTGTTGTTGTTGTTGTGAGTTAATGGCACCTTTGACAAACTAGTGTCCTTTGCGCCAAGTCACTTTACTTAATTCTTAGATCGCTGTACCTAAAAATTAGGTCGAGTCAAGTCGTGGTTGTGGTTTGGCTGTGAGGTCTCTCCCATAGTTTACATAATATCTGAGGTACTACAATTCAGTATTGTACCTGATTATACATTTATTCCACATTCAATAAAGAATTGAATTATATGTGTCAGTTTTGACTTTTCTTTGAATAACTTTACAAGTGTTAATTGATTTCTTGTGTAATTCATCCTTTTAAGTAATAAAGTCCTTTCTTCTTCATACTTTTGACAGTTTATTAATATATGTTCAACATCATCAATTATTGAGCACACATCACATAAACCGTTTGGATGCTTACCCACTTTCAATTTATAACTATTGAGACTCCAGAAGTTATTAAATCGTAGTCTGTTAATAATTACTTCTTGCCATCTCTTCATTGATACAAGTTTATGTTTTAAGTTTACTTCTCTTTCAATTTGTTTATACTTCATAATTTTAGACTCATTCCATTGTACTTGCCATTTATTTATTAATCTTTCTTTAAGTGTGTGTTTGATTTCTGTAATTGTTAATGGTAATGTAATGTCAATATTCTGTTTTTTACTGGCTCGTTTTGCCAAAAGGTCTGCTTCTTCATTTCCACGGATTCCAGAGTGTCCAGGAATCCATTCAAAAACTACCCTGCAGTTCTGATTATGAATATTAACTAACATTAATCTTATGTCACAGACTAATTTATTTCCCGGGTAACCACGCGAAGTGCGAAGGCTCTGTCGTTTTATAGCAAGTTTGAGAGAAAGATAACGGCTCGAAGGAACCCTTTTTAGGTGGAAAGTTATTCGACGTCCGGACTGCTTTTCAGTTCTTTAGACGTAATACTGCACTGTAACAGGGATGGGTGCAGGGAGGGGGGGGGGGGCCTTCCCGCGCGAAGCGCGAAAGCTCTGACGTTTTATAAAATTTGAGAGAAAGATAACGGCTTGTAGCAAACAATTTTAGGCGGAAAATTATTTCGACGTCCGGACTGCTTTTCAGTTATTTGGACGTAATCTTGCAATGTAACAGGGATGAGTGCTGGGGGGGGGGGGGGGGGGGGTCCCCTTCCCGCGCGAAGCGCGAAAGCTCTGACGTTTTAGCACCTTTTTTTTAGGCGGAATGTTAGTTCGACGCCCGACTGCTTTTCAGTTATTTGGACGCAATACTGCACTGTATGTATGTGACAGGGTTTGGTGGGGTTTGCTGCAGGAGGGAGTGGGGGGGGGGGGGGGTCCCCCTTCCCTTGCGAAGCGCGATAGCTCTGATGTTTTAACAAATTTGAGAGAAAGATAACGGCTTGTAGCAAAACAAAATTAGGCGGGAAGTTACAGTTCGACGCCCCGACTGCTTTTCAATTACTCAGGACGCAATATTGCACTGTACTATGTGGGTGCAGGGAGGGGAGTTTCCCCCTTCCCGCGCGAAGTGCGAAAGCTCTGACGTTTTAACAAATTTGAGAGAAAGATAACGGCTCATAGCAAACAATTTTAGGCGGAAAGTTATAGTCCGGACTGCCTGTCATGCAGTCAGATTTGGACGCCAACGTTTCACTGTTTGTAACAGGGGTGGGTGCAGGAAAGAGGAGAGTTATTTTCCCCTTCACGCGCGAAGCGCGTATACTTTGACGATTTAGCAAATTTTGAGAGAAAGATTGCAGCGCCTTCAAGGCCTTTTCTCTCATGCACTCCCCGCTTTTTCGCCTCTCGCCTTTTTTTTTTTTTGGTAATGGCTGAATAGGGGGCCATGGCCCCATTTGGCCACCCCAGTCTACGCCAGTGCCTAAGAGATTTTTTTTAATATACCCGTATATTTTTTAAAGAAAATGAAACTCAGGAAGGGTGGCAATATTGTAAATAAATATTATACCCTCCCCTTAAGTCAATCTTGTCACTCTTCCCAACACGGGAGGAATTTCGGGACTGGGGATGGGGCATATATAGGCATAATTAACTGCCCCGTGCCAGGCGCCTAGGCGGCCTATTTTTATGCCAAATCACAGTTACGGTCCAGCCATTGAGGGCCCCCCCCCCCCCCCCACTCAGTATTATTTAGGGTACGCGTATGCTTGTTCCCTCCCTCATTGAAAGCACCCCCCTATCTCAGGGCTGCCAAACTTTCTGAACCCCCCTATCGCGGGCTTTGCGCGAGCTTTTCCTGCCTTGGACACCCCCTAAATTCAGAACACTCCTCAATGTACCCCCCCCCCCCCTATCTCAGGTGAGCTCTCATTCCAAACCCATATCTCAGGGCAGACACCAACCCCCTTCCAAGTAAGCTGTCATTACAATACCTTGGAAGAGATGGGTTTTTTTTTCTATACTTTTCAAAATGAAATAATTCTGGCTGAATGAGCTATCAAAACTAGCAGGAATTTCAGGAATTTGATCCTGGGATTTGATCAGTTTTTCAAGATATTTCATAACCCCCCTTTTTTAATTTCTCAGGTGTCGAAGAGAGAGAGAGAGAGAGAGAGAGAGAAAATAAAAACACCCCCTTTTTAAATGAAATCTCCGGGTGAAAGATAAAAAACACCCCCTTTTTTAAAACCACGGGCCGGATTGTGTCGCCCAAAATATACCCCTTTACCGGAGATTTTGGGAACACGCATGCGGTCCTTTCGACCTCCGAGTGGGGGGGGGGGGGGGGGGGCGGGATTGAGGGGTGCTGGCTGCACTGGGACATGCATGGTTTCCATGCACGATTCTCGGACAACTACGTACCCCGCCGGACAAGTACCTCCAGGACAACTACCCCCAGGAAAATACCCTCCCCCCTCCCCCGACAATTATCCCCAACAATATGACGAATACCCCGATACCCACCTCCCCCCCCCCCCCCCCCCCCCCCAACAAAAATGTTAGTTTTTATCAATGGAGCTTATATCGCTAATAGCTTATATTACTAATTCCACACGATCATTAATGCCATCAAAGTTATGTGATCATTACTATATTCCGTTCAACACACGAACAACATGGCGTCTGTCAATCAAGCAGCGCGAGCTGCGGCTGTAGCCCGGCAAGTGAAGCCTTTTATGTCGAAGAATCCAGAAGAAGCACGAAGGAGAGTGATACAACTATATAAAGCTTGGTGGAGAGAAGTCCCTCATGCAGGTAAGGTTGGTTATTTAATGTGAAAATGCGTAAAATTGCTTGGAAATACAGTGTTTATTCAGCGATGTTTGGGTTGCCCGTTTATTTTACTCTGTCTCTAGTTTAGGCAGCGCTCGGTCTCGGTCGTCGGCAGGCGGCCGGGTTCCCCGTCTGGCCGGTGGCTGGCAGCGAAAATTAATACTGATGTGATGATACAAACATCCTGTTTACATGAAAAGATGTGTTACTTACAATGATGTATGGGCTATGGCATCTTAGAATTTATCAACTGAGAAAACTCGAGGATGCTTTTGTGATGTTCGAATCTACATTTGTAAATAAGAGGATACCATAATTGACTAATAAGTAATAATTGAATGAAAGAAGACCCAAATCGTGTACACATTAGATAAAATGATTAAATTAAGATATCTTATGACCCAATTCTTAATATTCATGTATAAAAAATACATTTAATATTATCTATATCAAAGCATTGCATGAAAAGGGAAAAATATAGGGAAAATACATACATGATGAATTGTCGTCGTTACATTGGTCTGTACATGTAGGCTATATACAGACTGTTCCATTCAATGCAAATAAATTAATAAAACGTGGGTACCAAACCAGTCCTCTACATTTTCACATGGTAGAGCCACAGCTTTATTCAGTATTGTGATGTTGTAAATGCACATTATGAAAAGATGTCCAGAATATAAAAGTATTGAAACAGTATTTGGTTGTAGACAAATTAACTAGGTGTTGTAGTGTTGTACTGTAATCCAGGTAACGGTGGGAGTTATAAAGCGGACCCAGGTTCGAGACTGAGTCACGTCTTTCAGATGGTGACATTCAAGGTCAGTCCCCCAAAATCATCCATGCAGTCTTGAAATACAAGTGATCGTAATAAAGTATCATACTGCACCTGTATTTTCTTTCGTTATAACAGTTCAACAGTATCAGCTGGACATTTCTGTCAAAGAAGGAAGAAATAAAGTGAAAGAGATGTTCATGAAAAATGCACACATCAGGGATTACAGAGTTGTAGACATGTTGGTGATAAAGGTATGTTTTTCCTTTCTCCCTCTCTCTCTCTCTCTCTCTCTCTGTCAGGCTTTATTAAAGGATTTTATAATTGGGTGTTTAGATTGAAAAATGGGGTATCCCAGAAACACAAAAAATTGCTTTTATTATATGTATATGATGAGTATTAAAAAGAAAATAAATTAAAGGTGTATTGGCATCTTTGGAACATTCAGACACCTTCCTGGCTAAAAGCTTGCCCTCTCGCTAAGGTTATGCGTATGTTTATTAATTTATGGTATGTTCCCCCCCCCCCCCAAAAAAAAAAAAAAAAAAAAAAAAAAAAAACTCCTTACAGATTAAACCCATCTTGCATGTAATAATTGTTGTGTTGCAGTAAAGGCAAACTCTTAAACAGAGCTGCCAACCTGTCACTTTACAAAAAAAAAGGATTATTTAGTTTAAAAAAACATTTTTTTTTTAGGGGGAAAAAGATTTTCAGCGCTATAGTGCAATATGCCCCCCCCCCCCCCACAGAACCTGCTTTAGCGACCACTTTTAATTCACGACCACGTTGGTTCTAACCCGGTCTGAAACAAAATTTGCTCTCCTCCAAATCTCATGAACCTTTTTCTGATTGAAACATTAGATTTCATTATGAGTCAACCATGGACTTGAGATTATTAATTTGGTCTAGATATCGACTATCTGCCCCTAATGTAAAAGAAAAGTGAGTGCCATGCCACGTACAGAGAATGTTTGTATGTTATCACCAAGTGAGGCACTGCTGTTTACTGTACATACATACATCATGTACTGATCCTCACCGCCATCCCCATTTCCACAGCCATAATTGGAATTTTCAAAAAAACAGATTTTAGCACAGCAAAACGTAACAAATGTATTTTTAAAAAAAAATAATGTACTAAATATGTGACAAATGTACTACAGTGGAAACTCAATATAACAACGACCTTGGGACCATCAAAACTACCTTGTTATATGGGGAATCTCCTTATAATATCAAGGGGAGGAAACAAAAGAACATAATGGCCATGGACGGTCAAAATTACCTTGTATAACAGTCAACCTCACCTAAGTCGAATCCAAAAGGGACCAAAAAAATAATTTGACTTACGCGAATTAACACATGTTTATATCCATACGGACTATAATTTTTCTTTCACTTAGGTGATTTTTTTACTTGTGCAACGTCGATTTGGGCGAGGTTGACTACGGTATTAGGAATCTTGTTATGTCGGAGCTCTTTATAATGAGTTTCCACTGTAAGTTGGCAGCTCTGCTTACGCTATTAACTGTTTTCTTTTTTTTCCTATTTTTAAAATTTATTTATTTATTTTAAATAACTGTGCACAAGATGTGAATTTGTTGAGTTGGTTTCACTCATGCATTACTTTCCTAACACCCATCTCATTTCTCAATTCCTGTTCTTTCTGTGTCTCTCATTCTCCTTCCTTTGTGCTTGTTTCACTCTCTCCTTTCTCTACACTTTCTCTTTCTCCTTACTCCTGCTCTCTCTCTCTCTCTCTGTCTCAGGGAAAGATGGAATTAGAAGAAACAATCAAGGTCTGGAAGCAAAGGACACACATCATGCGCTACTTCCACGAATCAGAGCGACCAACACAAACAGACTTCCTCAGCAAATTCTATTCAGGGAAGGAATGACAGCATATATATTTTAGTTAGCAAATTTAGTTCTGTACCTACATTTTAGAAATGTTATGTATGATGTTGTATTGAAATGCACGAGATATCTATCGGAAGGTTTAAACGATCCAGTTTGGTTTGATTCGATTAGATGGAAGACGCATTCATATTTCCTGTGGTCAAGTGACTGAAGTCTTTTATTGCAAGCACATGGTCTTTGGATAGAATTATGAAATGCCAGCTGTGCGAACAGCTAAACAATGCATTTGGGGTAGAATAATCGTCATTGGCAGACATTTCTTGAGTCGTGATATGTTTTGTTGAAGCCCCTATTGCAAATTTTAATCAGAATTGATAAACGAAAGGAAATATTTATGAATACAATTAAAGGTTGGTTAGCCCTTTCAGAAGATAATTGTTTCATGTATTCAGTCTTTATACCATTTTTTTTGGACATTTTTGTCATGATTACAAACAATGGTCAGTCTATTCAAAAATAACTTTTATCTCGAAATATATTCTTTTGATCAGATCAGTCATTGATATTATCTGTATCACTGTGTGTATAAAAATGTGTGAGATAAATCAAAGTAAATATTCAGCAACTTAGACAATAACATTATTTTGCAATGGCTGATAGGGTTTGAAAAAGGTGTCAAAGTGGCCTGAATCACCAGACTGAATAGAGGGGTTAATTTGAATGTAAGGATTGTATAGTGGAATGCATTTCTGTACTGCAATTGAGAAATTATAAATTTTTGGAAAAGAATTCAGTGGGATTTTTTTCTTTCAATTTGTGTTCTTGTGTGCAGTGGCAGGTGGATATTGTAGGTAATATGAGCAAAGATTTACTGCAATTTAAACAAAGTTGGCCCGAGTGGAAGCAGACTAGACTACCAGGGAAATGAATAAGTGGAATTTGAGATACATAGAAATAGGACAAAGAACAAAAAAGTTATGAACATTTGAAAGTGAGGATAACTATAATGAAGAACCTCCGATTTGTACTTCAATTGTAAGGTGTGATGATGTACATGTAATTAGAGCCCTTCCAAATTTGTTATGCTCCCCCTCCCCCCCCCCCCATGTCAAAAAAAAAAAAAAAATTAAAAAAAATATAAAAAGAATAAGTATAAATATCCATTTGATCTTAGAACAGAAAAATGGATACATTTTTAAACATGGGAGAGAGAGAGAGAGGGAGAAGGGGAGATATAAGGGAGGGAAGAAGAGAGATACAGAAAGAGTTAGGGTGAGGTGGGAATGAGCTCAATCTGTTTGTGTTGGTTATTTTCATTTCTTGACAATGTAAGGCAAAGTAAAAATAAATTTATGTTTAGCGTCCCAGCCCGCTTTCTTTTAACCCACCTGCTTTTTTCTTTTTCTTTAATATTTAAAGGGGAAAAATAATTTTTGTAACGATCTTTTTGGTGTAAAAAACTTTTTTTTACACCAAAAAGATCATTACAAAAATTGTTTCCCCTTTTAAATATTAAAAAAAAGAAAATAAAAGGGCCTCTTTCCTTTTTTCTTGGCTTATCTCGGCATTTCAAATACTCCCTCACATTTAACTTGAGCTCTTCAATCTCTGACTTTCTGTTCACAACTACAGGCAATGCATGAGTCAGTAAATATATAGAGGAAGCACACAGACTTTAATAAGAATGCACTATTATTAGGTTTAATTACTTTCAGAGATAGCAGAATGTAGTGTACAGCCAATTTTTTACACACAAAGCTACATGTACTGTATAAAAAGATCTATAGATACAATATGTACATGCCTTATATTTCTTGATTTTCAAAAGATGAAAAAGTAGTATTTACATACTGGTATAATAATCTGCATCAATTCATCGCAATGATTGAATTACTGGTACAATCTTCATGAGAGATCTTTATAACTTCAGTTGCAGACCAATAGACCAGTTCGTAGTTAGCGCATGGTACAAATGACCCCAAATATCCACAGATATTTTAGACATGGACTTTTGTTTCCCGCTTTAAAAAGAATACTTCCACCTGGATATCATGGAATGCACCATTAGTGCATAATTGAATAATGATTACATGACATTCACGAGCACATATCAAATATTAGTGTCAGTGGGTTTTAGAATTTGGTACAGATGACCTTTATCCGCTCATGCTCAGATTGCATCTACGAACTGGCTTATTAAAGACAAAATTACTGCACAGTGCATGAAATTTTCTGTTAACATAAGAATTCCAATTGCAATTATGCAGTTCTATTTAACATTTTGACATCACTGAGAAAGTACAATGTTGGTAAATTAGTTATGCACACTTAACTTCCATTAAATTAAAGACCACCTATGATTGTAGCTCCAAAAAAAAAAATCAACATTTCTTGATAAAATCAATCAGAACATAATAGTAGCCTTCTTCAAAAGAATGCCCGAGGACACCTCACATAATACATGTATCAGGAATAGAAACTACCAAGGTTTGTCAAAATATTTACTAGAATGAACATTTGAAGGAAAAAATAGTATACAATAAGTTAGTACAAATCATAATGCAGTACAGAATGTCAATGAAAATGGACAGATAATGACAACAGATAAGAACAAGAAGAAAATGAGGTCACAAAATCAAATGCAAAACCGAGTTCATTCATTGCAAGTGGTTATAAAATGAAACTAAAAGCTAAAAAAAAAGGTCTTGCAAAATCACACAGGAAACATTGTAATCATTAATTAATCTTGACTTGTCATCTAAGATATCAGCCATATCACATTTAAAGGGCAATCCAACCTTGCTAGTAAGATGATTTGTGTGAAAGCAGAAAAATAAGAAAAACAAGATGGTGAAGGTATGAAAGAAATAAGACAAGGAATAAAGAAAGTTATTGTGTTTAAAAAATGACATCTCTACATCCATGCAATCTCAAATTGGCAATTTGGTGAGTCGATTGTGAACCGTGACATACCTATTGGACCAATTTGAAATTCTCATTCATATAGTGATTACAACCTTTAAAAATTCAAAACTTTCTTATTCCTTGTCCAATTTCCTTCAAACTTTCACCAAACTGCTTCTCTGAGTTTTCCCCTTTCTTTCAGAGCAACTTGCCATTACTGTTGGATTTCCCTTTAAAGAATATTTAGAAAAAACAAAGAACAACATAAAACTCAGTTACACAGGAGTCTGTTTCAATAAACATGTCTAATTGAGATACAGAGATCACCCATTTGCTCCAGGGACATTTCCTGCAGTTATGTTTGATGAAATTTTAAGACATGGGGTGCATATATGGGTTATAGGTAAGGTTGAGGTATCGGGTGTTACAAAATGACTGCAAAACAGTTGTCATGGGTCATCCGGATCATGTTTCGAACAATCATCAATACAATTTACATTGTACAATTAATAAGATTCCAGAATGTAAATTGTATTGACAATCATCAATACAATTTACATTGTACAATTAATAAGATTCCAGACGCTGTGAATTTCGTCAGAGTATGAATTTGGAAGTTCACAAATGTACACAATGTATGTAGAAATGCCTGTACATGCCATGCAATGTACATGTGTTAAAATTTAGGCAGGCAGCATGACAATTATTGTACAAACCTACAGTACAGTATAGAAATGCATACAACTATTACACAATACATTTTAAATGTAGACACTGATGTACAATTTTAGGCCCAAGGAGCCTAGATCATGATGTACATGTATCTCCCAATTCAAAAAATCTTAATAAGAGGCTAAACTATACAATAATTGAATATCATTCAACTAATGAATTATATATCAGTATATATTCCAGTATAAGTAAAGATCCCAAATGTACAGCATACAATAAATGTAAAAATAGATTTCTTAGCTGCAGAGAAAGACATTTGTGCATACTGTGTACTGTACTGTATTAAAGAAACTTAAAAACAGGACAACTGCTTTAGGCCTACTGGTAGTTTTCTAGAATTAAAAGGGTATCCAACCTTGGTAATAAGTTGATTTGTGTGAAAGCAAAAAAATAAGAAAAACTGGATGGAGAAAGTTTGAAAGAAATTGGACAAGGAATAAGAAAGTCATGGATGTTTGAAACACAAGATCACTACATCTATGCGAATCTCAAATTGGCAATTCGGTGTGTCGATTGTGACATACTTGTGGACAACTCTCCCTGTGTCATGCACAAATTTATCATTAATTTGCGGTTTTCTCCAAAGCGCCTTTACCCTCGGTGCAGTACTCAAAATGTATTGGAGATACTGTAGCATATTGTTATAGGTCCTCGTGAAAGAAAAATTGTATTACTGAGTAATACAATTTCGAAAAAAATTACATTTTAGTCATTTTGTGTGCTGGAGCAAATGGGGGAGTTGTCCACAACTACATCACAGGAACATTACCAATTCGGTGAATTTGAAATTCCCATAGTGATTACAACTTTCCAAAATCATAACTTTCTTATTGTCTGATTTTGTTCCAACTTTCATCAATCTGCTTCTCTGATTTTCCTCTTTCTTTCACAGCAACTTGCCATTAAGTTTGGATTTCCCTTTAAGGATGTAGAAAAAAATTCTACTTGATTAATATAAAAATGAATCTATTTTTGGTAAATATCACACCATGATATAATGTCTCTACACCCTTCTAAAGTCTTAACAATTATTATTCTGCTCTACATTCCATTTTAGTTATAATGAAAATGAAGCCAATTCTCTATCAACTAAACCATAATGAGTACTAATGACTTGTTCAGATTAACCTTGTCAGGACCAAAGTCAACAACACTCTGTACAAAGTGAATAGTATTTTAGTCTTGTCGTAACGAGAGGGTTAAGCGATGCATTTTCTTTGCAAACAACTAAATACTTGATGTCCACTTTCAAAGAGGAGCATGAAGTTAGATCCTAACATACATTATCTTTTTTCCTTGGGAATTTATTCTATCAAATTAAAGTAGTTTGGCAGAGGGGTGGAGGACTAATTACAAATCACAAAGCCATAATTTTCCTGCCATAAAACATTTCATAAAAATCCATTTAAATGGATTTTTAAAATCAAACTAGTCCTAAATCTCCTTCTCATTTTTCTAATCAAGGCAATGTTTGAATTGATGAATAAAAAGAAATAAACTATCATTATACAAATTCTATTCCTTCATACTTGATGTCTGCAAATTTTTTATCCGGCATCAGAATTTTCCCATCAATGTTAAATGCTGTGATGTACGTAGCAATCTTGCCCTCATCTTCCTCAGTCTTCAACGCAACAATCACCTGATCATTGGTGCCTGGGATGAACTTGAAGGACGAAAACCCACGAATGTTGTTCAGCGAGCCGATCTTGCTGAAACGGACATCGGTAAAGCTTTCGCTGCATGTGAAGAGAAGGTTGGTTGCGCGGTGTTCGTCGGCGGTCTCTTCGTATTTTTCAGGACTGGCGCGTCGTGGGAGGAAGAACCATCTCTTGTGGATGTTGCTCCAAACACCAGATTCATGGATCATGTAACCTGTAAAAATGAGGAAACGTGAAACATGCTGAATAAAAAAAAACTAGCACATTATGCTGATTATAGAGGAATAAATACTAACAGTGTTTCGAGAGTAAATAAGAATTAACTCTCTAAAATTCGGAAATTGAACATAGTAGCCAACAGATAATATTTCTTGGATAAAATATATTTGCATATTTTTGTATGTCTCATAGAATACAGACCCGTACTCTTATTAAAGTTCAAGGGGGTAGCCCACCCCTCCAGAAATTATTTCAATGAATGCAGAAAATTAGATACATAAATCAAGAAGAGAGATTGAAATGTACTGTACATGTATACAGTACGTATTTGAAATAAAAATGCAAGAAAATAAATTATAATGAAAAGGTAAAATACAGATTAACTTGTTTTATGGAAGTGATATAGAACACTGATCTTTATTTTGTCAGTCATATACAATGCACACACATGTATTTGGCCAAAATCCAGATTTTAAACCCACTTCAGTATTCTGATTGAAGCTGCATTCAACAGTTAATAATGAAACAAATAATGATGTGACCTGTGCCCAAATATTTGTTATTTTCTACTTATGCAAGAACATTTCAATAAAGTTGTGTTTTTGTGTTTTTGTCCTTGAAAGAAACTTGGCCCACTAGTACAATACCTACTGTACTTAATGTATGCTATATTCGACATATCTTTGGCTAAAATTAAAAATAATGAATCAGAATGGTTAACTTATTATGGGCAGCAAAATACAAATGAACGTCAAACAAACATGTATACTGTAGTAAAATATTGTTTTGAAAATACGATGTAGAGATACCTGTAATTAGCTACTACTACCATACAAAAAATTGCCCTTTTTCATTTGCCAAACTGACACAAAAGAGGCAAACTTCTGTTTTAATTTTTTTTTAAGTATTTGGTTTATTAAATGTTAAATCTATATAAAAGCATTCATTTTTATAGATGTAGGAAAAATTAAAACACTTTTTATTTTCACTTCAAATTGTGAAATATATGTAGTCCCTTTGATAAAAATCCATCCTAAATCTTCAGTTATGATTATGGTTGCAAGTAATAATTTTTAATCAAATAAATAAATATATATACATAATACTACACTAGAGGATAGACCTCCTACTAATAAACCCTTCCCAGAAGCCTTTTCCATTGCTTTGAAGTTTGAACAATACAATCCAAATTTGAATCTCAGAACGAGCATTAAGTGTAAGATCAAACGCTTTATCTTTAAGTTTCATTGACTCCATTGAGAAGGAACATCTGACATACCAACAGAAATGGTGCGCTTTTCATTATGAAGGGACTAAATCTAAAGAGAGATTACAAAACGTTTTGTATCTAGACTGACCCTTCATAGGCAACTCTGCTAGAATTAAGGTCACATTATATATATATTATATATAAAACAAAGCATTATAACAAAGAAACAACTTAAAAAGTACATACATATTGTCTGGAGCCAAAAGGGGATTAACTCTGTGTAAAAGTATATGAGTTTAATGCCCTTCTTGCTCCAAACAGACGATGTGTAAGAAGTACCATTACTGCAGATCACTAGAGGGCTACTACCCAGTAGATGTCTTTCTATCATGATGCATGTACCTTCACATCTTACTCTAGTAACAGTTTTCTTTAAGTATTGTTCTTTCCACGTTGCAGAAGATTTGAAATGGTTTTGATGTATGCGTGGACCTACATGAACACTGTACCCCTTGAAAGCATAAGTACATGGTACATGTACATACATGTATACACCAAATTTAAAGAAGATTGAATTGGTGAACAAGGTTATTACAGTGAGGTTTGACATTGAATGTCAATCAAAACTTTAATTTTCTCAATAAAAGCTTGGCAGGCATTCAAGCATTAGTTGGCAGGCACAAACCCTGGTCAGTCATAAAAGAGTCTGCGCTGTAAGACTACCATAGGCCATGTACTGTAGCTGCTATATTTTTATATTGACACGACCATAAGGTAGCTGAAATAGGCTTCTCTCAAGACAATGATTTTCTGATAAAGTGTCAAATTAGGGTCTGTGCTTGCACACTATTCAATCATCTACATGTACATGTAGAGACTACTCTGCATTAGTGGCTGTAATGCCCTTCTCAAAATGCCAAATCGAAGTAAAGAGCACTTTTAGCCATTCTCATTTGCTACATATTGGCCTTACATGTATCCGTTTTGGTTTTTGTGTCTTTTTACACAATTTTAATGAAGTTTGTGTGTAGCTCAGCATCTGGAGAGGAAGTCCATCCTTAAAATGAAGTTTGTCTTAATACAACTATATAAGTAGAAATATGAGAAAAATATGAGAAAAATATGAGAAAAAGAGGTCAGTAAAAGCTTGAGGAAAATAAAGGATTCATTTATAAAGTTGTATTCAGTTATTTTTTTCATTTTTCATTTTTTTAACAATAACTGTTATTCCTCAAACTTTCACCACTCCATTCCTCTTACTTGTCTCATTTATTAAAAACTTGAATCAACTCTAATTTTAAGTTCTTAAAGAAAAAAATAAGATTACCTGGGTAAGGAAATCCACCCTTGTTCCTCATAGCATTGTAATTGCCGACCCAGTTGACATGGTGGACAGCACCTAGATGACTGATGACCTTGACCCACTGTGGGTTAAGATTCTGGAGTTCTCCTGTGATAGTTGTCCACTCCTTACCCAGTCCTCCAACAAACAGGTGTTGATCCTTGATAGCCATCCACTCACCTTTTAAACCTTTCCAATTTTAAAGAAATGAAAAACAAGTTTTAAAGTGACAAAATTGTTGCATGATTGATGCCAATGCAGGACAGATAAAGTAAACTGAATATATTTGTAACTTGTAACAGACAGAAAGTTGTTGCTTTATTACTAATTTTCACAAGATTGATTGGATTATTTACAGTCCAGGCCCCAAAAAATGCAAATATAGTCTAAACAAAAGGAGGTTGATGCTCATAAATGAACTTTCATATAACAAAAGATTATGAGCAACAAAGAGGGGAATTTAAAGACTTCCATCGAATCCAAATCTTGAAAGCACTTTCTACCGACACTATAAATTTCTTTTCTCCAGCACCCATTTCCAATTCCAGTTTTAGGAGAAAATGATTTTGAATCATATTCAGGCATGTCCTTTTTTTTTTTAAGAGGCCCTAATATTCTGAACAATCTTCTGTATTGTCTGATAAATCAAACATTTTTTGCGCCTGCTTAATAACATGAAGATGAAGGAGCAAAGTAAGATTTATTGGACCAAATTATATCGAAATTCCTTTTTGGGTAGACTTCCTTTGGAGACAGCCACCCAAAATGAAAATATATCTAGATATACAGTGTATGTATATAGAGTACAGGTCTAAAATAGGAAGCTAAATATATTTAGCTTCCTATTTTAGACCTCTATATTGTTTAGGTTTAGGGTTTAAGAACCTATTCGACATAGAAATACGATGTAGAGCACGTAACCGCAAATTTGGGTAGCTGTCGCGAAAGGAAGTCTTTCCTCGCTTTTCTCCTTCCTTTTTTCTTTTGAGCAATCATGTATACCTTTAGTATTTTTCCCATCTCCATCTGCTAAAATAACCCAGGGATAGACTTTGTCCCCTGCAACCTCATAGATGACTCCTGTCCTATCATCAACAGTGTAAAGCTTTCCATTGAATGTCACCAACTCGGAAAGTTCCATGCCCCGCCCACCTTGCGAGAGCTGTGATCGTAACGTCACAGGTTTTTCGTCCAAGTTCACTGAAATCTTGTCTCCATATGAGCTGATAGATAGCGTTCCCTTGATCAAGTAACTCATCCACTGGTTAGCTTTATCAGGATCTTTGTTTGTAGTGTCAGGATCCGATATGACAGCGATTTTATATTTTCTGCCATCCACAGTTCTCTCCACTCCAGAAATGGGATAGGTGTTGTTGTAGACGAAAGCTGCCTGGTCGACTTGAAACGGGACATTACCGCTGAAACTTTGGGCAGTTGATGGAGAGTTCGGTAGGAGGAGATAGAATAAGAATAAAAGCATGACTGCCACAATCACAACAACTATTTTGGGTCGCATGAAAGGTGACAATAGTCGGGTCCCCGCGATCGACGCGCTGCTACTGCTGCCTGTGCCGCCCCGAGAGTCAAATACAGGAGATCGCACGTAACCACCGCCGTTCGGCATGCTTTGAAATGTATCGTCAATGACAATGCCTTCTTCAAGTCCACCACTTCAATTACAGATAATATACCGGTTATTATTTGTACCCAAAGACCAAAGGTTATTTCCTATCAGATATGTACTATGTATGTAGCTCAGATGACCGCGACTACGGTACGGGGCTAAAAAGTACTGTCGAAATGCGCTGATCTTGTATACGTGGACCTTGTTTACCTTTAATATACAATACGGCGCTGTTTAACATGCACTAGTCCGGCGTGCATACATGCATTGAATGTAGTCTATCCATAGCCTGTTCCCAGGCTTGGGAAGTTCCCCTGAACAGACAAAAATATGCTTTCTTTAATTTTTGATCTAAAATTATCTTTTTACTACTTTAAACTAATTATAAAAAAGTACTACAGATAAAGTTTGCATACTACAAAATGATTCAACGAACTTCTAGTTAAGGAAAAGATAATCTTTGTGCCTGAAATTGAGACGAAAAATATGCCACTGGTACATGGTCGAGCTGGAGAACTTTTTCATCAATAAACAGAGTAATGTTATTACTGTCAGTGGCGTATATATATATATAGGGAAGCAGTGGGAACCTGCCCAAAATTGAATGGCGAACAAAAGAAAATTAGAAAGAGAGAGAGAGGTGAGGAAACGGGCGGGGGAGGGAGGGTATTTCAACGACCTAGTAAGACCAATGCCTTTCAATGTCTGAATCGACTCTTTGCTCTTTGGTATTATTAAATTATATCAATCTAATTAATTAAGTTGAGTTACGGTCATGCGCATGCGTTTATAACTGTGTAAGTGTTTGGAATCATTAAAAACGTTTGATTATAAGAGCATATTACTCAGGGACGCAAGAGAAGTGAGAAACCTCCTCTAAGGCTCTAACTAAAAGTAAATTAATCACTTTATTTATATCCTACAAAAGGTCTTATATAGGCTACCAATGCACAGATGCATTCACAGCTACACCACAATCTTGCATAAGTTTTCATTTCCCTCCCGAGTCCCCCCCCCCCCTTTTTTTTCAGCGTTCTGTGTTTTTTTATTTGTATATAGTAAACAGATACTCTGCAATAATATTTTTGATGTAAAAACAAATAACTAAACTTATTGTGGTCATTTGTTGTATTTCCCTCCTGTCAGGGTGAAATGGGACAAATACATTTTTGTATGTTAGGAAGGTGAGCTTTAACTAATCAGTCATAAAAAGCCCTAGAAATATTACATGAAAATTTTCTTAATTGTATTTTTGTCATTATTGGATGGTATATTTATTGAAAATTTGTATGGCAATGATAAAGCAAATTGACAATGGTAAAGGTGATTGTCAGTTAAGTGACGGTATATTTCACCTCTGCTTATCTCAAGTTCGTCCAAAGAAGAAGGGTGGATTGAGAGGAAGAAGAAGAAGAAGAAGAAGAAGAAGAAGAAGAAAAAGGAGGAGGAGGAGGAGAAGGAGAGAAGAAGAACTTGAAGAATAAGAAGAAAAAGAAGGAAAAAAAAGAAGAAGAAGAAGAAGAAGAAAAGGGAGGAGGAGGAGGAGGAGGAGAAGAAGAAGAGGAGGAGGAGGCTGAGGAAGAGGAGGAAGAAGAAGAATAAGGCGAAAGGATAAAAAAGGAGGTCACGGAGTCGGATGACATTATAGGCCTATACATACACAAATTTAAAAAAAAAATCATGAGTCTAATCATGTTTAAAGACCTTTCAAACAACCTCAGGCTAACTTAAGTTTGTAAAAATCAGAATAACTTAATAGTAGGCATACGAATAAATTTCAATTTGGAAAAAACTTTGAAATTTGATTAAACTGACAAAAATCTCATCAATTTATGCAACATTTTTCAATGAGTATACAAGTATATCTTTGGTCAGTTTTACTAGGGACTTTTAAATCTCTGTTTTAAGTGATTTAATATGATATCTCCAGCACGTACGGTACTTTGGAACAACTTTACTTGTATGATTCTCATTTTTAAAAAGCTTTTCCTACTCCATTTCACCCTTGGAACTGTAGTCTCCCAGTTCACCCGGGGTGAGCCACTTTTCTTCGTTCAATACCAGAGTCTATTGAAATGAATTTGCATAAAAACTATTAACTTTGTCTGAGGAAAATACTAGCCTAGAGGCCTAGTTGTATTATTTTACACAAGACATGGCGCTGACAACTTGTTAAATACAATAATAAATACAACGCTTTCAAGCAAGCGCTAAGACCTCATTGTAATGTTTTAAACAAGAGATGGCGCAAGACCACTTGTGTCATGACTTGTTTGACACCATGCTTTTAGCAAGCAGAAGGCAACATGGTAATGTTTTAAACAAGAGATGGCGCTATACCACTTGTTTCATGAGCGTTTGATACAATGCTTTCAGGCGATCGGTTGGCGTAACTGTACTGTATTAAACAAGAGATGGCGCTAGACCAGTAATTCAGTTTATTCCACATCAAGCAAACATACAAGGCCGAATGCTAATTCCCAGTCGACCCGTACCAAAGATGATGTCATTGTTGAAAAAAAATCATATAAAATCAATGATACATATTTCAACACTTTTTTTAATATGTGTTGAAAGAGTGATAATTACTGGTTCAGATAAGTCTCATGAGAGAGCAGGAGTTGGTCCCAGTCGGATGTTATGGGGACTTTATTAGCAGCCTAAGAAACCTCATAACCACTGTAGCTTAGACCAGGTTTGTGGATAGTCTAAGTTGCAGCCACTGTAGAGAGAAAAATGCTGAAAACACACCCTTCATATTTTCAGGAAGTCAAGGAAATTGTATGAACTAGCTAAGACACAAGTTTGCTAGCACTTATTTTTCATGATTCTTTTTTAATTTGTAAAAAATAAATCTCATTTTTTAACTCATGAGCCTATGGATGGGGGAAATAATTAGGTGTGCGCCCACGTACGCCTGTAATCCAGGCTAACAGTGGAAGTTATAAACTGATTCAGCGGACCCTGGTTCGAGACTGAGTCACGTCTTTCGGATTGACGAAATAAATAAATAAATAAAATAGATTTCAACCGATGACTCCGCTATTGAATTGCGTCACAAAATTCATTGACGGAATAAACCTCACCAATTGTTTACAACCGATGACCTATTGAATTACTACCGATGGCCCATTGTTCTCTTTGTTCGATGTCATCGGTTTCAATGCGTAAACATGTACACACACACACCCACACCCACACGTGCATAATACATGTAGGCCTACTGTACACTTGTTTCCTGAGATGTTTGATGATGCACTCATCGATCGCTACCACTGATCATGCCTCATTGTAATGTTTTAAACACGAGATGGCGCTAGACCACCTGTTTCATGACTTGTTTGATGCAAGAATCCATGCAGTGCTTTCCAGCTCTCGGTAGGTGGGGCACTACTGTTTTAATTAAACAAGAGATTCCCTTAGCATTCCTATGCATGGAATTTTATGTAATGATTAACATTGCCACCCATACATGCACTTCAATAAGAAACAAGCTGGTAATTTCCACTGTTATATCTGAATAATAAAAATCTGATAACTTGACTTTTTTTTTCTTTAGTGTGTAACTGTGAAAAAGTAAATGTTGATAGAGCCAACATGGAGATAATTTCGTAGGTCTAATTGTAATTGGTCCCCCTCTTTTCCCGTTCTTCTTTATGTATGACTGTAAGCATGTCATGACTATAGAAGCCCCCCACCCCCCTCCTCCATAAGATACAAATTATTTAGTTACAAAAGTATTAAGAGGTCACTTTTTGAAGGTTCGAAAGTTCCTGTAAATGTTCGGTTTCTTTGCATTTGTAGTAGTAGGTCTACCAGGCGCGCCGGAAGGGTTCCATTTTTTTTTTTTTTTTTTTTTTTTTTTTGGGGGGGGGGGGGGGAAACACTCTTTGGGCCACCTCACTTAAACACTTAGTACCTGCATACAACCCCCCCCCCCCCGTACACACACACAAACACACACACCCTCCCATTGAACAAGCATCCCCTATTACTGTAAATACATATTTCTTGGTATTTCGAAAGTGCAAGGTTTTGAAGTATTAAAAAAAAGAGAAAATGAAGAAGAAACTTCGAAGCAAATTAGTGTTAACCCTATAGCTGCTGCCTTTTGCATGCTGCATGCAATATCAACTTTCCAGTTTCTAAATTTTTTGAGAAAGCGAAGCGAGCGAGCAAAATTTAAACTTTTTTGTATAGATTATGGAACATTGACATTTTAAATTTTAAACAGAGCATTAGAAAGCTTACTTGCTATAGTTGTAGATCATTACATTTTGTGGTTTATTTTGTGAGAATGGTGAGAGGAGGAGGAAAAATTCTTCCCAACCCGTTCACAGAGACAAGCATCCCCCCCCCCCCCCACACCCTCCTTCCCGCGCTACGGGCGCCTAAAATTGGACAGGCTTTGTTCAAAGTTAAGAAAGACTGCATCTAGATGTGCGAGGGAGCCAGTGAAATAAGACTGCAAAAGTATCACATATAATACTGTTGTCTTGCGAGGGGACTAATTTGCCCTTATACCTTTATAGGGGAAAGTCTCAGGCCCACACATCTGGGGTCTTGATAACTCGTTTCCTATTATTAATTATAATAATGGTGGCTTCTTGTATGCGCTCATGTCCGTCACGTTGTGACGCTCCTGGCGCTCCAACATCATTACCCTGGCTATATCTTGGCGGCCAAATATGTATAGCACTAAATAACATATCTGGTACCCATGTCAGCACTTTGGTACACATCATAAATTACCACGGCGTACAGGAAATGCTTATTTATCCAAATAATGTGGCTTGTTATAATTGTTGTAATGGAAGTGACGCTATATACCGCCCAATACCATTTCTTTGAATGCGAATTTGATTACTGTGACAATAATTTTACGTATAGGCCTATACTCATATTGCTGTATCATGCATCGCTCATTCCCAATATTTTGAAAGACTATTATAAATCTTATTACTCTTTGGAGTCTGTAACTCACAAGCGTAGCTTTCTCCTGAAGCTCCTCCATATTTCACTTTTATTCTAGCCCAGTCTTTTCAACTAATACTGCATGCAAACGTATCTAATTATGAGGTACTCACCTTCTTTCAATTTTCTCTGACAATAGATTTCATGTTTGTTTGTACTATTTATCTTGTTTGTGCCATTTATCTTGTTTGTACCATTTATACTGTAAATGTGAAGTATGAAACAATGAAAATGAAACTGAAGTGAATTTATACCTGCATGGGTGCATGGAGAGTGGCAAATGTGGATGAAATGTCTTGCCAAAAGACGCCGGTGCCGGGCTGGGATTCGAACCCTCAACTTTTTGATTGAGAGCCAAATGAATGAACCACTTTACCACAACACCTCCACGCAAATCAGCAAGGGGTGGGGCAAAAATTGGAAGAGGGGTAAATTGTACTCCTTCCCCTCTCTTTTCCACTGATAGAAGATACACTGCTTCTATCTGCATGTATAGTTAAGGGAATGTAGAGACCTTTTCAAGCACTTCAAAGCTGACTGCAAAAATGATTTATTTTCATAGGACGGGGCGGGGGCACCCCCCCCCCCCACGACAGTGGAAGCATCTGCCCCCTTGCTCCTAGACCACATCATAAGAGGGAGCGTAGCGATTTTGAAATATAGGTAGTTTGCATTTTAAAGCACTGAAAAGCCACATCGCTGTAATGCATGATTATTACATGCATTTTTTTCTTTTTGGGCCTTTTGGGAGATGGGGGGGGGGGGGGGGGGGGGGGAGTCGGGACTCGATTTTGCCCCGGCCTACTGGAAAGGAATGGCGCCCTGATGAGTTTTGTTTACGCACGATCCGTCTGAGATTGTGGTCGATTGTGTTAATCTGCATAGCCCCCCCCCCCCTACTGAAAAGTTTTAGAGGCATAATATTCATATATTAAAATACATGTATATGTATATTGTTGCTTTTATAAAACAGCAGGTTTTATTTTTATCATGACTTTCCAAAAACTTGGATAGATACTAGCCCCTATTAAATATTACATTTATTAGGGTGTTATGTAATTTTTTATTTACGGTGGTCATTTTTCACAATCATGTACATCAATAAAATTAGCGCATGACCTTATTTTAGTTATCATAAAATGCGCATGCAATCTGTAAAATGATAGATCGCAACAAATTGGCCATACTGCATTGATTTTAATCTGCTAACTTCAACCTGAGTGAACTGGAAGAAACGGACCAAATTTCAAATACTATTTAAGAGCAGAAAACATCAAAAGTTTACATTTTGTTCAATAGAAATGGGTTTCGTTGCCACACGTTTTCATTTTCGACTGATAGCAAGGATGATATCGGTATGAATCTACTTCTTTTCAAGCTTCTGAATGTGAGATACCGGCGATAGTGTGTACCCACATATAGTGATCCATGTATTGGAATTGTATTTTGTTTATGTCATGACTGTGACTGTGTGTGGTGATGAGGGGGGGGGGGGGGGGGGGGGGGGGGGGGGGGGGGGAGGGAATAGACCGAAAATTCTGTCTCTCGTTCGTTAGCCTCTTCACCCTAGAGACAGAAGCGGGCCATTCGACCTCCTATGCAAACGGACTACACACTGAAAATCGCTATAAATTTTATTTCTCTTTTTTTTTTTTTTATAATTATAAATCATATGCTGACTACGTTAGGCTCTAACTTTGTTAACATAATTACATAGTAATCTGTTCAAGTCACACCACGAATAGTGGTCAATGACCACTACGATATATGAATGCAATAATTAATAATAGTTGGTATTTTCTGTCGCATAAACTTACGGTATGGGGGGGGGGGGGGAATAAGATAAATATTTTAAATATTTCCTTTCAAATTCAGAACTTTTAATTTGATATTTCCAGCAATATCCAAAGTCAAAATCATGTCCAAAACCGAAGAAATCCCTGCCGATTTGTTTCGCGATCGCGTGTTGTTACATACCGCCAATGTCTTATTCTTAGACTAAAATCGGCCAATAAAATTTTTGTCCAGGAAGAAACTCGGGATCGCAAGCGCACATTGATCTCTACGATCGCGCACACAGCAAATCGGGACTTTTCCGTGTACGCGATAGGTACCGAATTGTTAAAGACAAAATTCTTTTGGGGAGATGTCAGCGCCCGTGGCGACAAGGAAATGTACACAATAAATAGCTTGTTTCGCGAGATTCGACAGTAAATTACGGATTTCATTTTTGGAATTATCTTTTCCAACATCGGTGAGTTGAATTTATTGTATTTCTTGGATATGTTGGGGTCAGTTTTTGTAAATTAAATGCCGATTTTGAGTGAATGTTGGTGACTTTTGTGCAGTGGTGTTTGAAAAGTTGAGGTGTATGACTGCCTAGATTCTACACAAGAAGTATACCGGTAGTCATGTAGCTTGAGTGGTTCAAGTTACCAATTTGACTGTATAATCCATTTAATGCTCCTTTTTCAGGCAATTCAGGGTCCAAGGTATTCTCCGTTTGAAAATCTTGCGGCCATAATACTGTGTGTAGTCAATGTGCCAAAAATCTCTTTCTCACGCCTGGCCTCACGGCCTATTTCCATAAAATATTACACATACCGCGCCTACCTGGCGCCACTCGTATGTCTGAACCACTCAGCCCCACTTGAAACTATGCAGCTCCAACCTGCTGTAATATATCCAGCCAAAATACCAGATCAAAAAGGTGAAACTTAGAATATTACTTACCAGTAAGTTGTCTGTGAAAGTCCCTCTTGTTTGGTGACCAGCTAAACCACTGATTCAGGGAATATGGAATTTTTAGCATTAAATTTTGTGTTCATTCTATTTTTCTACTGAGACTACCGGTAATTGATCCTTCTGTACTGCTGCCCTCTCTGTGTGGAGAGAGGAAATCTACATTTGTTTATTGTTGCTGGCAGTAATACAGCAGTAGAGGGCAGCCCCTGTGTTTTCACCATGAAGATAACCTTGTACTTTACAATTTAACGGGTGTATACATGTAGGCTTCAATAGGTTCTTTGTGTATTAGCGGGAAGTGGTCCATTCTAGATCATATGAGAGGAAAATAATTATTTAAAATTTCCCTAATAAGATCTCTCCTTTGCTCGTCCAGCAGGTATATCAGAAACCAGCGAGCACATGCTCATTATGCAGTGGTATAACTTCATCCAGCAGTGCCTCTATACTCTGTACAGAAGACCTTGAGTTTGATGGAGCAAAGAGGGATTTGGAACGTGATGAAACAACTCTTAGACCAGCAGACCAAAGCACTAACCTTCTAAAATTATTGAACAGTCTGCCTGAATCTGAATTGAAGATGTTGAAGTACATTAACTCTAAAATGGCAGCTGGCATCATTGCTCACAGAGAAGAGAAAGGACAGTTCAGTACGCTTGAGGAGCTGTTGATTATACCAGGTGTGGGAAGGTGAGAAGACCTTGGTGTAATATTGGGTTAAAGTGAGACATCTAAACTTATCCACCACTTGGAAAAAAGCAAATATGGTTATTCTATTATTTTGCACTTTTGGAGGTTACAAACAATCAAAGGGAGATGTCATATTAATGGCCTACATGTACCTGCTACAGTTGATGCCAGAGATATCATCTTTGTCAGGTTGTGTGGCTGCCATTTACATTTATATCCTTCTCTCTCAATTTTGAACTATGAGTGAGTTTGCATCACAGTTTAGTGATGATTGAATAAAACGATGGGTAATTACAAATCAAAGATCACAGCAGTCAGTTTACATTTTCTCATTATAATTTTGTATCTTTGCATCTCTTCCTTGCTGTGTCATTCATCATACATTTTGAAATGATTGTTTTCTCATCGTGTATGGTCATAGCATTGTGTTACAGTGTACAAGTGACAGATAAATAATGTTTTGGTCTGTCTCTTTCTGGTCATGTTTCCCTTTACAGAAGAACCGTGGATAAACTTAAAACAAGTTTTTCTAATGAAAAACTGGAGAAAAGCAGCACAAGAATTGATCCCCAGAGCACTTCCATTACAGATCTATCACATGAAAGATTATCGGTGAGACTGAAATGATAAAGTATCCTATTCTTGAAAGTCTTATGCACAATGTACACAATATAAAATCTTTATTCATTCTCAAAATGGAGCTTAAATTTGAGTCACAAATTTGTTTAGTGAAGAATGTATTTGTGTAGTGAAGATGAAGTAGATGTGCTGTAAAACTAAACACTTTCTTTTATGATAAAGAATTTTTATCACATCCCATCTCATGGTTTACGATTTGCTTTTGCTCTGTGTGTTTCCATGGTCCGATGTACTAGGATTTTATCCAATTTATTTTAGAAAAGGGAGTTTGTGGGCAATGAAAGTTCCAAGTTAAAGGCAATACCATTTCTGTAATAGCAGTACTGTAAAACCAGAAGGATTCACAACCCAACATTTTCATGGATTTTAAAAACGTTATGTTGTAAATTGAAAAATGACAGATATTTCATGGCAAGAAATGCTTCTGGATCTTTCACAAAGTTTGTGAGAATGAGTGGTTTTTCAGTTAAACTATAACCTGTTGCAGAATCAAACAAGCAGTCATTAATAGTACCATCACCCTGCTTAAGTTTAGAATACATCATCATATGCCCAAAATGTTGTGTTTAGGGGGATATATGTGGAGCTGCATGTATTTAGGATTCATTTTTTAAATTTCCCATGTCTCTCTTGATTGTAGAATTTGCAGGATGTTGTATCTGTAGATGTTGGCCTGAAGCACATAGCATGGCTGCACATGGACAAAGACAGATGGGTGCGTAGTTGGCACTGCAAGATGATCGAAGGCATCTCTCCTGGAAAGTGGGATCCTATCAACTATCTTAGGCTTGTAAGTTGAGCTGTATAGAGGCATTTATCTTGAGGCTGGTGTACATGTATTGAGCAGAGCAGAAAACATTGCTGTGTTGACATTGCCCTAGCAATATCATTCTGATCAGGGCCCCGTTTCATAAAATTTGTAATGTTACAATAACAGTTAAAAGCTACTGAAATACTTGCATCTGATTGGCTGAGAGTAAATTTGTCATAGATCTGTTGCAATTGTTATTGATAAAAAGTTTTATGGCACAGGGCCCTGGTCAGATAATAATGGCTGTACATATTTTGACATACCAGGTTGTGACGGTTCAGTGTGCAGATTTCTCAAAACAGAAATGACTAAAATTTCAAGGTATAAAGAACTTTGAGAATAGTTTGAGAAACTAGCCAGTCCTAGCCAGTCCTATCCAGGGCAGCTGAGCTAAAGCCAGGGTAGTAATAGTCCTTTGTAGGCACCTTGAGCATACCCTGGAATATAAATGTAGCTATTTTTAGGTGGTCTGTCATTTATGACAGACCTCCTTTTAATTTTGTCAGAATTTTCTTTATTTATTTCTTTATTTATTTATTTTTATTACAAAATTTTGTGGCCACCAAATCTCAAAATCGGCCAGGTCAATATCATCGAGTTTCATGTCATGTATGAGGTCAATCATGAACATGATCCATTAAGCTTTTGGAGGTCATCAGGTCATCGTGACGTCATCAAGACGCCATTTTGTAAATTTTCAAGATCTATTATATCTTCATAATCGATCATCAAAAATCAACTATATATATTCACATCACATAAACTTCACTTGACGGGTCATCAAGTCGTGTCCTCACAGGTCATCTAGAGGTCAGAACGTGCGCGTACGCGCGCGTCAAAATTTAAAAATGCTTAAAATCACGTAGGATCAAGTCTGCACACGTTTCAGGTCATTTTGAGCATTTCAAAAATGTCCGTGCGTAAGCGTCCGTGCGCGCGTTTAACGCGCGCGCAAGTCGTAAATAACGTTAAAACGCTGTTTTTTCGATTGATTTGCAATCCTAACACTTTTCTTCATCATTTCCATCAATTTGGAATCATTTTCAATCAATAATAAGGTCGTACGGGCGCGTCAAACTTCAAAATCCGTGCGCGCGTCTATGGCGAAAATAACGTAAAAACGTGCAAAAACATGCCTATACAAAATTCACTATAGCTCGTTAGATAGTCCGTTGACCCCAAAATTTTTTGTCATCATCAGGTAGGGTATGAATCATAGATTTCATTTCATGTATCATTTGACCCTTATAAACATTATGACGTCATCAAAATGGCGCCAGAAGTCTAAATTTCCATTTTTCATGTTTTGACGTCATCACATTTATGCACATTTGACTATAGATTCGTAATTATTCGTTGTTTTTCGCCCAGATTTTAATATGTTGTAGCTGAGGCAGTTTCCTACAAAATCAGTTTCCATCATTTTTCATTTTGATGACGTCATCACAGTGAAATTTTCAATTAAAGATGCCATGTCAGAATTTTCCCTATTTGCGTGTTATGTCTATGGAAGATGATTTTTTTTCGAATCATGAATCTACATGACATTGTTCTCTGAGCTGTATCTCAGTTGTTTTTGGTCCATTTTCTTCCAGATTTCAGTATGTTATAGCTGAGACTATAAGCTTTCATAAGTGTGGTCTCCAATTTTTGATCAGATGTCGGGATTATGCCCAATTTTTCCCTAGAAAATGGGATTTGAGAATCCCGTTTTTCGTTTACGTATCTCTATGGGAAATATTTTGGTATATTGGTCAAAGCACTTGCCTCTCACTCCGGTGACCCAGGTTCGATCCCCGGTGGGTCCAATAAAAAAAAATCTTTTTTTTGCCTCCTTTTGCCTGTCATTTTACCATCTGGTTCGACTATTTTAACATAAGCAATCACAAACCAAGTAATAAAATGCCTTATTTTGCGTGTTATGTCTATTAGAAAGTAGTGTGCAGTAGTTTATGTATAACCCTATGGAAAATCTGATTCCCTGAAGTGTATTAAAGCTATCCTGCAATATCATGAGTCCTATTTCATATCACAATTTCTCAAAATTGGCCCACTCAATTATCTTCAAATTTTCTTCACTCATCGGTCCTAATAAGGTCAAGATCCCACATCTTTTTCAAGGTCATCAGGTTATCGTGACGTCATCTAGGCGCCATTTTGTACAAATCAACTTATGGTCGTATCTTCATAAGAAAATGTGATTTTCTCTGTCATTCACTGTCATTGCAGTCATGGTCATCACCATCATCATCATTATATCATTATCATGATAATCATCAACATCATTATCATCATCACTGTCATGATATTCATGATGATGATGATGATAATGATGATTATCATCAACATCATTATCATCATTACTATCATGATATAATGATCATCATCATGATTATCAACATCATTATCATCATCACTGTCATAATAATATTCATGATGATGATTATCATCATCATTATTATCATCATCATTATCATCATCACTGTCATGATATTCATGATGATGATTATCCTCAACATCATTATCATCATCACTGTCATGATATTCATGATGCTGCTGATGATTATCATCAACTTCATTATCATCATCACTGTCATGATATTCATGATGATGATGATGATTATCGACATCATTATCATCATCACTGTCATGATGATATAATGATCATCATCATGATTATCTTCACCATCATTATCATCATCACTGTCATGATGATATTCATGATGATGATGATGATGATATAATATCATCACCGTCATGATCATCATAGCTATTATAATTGTCATCACCATCATCATTATATCACCTTCATCATGATAATCATCACCATTATCATGATTGTTATCTTGCACAAATATTATCACATCTTCCAATGACCGTTTCACACATTTTCTACATTCCTGTCCTCAAGAAGCATCTCCATGCGTGGCATTCTTGACTTCCTATCTTCAGTTTAGTATTTCCCCATTATCATGATCATCCTGATTACAATCATGATCATACAAATTGAAAGACAGACCACCTAATTCGTCCTCATGACGAATTAAATTTTAGTTATTATTATTATTATTCTTCCTCATTTTTTAACCTTGCAAATGAAAATGATAATAAAGTTTTGGAATATATTCTTTTTTACTTTGATTAATTTGCATGTAAAGTTAGGCCTTATGCCAGTATGGATGGGAACACATGTAAATATATTGTGTGAATTTGTCACTCTGATTTCACTCACTATTTTGCTTCTTTAAGTCTTCACATTTATTATAATTTTTTGTGGTACAAGTAAGTAACAATAGAGCATACCATTGAAAAATCATTACAATATCATTAGTCAGCACTCTCAGAATCATAATGAAATAATAAGACTTTGTTGCACTGACAAAGATGTAAACCATGTCTGGGGTGTGTTTCATCAAGTGTTTTGGGATTTTTACCGACAAATTTGCTCTCAGCCAATCAGATGCAAGGATTTCAGGTAAGGTTTTCGGTAAATATCCTGACAAAACACTTGATGAAACGCTCCCCTGATCCTCCCATCCTCTCCACACAGATATCCGATACAGTGGAAGAGATGCCCAGACCAGATCTGTACGTCCTGGAGCACAAGTCCTTCACCTCCCTCAACAAGGGCACCTTCCAGACAATGCTGTTTGTTCGCTGCTTGGAGTCCATGCTTTACACCTCTTTGAACTCTGACCTCATGGACTCGGGCGAGGTCAAGGCAATATCTCTACCCCAGAATGTTGTGGGAAGACACTTTGATCTGCTTGTGGGGACCCAGCGCAAGAGTGGTCAAACCCTGGCGAAGGCACTTCTGGAGGAAGGGTTTGAGAGGAGAAACGCATGGTACCCTGTTCGGATTGGATTCGAGAACTTGGCTTTGTTCAGAGATGTCAATAAATACAAGAGGGAACATTTGGCCAACTGTCTGTTGCGAGCCACTGCTTTTTATGATATCCATGTGGATAAGAAGCCAGGTTTTAAAATGAAGTAATGCAGCTGTACTAGAAATCAGGTCATACAATTTATACTGCATATAATATCATCCATTGAATTGTAAATTCCCACCTACATGTACATATATGGTACAGTGGAACTTCATTAGAACAAAATTATAGCATAACAAGGTCGTCTTATCAGTTCATGGGTAGCACAAGCTCTGAAGCTTTATCCTGCTTCCTTTTCTGCCAGTGCTGTAGCAGAGACCTGGGCCGTGTTTCATAAAACTTGTAATCAATAACAAGTTGCAATAACAAGTTGCAATAACTTATAAGCTTCTGAAATCCTTGCAGATGATTGGCTATGACCAAATTTGTCATAGAAATGTAGTTGTTACTGATAACAAGTTTTATGAAATGGGGGCCCAGGGGTCCTGAGACTGTAACCAGGAGGAAAATTTGTAATTATGTTGAATATCATATTAGGTCTCGAGGTCGAGGTCAAGACCAAGACACTGAAAATTGGAGACTGAGATTGGTCTTGGGCCCCATCACTGTTCTCGACATGTAATCGAAGTGAGAGTAACGTGTACAAAGTATGGAGATGGTAGACAAATTCCATACTATTCATGTCATTTCAGGGAATACCTCTCCAGAATCTGTAAAACTCAATTTAGTTGACAGTACAGTGGAAACTGTATAACGAGGTCCTTGGGGACCATGAAAATTACCTTGTTATATCAGGAATCTTGTTATACCAGAGCTCTTTATACAGTTTTCCACTGTAGTAAACATACATTCTGTCATTTCTGTGGGAGAAGGCTTAGAGCTTCACAGCTTGTAACAAAATTGCATCTAAGATAGTAAACTTGCAATATTGCCCAAGTGAGTGAGTGGCATAAGTAACGATGACTGTTCCCACGCTGTGATCCGTCTGTATTCTGTAATGTGGAAAATTTCTTAAGGAATGAATCGGTTTTTATTTTCTTTAAGTATATTTGTATGAAAACATTTTTAGTTTACAGTTCCACTTTCTAGTCTTCATAATTTGGTGTCACAAATTGATTTTGATGAGTTCACCATGTTGGATGATTTTCGTGTGTTACTAAGCTCACCTATGGAATTTTGCTATAGACTGGCCCGTATTCTCGAAAGGCGCCTAACTTAAGCCCCTGCCTAAGTGTGTAGATTTAGGCAACCGAGTTATGGAGAGCCAAATGTCACCCTGTTTTAATCCTACAAAATCACCATAGTTCTAGGACTC
Organism: Heliocidaris erythrogramma; assembly: GCA_025617745.1. Taxonomy (NCBI): domain Eukaryota; kingdom Metazoa; phylum Echinodermata; class Echinoidea; order Camarodonta; family Echinometridae; genus Heliocidaris; species Heliocidaris erythrogramma. Next base: position 17,917,894 of record CM046857.1, on the reverse strand, counting down.
AATGCAAATATGAAAACCGACACAATAGAATTGATTTCTGATGCTCATTTCATGCCAGAAAATAATTTTGTTGCTTTGTTCTATTACATAAATATAGTAATTTATACAGGACTTAGGGGTGACAAATGGCCTTCCATAAATCAGTGGCCTTTAAGTTAAGCCGGACTTAACTTAGGCCACATTTGAGGATACGGCCTTTGATATTACTGTACACCAACACTAAATAACAACTTTTGTAATAAACTAATGCAAAATCTATGAGGAAGTGGGTTTACCTGTTAACTTCTACATGATCTCTTACCCAGTTTATTTACCCAGTTTATTTATCCATTTGCATTGGGATTGTCACCTGAAATAGATTTAACATTTTAGTTGAAATTCTGGCATTTTTTTTTTTTTTTTTTTGGGGGGGGGGGGGGGGGGGAACCTGAACCTGAACCAAATTAGAAAACAATGTTATGAATACATGTTTGAAAGGTTGATCACTAGATGGGAAATTCATATTTGCAATTTTTTTGTATACATAAAATAATAAATGATTAATACCAATATTTTTGGACTGATTTTAAGGGGAAAATTACTTCAGAGATTAAAGGTAGAGTTTATTTCTGATTGTGCGACTATATGATGCACCACGCGGTACCCCGGGGTACCACGTTGTGTAGCGCCATCTCACGTCCACTCGAGTACAACCCCAGAGTTCTGAATGCAGTGCGTGTACGTAGTCATTGCCAATGCATGTTAACAGTGCAGTGTTATTATGCATGGTGTGCATGCACTGTATACTGCTGCTCGCGCTAGCTGCTAGCCCTCACAAGTACAAGCGCAGTGGCTATATATAGCGCTAGCTCCCGCGGCTTTAGAACTTGATTTTATTTCACTTCTTCCTAAAAAACATCACATCATCGTTACTGTATTTTAGCTGTCAAACTTTCAAACTTAGACAATGGTGGAAGGTAATGGTGCATACGGAAATTTACTGTAAGGGAAAGGACGTAAAAGACGGAAGATTTCAAGGACCGAGAAAGTTGAAAGAGCACGATATCGTGCAATACAGAAGTTGGGGGACGAGCAGGCCGCTGATCTGTGTACATGGTAGCGGTTTTTAGGAAGGCGAGTGACGGGGGAGACAAGGAGCAGGCTGATGGTGTTATTATGACACTGCTGGCCCAATCCCTCTCTCAAATCGAAGAAATAGAAATCAATAATAGAATAATTACTCACAACAACAATGAATGTGAGAAAAATACATGACTTATAGGATTTTCTACAAGAACATGGGACACAATTGAATGTTGAAAAAAATCACACAAAAATAATTTCCCACTTTTTGGTAACCCAGGGTACAGCCCTAAAAATAAATTAAATAATTTTTAAAAATGGCCGATTTTTATTTGGTACCCCAGGGTACCATTTATGTCATATGTAAAAGAAACTGTCTCCAAGCAATTGGGAAAGGTTATGTCTAGGATTGTCTAGATACAAGAATTTGTGTATACTGTGAGGTTTTAAAATTGACTCAATGTCTTCAAACATACATAACTTTATCAGTTGTCCAATTTAATATCAAATTAAAAAAACTGTTTCTATTGTTCTTTCCCTTCAAAACTGACTGCAAAACAAAATCACAGTATTTGTTTGCCCTTTTTGATACACTGTATTTATTGCCAATATAAACTGCTGTAGATAAACTGTATACACAACTTCAATACCATTCTTGTGCAGTATTCGTGATCACTGTATAAAATAGCAACCACTGAATGTGGAATATCAATACCAAAATAATTTCCTGTGCTATATTTTGATAAATGGTTTGAATGGTATAATATTCATTTTATGGGAAGGATCAACTTAAAATACATTACCTTTCTCAAAGGTGTAATGCAGTAAATGCACTCTACCAGAACTGTGCTAGTATTATCAAATTAATTTTCAGTCAGACAAGCTGTTCATCATGAGATGCAATAAAATGAAATAAATTCTGAACATTTTTATTGTCAAATCTATTCCTTACAAAGTTTCTATTCTCATTAGAGCAAGTTTTTCATATATTGAACTACAGTATTTAATGCAATATGTACTATACCATTAACTGTTAAAACTCCCAACTGCTTACATTTACACTTCTGTTTTACTGTTTTACTGTTTCCCCCATTGAAATATTGTGACACATATCATCACAAAAAAGCGCCCCCCCCCCCCCCCTCCACCGATACATGTGTATAAATGTAGTTGAATATTGAATGATTATTACTAAATTTTCAACATGCAAAGGAAAATCATAGTTGAAAATTCTAAGCTCATGCATGACTTAAAGCCACTAACCCTAACCCAAACCACTATGCTCAGTATTTAAATAATTTTGTTTATGTTGGGGATGCCTACATGTATGTAGTATTCAGTATAACAGATTAAATAAATCTATTTCAACCTTAACCTATATGACTATTGTGGATCTCCTCGCAGGATTTTTTCCCTTGAAAGTTCTTTGACTGAATATGCTGAAGGCTTGAAAATTTAGAACATATTTCAACGCACAATGAAGAATCCATGCATTATATGCGAATATATCAATAACCTATCTCTGAGTTACAATTTTTCATTTTGGACTAAAAATCATAAACTGAGTCTTTTTTTAAAGAAATAAAATGTATACATGTTTAAATGTTCCTGATCTGAAGGCATACATCTCAGTTGTAGAGAAACCAAGTACATGAATGAAGTATGCATAATATTGTACATGTAATACAAATCTCAACATACTACATTGTATAATTCAGGGCCAGGCACTAACAGGTATGCACCTTATGGTACAGATCCCAAAAATTTCGCTCTAGAGTGGACCCCAAAACCTAAAAATAACAGAGGTCTAGTGCATATATGGCACCAATTATTTTGCATGCCAGACTCCAATTAAAAACAGTGTAGAAACCCTGAATTATCAAAAGAATGTGATTCTTAGCAGTTTTTCCTCAAAGCAGAGTGTAGTCTGATCATGCAATGTCCGCCTGGCTCACCAGGCAGTTGATAATCAGTCTTGTTCAAAACTGAATGTGATGTTCCATAATCTATATCTCTTCCATTGGCACGTTAGAAGTCTCCTCGTTACTCTGAACAAGGAGTAAGAGCAAAAACTTATCTTCAAACATCATGTATTGTCCACTTTGGGCTCAAGTCCGGCAGCAGATATATCTTGTATTCTCCTTCAATCCCATCTGTCATTTAATCACTTGATTATCTTCAGAAGAATCTCATTTATGTATCTTCAAGAGGAAACTGCAAAACACAATCACCATCCACTAAACACAGGATGTTAAAAATCTGATGACAAAGCCCAGAGATGATCATACTAAAATCCTGCAAGGTATCTTGAAGTATTCCTCTGTGTTTATCAACATTGATAGTCCGACATGTGCAGGAACTTGATCCTATGTCATGAAGTACTAGCTGAACCTTCTTCTGACTTGCTTGCATCTCCTAAGTCTGAAAATCCAAGTTTGGACAATGGTTCTCTTTTCATTAGATCCCTGAAACATAGATGATACAATAAAAATGGATATAATTTTAAGAATTAATCTAATAAATTGTAACCTTTGAACCAGGGTTCTCACATCCCTACATGCACAACCCACTCCACCTAGCAATGTCCTACTTAAGAACAAAAACACAAAACTATGAAAACTTAGTACGGGGGCAATAGTCTTACTCTAACCACATTCACATTGCATCAGAGAATGAGCATTACCATTGACCTAAAAATATGGGAAATAATCATGCTTCTAATATGAGACATGCAAATCGTAAGTTTGCATACACCTAATGTACATGTACGTGAAGTCAAAATAACAAACCCATTGCAATGAATCTTTATCCATAAACCTATCAAATATGACAGTACAAATTGATGTTTTACACATTTCTGGTATTGGCGTTAGGGATTATTATTCAAACCCTTTAAAGATCACATGGGACAAAAACTGAATGAAATTTGCATGTGTTATTGGTTTTAAACACAGCAGAAATAGAGCCCATAGAAGAAGCTACATGTATAAATCTGTTGTGCACGACACCTGCACAATATTTACTGTAGAAAGGATTCTGTGTGACATGTCTTCTTTACAACAGTCTGGAAATTACCACAAAATTCATAAACATTAAAAAAAAAGCAGACTGTTTTCTTTGATGTGGGTTATGACTTTTGAGAAAAACATGAGAATTAATGATTTATATGATTGGTTGATGATGTATAGACTTCCAATTCAGTCTATTGGCAAACGTGTCAAGAGAGAAAGGGGGGGGGGGTGAGATTTGTTAAAAGTACCTTTCCATTCTGCACTCCAAGTAATCCTTTGACTCCAGTCTACACTTGTGATTATCATGGTTGTTCTCTCTCAGGCAATCCATGAAAAGTTCTTTGAATTTTCTGCACTCTCCTGTCAGAAATAAGATACTAATTGAACTTATTAAAGGCTTCGAGATTGTGACCTCAAACATCAATTAAAGTTTCACAATGTAAATTATTAAAGATATTCATTTACTCTGGGTCTGGAAGAGACTTGCAAAACTGCTGGAGGGCGCAATATTTTTGCAGAATAAAAAAATCGTCTATGAAAGTATGATAACTAGTGACAATAAAAAAATTGGGTGTAACACGATGGCATGCCAATAAGTCCACAATCATTGAAATGAAAAAAATAAAAAAATAAAAATTTCGATTCAACTTCACCTCAAGAGATAAATTTAGTTTTGAATTTGATGTATTATATTTATTGAATATTGGACATAAAATTTATCATATCATCTAGATCTAACGTTAGATCTACATGCATGTAAAACTGCATTAATTTCAAGAAGAAAAAATGATCGAAGTATAGAGGTCTATACTCTTTTGCCTAGTTTTGGCTACTCCAGACCAGGGCATCGTTTCACCAAACCGTCATAAGTACAAGTTCGCCGACATCCATTGAAACGCATGTTAATTTTGGTACAAGCGTTTCAATGGGATGTCGGCGAACTTGTACTAATGACCGTTTGATGAAACGCTACCCGGGGAACTCCGCCGTCACCGCCTACGGCGGAGATGGAGCTCCCTGGACTGAAGTTACGTCAAAATCAGCTGCAGCCTCAGGAATGCCCAGAAATGGCATGACCACATGACATGGATCCGGGCTAACTCTGCACTAGGGCGAACTCGGCCTTGGCGGAAAATCGTGGCCGAGTCAGCCCAGAGTCAGAGAGTTGAATTGATCACAAATACTTAATACTTGTGTTGTATTTATTTTCGCATTAATTAAATTTACACTAATTACAGACACATTTCAAAACATTTAAAATAAATTCAAAATTATTTGATACCAAACAATGTGTAAAATGATTAGCAAAAAGGCAATCTTGAAAATTTCAAGAAGTGAAATTATACAAAACATGAAATTTTAAGGCTAAAAAGCGGTAAGGTGCGTAGCGTGGACTTCAAGTTCAACTCTAGTCTTATAAAAAGTTATAAAACTGGTCACAGCGCAGTGCCGAGTTAGCCCGACCCCGACCACATCAATTGCAACATATGGGACCTAAGAAATCAAGAAGGGGCAGGTTGAGATGAAATATTTTGATTTTACTGCGCCTTACCCTCGTGATCTAAGGGAAAACTTCCCTTGTCTGGTGGTCTGGGTTTAAAGCTTTTCACACCAAAGTTCATTGCAGTTGACATATTGGAAATGGTTCTCTTGAATCTTCCTAGGCTTAACCTTGATGCCAAAAATTACAGTCAAAAATTAATATATCTATTACGCAATCGCTCTCGAAAGTAGTCGCGCGGTTCAGTCTTCTTCTTCTTCTTCTTTCGTTGTATGGTATCGGCAATCAGTCAAATTTGACTATGGTTGCCAATGACGTTATACATGTAATTCAAATTCAGTATTTCTGACTCCTTCTTTCTTTTATTTTACATTTAGAATCAAGTAAACATTTAATACTGTATATAAATCTGTATTTAAAACTTAATAAGAAAATAACAAAACACCACATGCTTCAGCTCAGTTCCAACTAGCGCTTGCCTAGCCCTTTCATAGATGCAATCTTACCGATACGGAGCGGTACTTTGCGCCGTTTTTTCCGGACATGCCTAGGTAACTCATGCATAGACATAGGGGCGCTGTTGTACCTGTGCTTACTGGTGGGCTGAACCTGTATTTTGGATAATTATCAATTAATGAGATGAAAACACTTGTGGGCTAAGTTAGTAGAAAATGGGGCTTCGAAATGAACATAATTGTGTGCATCATTTATACATGAAGACATAACTTTTATAATATACACAAATGAAGAAAATACATTTAGCATTGAAACTCAGACCTACATACAATACAAAATACTATAGTATCCCTCACTATGAACACGATGACAAAAGAGAGCGGACAAAATATACAGCTCCCCAGACAAAAGAACACTCCCCACCGCCATTATGCAAAATAAGCAGAACAGGTGAAAATGCATGTGACACCCGTTCCACATACATTCACATTACAGCAACGAAGGGACGCAACCACCCCCCCCCCCCGCCCACCAGAGAAAGTGCGGTTCAGTTCTTCTTCTTCTTTCGTTAATGTTAATTGGCAATCAGTCATATTTGACTATTGTCGCCAATGACTTGTTTTTCCTCCTTCTCTCTGTTAAGGATATTATTTACATATATTTTCTATAATTTTATCTTTCTTATTTGTTTCTTTTTTTCCTGCTAAAATAAAAGAAAATAAAGAAATTTTATTTCTTTTTTTTTTCGCTAGATTTACACTGAAAACCCCGAAAAAACAACCGCTATCTTCAGCACAGTTCCAACGGCACTTGCCCTGCCCTTTCCAAGATGCAATCTTACCGGGTCGGCGCAGTACGTCGCGCCAATTTTTCGGTCAAGCCTATAGGTAACTCAAGCATGGGCGAGGGGGCGCTCGTGTACCTGTGCATATAGATGGGTTTTTACATATTTAAATGTATTTTACAAGTTTTACAATATTTTATCAACAAGGCGAAAACACTTGTGGGCTTGGTTAGTAACAACATGTGCATCTTATAGCTATGATAAATCTTTCTTTATTATTTTTCAACAAATAAAGCTATATACTTACATACGTATGCATATTATGCAATCATTTTAGAAATTTAATCAAATTTTTTAATTCACACAAAATACTTTTAAACACATACATGTAGGCCTATACAATAATGGTAGATTACCTATTCTTTACTGAAACGTTTCGTTCTGGAAACGAAACGTAGTATAGCTTTTTGTATTCCTGGGTCACTTTTTTATAAAATACTCCATTATTTGACCTGATTGAGATTCATTTAATTCTGATAGAAGCATTGCTCTCTCAATAATATATTTCGGACATACTATAAGGTAATGCCTGACTGTTTCTACCTCAGGGCATCTGTCATAAAAACCTGTTGGATGAATACCCAATCTTAAAAGATCTTGATTAAGACCGATAACTCCTACGCGGAGACGATGGAGTGTACTAGTTTCTTGTCTTCCCAGATTACATGGAGATGTCACCGATGGCTGTAATTCTTTCAAGGCCGAGTTTGTTTAATTCCATCTTTCTTGCCAAATTATTTTGGAACTTTGTAATATTAGTTGCTTAATTTCTGATAATGTTAATTTATTATGTATTTCTATTCTATTTGATAAAGCTGCTTTTGCACAAGAGTCTGCTATTTCATTTCCTAATATTCCACAGTGTCCTGGGATCCATTCAAAATATATGTCAATTCCTTTATATTTAAGCCTAGTAATAATAGTTAGAATTTCTGTAATAATGGGTTCGTCATTTTGTCGATGTAAGGATAAGAGTAACAACACCTGTGTATATGTTTATATCTTCTACCCATTCCAGTGCAAGAAGAATCGCTGCCAATTCTGCCCCTTGGTATATCGAGAAATAAGGTACATAAAAAGCAGCTGAACTGATCCCCTTTTCGGGTACTTTGGATCCATCAGTGTATATGCGAAGTTGGTTTGACCACTTTGTGTGTATCAATTCTAAACTATATTGTTGTAATTGAATTGGGTGATCTGATTTCTTTATTTGTGAGCTTAATTCGGTAGATATTATTGGTGGGCAGAATAACCATGGGGGAAAAGCTGGAGGACTTATCTTTTCCATACTTTCTTTCCCTATCTTGCACTGGAGCCTATATCCGAAAGGTTTACTTACATTCTTACCTTTAAGATATTCGAATTGCCAGCATGGTTCAATATGTATGTTTTATCAATGGATGATTGGTGTGTCTTTCAATGTTTTGTCTATACTTACTTGATAATATCTGTCTTCTTAAATCTAGTGGGAGTTCTCCCATTTCCACCTGCAGTGAAGCTAGTGATGTTAAAGGCAGACCACCAGCGCATATCCTAAGTGCTTGATATTGCACTGAGTCTAGCATCTTCTTTGTAGTTTCAGCTGCACTATCATATGCTTGACATCCATAATCAAGGAGGGATCTTATGATTGCCCTGTATACAATTAATAAGGATTTTGACGAACTTCCCCATTTTGTTTACTTCTTGTAACTACATTTTCTATATGAGGATGCCAGGTCAGTTTGCTATCCAATATCATTCCTAAGAAACGGTGGGTGTTTTTATATGTCAATATACTTCCTTCCAACTTTATTACAGGTGGGGAGACATTTGTACTTTTAGTAAATAATATTGGTGCGGTTTTCTGGATGGAAAGCTTAAAACCCCACTCTTTAAACCAGGAAGATAATGTGTCTAAGTATGTTTGTATTTTCATCCCAATATTGTCAACATTTTTACCTGATGTCCATATTGCACAGTCATCGGCATACATAGATTTATTACTTCTGGGTCCGTTGGGGTATCTCTCATCATTATATTATAATAAGAGGGAGCTCAGAACACTCCCTTGAGGGAGTCCGTTGTGCATTTTATATGTTTTGCCTTCTTTGCTTGTTCACATCCATAGAATGCCGCCGAATGCTCCCCTCCACAGTTTGCATATTGGTGTTAATTTCTTTTTACATTGGTCAAAATTAATGTGTGCTGCTCTCCACATCTGACGCATCTGAGCTTTGATCTGCATATATTTGCAGTATGACCAAATCATTGGCATTTGTAGCATCTTGCTACCTGAGGAATATACTGCTTTACTGCAAAAAAACTGGTAACAGAGGTTTACATTTTCGGGAAGATCTGTATTGAAGGCCCGGCCCCCCACTCGGAGGTCGAAGGGACCGCATGCGTGTTCCCAAAATCTCCGGTAAAGGGGTATTTTGGGGCGACACAATCCGGCCCGTGAATTGTAAAAAAGGGGGTGTTTTTTATCTTTCACCCGGAGATTTCATTGAAAAGGGGGGTGTTTCTCTCTCTCTCTCTCTCCCTTCGACACCTGAGAAATTAAAAAAGGGGGGTTATGAAATATCTTACCATTAAAAAAACTTTAATGTCATCAGATTTTCATTTTTGTTTGGTTTCTTATGACTGCATTGAGTTCTGAGATACCATTTTGAACATAAAAAACATCTCTTCCAAGGTATACTATTGTAATGACAGCTTACTTGGGAGGGGGGTTGGTGTCTGTCCCGAGATATGGGGTTGGAATGAGAGCTCACCTGAGATAGGGGTACATTGAGCAGTGTTCTGAATTTAGGGGGGTCTCCAAGGCAGGAAAAGCCCGCGCTATAAGCCCGCGATAGGGGGGTTCAGAAATTTTGGCAGCCCTGAGATATACGAAGTTATACGAAGATGACACCTGTATTTATTACCCTGGTAAAACCACAGAAGTTATTGAGAATGTAATTAATGCTGATCTTGTAGTCTTTCAAATTCAAATTCAAATTCGTATTTATTTCATTTCCAACAGAAAGAAAAGACAATGGCATTACAAATATTGTTACAGAAAATATTTTTAAAAATGTATGTACAAATTCATTTTTTCCTTGATAAGTGTAGAAGTACACTGTACATTAATTACTAATAGAAATTCTTAGTTTCTGAGGAAATGTGTGGGATCCACTAAAAAACACTGCTTGTAATTTGTGGATCCCCAGGGAAAATAAAATTGTTTCACATTGTGCCTGCGAAGACTTGGCTGCATGGTTGAATGCAAACAGATTATGTTTAAATGCTAAAAAAATGAAATGAATGAAAAGATAGAATTATCCGGCGGCCGCCAGATAATTCACTGGTTTCTTAATCTGCAGTAATTTTCATTTCTCTTTTCTCTTTCTCCCTTTTTGGACCCTTGATATGGAGGGGGGGGGGGGGGGGCTGCACAGTCGTTTCAGTCCCCCTCCTTTTTAGGTACCTTATTTCATTTTAGGAATTACGAACCCTATTTCATTTTCGGAATTACGAACCCTATTTCATTTTCGGAATTACGAACTCTCTTTCAATTTCGGAATTACCCGTATACAGGTACATGTATAAAATTAAAATATAGTGAGGCAGATAAAGACATGTTAACGGGAGACAAGAAAATTTGGTCTTTGTGTAAGTATGTGACTCTGATTTTGTGAGTCACCCCCTTTTGTGCCCCCCCCCCCCGTTCAACAAGTCTCTCTACGCTAGTGGGCATCACAGACTATAGGTAGGACTATAGGGGGCATCTCGTTTTTCCGAAGGTTCGTATTTCCGAAACACTAATTTCCCATGCCTGGGGGTTCATAATTCCGAAAATGAAAAAGGGTTCGTAATTCCGAACATTTGTTGCATTATTCTGAAGGTTCGTTATTCCGAAGGTTCGTTTATCCGAAGGTTCATAATTCCGAAAATGAAATAGGATTCATATTTTCGAAGGTTCGTATTTCCGAAAATGAAAAAGGGTTCATAATTCCGAAGGTTCGTATTTCCTAAGGTTCCTATTTCCGAAAATGAAATGAGGTTCATAATTCCGGAAATGAAATAAGGTTCGTATTTCCGAAAATGAAAAAGGGTTCGTATTTCCGAAAATGAAATAGGGTTCGTATTTCCGAAAATGAAATAAGGTTCGTATTTCCGAAAATGAAATAAGGTTCGTATTTCCGAAAATGAAATAGGGTTCGTATTTCCGAGAAATGAAATAAGGTTCGTATTTCCGAAACTGAAAAAGGGTTCGTATTTCCGAAAATGAAATAGGGTTCGTATTTCCGAAAATGAAATGAGGTTCGTATTTCCGAAAATGATATAAGGTTCGTATTTCCGAAAATGAAATAGGGTTCGTATTTCCGAGAAATGAAATAGGGTTCATAATTCCTGGTAAAAAAAGGGCGAATTCATCAGGAGCAGAGAGGTGTAGCAACGGGGGGGGGGGGGGGGGGGGGGGGGGGGGTGGGGAGGGGGGAGGGGGAGGGCACGCCCCCACCCCTCCCTCATCGGATGGCGAAAAAATAAGAAAGAAAGAAAATGGAATAGGAAAGAAGACGGTTGGACCCCTTCCGGCAACCCCCTCCCCCCCAACCCTCTTCCACCAGCGGCGTCTTAGATTAGCTTTAAGATTATTCCAAAAGACTTGTGCCTCCAATGGTGCCAGTGCTCTCACAATGTCTAGACTCTAGCTATACGCCGTTGTTAAAGGGAAAATTTAGGGTCACGTTAGGATATTATGGTTTTAATTGCCACCTTCAAAAAGCAGATCTCTTTTCGACGAAAAGCACCTCCCCCACCCCCGCAATGAATAAAAAAATGAAATGGAGACACAAAACTGGGAAGGTTATAAAAGAGGAGAGGAGAAGAGAAAAGAGACGAAAATAAGAGGACGAGATTAGAAGAATCGAATAAGTGTTTATGTGTGTGTGTGTGCGTGTGTGGAGGTGTCGTAGTCGAACGGTTTACAGCGCTTGACTGCATGGAAACGCGAAGGTTGGGGGTTTGATCCCTGGTACGAGCGCGCGAAGCTAGCGACCAAAAATAATTGTGCCTTTCCGTTGTGAAAAATCATAAAAATAACATATTTCGGCATATAATGACTGAAATATGAGGATATTCGGGCACCTCACTCCCTGAATATGAGGTGTGAGTTGCCGGAATATCGGAATATCGGCGTACGAGAAGGGGGCTGCAGCCAACCCCCCCCCCCCCTTCTCGTATGCCTATGCCTATGTTGAGTACACAGTTGCGATTTATTTTAACTTGCGATTGTTTCAAATAAATCGCTTCAACTCCTTATAAGGCGGGGCACTGGTTGATAAAAGCCATTAATTTAGGTCAGAATGTTTTCTTCTACATGTGTAATTCCTTATTTCTATTTTTTACGATGAGGATTGTTTTACCCTCAATGTCTTTTAGTGTTTTGTAATTCGTTATGCTTGTAAAAGTTATTTCAAACTTCAGGTCAGCGGTTGTAACTGTGGGCGGGAAGGTACTCAAAATGTTGTAATTGTTTGGATTATCTGGTAACAAAATCATTATTCTATAGACAATATCTCCTTTTTTTTACTTGCTCACTAGCGCGTAAGATTTATAAACGGAATAGATTGGGACAGGGAACGCCCTTCATTAGGGCGAGTGAAGTGCCCAAATATTCCATATTCGGCAGTAGGGTTAAGTAATATTATTCATGGCTCATTATTACATGTTCTATATTTGTCTTTTGATGGCGAAATTGCATTTCCATTACAATTTTTAAAAAATGGTTTTATTTTTTTCTAACTCGCTTCGCTCGCTTGCAAATTGTAGAAACGGGGAGTATGATATTCTGCCAAGAGGCATCAGCTCCCCCTTTCAAAAACATTACGTGGCCATGTTCTGCTTGTAAAGATCTACTTGGAACTTTGGTGTGTCTCATTTTCCAAAGCGGTATATAATAATACATTATATAAATTACTTCAAGCCAATTTCGTTGTAGCAAATTTAATCCGGAATCCGATCATTCACTTTCTTCAATACATCAGTATGTATTTGTAATCACCGAAGCAATATCATTTTATGAGAAATGAAACATGTATTCCTGAGGCGCTCGCTCTCTACGCTCGCTCACAAATATTGGTTATTATAATAGGAACCATGATATAATGATAATAATATTAATAATAATAATAATGATGATAATAATAATTATGATAATAATAATAACAATAATGATGATAATAATAATCATAATAATAATGATAATTATGATAGGAATTACGATAATAATGGCTATTTCTCTGGATTTTATTATAAAATCTAATAATTATAATATCTTTACACTTGGCGGTCTTTCCCATCCTCCCTATCCGAAATACGGATTGACGCCGTATTCTCTGAATGTACAACCCTTTTTCATTTTCGGAAATACGAACCATTTTTCATTTACGGAAATACGAACCCTATTTCATTTTCGGAAATACGAACCCTTTTTCATTTTCGGAAATACGAACCCTTTTTCATTTTCGGAAATACGAACCTTTTTTTCATTTTCGGAAATACGAACCCTATTTCATTTTCGGAAATACGAACCCTTTTTCATTTTCGGAAATACGAACCTTCGGAATTAGGAACCCTATTTCATTTTGGGAAAAACGAACCTTCGGAAAAACGAGCCTTCGGAAAAGCGAACCTTCGGAGTAACGAACCTTCGGAATTATGAACCTTCGGAAAAACGAACCTTCGGAAATACGAACCTTCGGAAAAACGACATGTAACCGGACTTTAGGCCTACCTATTGAAATGCTTTTATTTTATTTATTTTTTTAAAATGTATTTATTGAATTTTACAAAATGCAACAAATCAAGTACAAAATCAGGATAATCATAAAATATGAATAATAATTACAAAAACAAAAGAAAAACCCCCAAAACAACAGATAAAAGTAAAATAAAGAGAGCAGCTAACAAAACAATACAAAGGACCTGAGAGGATGCCCATAGCCAACCGAAGACGACCCCACGAAACGAACCTGGCAACGAACGGCTAATCACCCTTGAAATGCTTCTTTCATAGCCATTAAAGATAATGGATATTGCCTCTGAGACAAATTAAGTAACTGAAATTCTTGTTTTTATTCATGCTTCAGAGCTGTTTCAAGATAATGCCATTTAGATGCCCTTTTGTCGATCTTTATGTGTCATTGTTTACATTCATTAATGCAAATCCATTTGCGTATAATAATGTATGTAATATTGGTTCTTGCAGATTCATTTTGTTTTTGTTATAATCAATGAAAGCGATACATCATTTTGTTCGATGATTATGGTCCAAAGGAGATTACAGATACCATGACCTTGTTTTGATATGAAACATTACCTATACCAAAATAATTTTAGGGTGTATAGTGCCCAGGCCATTGCAAACTCAGTAAACTTTGGTATTGTATTTTAATTGAGAAAATTATAAATGGTTTGGGTATTCAGTCATTTCTAGATGATATTGTTCCAATTCAAAAATTCAGTTTGTATCAGATATTAAGAGCACACTGAGTAAATACGAATTCATGTCAGTAATAGGTCTTAGGCATATTTCAGATTTGTTATTGTTTGCAGTGGCGGATCCGGGGGGGGGGGCACAGGGGGCACGTGCCCCCCCCCCCCCGGCCAAAAAAAAAGCCCATTTTTTTTTTGCTTGTCCGGAGAGACACAAAAATACTGAGGACCTTTTCTTTTTTTGCTTTTTTTGCTTGTCAGAGAATTTTGGACTGAAAAGGAGAGACACTAAAATGCTGAGGACCTTTTTCGTTTTTTTTCCGTTTTTTTTTGCTTGTCAGAGAATTTTGGAGGGAAAAGGCCTCTTTTTTTTTTGGTGTGCCCCCCCCCCCCCCCGTTTACTCAATCCTGGATCCGCCACTGGTTTGTCTCATCATGTTGTATCAGATAACTCATAATTTATCCTGTCTTCTCTTTAGACTCGGAGGAAAAAGGGCATTAAATATTGATATGCTTTTAGCTTTTACATGGCTGGCTACGAACCATGCATCGTGTGATCACGTTTACGTCACGTCAAGGGTAGGGTGTAACGTTTGTGAAATACCCCCCCCCCCCCCCTCTTATTGACGAAGCCGGGTTCGAGACTTGAGTATTCGTAGATTTGCAATACATTGTACCCTTTTTTAAAATAAAGTGTCGGCTAAACTGGACCCGACCCTTCGCCAATAAGAGGGGGTATTTCACAAATGTTACACCCTATAAAAAAATATACCCTTCTTTATTTCTTGCTAGTATTCACAATATGTTGTGTAACGTGACGACGTGACGTGAACGTGATCAAACGATGGTTCGTCATGTTCGTAGCAAGCCCTTTTACATTGAGATAACGACATTCTTGTTCTCATAAGATGATGCCATAGTGACAGCCCAGCCGATACTTATAGGCCTTGATTTTCATCTATTATACTCCTTTCAGGAAATAATCACACACATCTTCTTCAGTGGATGTTGTATTTTTTTTTCGTTGTCGTCTTTTGATTATTTTCATGGTAGTGATGCCCGTTCCCATTTTCAATGGCAGGACTCACTATACGCCACTATACTACCAGTAAACAATGAGAAAGTCTTTTTTTTGGGGGGGGGGGGGGTGGCATCTGAAATTAAAGGTGAGTGATGCATGCTATGATCACCTCGATTAGCGATGTCAAAATGACCTTTTCGACAGTTTGTCAAGCGGGGGAGAAATGATCCATTCTACTCTGCATTTAGCTTTCTTGCAAACGCGTGGGCGGGGCTCAATCGATCAAACACGAGCCTGCATGCATGTAAGCATCGAAATAATCATATCGCTATAATAATTGTATCGATGCCTATCCCTATTATTGTTTCAATGCCTGTAGTGCCTTGTAGCAGATTTCTATTGCTGAAAATTAATCAACAGAATTAGTCTATATATTCACTGTTTTTTTTCATATTTAGGCCGACATGAAGGCTTTTAAGTTTCCTCGGATTTCTCAGTTTATTCTGTTTTATTTTTTGCGTTTATTTTCTCTTGCAAAGAAAGTGAAAGGGAAGGAGAGACGGAGAGAGAGAGAGAAGAGAGAGAGAGAGAGAGAGAGGGAGAGAGACCATAATGCTAGAACATAATATGCATTAATGATCAGTAGGCCGAGTTGGAAAAGCTTTCTGATCTCGGATAGAGTCCATGCAGGAGCCTATCCCGAAACAGTCACCCCATTTTACATATGATATTTGACCCCTTAAAGTTACTTAGACCATGTCATTCACAAAAAGCTTGTCAACTCGAACGAAGCCGGTGGGTTTGGCCCCCAAAGCCCCCCCCCCCCCCCGACCCCAAAGTCGGGTCGATTTCAGCCCATGCATCTAACATATGCGCCAAACTTTGTCAGAAGGAAGGTGTATGACTATACATTACCAAAACACAAAACTGACAAAATTTTCTGTCGGGATGTGTTGTCAGACGGCCCCTAAAGATTGGGGCAAATTTTCCCTTTAAAAAGGCCCATGAACCAAATAGGAAGAGATACGGGTGAACATTACAAAAATGTAAACACTGCCAAAAAATTTTATCGGGAAGGGTGGGTAACAGGCCACTGAAAAAAACACCAAAGTGCCCGGCCCTAAACCAAGCTTAAAGGCATTGGCTACCTTTGTGAGCAGCTGATTAAAAAAATTCTCAAACCAAGATGAAACATGTGTATGAGTACATATATTAGTACTCAAAAACCCTGAAAACAACCATTATTTGGAATGAAAAGCTGTAAGTACAACGCAAACCGCGATTTTATAATTTCGCGTCTTCGAGACGTTTTAATAAGAGACCGTTACTCTCGAGTTCAAAAAATAACATGTCTGGCTCTCTCTGCGTTGAGATCGTGTGCATTTTTTTTGTCGGAGAACATGACGAGACTGTCAGTCTACTCGCATTCAACATGTATTATTCGCACGCTACGAAAATTGCATAAATCGCTATTCAATATAAATTCAAACTCCAAGAACCGACCGTTAAAATGATAGATTTTCTTTCCAAACATTGACTTAGATTTTCACTGTTTTAAAATACTTCCCAAAGGTATTATGACTTGAGACTCTCATAGCCATATTTTAAAACTATAACTCACATTTTATACAAATTCCAAGTAACAGAATGAGATATTTTCCTAACAATGCTAGCCAATGCCTTTAATTTGCTGCCCTAAATACTCTGAATGTATAGAGAAAACAACATTTCTTTAAGGAATTACAACCTATACGTCCAAAGTGTGTCTTTCAATTCATGTCAAAATTTACATAGTACAATCTTGAGTATATTGTAAATTTTTTCTGGGGGTGCAATTTGGTGTCAAATGATCATTTCAATAATAAGTAAATTGTATTGATTTCTCAAAAGTAGTCAAATGATATTTTCAGGATTATGTAAACATACCCATTGTCCATGATCTGCGCCTGCTTGACAACGCATAGAGAGCTTGCAAGGTATTTGTGTAATAGAGTATCGAAGTGCTGACGTCATATTCGCTTGTCGTCCAGGATACTGGTTCCAAACAACAGATCCCGCGCATGAGGTTCACCGCGAAATCATTCAAGCAACGGACTGGAGCAGGGCAATTTCTGTGTTTGGCGCTGGTGTGATCACCACGCCATTGTTTAGCACAAAATTGTTTGGCACCAGCAACCTTGACAACTTGGCCGATATGACGTCACACTTCGGTACTCTATTAATACATGAATGCTAGATTTCAGCATGGCAGCCTCGATATATAGCCCGCCTGTTTTTAACAAGCTTCTCTAAAATTATATCTTGTCAAACAGGTGCAGGGACAATTTGCCCCTAAAGTGGGTTAGGCCAGGGAGGTGAGACTCCTGCACCTCCCTGGTTAGGGGTTCAAGGTCCGGGACTCACACCCCCTTAAAATAATAAAAAAATTCCGAGTACCCCCCCCCCCCCCCCCCGGGGGGGGGGGGGGGGGCCTGTATCTGATAATGGATTGACATGTTCGAAATGGGGAGCGTGGAGGAAAGGGGGGACTCGAACAAGCAGTGCCGCATTACGTAATTGTATCAAAATAGCAGCATGCACGGTACCGGTATTTGCATGCCCTTAACCTTATACATATACAAGCAACGCACGCGCTTAATTTGTAACTTAACTCCGATCACTCCTCCCTAGCCCTGCATGCTACCTAACCTAGCCAGCGATCTCTCTGTTATTGTGAAGTGACACTGAATTAAGACAAATCCACTTTGAAAAATATGAATGTGAAAAAGGACCAGGAGAACAGGTATGCCGGAATTCCAAGACTGGAGGATTACAGCGCCTCGTCAACTTTCGGGTTCGTCGAGGAATCTCCATCGGTAAGCTCATTACAATTCTAGCCGAAACTGCGGGAGAGCTCCGAGTCTGTGTGTTAGTAATAGTATGTTTGTGCGAGGGGGCGCTCCTTCTTCATAATTCATGCTTGTCTGTCATGTCTGTTGTTGAATGGATTTGATCATATAGAGTATAAGTAAAGACATTGGCGAATCCAGGGGGGGGGGGGGGGGGGGGCATTTCCGGCCCGTGCCCTCCTTTTTGGAAGAAAAGTATGCATTTTGACCATAGACTATCCGCCATTTTCTTGATTGTGCCCCCCCCCCCTTTTTAGAACAAAGACCCTTTTTTTTTGCTTGTCAGGGAATTATGGAGGGAAACTGGACCCCCATAAATTCCCCCCCCCCCACTAAGCGAATTTTGAAGGTCTGGTGGAAATTTTTTTTGTCTCTCCCCCCCCCCCCCCCCCCCTTCGAGAAGCTGGCGAGACCAAAAATATATGGGTCTACCTTTTCCAAAAGTTGACAAACCTTCATTTGTGTGCCCCCTTTTATACTCAATCCTGGATCCGCCCCTGAGTAAAGATACTAGTTCTTCAGTAGTTGCATGCACGATCATGACGATGTCAATTAAATTTTTTTTCAGAGCCTAAGGGTAAAACGTCTCGACTAGTAGTGGCTTATTAAGCTTTATCACAAATATAAATGTCACAATAATATTACAGCTGCTGATGCCTGCAGTCAATTAAAAATGAATTCTATATGGTCTGGAGCATTCAATAGTGCATAGTCTAGCATGACATGGTTAACAGGTTAACAGTTAAGGTATAATGTCTGACTAGGGAGATCAGAGTTTTGCCTGACTATTGTAAAGCCTGTCAAGAGTATTTGCAACAACTTTCCTAATAATAAACAATTATCATTATTTATGTTCCATTGTCAAAAAATAAAAAGATAAAATGCATATTTACTCTCTCTATTTAAAAACAAACAACTGGTCACTTGACATGTGAATGAATAAAATGTACGTGTTTTGCTTCTAGATATTTCCCTAACAAAGAAGCATAGCCATATAGAGTCTATGTTTATATTAGAAGTTTGAACTTTGGTAAAGATACTTTACCTGATTTTACTGACTGGTTGAGTGAATTCTAAATTAATATTTATTATGTAGGCCTATCAGTGAATAATTGTTTAACAGATTGGGAAGTAATGGGACATTTCAATACAATGTCAGTTGTAGGAGCAAATGATGAAGGCCTGCACTAATCCAAGGGCAGTGGGACAAACTATCCTGGCCTTGTAGAGGTGATCATGGGCTATCTTTACAAGCCAAATTATTAAAGGGTTCACCCCACTCCCTCCCCTCCCATGCGCCTCGGAATAGTTTACTAGATAGATGGCGCAATATAAGTGCGTTGTATTATTATTATTATGTTCAAGACCTATGCCTTCAGTGACACAGCAAGTATTGGGCACAGCAGACATACGTAAGCTCCCTCCCTGCCCCACCCCCTTGTCTTTTAGCAGACCCAGAAAAAGGTGATTGAAATCACTCATAGGTACACGCCATTGCCGACTGTGTAGTAACGCAGCCAACACACATCCCATACCTAAACTGCATCACTGTGCATTTTTGGCTATATTTAATTGAATATCATATATTGCAGTTTACTTACATCCAAAGAATTATATTGAATAATAGATGATTAAAACTTACAGGTTGTTTTGTGACCTTTGAAGAGGGTTTCCTGAAATTTTGGGTCCTTTTTGTCGATAACTGCTATCGAGACTGTCCCGTCAGCATCCAGTTTGTATTTTTCACGATTATGATGAAGGGAGCCCTCGGCGCTCGTAGTAGTACCGGCGCGATCGGTTCGTCGATCTCCTACGAAGACCTGGAAGGGCCAAACTGACGACGTAAAAAAATAAAAAATATTACGTACGTACGTTATAATTACTACGTACGTACGTAATATTTTTATTTTTTTACGTCGTCAGTTTGGCCCTTCCAGGTCTTCGTAGAATAGCTTGTGTGCGTAACATTCTGCGTACGTATCTACGGTGCGTAACCATGTAGAGCGGCCTCACTAGTGCGCAACATTATTGAGAGCAGTCGTGATCCGTATGGAGATGTGGGTAACAAGTACCAAAAAGAGTGCTGTAAATGTAAGTTTTTATAACTTTCTACATTTTGTATCTTAACGAACTGATAACTTAAAATCTAAAGAATGATACTTAAGTATCAGTTTGCCCACAAAAACATCAATTTCAAACAAAATTACATCTGTATCCCCAATACCCAGTATACACACATGTATATGATTCTAATGGTCAATATGACCATTGCTTGCTGATGTGATTGAAATACCTTTCTTGCGGGAAAATGGCCTCAATATTTTCTAAATTTTCTGGGGAAGCACCTCCAGTCCAGACCTGGTAAGACTGCATGGCATTTCTATGCACAGTACATTTTAGGGCTGCCTGAGTACTGGTAGATATTAATTGCATGATTAATGCTCATACATCTTATCTTTTCTTCCCCATTTAGCTTGATCTCCCAAAATACTTCCAGCCATGGGTTGAACTTGCCACAAATATTGAAGAGCTCATTTGTAGCAGTCAGATCAGGCAAAAGATTCACCTGGTAAGTGGATCAGTATTTTTCAGTGCTTTTGTGCTCATTACCTTCCTTGTCATACAAGTTTTGAGCAAAGTATCTAGTAGGTATGTGCAAATGCAACGGTACCGCGAGCGCCGAGTACGGCGAGAAGGCTTGTTCACATTCTGTTCGCAAGTGACATCGCCTCTGCATACATCCCAATTGAAAATCGGCTCTCTCGAGCGAGCGCAAATCGGCGCAACTTTCTCGAGGCCGTATTTGAGTAGCCCAGATTCTGCACTTTCGATACATGTAAGTTTCAATGTGGACATCCACCATCCAGAAATTGATATCATCGCTTGAAATTTTAGAAAAGTTTTAGCCGTTTTCATCATCGAATTTCATCAGTAAAATGAGTAAAATATTTATTAAAACAGTGAACATAACTTTTGTTAATTATCAAAGTATGAAATGATTCATTTTGACTAGATTCTAGACATGCGCCAGCTTTCAAATAGGTCACGCAGGAAACTCTTGCACAGCGGGTCTGTCAGAAGCCAGGCCGCCGGTAACTCAAAGGAGCTGCGCGTTGGAGCTCCAGGTACAACTATCCAAAGTCGACCTAGCCCATTTTATGGCTAATTGCATCGCTTAATTTCGGCAGGTAAGATAGAAATTTGTACTTACACTTTAAGAGAATTACTGTAACTATGTAGCAGGCTCTTTGATTTTACGATTTAACGATTGTTTCGATGAAAAAAATGGAATTTCCTCGCCGAGCTGATCTTTTCCCCGTACTGTACCGTCGATTCAAATGACTCGATCGCACTGTGTGTAATGTACCGTATATACGTCGCTGACTCGATCACACAGTGCGATCGAGTCATTTGAATCGACGGTACAGTACGGGGAAAAGATCGGCTCTGCGAGGAAATTCCATTTTTTTCATCGAAACAATCGTAAAATGAAGGAGCCTGCTACATAGTTACAGTAATTTTCTTGAAGTGTAAGTACAAATTTCTATCTTACCTGCCGAAATTAAGCGATGCAATTAGCCATAAAATGGGCGAGGTCGACTTTGGATAGTTGTACCTGGAGTTAGGCCGCCGGGTGCGCCGGGCCAAGAGCTGGCGCTCGGTCGATGATACCCCGCCAGTGGTCTGGCTTCTGACAGACCGCTGGACGTGGTGGGCGCGGCAGAGATGGCGCATCTGACACGTCACACTGGTCAAATGTTTTTGTCGTGAATTATGATTTATGAATCAAACATATCCACATTTCTATGAATTTGACTGTCATTATACTTTCTTTTCAAATATGATTATGTAATTCTTGGGGGAAAAATAAATTTCAACTTTCTCTTCAATCTGAATTCAATTGATTAAAAATCAAATTGATGAATATTTTTATTAATTATTCTAGGCCTAATTTAAAATTAAAAATTTTTAAAAAATTATTTTCAGCTTTTATTTTGTGTTTGTTAAATCATTATAAATTAAAAGCCACCCTGAATCAAACTCTATTTTAATGTGTTTTTTATACATAATATTCTTCGTTTTCTACAAATACAATTGTAACAAATATTTTCCATATTTTGCATAACATAAGTTAATTAGCATAAATCAATATACTTACTGTTAAGAAAGTAACTAATTAGTAGCTGCTCCAGGCTCAATTTCAGCTTTCCATTGATACCTAGATCACTTCAAAAGTCTCAGAAATAGAGAAGTTATGCGTGTGTTTATAGTGTGACATGAAATTCCCTCCATATTGGTCACACATTTTTTCATGCCCTCCATTGGTTTTACATTAAGACAGTGGCCGGAAATATGGTTGAAATGACAGGACTTAAATTATCATAACTTTTTAGTTACTTGACCAATTTGAAAGTTGTTAGTGTCATTGGAAAGGTCTCTTAAAGAGCTTTCCTATGATACTATTTGTATCAAGATGTATGCAGTTCAATTTTTTTTGTCACATAGCTATATCTAGGCCTTCTTAAAGCTCAATCACAGAATTCTTTTTTTTCTTCACATTCTGATTAAAAAAAGGACGGATGCCTGTTTTTCTTCTATGTACATGAATGTACAGAGGGACAATTTATGTAAAACTTGTTTTACTCTGTCCATTGTATGTGGTTCCAAATGTGTGGCTAAATCGAAATTTTGTTGGGGGGGGGGGGGTAGAATAGTGTCCTCCCCTTTTAAGACCTGCTTTTTAACCTTTTTTGTTATCAGTGAATAGATACACAGGAGCACCGAGCGATTTCATTTTGTTAAGCTCCAAAATAGCTCTGGTAATCTCAAAAGAGTTCTGAACACAATTGTTGTATTCAACTACATGGTGTTTCACCATTGAGGGCGTAGTCTTTATTGACATGAATCAGAAATATTCCGAAAATGTGTGGAGCGAATTAAAATATCCAACATGAATCTATATATACTATCTGCGATCTGAGCCTGTGATTTTAAGTAAAAAAACACAACAACGATCGCAAAGACTTCTCAAAAATCAACCAAAGGCAATTTCTATAGCCTTGTCCATCACCTATGGAAATGTGCAAACATTACAAAGATATATTTTTTAATCCGCACATGATCTCTGTGGGATATACAACAAACTACCCTTGCGTTGATTTTTCAAAGTGTCTTTGCATTTGTCTTTCTGGTGAAAAACAAGTACCGGCAGATACATAAACAATGTGAAAGGAAATCACTTATTCTGGACAGCAAATTCAAAAAGAGCTCCAGCAAACAAAAAAGTATAGTTTTACTGATGTGTATATAAATCTGCCAAAGTTTTCATAATTTTGTTTTTGATACTAAAAAGAAAAAGGTTGGACAGTTTATGAACAATATTTGTTGACCTAAGGGGGCACCCCAAAAATAAGGGGACTAGCAAGTACATGTATGAATGACACTGAATAATTTTTTTTTTCATATTTATTTTTGCCCCAATGGGCAATTTTATTTACAATAAATGAAAAAGGTTTCACGTTTACAGAAGTCAAATCACATTATTCAAACAAATGTTTCAACATACTCCATTTCAAAACAAATTCTTTTCTTTTCCCTATCATATCATAGATATAACACTCATCTAAATAGTAAGTTCTTAATACCTTTTGTATTTTCTTGAAA
Source organism: Heliocidaris erythrogramma (assembly GCA_025617745.1). NCBI lineage: Eukaryota > Metazoa > Echinodermata > Echinoidea > Camarodonta > Echinometridae > Heliocidaris > Heliocidaris erythrogramma. The sequence continues at coordinate 17,893,983 of CM046857.1, read as the reverse complement.
TCAGGCAAAGTCTTGTTCTGCCTCGAGAAGAATGGTGAGATAAGTTGTTCCCACAATTGTACCACCAAAGTTGTGCTGTACATGTACATTCTATGTACTTGATTAATTTGAATGTAAGATGCTGAGTAGGCATGAAGTATCAATTTCAGAGTTGAAAATAAATAGTTTACATCACCAAACTTGTGATTTTTTGTGCTTTCATACTTTTTAAAGAAGAACTTCAGTCACAGTCAGAAAGATTATGCATGTAATTTGCATATACATGTATATAGGCCTAGTCGAAAATCGGATCGCAGTCGGAGAGTACAATTCTCAGTGGGCTTAAATACGTTAAAGTAGATATTCAAAGAAAATCACAAATATGGCAATTAATGTATCACTAGAAACTGGGAAGCTTACAGATGGCAATCTTATAAGTTTTATGTCAACTGCGTATCTGGTGATTATAAAAATAACACAAATAAAAGCTCTTCTCAGCATCTGGAATATCCGAGGATTCGCCAGAAATATAGCGATGTTTTGATGTCGTCACACTCGGGATCGATCCTGCTTAAGCAGACGACGTCCTATAATGAATGAACGTAATTGCAATGCAATTATTTATCAAATTATAAAGAGTTTGGTGTATTTAAACATGACCTTATTTCACACCATTATAAAGGGAAAGTGAAACTGATTCTGATAGCTAAAACCGTTTGATTGTAAATACATAGGAGAAGGGTCAATGATCAATGAAATAAACCCCACTTTCAAATTGAAAAGCCCTCCGAATAATAGCAGGATGGTATTCGTTCCCTCTTGAAACGCCGAACATGCCCCGGTGCAAGCAGCTGAAAATACAATGGCGTCTTATTTTGTTTACAAGTGACTGATTCCTTTATTTTTTTAACGCTGCATTTTTCATCAAAATAATACCATACAAGAAGTTAAGAGTGAGGCAACAGACTAACATTAAGACTGACGCTAGTGAAGGAAGAGAAATAAGTGAAGAGGAGATGACAAAATAGGCTCTGAAAAATGTGTAAGATGTTATGGGACATCGTCTGCTTAGACAGGACTGGTCCAGGGTGTGTCGTCACATATCTCAGCAGCGTTCGAGGAGCTCTTCAGCTGCTATATCGGGGGCTGTATTTTACCGTTTTATAATTGATAATAATCATTACTTCAAATGTTTCCAAACGTTGAATTTGGATAACCTTGTTTAATTTATGCCATCTATGCAATAATAAGTATTAAGCCAATATTTAAAATCATTAACGTTCTACTTCTCTGCAGCCTCCACACAAAAATCGTAAGGAGCCCATCTAAAAAATGTTTGGCCCGTCTCAAGGTGGTTGCACGGCCATGGTGCAGGAGCTGTGGGGTTGCCGCGGGATGACTGCTCAGTATCACGGGTACTGCATGGGCAGCGAGCGGCAACCGTCCGATACATGTAGCTGCGTGATGGCCATGCGAATGTCCCATGAGTGTGTATACTCTATGTACAATTTTTTTTTCCCTCATGTTCACCGAAAAATCGTGCGTTTGCCGCACGATCAGCACGAGGCTTCCGCGCGATGCCCGTACGGGTATTGTGCAATGCCACCTAAAACATGTTTACGACGAGCTTACGTTTTTTAAAATTTGTATAAATATCAAATAACAAAAAAAAAGGAGCCAGGCGCAAAAAGGAATGCGGGCAGGGACGAGAAAAAAGAGAAGTAATTTTTATTTGACCTAACTAGTTCTTGCATGATTCTTGTATGAATTAATACATGGATCTCTTTCATCTCTGTCATGACTTCTAGCTGCCCTTACTCGATCACACCCAACTGGAGAGCCCCCAGGCCTACAAAGCTGCCATGGTGTGTTTAGTAGCGCTTACCCATGCATATGTATGGTGTGAAGGAGAAGAGGGTATTCCAGAGGTAGGCCTAATCACTTTTCAAGATATTTGTAAGTGTATTTATACTAGCCAGTATGTCCCTAGAATGCAGTCATATTGCAATCCAACAGTGTTCTCATTAAACCTTCATGCTTGGCCTGTTAATGCCTTTAAAATGAGTCCTTGATGATCAAACATACACTACAGGATACAGTAAATGGGTACGTGGTAGGAATTTATTCCGTGAATATGCTTTGAGCGTCTTAGGGCAGCTTGGCTATAAAAGCCAGGGTAATAATACTCTAACTGGGCGTTGTGGCGTGCGCCTGTAATCCAGCTACCAGTGGAAGTTATAAACTGATTCAGCGGACCCAGGTTCGAGACTGAGTCACGTCTTTCGGATGGTGACGTTAAAGGTCGGTCCCAGACGTAAATAATCATATCTGATTGATACACGTCTGTAAAAGCCCAATTACACACACACACACTCCTTTGTAGGCGCCTCTTGAACATCCTCTATGATGGATACGTGTGCAATATAAATGTTGCTATTATTATTATTACATATATGTCACAAAGGCTATTTTTTGTTACTTTTTTTGTTGTAAATCCTTATGTAGAATTAAAGTATAATACTTCCAAGATATTCACTGAGGGTCACTATTGCCTGCAGAAATGCTTAATGCTCTGATAGGTGATTGTAAGGAGCATACATTTCAATAGGTTAGGCTATTGACAGTCTGTGATTGAGTTATTTGTGTCATAGCTGTAAAGAAATTCTGGATATAAAAGAGGAATTGCGAAAGTTTGTGTTGCAATTTGTTTACTGATATCTGATACTACATGTAGGATTGCTTTGATGGGAAATATTTGTCAGGTCTTATGATACCAAAGTAACAGTCTTTTGGAAAGAACTTGATGTGGTATTGGAAGAAAAGAAGAGATAATATTTCTATACAGGAAAAATGGAGATTTTAAAAGTTTATTTTAATTTTTTTAGGGAGAGAGAAAGGGTATGGAAGTAAATAGGAAAATTAAACAATAATTGATGATCAACTACTTTGAATAGTATATGCCACATTTAAAATGGAGATTTTTCAATTTTTGTTAATTTGTTTTATGAACTGCTATAGTATAATTTTGTTTGTAATTCCTTTATGACTAGGTCCTGCCACGATGTATTGCAGTGCCTTTGTCAGCTGTTGCGGAATATCTACAAGTAACCCCGACCCTCAACTCATATGGGTTTGGTCTCTTAAACTGGAAATTGAAAGATCCTGATGGGAAATTAGAACATGAGTATGTACATGTAGATCTGTGCATGGCAGTCGTACTGTAAAACCAGGATATTTTACAAAGTTTGCGAGTGGTCCAAATTTGCTCAAATTCGGTAAATATTGTGAAATAATTGAATTACAATCACCAAATTTTTAGAAATGGTAAAAGCTTCTCTCCTTGAAAATAAATTAACAATTCACAAAAATCTATGTTGTGGTTTTTCTGGTTTTGCAGTATGACACAAGCCTCTCTAGTTGGTTAATTCAATGGGATTATTGATTTATGCCGTGCATCCCCCAAAAGTTGACAGTTTGAAAAAGTCTCCAAACGAACATTTCAAAATATTTTCAGGACATTTTTGTACCTGTGGGTAGGTCAGGGCCGCTTCGATGAAGTGACCCCTAAAAATCGGACAATATTTTATGCTCGATTGAAAGGGTGCAAAGTTGCAAAGTTGAGAGTTGTGAAAAGACTTAGAAATTTTCATATGCTGATCATTAAAAGACATTTATGTAAGAACAGGCTTTCTTCTCTTTATGTCCTGACCTATCCCATCAACATTTTATGCTTGATTGAGCAGTTATTTACTTTGTTGAGTATTTTGAAGTATTATTCCCATTCTTTCCTGCCCTTCCTGCCCTTTTTCTTCAAATTCATTTGCAGTAAGCCATATACATGTACATGTAAGCATCTTTAATGAATGTGTGAAATTTGAAGTTGAAGCTCTGTGACACAGCAGAATTTGAGAAACAGACAGATTTCCTTTTATTCTTAATGTCCTATGATGGACGTAACGACTGATTAATTTGTGTTTCGTCTACCCAGGATGAATGTTTATAGTGAATTGCAAATCATTTTTTTTTTCCTGTCAATATTACTGCCTCATCCTCCCCCTGCCCTCAGCAATTTAGAAACTCTTGTCCAAATATGTGGTGGAGATGATGAATCGTGGTTCATTTGCACAGCAACTCAGGTTGAAATGGACTTTGCTCCAGCCCTTTGCAGTATAATAGAAGCACAAAAGGTAAAGAAATGCTGAAATAACAATATTTGATATTTTATTTGTCTTATTTGAAATTTGATTGTGTGTTGTTTAATTCTTTTGTTACAGAATCGTTAATTAAATCCTAGAAAGGAGAGAAAGAGAGAACAATAAAGTAGGACGGAGGAGGGAGAAAGAGAGAGAGATAGAGATAGAGAAGGGGAGGAGAGAGAGAGAGAGAGAGAGAGAGAGAGATAGGGGGGGGGGCTGGGAGCCTGAAGAGGAAGAGAAAGATATAGAGTGTTAGTATGGAAGAAAGAAAAGAGAAAGAGAGAGAAGAAGAAAGAGCTCTGACTAACTAGGCATTTTTTCATGACTATATTTGCATGCAATAAAAATATTGGACTAGTTATGAATCACATTTTGGTTTGTGGAAAGTTGATTGTACAGCATCAAACACAACAAACTTGGTTATAGTTGTATTATTTGAACATAAACATTGACCTTCAAAGTCATTGCAGTGTTGATGATTCGACCTTTTTGATCCTCTTATTTAACCTTTACTTTCCAGATCATACATGTATTTTTTTCTACTAGAAGCACTGAAGATAAATAATTGATCAGAAACTGTAATACTATCAATCAAATATTTAATGATAGAGTGGAATTTTAGTGAATTCCATGTGTATGCTGAAAAGTAATTGTATAGGGGAAGTTCACCCTTGCTATTGGATAATTTTCTTTCTGAATTATTCTAAAACTTCATATGTATACATTTCTTTCTGTAGAACTACAGAGAGAAACATAGCTTTATGTCAGCTAAAACATACATTCCAAAAATTGATATTCAATCCATACAATGAAAAGTTTAATGCAGGGGTTGAAGCCCAGGTCTAATTGATAATGGGTTTCTTTGTTGTGAATAGTATTTTCTAGTGGTGCATTTTTTGTTGTTTCCTTTTATCTTTTACTTTAGCAGTTCTTTTGCTATTCTCCAGATCTGCGTCTTTTTTATTTGAGTGGATATCCCCCTTTCTTTTTCCTTCAAATTTACATTCCTTTGCTTAATATACGTCTTGTTTTTGTAGGCTGTCATTGACAGTGATGTGGACAAGATAATAAGGGAGTTGCAGACTATAGAGGGAGCTACACACAAGATGAAGAACAGTCTAGACAGGATGATCGGTACGTAATTCAGTTTATTTATTTTTTCATGTTAGTAAAGAAATATTGATAAATTATTTGGTAAAAGCAGTAGTATACACAAAAATTCATCACACCTTTTGCTTTTTCTTTCTTTTTACTTAAGAGCAGATAGGATGTTTATTAGCAAATATGTAATTTTTTTCCTTTCCCTATATCATTTCTGTGTGTATGCAATGTATTGATGTAAAATATACCCTTTGCTTCACATACAGAAAAATATTGATGAAAATTTGAGTGAAATTAGATAAATAATAAGAAAGTCATATTTGAAATCACTTTACGTATTATGGAATTTCAAATTGGCAAATTGGTAATATTTCTATAATGCCATGTTGGACTACTCTCCTATTTTGCCCTAACTGACAAATGATAATTTTTCTGATTTCTAGTGCTGAGCAAGATGCTCCTTCTATTGGAGGAAATACAACATTATGCTATCCATATTACATCTTTTGTACAGCCTTGTTAAAGGCCAAGTCCACCCTAACAAAAAGTTGATTTGAATAAATAGAGAAAAATCAGACAAGCATAACACTGAAAATTTCATCAAAATAGGATGTAAAATAAGAAAGTTATAATGGTATTTTAAAGTTTCGCTTAATTTCGCAAAACAGTTATATGTACATCCTGCTCAGTATGCAATTGAGGGAACCAGTGACGTCACCCACTCACTATTTCTTTTGTATTTTATTATGTGAAATATTTTAATTTCTGCAGATTTCACAATTAGGAAGCTCTCAATGAATTGTGTATAGGTTGCAACAATGGCAATTACACATGTTCAGCGAGGAATCAAACCTTGTTTCACATTATAACAAGGAAAAATTAAAATATTTCGTATTTCATGTAATAAAATACAAAAGAAATAGTGAGTGAGTGACGTCACTGGTTCCCTCATTTGCATACTGAGCAGGATGTGCATATAACTGTTTTGCGAAATTAAGCGAAACTTTAAAATACCATAACTTTCTTATTTTACATCCTATTTTGATGAAATTTTCAGTGTTATGCTTGTTGGATTTTTCTCTATTTATTCAAATCAACTTTTTGTTAGGGTGGACTTGGCCTTGTTAAGGGAAGAGTTCCTTTGGAGAGAAACGAGAATTCATGATATTTTAGTGGACAACAAATGGGATAGTTTCTTTAATTACATCAATGTCATATGACTAATTTGCCAATTTGAGACTCTAAAAAGTCTTATCCATCACAATCAGATGTAAGGTGTGAAGGGACATAAAAGATATAAGGATAAAATGATAGAAATAGAAACAGAGGTAAAGGGATGTTGTTGTCTCTCCATCTTTATTTATTTCTCTGTATTACATTGCCTCTCTTTCATTCTTTCTCTTTGTCTCTTGAAATTTCATACTCGTCATTCTCTATTTCTCCCCCATCTCGTTACATCTGTTTCTATTTTTGTCATTTTAAATCCATAACTATTTTATCCCTAATAGCTTTTACGTCCCTTCACACCTTACATCCGATTGTGATGGATAAGAATTTAGGAATTTAGAAGGCAGCATGCATCATCTCCGTTTTTTATATTGGTTGTCAGACTACAAAAGTAATTACAAGTGATAATGACACAATCCATCATGGTTCCCTTTTCAGCATTCTATTTGTTTCTAGAAAATTGTAATTGTTATGGAATGGGTCTGGGGCAGAGAGAGGGAATGAGAAAAGAGGAGAAAGAGAGAAGGAGGGAAGTGAGAGGGGGAAGTGCGAGGGAGAAAAAGAGAGAGGGGAAAAGAGAGAGGGAAAAAGAAAGAGAATGGGGAGAAAGAGAGAGAGAGATATCTCATTGAATTGTGCTCCAAAAACCGTATGAACTGTGCCCAAATTATATGAAGCTTGCCCCTTTTTCTGAAGTATGCCCCATTGTCTTGAAGTGAGCCCTCTTTTCTTGATCTATGCCCCCATTTTTTGAAGTGTGCCCCAGGGGGCACACTACTATTGAAAATCCGATGAACTGTGCATCTGTAGTTGGGGCACAGTACATGGAATTGGGGGCACAATTACTGGAAATGGGGGCACAATTGCCGGATCCCGCTGCTTGATCGTCGTTCAGCATTTCACCGGTTCATCGGATAACCGGATGTTTGGTCGCTAGCACTGTGATAAATTGAAAGTTTCGAAGAATTGTTGACAGAAGCTGAAGGACGAAGCTCGATCGTGAACTGGGTAAGAATACTCTGCGTGATACTGAGTTCTATCATTATGTTTATAATGGGTGGGGAGAAAAGTTTTTTTGAACTTAAAAGACAAATAGAGTAGTTTGTTAACCTTCGTATGGTCAGATCGTGTTCAGGCCCACATATCCATTATTGTGTACCGTAAGTCAGAGCCCATAACCTCGACTCGTAGATCTAGACGTATGTGCTCCTGTGGGTGGCCGGTCCCCTGTGAGCAGCCGGCGGTGAATAAAAAATTGATATCCCTTCAAAAATTACCCTGGACAGTCTCAGGTAGGTTCTATTGCACCAAAAAACATACTCAGCTAAAACAGTAATTAAGTATCCTGAATCTCGCTCAACATCATGGGAAATGTACGCCACCAGTCATGGACAAAAAAATTGCAGTTTCTTAACTTTTAAGTTAAGTGGCATTTACAGAATCTCTCTCTACACTATTTCTCCTGTTCAGGAAATACTGAGAAATTTGATAAACTTTTGTGAGTAATAAAGAGGATGGTAATTAACTTTTCATTACTTTTTGCTGCACTGGATCCTACTAAGGGAATAAGTATATAATAATGTGGTAGCCTCAGGGTAGCCTCATCAGTATTAAAAATGTTCTCCTTGAGAGCCCTGATATTTTTATTACTCCAGCATTGCCAGGTGACCATTTAACACCTCAGTGGAGAGGGACAAAGCCAAAACATCTCATCCATGGATTTAAGCACTTAGTTGGGATAGAACCCAGGACCTCTACTATGAGATTCAAGAGCCTTTATGCAAATTATCAGATGATCAACCAATTGAAATAGCTGATAATATTCATGAGAAATAATATGATTTAGATGTAATTTTAAAGTAATTTTGAAAGTAAATCATTGTCTTTGTTTCTTTGTTTTGAAAGGATGATGCATTGCCTCCTACTCCAAGGCCTAGCACCTCATCAGCCCCATCTAGTTTATGGGTTGCCACCTCAAGCTCATTACTAGTGAGTAATGTTTGTCTTCTTGCTATCATGTCACTTCTAATAAGAAATAGCTTTATTTACTTCAAACTAATTGGGCTCTATTGAGAGTGCATTAAGTATCATAAATTCTTGGACATATCTTGCTTGCTTGTTTGAATAGTTGTGTGCAATAAATTTTATGTCACCCCAAATATCAGGACTAGTAACTACCAAAGAGTAATTCTAATTCAGACAAATTTGCTGGAAGATAACTTGCTGTTGCAATCATATATAATTTTGTCGTTCTTTCTCCAAGGTTGACGCACCAGAAACACCAACACCTGCACCAGCAACACCTGCACCAGCAGCACCAGAAGCACCAGCATCAGCACCAGCACCAGCACCAGCACCAGAAGCAGAAACACCCAACACGTCTACTGTAAGTAATGCATGTTTGCATACTATGCTGTTGATATACTGCTATTCAAATCTACTAGTATTTACTTTGAAAGGTAATGCCATTATGCAAAATGTAAATAGGATACACATAGTTCCAAGCAAATACATATATTACATGGCCTTAAACACCAAGTTTACCCTAAATGCTATATTTAAGATGGGTCTAATTCATGTTTAACGAAGAGACAGTTTATACCTCATTCTAAGTTTTTGTTGTTTTTCTGAAACATATCTTAGACCAATATCATGTTGTGTTGACATTTGTCTTTATAATTCAAATAGACCAAATGTTGCATTGTCATCCCTTTCTGTTTCCAGAGGAAAAGAAGGCTTCTCAGTGAAAGTGATGAGGAAGAAGAAATAGAAAAAGAGCTTATCTCCACGATGTTTGGAAAAAAGAAAAAAGGTTGCTTTCGAGACGTGGTAAGTATTTTTAAAACAATAATGTTGGTCAGTTTGCATTGATGGTTCATATGCAGTTGACTCCAATTTTATCAAATTATTTGGGACTGGTAAATTAACTTTGTTCTGTCAGGATTACAAAACAATAAATTACAAAGCACATTATTACGTAGTGAATAAGGGTCCCCTGTAATACATATACAGTGGAAGCTCAGTATAAAGAGATATGTTATAACAATATTCCTGATATAACAAGTTAATATTCTGGTCCCAGCTCTTCATATTCTATGTTTTGTAACCCGATATAACAAGATTCCTGCCTTATAATGTAATTTTGATGGTTCAAAGGACCTTGTTATACTGAGTTTCCACTGTAACTGTATAACATATAACTGTTTTTTTACATAAAATATTCTACTCTTTTTGACCAGTGATAGTCGTCTTTTCTGGGACCATGTTATAGAATATTACAACAAGACTAGGATTCACCGTGATGATCTGTCATCAACATTATTTCATAGTTGATAGCAACAAAGATATTCCAAATTTTGATTTTGTTTCTTTAAATGAATGGCACTGCTTTCTGTCTCAAAAGTGGATAAATGAGAAATCAAATGTTAAAAATGCAGCACTAATATGCAGCTGCCTTATTATTTTGCTTTCATGTTGTTCTTATAGCTTTTGTAACATCTTTAAAGAGCCCATTGCATGGCTATATACAATACCTGTTTTTATCCAAATGAACTATGGGATCACATTGTATTTCCTTATTCGAGGAATTATTTCAATTTACTATGTATGGATTAAAGGACATATATTTGTCACAACTATCACTAGTTTATGTCAGTTGGTTGTTGTATCTATAACATTGCATTCCTATTCTCTGACTTGTGTGTATCAGTAATTTTTTTAACCTTTTATGTGCCATACATTGGAAATGTAGAAATATGTATTTATGTTCATCAGGATAAATCTTGGATTATCTTTCTAATTTTGATCTTGATTTTTTTTTTCTTCTGCAGACAAACAAAGTTTACCAGACCATGAGCAGTCGGATGAAGGAGGAGATTGACGAAGACCAATTCTACGACAAAGCGAGGCCTATTTAACATTGTTAAAAAAATAAGAAAATCTTCCAAGTTTTGGGGAAGAATTTGTTTGGTTGACTTTTACAGATGGAAATCAATCTAGGCTGTGCCAGTGGCAAATTTCATCAATAGCCTCCATAAATGTGCCCTCATAAGAAACATGATTTCATATGGAATGTTTCTCTGTGAAATATTCAGGAGATAATATTATAATGATTGTGTATGGATCCTATGCATTGCACTCTTATTTATTACATTTTAGATGTGCAAGGTCTTACCCCCCAAAAAAAACCAAAAAAACAAAACAAAACAAAAACAATAACTTTCTCATTAGTACTTAATCATTGTAGAGTTCATACCAAGTCTAAAGATATTTCAACAACAAGTTATGTGGCCATATTTTAGTGTAACTTTGACACATGGTGATCTCTAGTTATGTCATAAAGATTTAGAAATGCCACAATTTGTTTTCATATGACTCACCTATTTGAGTGTTACCTTGAGCAGCATTGACATATTCTGTGTTAATTTGTTCGATTTTTTTCAGGCACATATGTACTATAAAAACGACCTTCTTGGTGTACTGAAAATCGTATGATTTTTTTAGAGTGACAGTATGGTTTATTTTCATTCTGCTGAATTGAAGAAGCTCAACGAAAACTGCTAATGAAGTTAAACATAGCTAGATATCAAAAGAATTATTTTACAGACTTGATAACATAATCACATCTACTACAGTACAACAATTTCAGAGGTATTGGTCTGTTTATCATTATCCAGTGTCATGTTTGCTTTAATTCACTGAAAGTACAGGAATGTACTTGGTGTGACTGGTTGATTACTATTATTTTTATGATAGACAAGAGAGTCATATCTTTTGGAAAAAATCTGATGCTTTTCTCTGATTTCTAACTTTAAAAGAATGAGAATTGCAAACCTTACTGTTCCTAACAATTGCAGGCATCATTTTATAGAAGAAAGTGCACTTTTACCCAACTATTGACAGTAGGTTACGTGTCATGTATTAATAAGTGCCTTAGCCTTTAATAGCTTCATCACAACATACATGAAAAAGAAGGTTGTTCAGTTTTCTTTGGAGTTACATTTCCCTTTGGTCACTTTGACCCATTTGTTTTTATTATCCGACCCTAATCTGGATAAAAATGGAAAAACAGTTTGGAATCATTTTAATATTGGTATATTATGTCATGGATAGATGATGCATGTGCGTTTTTTATTTCACAATTGTACACATAAAAGTGTATTTGATTTTCATTTATTAAAACGACAAATAAAAAGGCAAATTATTTTTAGGGTTGTTTCCTTATTTTGTGGACCGGTTTTCTGTACATTTCAATCCTGTTTCGTTATACTTTTCTTTATTGTGTTGTCTGCATCTGCATGTTTTCACCCCCCCCCCCCCTTCATTTCCAGTGACCTTTATAGTGTTGCATGATCATTTCTTTCCTACTTTAGTATATTCTGTTTGTTCAGTCTTGTCCCATCTATAACATGTACATACTATCATGTTCTGTCTATTCTGTTCTGTTTTATTTGATAAATGTAGAAATAGTATTATTAGGTAAATATTACTACCATTTCTATTGACAGTGAACCCTGAAAGGGGTACTCCACCCCAAGATCAAGTCGATTTGAATAAATAGAGTAAAATTAAACAAGCAAAACTGAAAATTTTATGCAAATCGGATGAAAAATAAAGTTATAGAATGTTAAAGTTTTGCATTATTTTGTGAAACAGTGATATGCATTATGCAAATGCGTGAGCCGACGATGTCATAAGCCCACCTTTTATTTTGTATTTTATTATATGGAATCTGAAATATTTCATTTTTTATAGATGTACATAAAGAATCTCTCCCTTGTATCAAAATAAGTTACAATACGGCTGGTTTTACACATTCCATGAGAAGCCATACCATGTTTTAAATGATTGGAGCAGAAAATTGAAATGTTTGTAATTTCATATAAAAAAATACAAAAGAAAAAGTGGGCTTGTGACGTCATCACCCCATTCATTTGGACACGGCCTCATTCACTGTTTTGGGAAACAATGCAAACTTCAAAATGCTGGTAACCTTGTTATCTTTCATCCGATTTTGATGAAATATTCACTGTTTTGTTTGTTTAATTTTACTCTTTTTATTCAAATCAACTTGATCTCAGGTTGGAGTACCCTTTGATGAACTACTGCAACTACAACACCTACTATTACTACTAATTTTCTACTACTACTACTTCTACTAACAGTACTACTACTACTACTACACCTACTACTTCTACTTAGGCTACTACTACTGCTATTATTATTATTATTAGCAGTAGTAGTAGTAGTAGTAGTAGTATTACCACTACTACTACTTTTACTACCACTACTACTACTACTACTACTACTACTACTAGACTTGTAGTAATATAGTAGTAGTAGTAGTAGCAGCAGCAGCATCATCAGTAGTAGCAGTAGTAGTAGTAGTAGTAGTAGTAGTAGTAGTAGTAGTAGTAGTAGTAGTAGTAGTAGCAGCAGCAGCATTATAGGACCGTACCTTGGCTTTGCATGAGTATACTAATTCTAGTTGAATTGTTTTTAACATTCTTACTAAGGAAATTAAACAAATAACTTACAAAGAATTATAAGGAACAAAACAAAAATAAGATCTACATTAATTGCTGCCTAGGTTAGGATTTGATGATGCACAGTTACTTCGTGAATGACACTGTGCGACTTTTTATGTATAAACAACACCATAAGCAAGCAAAGCGAACGAACTAGTATGTTTACTTAATAACACAAGAGGGCGACCTTTTTTTATAAAGACGGAACATAAATTTCTTCACATGCATTTTTGTTCGCTATTGCTTATACTCTACTCATTTTGCAAAAGAAAGTAATCTTTCCTTTTGAACATTTAGAAAACATATTCATGATGAGAAAATATATCCTCACAGAGCAAAAACTAATTCGCTAATTGTAGAAAATAAAGCTTTTGTTTGTGGTGCACAATAACACTTCTCCATATTTCCTAATAGGCTCATGTATAATCAGGACAGAAACGATCTATATTGAATGTGACATGAAATGATCTAGGGCCGTTCTCAAGCCCCCAAAAGTTTTAGGCATCGATCAAATGTTTTTATTAACACTTTTCATAGTCACAAATAATGCTTCTTCGAATATTTCAGACAAAAAATATTATTTTATGCCGCACACTTTCCAATTAATCTGTAAAAGGAATATATGGTAAATGACTGTGGAAATTAATTTTTCAAAAAATAATCAAAGCACCACCGGTGCTAAAACTTTCAACAAAGGCCAAACAGAATATATTCTCACAATTACAGCAAAAATTATCTTTGACAAAGATGTTAAAATGTTTAAAAGTGATGTTTGCAGCTGCTGCAAGATTAAGAAATAATATCATATGCTGGATCAGATCATGCTTGCTCCAACTTAGTATGCAAGAAGGTCTTTCATGTAAAAATATGAAGCGAATGAAAAAGGATAGCAACGAAAATTCCATTTTTTTTAAAGAATAAGATTAATTAATATTTTGTCTAAATTTCGTCCTTATTCTTTCATAAATTACTTCAAAACGTGTGTGGTGCACACTTTTATTGGATATAGCACGTACTGTGCGACGTTTTTGCGTGCAAATATCCGTAGACAAATAATCGGCTCAAATTAGGGAAAGCCGGCGAATACTCAAAATCATGGTCGCAGAGTTAAATGTGCTAGAATACTAGAGAGGAGAAAAAGAGAGGGGATGAAAGAGAGAGGAAGGAGAGGGAGACAGAGAGAGACAGAGAGACAGACAGACAGACAGAGACAGAGGGACAGAGAGAGAGACAGAGACAGAGAGACAGACAGACACAGACAGGCAGACAGAGAGACAGTGAGAGAGACAGAGAGAGACAGACAGACAGACAGAGACAGAGAGACAGACAGGCAGACAGAGAGACAGAGAGACAGAGAGAGAGACAGAGACAGAGACAGTGAGAGAGACAGACAGACAGAGAGACAGAGAAAGAGACAGACAGAGAGACAGACAGAGAGACAGACAGAGACAGAGGGGAAGAGGGGTGGGGGGAAGAAACAGGCCCAGGGGGCAAAGAGAGGGGTAGTAATGGAGGGAGGGAGAAAGAGAGAAAGGGAGAGAGAGTGAGAGTGAGACAGTGCTAGAGGGAGAGAGAGAGTAAATGAGGAAGTTAGGGAGGGTGGAAGATGCCATGTTTAATTCCGTAGTTAAATCATATCCTATTTCAAACTTTATCTATGTGTATATTCATGTTTACACTGGAGATGACTGTTATTTTTTTTTCCATAATTACAGATAGATGCAGGCCACATGTTTTCTACAATGTCTTCAGACCCTTCTTAGCTGGGTAAGAAAATGGAAGAAAGAATGATGAAAGAATGAATGTGTAGTTTACTATGATAAACAAATAGTGCGAAGATGATCATATTTGTGCAATAAAATGTTTCTTGGTAGCATCACAGAAATATGTTACAGTATTTTAGATGTATGAAAGGTATGAAAGGTATTCGTATCAGCTGTATTTTCTTTTTGCAGGACAAGGAAATCAAATAGAAAAAGTAGATAAATCATTAAAAAAAAAATATTATACTATGGAATTAAAATGTCGTATGTGCTAATAAGAATCAAAATTGCATTAAAACTTATCATTTACTGTAGGTTCATTAAAAGATCCTCCCGGTCCTCACTAGATAATATATCAGGTGTAATGTATTTTCCTGTGGAGCAGGCGTAGTTGTAACATTAAAAATCTTAATGGCTTATTTGAAACTTTAAGATGAAATTTAGATAGTTTTCATTTGTTTGAATTCCTTGACAGTTGGGATGCACCAGCCTTTAAGAAGAAAGGACTCAAAGGGTTAATCTATGAGGGAGTCAGTGAAGAGCCACTCTGTGTGAGTATATGTCATTAGATGAAAATCTTGAATAAAAATCTTGAATGATTTTACAGATAGCTGCTTCCATACACATGGGTCTTTCTTACTTTAACCCAATCGAGACAATTGACCACATTTTGTGGTTTGCCCCAATAACTGTTGATTCAGAGCTCTAAAAATTATATCAGATGCATGAGTAGAAAGAGCAAATATTTCTACACACACTATGTTTTTGTTGCATGACCATATTGCGTTTGATGCCAGGAATATTTAAAACAAGAATACGCTTTAAAATCCTTTAATTGGCAGCACATTGAGAGGTTCATAATCATTGTATTTCATCAAAATTGGAAATTTTTCAACTTTTCGACAAATTTTAAAACCATGTATATTGTTTTAAAAAATATCACATCTTATTAGAACCATGTAGCACTAAAAAAAAATTATTATTGCCAATTTGAAGAACAAAATTTGATCAATTTAGCCCTAAGATAATTCCTGTCCTGAAAGGGTTAACCTGGTGACTTACCAAATTCTCTCATCCCTGTAGGATGAATACAGGAACCACCTGGGTCCTGTATAGGAAATGGGTTTAACCCTTCAGGACAGGAATTATTTAAGGACTAAATTGATCACATTTTGTTCTTCAAATTGGCAACAATAATATTTTTATTTTAGTGCTACATGGTTCTAATAAGGTGTAATGTCTTTAAAAAAATATACATGGTTAGGAATTTTGTTGAAAATTGCCAATTTTGATAAAAAACAATGATTTTGAACCTCTCAATGTGTTGCCAATTTAAGGATTTTATTTTTGTTTTTAAAAATTCCTGACATCAAATGCAATATAGTCATGCGCAAAAAATGAACATAGTGTGTGCAGAAATTTTTGCTCTTTCTACTTATGCATCTGGTATATTTTTTAGAGCTCTGAATCAAAAGTTATTGAGCCAAACCACATAATGTGGTCAATTGTCTTGAAAGGGTTAAAGGCATGAATTGTTTTGGAAGGTGGGAATGGGAGACACCAAATATTTTTTGTTCATACTAGATGTTTTTAGTGCTATAATCATCATTTCATGAGTTGGCAGAAGCCTAAAGAAACCTATGATTGAGGGATGTTATTCTTGGATGTATTCTTTTCAATATGGCATGTACTTGTATTGAGAAAAGTAAGTTCATTCTGTTTGACCTTCAGGGGAAATTTGATTCATACTTTTTCTGGACTTATGGGTAAATCTGTAATGCTATAACACTTCAATGAAAAGTGAAAATATCTTTCGTCTATAATATCTTGGCAAAAGTTAAATTTCTGTCAAATGCATAAGAGTTGCAAAAAATTCTAGTTGGTATCCCAAGATACTACTTTCAGTATTAAGATGCTATTATTTATATATATATATATATATATATATATAGTAAAAAAATATAGTTCTGCTTCGGACTTGCAAAGTTATAGACAAAATAGGAATGAAAAGTCCGTATACGATGAAAAAAAAATCGAATTTTCGGCCATAGGCCTTCATCAGGAAATGATGAAAATTTATTAGATAGGTACACAAGAGAGCGTGAAGCGCAAAAAAAAAAACAACGCAAAAGCTCCATGGATACCAGCGCAACCATGGTAGAGATCAGGAAGGAGAGGAGAGAGAGAGAGAGAGAGAAAGAGAAAGATATAGAGGCGTAATAGAGCAGAAGCGCAGAAAGGGAGAAAGCTCCATGGAAACTCGCGCAACCATGGTAAAAGAAGTTAAAGAGGAGAGAGAGAGAGAAAGAGAGAAAGAAATAGAGATAGAGGCGTAATAAAACGTCATAAAAGAAGAGAAAAAGAAAACAAAAAAGGAGAAGCGCTAAAAGGGACAAAGCTCCATGGAAACTTGCGCAAAAAATAAAAACTGAACTGAAGAATTAATTTGATTCAATTTGCATTTATGGCAAAAAGAATCGTATAATAACTACATTTTGTGTGCGATAAAGGTATTTTTAGTAAGTCCCCAAACTATAATTGATATAATCAAGAAAAACAGACATCGCCGTAAGTCCAACTTGGGACGTAATAGATACCCCGGAGTTATACATATATAGATTTTCCACGGTATAGTATACGAAAATGAGTTCTCCCTACTAAACAAAACTTTGTAGTAATATAAGTAATTTGGCGCCCTCTATGTTCATATCGATAGAATGCCTCCTACCCCTATGGAAATGAGGAAAAAACAGTGCCGAAAACGTTAAGGCGAATTAAAAAATTTGACTTAACATCGGCTTCCACCATCAGTCGATTTTTTCTTGCACGGAATTTCGCCTTAAGTAGGATTTAGGTACATATATTACATGTAGAGATATATATATATATAGCATCATTTTTCGTAATTTGTCTAAATTATATCTAAAAAGTTTAATATGATCACAATGGCATTCTTTGTCATTTTGATGCTCCTCACTAATGTACATGATTTTTCACTCCAGGATGTATTATGTTTTGTTGGTTGTACAGTATACAGGAGGCAGTGCTGCTCAGAGTTCTACATTGCCTTGTCTAGATGCTGCACTAGGTACAACCCACCAAGAACCACATGGTATGCTGTGGGTTTTCAGGGTGGCATTTGGGTGGGTTGGGATGGCAGGATGGTTGTATGTCACATGCTCAACAAGTGGCACGTACACCAAAACAGAAGCATGTGGGTGTCTAAATTGGGGCATTTTGGGGTCATTTTTACCATGGACTAATTATGAACTGGCTTTTTACCCCATGGTCAATATCCTACACTAAGCAAATTCTTAATATAAACCCTTAATAACCCTAAAAGGGCCGGGGGGAGGGGGGGGGGGGGGGGCAGAATCCACCCCCTAGACATTTCTCACGATATGTCCGCAACGCACAAAGCAGTCGCCACAGTGTTTCAGGACCTTTTTCTTTCAAATCTCACACATCTTTTGAGACCAAATTCGCAACGTCCCGGCATGCGGTTCTGAAGTTGCGCAACATTTTGTACTTGCAAAAATTGCTCAAAAACGTGATTTTATGTATGAATATTTTTACTTTTACTGATTAAAAATAATTTATTTTATGCTGTTTATGATCGCAAAAGTGTCCCCTACAAATGTCATAAAAAAACAAAACAATCAAAAACACAACCAAATACATAGGAAATTTAAAATACAATAATTGTCACCAGAGCATACATGTACTACATATAGTATGCCGGAGTACCGACAGTATACTGCTGGAAAAGATTGTTGTACATGACTGCAGCCAGTTTGTCCTTACCCATTTTTTAAATTTTTTTTATTTGATTTAAAGCAGTCGCCACAGTGTTTCAGGACCCTTTTCTTTCAAATCTCACACATCTTTTGAGACCAAATTCGCAACGTCCCGGCATGCGGTTCTGAAGTTGCGCAACATTTTGTACTTGCACGTCAGACCAAAAATTGCTCAAAAACATGATTTTATGTATGAATATTTTTACTTTTACTGATTAAAAATAATTTATTTTATGCTGTTTATGATCGCAAAAGTGTCCCCTACAAATGTCATTAAAAAACAAAACAAAAACACAACCAAATACATAGGAAATTTAAAATAAAATAATTGTCACCAGAGCATACATGTACTACATATATGCCGGAGTACCGACAGTATACTGCTGGGAAAGATTGTTGTAAATGACTGCAGCCAGTTTGTCCTTACCCATTTTTTAAATTTTTTTATTTGATTTATTTTCTTGTGCATTCATATTAGTACAACATTTTTCGGTAATATATATAAAATAAAATACATGAGTACTTTTTGACATTGAATCATAAATAAACATGTACATGTATATGTAAAAATTATTTTTCAAAAACAAACACGAAATGATAAATTGTCAAATTATTGTAATTCATAAAATATAAAATCATTAGCGGAAGAAGTACTGCCATTATAAGCAGTTTGCTTGAGAATATGGCATACATGCATTTAGAAAATGAATGAACATATAAGATCAGATGCCAATTTCTCTCTTACACACAAATGCACAGAAATTTGTTTTGCTAGAATCTTTCCAATATTTCTTTTGCAAGCACTTTAGGATATATTCGTCATGTGCAATTCAATCATGGTCTATTATTGCATAATAAATGTTAAACTGTAGCTTTGAAGCCATTGTGGTTCTAGGTATGCGGTGGGATTTTGTACTTCTTATTTGTTGAACAGAAATATGCAAAGTGGAAAAAAGCCTTTATGCTTTGAAGTAGGCAATATAGCATTTGTTGCAAGATGGCAGTGATGGGATAATCTTCAAAATGAAATTAAGCCTTTCTTGCTCCAAGCAGATTTATAATGAAGCAATTTGGTGGCAATTGCAGCCGTAGTGGGATCTATCATTATTTATCTTTGTGGAATTCTTTTTCCTAAAATGAGTGTAAACCCTTCTTGCACTGAGCAGATGATGTGACAATGATAGCAGGGCATTTGTGGTGGGATGTATTACTTTTGTTGTTCTTTTTTATTATAATCTCCAGAATGACTTAAACTCCTTCTTACTCTAACCAGGTAATAAAGCAATGTTACCATTAAAAAATAATCTCCAAAATGACTTAAACTCCTTCTTGCTCTAAGCAGATAATGAAGCAGGGATAGCATGTTTGTTGTTTTTTATTATAGTCTCCAAGATGACTTAAAGTAGAACTTTATTGATTTTAAATATTGGCTTAATATTGCATAGATGGCATAAATTAAACAAGGTTATCAAAATTCAACGCTTGGAAACATTTGAAGTAATGATTATTATCATTGTATTTTCAACCGGGGCATGTTCAGCATTTCAGGAGGGAACGAATACCATCCGTGCTATTATTCGGAGGGCTTTTCAATTTGAAAGTGGGGTTTATTTCATTGATCACTGACCCTTATCCTGTATATTTACAATCAAACAGTTTTAGTTATCAGAATCAGTTTCACTTCCCTTTTAGAATGGTGTGAAATAAGGTCATGTTTAAATATACCAAACTCTTTATAATTTGATAAATAATTGCATTGCAATTACGTTCATTTGTTATGGGACGTCGTCTGCTTAAGCAGGATCGGTCTCCGGTGTGTGACGTCATCAAAACATCGCTATATTTCTGGCGAATCGCTCGGATATTCCAGATGCCGAGAAGAGCTTTTATTTATGTTATTTTTATTATCATCAGATACGCAGTTGACGTAAAACTTATACGATTGCCATCTGTAAGCTTCCCAGTTTCTAGTGATATATTATTTGCCATATTTGTGATTTTCTTTGAATAGCCACTTTAAAGATAATGTTGAGTTTTGTGTTGTGGTTGCAAGATTGAATTGTAAAAGAAACTGTCTTAAAGCAATTGGGAAATGTTGATTATATAGCACATAAGAATTAGACTATGCTGTAAGGTTTTGGAATCACCAAAATCCTTACTATAATTTGGCTAATGCCTGTCTGCCCGTCCGTTTGTTTGAAATCACTTTTCTCCGTGATTTTCCACTCAATCGAGCTGGGTTTTTTTTTAAACGTGGTTAAATTGTTCCCAGATTGTCCTCAGGGGGTTGTTTGTGGTATTTTGGTCGTATTATTTAAATGTTTTTTACAATTCGTAACTTTCTTTGGCAGGCCCCGAGTAAAGCTTCGAAGTTCCCAGTCCTTTCGACCTTTTTCGGGTCAGCGAAATTACTTAGGCATAGATAGCTTCACGTTACGCTGAGCTTGCACCGGGCACCGTCTATAATACACGTAAGGCTATATGCTGAGGAATGAACCGTCGCACTGCGATACAGCGCTTGCACCGGGCACCGTCTGTAATACACGTAAGGCTAAAATGAACCGTCGCACTGCGTATACAGTAGATCTACACTTCAGTCAGTGTGTTTCCCATCCACGTCCAGTGAATACATCTACATGGCATGGTTGTACATGTAGTTAGATCTAATCTGAAAATTGTTCAACATTCAGAAATTGCCGGTTCTAATGAACATCCCGCCTGAATCTAGAACTAAAGTACAACTAGCACCTGAATTTCAGTCACATCGGACATCGGGAACGGCGCTATTTCGGCTTTGATATCGAGTGGGTTTTGGGGGGGGGGGGTATTGGGGGTCCAGTTTTCCTCCATAATTCTCTGACAAGCACGGGTCGAATGTGCCCCCTGAATCAATTATTCATATATGTTTCATCAACAAACTAATTGCCTTTCAGTGTGAATGGTACTTGGGCTGTACATAAGAGAAGACCCCCCCCCCATGGTGCCACAGGTAATTTCTGCTTGTGATAAGAAATTGACGCAATCCTGCCTCGAGTATCACGCACTGCACACAGAAATAGGTATATGGGACTACACACAAATCAGCCCAAACATTTCAGCCGTTACTTGTGATAGTTTGAATATGAGGGTATGACAGCAATCTTTTTCATGGGACATTTCTACTATGATACTCTTCCAAGCTACAAGATACTCTTCTTTGTCCAATTATATATCCAAGAAGTGAATTAAAGCCCTTCTTCTTCTAAGCAGAGAATGTAACGATTGCACAGTGCTAGTGATGCAATAATGTTATTTTCTGAATAATTTCAGATAAGCTGTGCAAATCATTCCAGAAGTATATGCCCAAGCCACACAGAGATCTCATCAGGGCTATACAGGAAGGACCATCAATCAAGGAGTTTGGTAAGGATTATAGTAGGATTGCTTTTCACAGTTTTCCACAAGTTAAAGATATTTTATTTCATCTTTTAGTGATCATGAATTCTATAATATCATTGGTCAATCATGGCTTTGATAAAATCCTGTATTACCTGTGTACTCTGTCACAGATACAGACCATCCACTGCACATTTCCTGTATTCCGTGAATGAGGTCATATGTCGTTATTTTATGTTTTGCATTGTTGTTGATATTTGTGCGCATGCACTAAATCCATCCCTGAATATTTCCCGTATTCCTCGATGCCGTCATCACAGCTAGCTGCGCGCATGCACATGTGCTTGATCTTGTTGCATGCAGACAACAAACATGGCTGACAGCCGGTGATTTCAACATCACTCGCGGGAAGAAATCAACGAGAAGAAAATTACCACATCGCCCAAAAATACAATAAAAGCCAATGCAAAGGCAGCCCGGGCCCTCAGGGCATACTTCGAAGAAAGTGAGGACTATGACGACGTCAATTTTGAAAGTTTTCCTGCAGTGAAGCTCACTACTGAATTCATGTAGATCTACACTTAAAAAGATAAAATCATTAGCCCCTGGTGTTCTCACGATATACAGGAAATATCTACAGTCTGGTGTCATATTCCATTCGGCGTCCGGCCTCATGGAATATGGCACCAGACCGTAGAAAATTGCCCCTATTTCGTGAACAAGCAGGGGGTAACTAAGAGTATTACACATTTAGTATAACCACATGACCTTTCATGATAATAAAGGTGATTTCATGTGCTACATGTACATGGAAATATGGCTAGAGTGCCCAAGTCTGCGCAGTGCCATGTGTCTGTGCACACACGTAACTGCGCGATTCTAATAAAACAAAACACGCAACGAACACAAACTTTTCATCTTTATCACAGCGATAGGTATTCATGCAAAAAACGAGTCAAAATAATGATGGTGAGGGAAATAGCCAACAGTAGTTTCATTCCTTTTTTTTCCATCTTGTATTCCAGTCCATAACTGTGGGTCTTCCAAAGCAGTGGAGTGCTTCAACAATTGTCTCATGGGTAT
Organism: Heliocidaris erythrogramma; assembly: GCA_025617745.1. Classification (NCBI taxonomy): domain Eukaryota; kingdom Metazoa; phylum Echinodermata; class Echinoidea; order Camarodonta; family Echinometridae; genus Heliocidaris; species Heliocidaris erythrogramma. The sequence goes on along the minus strand of CM046857.1, from coordinate 17,870,935 downwards.
CAAAGGTTTCAGAGATATGCATCTTCAGATTGTAACAAGGTAACTCCTGAACAAGAGATATCTTAAGAAAGCAGTTTCTAAGTTTTTGAAATGAGACTTTCAATAGAAACTGTCTGAAAATTATACTTTGTAGTTTATCTTTTATCCAAAAAGAATAACAGTTATGAAAGCTTTGTCTCAGGGTCGTAGTACAGTTCCAAAATTCACCCCAGGGCAGTAGTTTTTAGCATGCCCCTCATAGCAGTCAATGTTTTTTTTAAATTGTGCACAGAATAGACATTCTGACTTTGGATTTGCTGCAACAGCCCTGCTCCGAAGAGAATTCAAACACTTTTCTTTTCTTAAAACTTATGTTGAGAGGTTTAACCAAATTTTGCAGGAATCATCCTAAGGAAAGGAGATCTTGTCTCAGCTGGTTAATGTTTGCAATTTTTCATAAAGGGGCATGGATGTGAAGTATATGTGGTTAATTTCAGTCACTTAAAATGGTCATAATGAGGCGCGATGGCTAAGTGGTAGAGCAGCGGTCTCGTAACTGGGAGGACCTGGGTTCAAAACCAAGTGGATGGCTGGCCTCTTAATTTTTCTTTAGTGTAAACCCCAGATGAATTTCACAATTATTCTATTCAAGTTTAAACATTTACACATCAGTCAGACCGCAGGTCGTATGCAAATGAGCAAATATCGCGCATTTTATTTCCAGTGCCCGAAATGGACTCTCTCCCTGCACCCAGTCGGCTGTATCGCATGGTCATCTTTAAAGTTATGTTCTTCAATAAATATTAATGCTGTGCTCACTAGACTTTCTGCAAACATAAATGAATGGTTTACCAACACAGTGATATTTTGTTTCAGTCAGAATTTTAGAAATAAGTTGTTTGAAATAACTGATGAAATAGTCATACAAAAGCCGTTTTTTCACAAGATTTCAAGTTGTTAAAAGACATAAAAAGTATATGAGCCGCCATCAAGACACATATGTATGGAAGCGCTGGAATCTCATCTTTTTCATTGTTACATTCAAAACATCCATAAATTTATGACAGAGTCAGGATCCAGCAATATTCAGCCGCAGATTATCCGTTGTCAAGACCATGGTCAAGACCATAGAATCTTAGCCCTGTGATTGGCAAGCGAGCCATCTGTAACCAAGTGCGCGTTGAATGAAACAATGCGCAACCTGTTGCTTCATCCTTGCGCAAACATGCGCATAGCTGTTGCCTAGCTGTGAGAAAACATCTTGCGTGGTGGTAACCAATCGGAATGCTGGAATTGACTTTTTTAAAGACAAAGTGTGTACATTGGTTACATATTGCTGGATCCTGACCCTGTCATGAAGTGCACATTAATGTTATTTCAATCTTTGGAAAGTACAGAAAATGCCCTTTACGCTCATGTCAAATTTGCCCTGGCTCACAATAAAAAGATTTATATTTCATTTCATTTCCATTTTTTGTCATAAAACGAACACCATTTTTTACCAATTTCATCTTTTATTTTGAACATAATAAAAGCATATCACAAATCTCTGATCCCTCTTCTTTTATTTGATGTATAACTCATGACAATTGGTGAATGATAAGTAGTCTATTCAATAGTTTGCAAATGAGATGTTCCTGGCTGTTCTTGCTCATTATGTATTCATAGTCAGGCAGAACTGGAAATAAAATAGCGCACTTTTAGGGAACCTGCGGATTGGCTGACATCCAATTCTTGGTGTGTAAATAGCTCTAGGGGAATTATAGTACATGCTTTCTTCCGAGATCTCCACCCCCCCCCCCCCCCCCCCCCTTTTTCAGCTGGCCAAGTGACAATCAGGGGCTCGTAACAAGTCAGTAAGTTGAGTGACCAACCCGCCTGGGCTTATGCTTCTGTTTTCAACAGAAAGGCATTAGGAACAAGACTATTTTCAGGTCAGGTTACTGTGACTTCATAGCGATCGGTTTATTTCACAGAAAACGTGTGTATTGAAGAGTAAATGATTATATATTCAAGGTGAATTCTCCTTTTCTTTACCTGCCCAGGTACATCATTGCCGCATCACAGAAGAGTAATGTGAACAAGAAATATCTGACGCAGCATCAGGCTGGCACAGGAGGGTCAGGTGGGTCGGTTCTTGCATTGCTTTCTTGTGCTATATATATGAATTCAATGAATTCAGCATTTTACCGAGACAATAAACAATTGTTGCTTCAGCTGTATGAAAAAAAAAGACTTTGAAAACAATATATATGGCATTATTCAACCTTTTTCAAATTGATATATTCATTGCTACTTTTATATTTCTTAATCCATGTTACTCTGTTTGATAGGATCAGTTACGATGCAAGCATATGGAATACCTGGGAGATTATCATATCCGCTATGTATGTGATTACGATGTAAAAGAATTATAATATTACAACATTTTTTATTGTTGCTTTATTCTCCCTTCCCCTGAAAATCATTCTGTTGCTCCCCTCCCCTTCTCATTTTTGAACAATTACTGATTGGTAATGCTTATAGAAAAGGTTCACTGAGTTCTGATAAAGGTAAAAAATAATTTGTTTCATTCTTCTATGTCAGTTTGGAAGATCATCATAGAAGAAATGTCCCCCAAAAGCATTGCTCTTCAAATGGCCTCATATTCCAAATATGATGAGATATAACTGAAGAGTTTGGACTATACTTTCATACCACATGTGTGTGTAGTCCCATATATTCATTTCTGTGTACAGTGCATGTGACTCTCTGCAAGATTGAGTGCATTTTCTTATCATTTTGATGATTCCAAAACCTCACAGTATACACTAATTCTTATGTACTACATAGTCACCCTTTCCCAACCGCTTCCAGACAGTTTCTTTTACTATGTTATCACATGACCAGAACTCAACTTAAAAAACCATGGCAATAGTTCATAAAATGGTCTTTTTATCCCCTCCCCTCACCCCAGGTTTCATGATATTCTTGAAGGGACTTCGAGATTCCACCGTTCGCACTATGCTAAATAGAGATATCAATGAGAACACCACCACCACTGAAGCAGTAACCAAGGCAACGAATGGCTCCGCCTTTATGAGCTTTCATCACGATGAGGAGTGGGGTAGATGGAAGAGATACATTGGCTCCCTGACTGTATGTGCAGTGGTAGCTGTACTTGCCATTTTGATAATGTGACATCATACCTGCATTGTCATTTTTCTGTTATACTTCCAAACCTTAACCCCTTAACTGTTTCAGACGAATTAAACAGTGGGAAAATGATTCCGGGAAAAAAAATAAACAGTTAAGGGGTTAATTCCATGCTACGGTGGAACCTTTGCTATGTGAAATGCTATTATAACAAACTCTCATTTTAGTGAGGTTATTTTGCCATTTTTGTCACAGCTCTGTTTTAGCCTTAATGTAAACAGGAACGTAATATAACAGGATAATTTTATTGAACCAAAAGAGTTTGGCATGACAAAGCGCCATTGTACCTTTTCCTTGTTGGATAATAACCATGGATTCAGTAAAATATATCATATTCGATAACAACATACCGTTACATAATTATGGTACATTTCACAGACTCTATCACCGTCTACAAAAAGTGCGTCGATCTATATGGTTGCACATGTAACCATTAGTTTTTATCTTTTTTTCACTTTAATACACGTATTTTACATAAAAATAATAATTTCAGCCTGACCGTCTGTCCCTCCTTACGTGTTTTGGACCCTGGACCTCTCGGTTACGAGACCACTGCTCTACCACTGAGCCATCACGCCTCCTCATTGTTTGACTGTTTGACCAAACATGTATTGCTATGGGATGGACAACAAAATGACCAGAACGAGCTTTTTATTTCAAACAAAAGTACAGAAAGAAATGAGGTAAGGACAAATAAAGTGACCAATCAAAATAAGTGACAGGTAATTTAAAGTACGTCATTACTTTTACAAAAGTGTCATCACTTTAAGGAGAAGAATTTATTTTCTTTCATGTATGATCCATCCAGTACAAATTTATGCTCAAATATACTTTAAATATATATTTTTAAAGTTCGCTGTCCTCAATAAATTAGGAGCTTGCACATACCTCATTTTTACTATTGCATCATTATCAGGATAGTAGTTTCATTCTTCTAAGTCACTCAGTTTGGAAGATCATCAAAGAAGAAATTTTGCCATTTTGATAATGTGACATCATTCAGGCATTGTCATTTTTCTGTTATACTTCCAAACATTAATTCCATGGTACGGTGGAACCTTTGCTATGTGAAATGCTATTATAACATTAAAATCTCATTGTAGCGAGGTTATTTTGCCAGTTTTGTCCCAGCTTTGTGTATTCTATTTTTTAACCTTAATAAAACAGGAATTTAATACAGCAGGATAATTGTATTGAAACAAAAGAGTTTGTTATGACATGGCTCCATTGTACCTTTGCCTCGTTGGATAATAACAATGAATTCAGTAAAATTTATGTAGTATTTTAACAAGTTATTGGAACCTTTAAAGCCCCGTTTGTATTGTTATTTCACCCCTGGTAACCGGATTCCCAGATATTGTGAACTGTGTATTTTCTTCAGCGAGCATCCTGGCAATTACCAGTTTACAGACTGGAGCATACAAACTTAAAAACCATGATGATGTTGCCATTATATCAAGTATTCATTTCTACACCTGGATAGAGAGAAACAGTGTAGATTAATTGCCTAGCTTTGCTCAGAGCTTCAGTCAAGTTTTCACATACTATATATCACCTCCTCATGATTCACAGTCGTATTTCTCTGTATCTCCAATTTTTACACATTTTCTCTTTGTGAATGCCTGTCTTGATTCTTCTAAGCTGGGACCATATTCTGAAAACTATGTTAAAGGGCGAGTCAATTAGAATCAACATTGGGGCTAAAAATGTAGTACATAGGTCCAATGACATATATATGTCACACATGTATGTGCCGCTGTGACGTCCCCCATTTTCAACCTTCTCGGGTCGCTCCCATGATATGCGATTTTCAGATTTTCACTAACCGCACCTCGATTGGCTTCCGACTCGCTCCCTAGAATATGAGAAAACAATGCGCACAGCCCATTGTCCGGGAACGGTCGCTCCCTAGCCTCCCAGGCCAGCGCAGCAGGGAGCTGGGCGGCCTAGTGCCCCCTAACTGAACGCGGTATTACTAGTGCTAGCGGCGGCTCAGCGAGATCAGTCTGCATGCGACATCGAGCCAGTGCAGTGGCGCGGCATGTACAGCGTTAAAAACAGCGCTGCGACCGCTGACTCAGCTGATGCACTGTATGTGTACCAGAGTAGTGAGATCGTGAGCAGCTAAAATTAGCTCTGCCCATGAGCCTGTTCGCTCCTTAGACCCTCAAAAATGAGCTTCCTCAATTAACCATTTAGCTCCTTAGCCCCATGTTTTGGGATTGGCAGCGGCACACCCACATCCAAAAACAGGTTGAGTGCCCCCCGGACTCTACGGTACGGTACGGTACGGTAGACCTACCCTCTTTTTCTCCAGTGACTCCAGCTTCAGAACTGCAGACCGACTCTTGTTTTTTTAGCTCCCTGTGTTTGGCTTCCAGTTCTACAGCCCTCAGTTCCCAGTCTGATGACAGGGATAGCTGTCGGCCGCAGCATTTTGTTCTTGGGCGCAAATCCTAGCTGGTCATACAGCCCCTGGCCTGAGGGCCTGACTATCGAAGTCCTCCTCCCTAAAGTGGTCACTGCAAACAGTACTGTGAGCGGAAGTGCCATCTCACTGAGCTAGCTCGCGTCAGCTTGATCCTTGAAATCCAAATTTTTCGAGTTGCATCATCTTTAGGAAAGGTGTGCAGACTGACACCATCGCTGGTGCCTTTGCTGCACCCAGCAACAACACATCTCCTCGGCATTTTCTTGAGATATGCACTCCTATCATGCCTATCCAAAATTCCCTGCACTGGATATTCACAGACAAGCGTCGTCCGCTAGCTAGATGTTCCCGATGGTACGTCACAGGTCACCTGACAAGGCACGTGACTGGGCCCTATTTTTCGAGGGGCGTGACAGACTAGCTGATAAACGTGCGATTTAGGCAATTTCAACGAAGCTTAGAGAAGTACACAGATCTTTTTAATAAAAATTATATGCGATTTCTAGCAATATTGACACAATACTTTGATATTATCATGAAATGTAATTCTAATTGACTCGCCCTTTAACTTTTATGCGTGGGAAAATTATGTTAATTGTCATAATAAATTGTAAAATGCACAGAAGGGACACTTACGTGTACCACCATCAATGGTTTACAGCCAGCCATGCGCAGACATTAACCAGTAACTTGACCTATTGTAGTTAACAAAAGATAACAAAAGATTACCTTTTTTTTTTTAGAATACCACCCCTGGTGTTTAGCCGTCATCTGTATGTATGCTTGCGTTTGGCCACATAGGTTGTGCTTCTCTTATTATAGATTGGTATAAATTGCTATACATGTTGTTTTTGATGGAAAAAAACTGAAATGGGTATTGAAAGTCTGCTTTCATTCATGCTTTTATGTCCTATATTTTATACCTGTCTTTCATAATGCAATCTCAATGCTAATATTTGCAACAATATTGAAATACATGTACAGTTCACTGTGGTGCTGAAATTTCTAAGCAGATCATGTTGTATTCAATTTTTAGGCAAATCTTGTGTGAAGCATTTTTTGTCAATTAGGACATCATCTCAAGTAGAATGAATGCCTGTCTGAAATGCCATATGTGCATCCCTTTTATCGCTTTGTTGTCGTTTAAATATGAAAAAGTAATTATGTGTGCTGATAAATTGGGTGATAAATGTGTTGTGATCCAACACAATGTATATAGTAAAAATGTGCTTCATATTGACAATTGAAACTCGCTGTTTTCATTAAAAAATAATCATTTTTGAATGCCAAATTTAGTAAGATAGAATCGATGCCTTTTTCATGAAAGAATTTTACAGTTTATTAAAAATTAAATTTTTTGAAGGTTGGCGTCTAAGAAAAGGTCTACATGATTGAAAACATTTTAGTCGTCTTAAGATACAAGGTGCCTGCTGCAAGAGTACAAATATTGTTCCTCAAAGATCTGTTTTAATTTTCAATTAAAGGTAACTTACTGCTCTGATTATGATACTGTTTCTGCGAAATATTGAAGATCATTCTGAATTATTTATTATGTAGGGAAGAAGATGATGTTGAGGGGAATAGCACAGAGTCAGGAACTCTGAGGGGCTGTATAGTTTTTACCATGACCTCTTAACATAAATGTAGCAGTATTTCAGGTCTAAGTATGTCTCGTCATAAAGAAATAGATTACAATAAACAAAAAACAACAACAAATGGATATATGTTGATTAACTTTCCGCAAAAAAGGTTTCTGTGGCAGAATTGGTGTTGACTTATTATGTCGCATTTTGTATTCTTTTTGTATTATAGGGTCTATAAATACAAACATGACAGATAAAATAACCGAAAAATTAGATATTTGTTATATTTTTAGTGGATGATTTATATTTTTTGCCACCTTTGCTTTGTCTGCTCAGCTATTTGCTATGTATTATTGAAATTTATTTGTAATATAAATTTTTAGAAATTGGGGTAGAAGAAAATTAATATAACTACATATTTAGTCTCCTTTTTGGTTGTGAATTTATTTATACTATGTTAACATAGCTAAAAGTCACGGTAATGTCAAAATATAACGAGGTGGGAGCAAAAGAGAATGACATTATTGAAACATCAATTTGTTTACCCATATTGTATTTTATCATTTAAATTCCATATTTGTGTATTTTGCAGTTCACAGTGTGAAACAACAGTACTGAATTAGTTATTTTGTATGTTGAACAATTTAAATTGACATTTTACAGGGTAAGTGATACTTAGTAATGATTTTATCTACATATTTTATTCATTCATTTTATAGAGTCTATTTATGCATCAGCTGCTAATTATGCTATTTAACTATGCACTATACATGTATTTAAAGGTACCACTTAACTTTAACCTGCAAAATCAGTCTAAAAAGGTTGTGGGGAGCAGTTATAAGGATGGTAACAATAGGGAACTCCTTTTAAGAATCATGACTGATACCTATGGTTTTATCCTTATTTGTATCTCAGTAGTTCAAAATCGAATTCTAATTATTCCTGTTGCATGATTGTCAGCATGAATATTTCCCTAACTAGATATTGATTGTTTTTTCCCCTTAAAACTCTCATGGTTGTGTCCCCTCACATTCTGAAACATATTAACTATCAATTCAACTTCTAGTACCGACCATGTCAAAATATGAAGGAAAAAGGGACCTTAAATGCATTCATGTTAAATTTTAAGGATTGATGTAAACTAAAGTAATGTCTTTTCCTCCTACATGTTAGGCCTGTACAATGACATTACTATTATGTAGTGCAATATAATGGGCTGTTCTTACGAGTAACCCATATCATAGTCAGTTTACTTCGTTGTGCAAGTTCTTGCTCTTTCATGTATAATTATAATATATTTGCTTTTATATGCTAAGAGTCTGTTAGTCATGTCAGTTACTTCAAAAATTAATTATGTTTTCATACATACATGTAAATTACTTAAATTAGGAAAAAATTGTGGGAGAGAAATTTCATCTATTTTTTCAGAAATTGGGAGAATTTTTTCTCACTTTGAAATACATGTAACATGTGTAATACATGACATGTTGTTCAATTCCTAAAGCATCTTATGACATTACTTTTCCTCATGCACCACTTGCAATCTTTAGTTCATCTTCGTGATAGGCTGCACAGCTCTTTGAAGATTACAAGAAGAAGGAGAAGAATTTTCAAAGAATAGCCTAGCTAGTGCATGATGCATAGAATAAAAACATGTTTTAAGATCATGATGTTGACTACTTATATGCCATTTGCTTTGGTAAAGAAATAGTCCAGAAATTATTTTGAATGACAGATGTTTGATAAATAGGAATAATTAATTATGTATTAAGAAGTTTTGGATTCATCAAAATCTTTATAAATTGATTAAATCAATAGCATGCTGAATATCACAAACGATAAAGAGAACTTAACACAGATAGCGTTTTGTCAGTGATTTTTACCGACAACTGTTATAAGCTACTGAAATCCCTGCATCTGATTGGCTGATAGCAAATTTTTCAGTAAAAATCACTGACAAAACGCTTGTTGAAACGCTCCCCTGGTTTCAGATATAATTAACATGAACTACTCTGGAAGAATAATGTACCGTATTGTATCCATTTATATGAAGGATTCATTGGTGGAAGATGCAATAAATTATTGTTTGTTAAATCGTTTGTTAAATAGACTGCTTCTTTGTGTCATATATGAGTTGATTACTTTGTGTCAGTATTCTAAATGCTAATGAAAAGTAGAAAGGTGAAAAGACAAATTTTGTGACATTTAGTGGAAGAAGATGAAAAACAGAAATGAAAAACAGAAATGTTAAGGGGGAGGGTGGAGAGGGAGAATATGTAGGTTAATATTTAGAAAGAGACACTATATAAGCGGCTGAAGTTGTTACACTGTGAAAAGTGGGGCTTTCTAGAGTAGTGTCTTGATAATTTGCTTCATGAAATTGAAAACAATTTACGGATTTACCCTACCGCCCTAAACTTTCTCCTACCCTCCACCGACTTGTGAATGCAGGATTCAAAATGCCTTCGTGCATTTAATACAATTTAATGAACAATCAAAATATTTTCTCGTTTGGTTTTTGACCGAACTTTTTTTTCAATCATGACCTTCCCTCTGGTTACAAGAAAATGGACAAGAAATGAACTTGGGCGACATCAAGCAGTGAGGAGTGTGCACGTAGGCCTACATGTATATACAATGGCCTAGCTAGGGATAATCATATTCGATAACAACATACCATTACATATGGTACATTTCACAGACTCAATCACCGTCTACAAAAAGTGCGTCGATCTATATGGTTGCACATGTAACCATTAGTTTTTAAAAATCTTTTTTCACATTAATACATGTATTTTACATAAAAATAATAATAATTTCAGCCTGACCTCCTCTCCCTCCTTACGTGTTTTGGACCCTGGACCTCTCGGTTACGAGACCACTGCTCTACCACTGAGCCATCACGCCTCCTCATTGTTTGACTGTTTGACCAAACATGCATTGCTATGGGATGGACAACAAAATGACCAGAAAGAGCTTTTTATTTCAAACAAAAGTACAGACAGAAATGAGGTATATAAGGACAAATAAAATGACCAATCAAAATAAGTGACAGCTAATTTAAAGTATGTCATTACTTTTACAAAAGTGTCATCACTTTAAGGAGAAGAATTCGTTTTCTGTCATGTATGATCCATCCAGTACAAAACTTATGCTCGAATATACTTTACATATATATTTTTAAAGTTCGCTGACCTCAATAAATTAGGAGCTTACACGTACCTCATTTTGACTATTGCATCATTATCAGGGTAGTAGTTTTCATTCTTCTATGTCTCATCTCACGCCCACCCTCTCTCTCTCTCTCTCTCTCTCTCTCTCTTTCTCTCCTCTTATCTCACGCCCACCCCTCTCCTCTCATCTTAAGGCCCAACACCTCCCTCCCTAGATCCTCCAATCTCACCCCGATCCCTCCTCTCGCTATCCCCCTTCCTCTCTCTACCCCTCAACTATCCCCCCTTAATCCGGACAGCTTACTACCTTCCTAGGACAACATCGTGCCTAAGTCTTGGGCAATTATCCATGGATAACTGCCTCCGGATGGACAATATTCAAAGGCCTTAAGTAGTTCGAGTTGTAGGAATTATGATAATTGTATAAGTCCCGGAGTATTTTTGTCCAAGGGCTTATACTGGTCCGCATTTACCCTAAAGCCCTAAGCTTACTCCTCCCCTCCGACTTGCGAATGCAGGATGGGCTGATGGGGAATTAAATGCAGATTTCGAATGCCTTCGTGCATCTAAAACATTTCAATGAACAATGAAAATATTTTCTCGTTTGGTTTTTGAACGAACTTTTTTCATTCATGACCTTCACTCTGGCAGTGTCCACGAAGGCCTACATGTATATACAATGGCCTAGCTAGATAAGTATCACGGAAGAGATTATAATTATGCTGAATCATATCATATTCGATAACAACATACCATTACATATGGTACATTTCACAGACTCTATCACCGTCTACAAAAAGTGCGTCGATCTATATGGTTGCACATGTAACCATTAGTTTTTATCTTTTTTTCACTTTAATACACGTATTTTACATAAAAATAATAATTTCAGCCTGACCGTCTGTCCCTCCTTACGTGTTTTGAACCCTGGACCTCTCGGTTACGAGACCACTGCTCTACCACTGAGCCATCACGCCTCCTCATTGTTTGACTGTTTGACCAAACATGTATTGCTATGGGATGGACAACAAAATGACCAGAACGAGCTTTTTATTTCAAACAAAAGTACAGAAAGAAATGAGGTAAGGACAAATAAAGTGACCAATCAAAATAAGTGACAGGTAATTTAAAGTACGTCATTACTTTTACAAAAGTGTCATCACTTTAAGGAGAAGAATTTATTTTCTTTCATGTATGATCCATCCAGTACAAATTTATGCTCAAATATACTTTAAATATATATTTTTAAAGTTCGCTGTCCTCAATAAATTAGGAGCTTGCACATACCTCATTTTTACTATTGCATCATTATCAGGATAGTAGTTTCATTCTTCTAAGTCACTCAGTTTGGAAGATCATCAAAGAAGAAATTTTGCCATTTTGATAATGTGACATCATTCAGGCATTGTCATTTTTCTGTTATACTTCCAAACATTAATTCCATGGTACGGTGGAACCTTTGCTATGTGAAATGCTATTATAACATTAAAATCTCATTGTAGCGAGGTTATTTTGCCAGTTTTGTCCCAGCTTTGTGTATTCTATTTTTTAACCTTAATAAAACAGGAATTTAATACAGCAGGATAATTGCATTGAAACAAAAGAGTTTGTTATGACATGGCTCCATTGTACCTTTGCCTCGTTGGATAATAACAATGAATTCAGTAAAATTTATGTAGTATTTTAACAAGTTATTGGAACCTTTAAAGCCTTAATTAGATAGATATGTGTTGTTATTTCACCCCTGGTAACCGGATTCCCAGATATTGTGAACTGTGTATTCTCTTCAGTTTACAGACTGGAGCATACAAACTTAAAAACAAACCATGATGATGTTGCCATTATATCAAGTATTCACTTCTACACCTGGATAGAGAGAAGCAGTGTAGATTAACTGCCTACACTGCAAAAACCAGGGTGTTAATTTAACACCATCTCGGTATCCACATTGGGCTACACCAGATAAGTGTCAAAACAACACCAGTTAGTGTTAAAACAACACCAGTTTGATATTGGTCTACACCAGATAAGTGTCAAAACAACCCCAGTTAGTGTTAAAACAACGCCAGTTTGATTCGAAACTGGTGTTGTTTTAACACTTATCTGGTGTAGCCCAATATAGATACCGAGATGGTGTTAAATTAACACCCTGGTTTTTGCAGTGTAGCTTTGCTCGGAGCTTCAGTCAAGTTTTCACATACTATATATCACCTCCTCATGATTCACAGTCATATTTCTCTGTATCTCCAGTTTTTACACATGTTCTCTCTTTGTGAATGCCTGTCTTGATTCTTCTAAGCTGGGACCATATTCTGAAAACTATGTTATCTTTTATGCGTGAGAAAATTATGTTAAGTGACATAATAAATTGGAAAAAAAGCACCGAAAAGACACTTACATGTATTCACAGCCAGCCATGCGCAGACATTAACCGTAACTTGACCTACTGTAGATAACAAAAGATAACAAAAGATAACATTTTTTTTTTCGAATACCACCCCTGGTGTTTAGCCGTCATCTGGATGCATGCATTTGGCCACATAGGTTGTGCTTCTTTTATTATAGATTGGTATAAATTGCTATATATGTTGTTTTTGATGGAAAAAACCTGAAAATTAAAATGGGTATTGAAAGTCTGCTTTCATTCATGCTCCTATGTCCTATATTTTATACCTGTCTTTCATAATGCAATCTCAATGCTACTATTTGCAACAATATTGATATACAATTCACTGTGGTGCTGACATTTCAAAGCAGATCATGTTGTATTCAATTTTTAGGCAAATCTTGTTGTGTGAAGCATTTTTTGTCAATGAGGACATCATCTCGAGTAGAATGAATACCTGTCTGAAATGCTATTATGTGCATCCCTTTTACCGCTTTGTTGTCGGGTAAATATTATGTGTGCTGATAAATTGGGTGATAAATGTGTTGTGATCCAACACAATGTATATAGTAAAAATGTGCTTTATAAAAAAGACAACTGAAACTCGCTGTTTTCATTAGAAAAAAAAATCATTATTGAATGCCACATTTAGTAAGATATTCCTTAATGACATGCACAGATGCCTTTTTCATGAAAGAAGTTTACAGTTTATTAAAAATTAAATTTTTTGAAGGTTGGCGTCTAAGAAAAGGTCTACATGATTGAAAACATTTTAGTCGTCTTAAGATACAAGGTGCCTGCTGCAAGAGTACAAATATTGCTCCTCGAAAGATCTGTTTTAATTTTCAATTAAAGGTAACTTACTGCTCTGTTTATGATACTGTTTCTGCGAAAAAATGAAGATCATTCTGAATTATTTATTATGTAGTGAAGGAGATGATGTTGAGGGGAATAGCAGAGTCTTGAGACCTCTGAGGGGCTGTATAGTTTTTACCATGACCTCTTAACATAAATATAGCGGGTATTCCAGCTCTAAGTATGTCTCATCATTGAGAAATAGATTAAAATAAACAAAAACAACAACAAATGGATATATGTTGATTAACTTTACTCCGCAAGAAAGGTTTCTGTGGCAGAGTTGGTTTTGACTTACGATGTTGCATTTTGTATACTGTTTGTACTATAGGGACTATAAATACAAACCTGACAGCTAAAATAACCGAAAAATTAGATATTTGATATATTTTAGTGGATGATTTATAATTTTGCCACCTTTGCTTTGTCTGTTCAGCTATTTGCTATCTATTATTGAAATTTAATTGTTATTTTATATCTCTCTCCTTTTTTTTAGAATTTGGGGTAGAAGAAAATTAATATAACTATTTAGTCTCCTTTTTGGTTGTGAATTTATTTATACTATGTTAACATAGCTAAAAGTCATGGTAATGTCAAAATATAACGAGCTGGGAGCAAAAGAGGATGGCATTATTGAAACATCAATTTGTTTACCTATATTGTATTTTATCATTTAAATTCCATATTTGTGTCTTTTGCAGTTCACAGTGTGAAACAACAGTACTGAATTAGTTATTTTGTATATTAAACAATTTCCATTGACATTTTACAGGGTATAAGTGATATTTAGTATTGATTTTATCTACATATTTTATTCATTCATTTTATAGTCTATTTATGCATCAGCTGCTAATTATGTTATTGAACTATGCACTATACAGCCCTGGAAAAAATTATTACACCAAGCTTCTGGAATAAGGGCACTATAATATGCATACAAAATTATAAAACTGATTTGTCATGGCGTCAGGGTTCATCGAGTATAATATAGTTGATTTCGAGTAATTTGTTACATATCTGCGTGATAACCTGATGGGTGCAGGTCGAAAGCTTCGTTATCATGTCTCTTTTTCGTGCCATATTGATTTGTCTTTGTATTTCATTGAATGAATAACAAATTCCAGCAATTGTACCTTGCTTTTATGATATTTTATTACCTTCTTACCACAAAAATAACACTATCAGTTACCATTCTTGGTCTAATAATTTTTTCAATGGTTGTATTTAAAGGTACCACTTAACTTTAAGCTGCACATGAATCAGTCTAAAAAGGTTGTGGGGAGCAGTTATAAGGATGGTAACAATAGGGAACTCCTTTTAAGAATCATGATTGATACGTATGGTTTTATCCTTATTTGTATCTCAGTAGTTCAAAATCGAATTCTAATTATTCCTGTTGCATGTCAGCATGAATATTTCCCTAACTAGACATTGGTTGTTTCCCCTCACATTCTGAAACATATTAACTATCAATTCAACGTCTTACACCGACCATGTCAAAATATGAAGGAAAAAAAGGGACATTAACTGCATTCATGTTAAATTTAAGTATTGATGTAAACTAAAGTAATGTCTTTTCCTCCTATATGTTAGGCCTGTACAATGACATTACTATTATGTAGTGCAATATAATGGGCTGTTCTTACGAGTAACCCATATCATAGTCAGTTTACTTCGTTGTGCAAGTTCTTGCTCTTTCATGTATAATTATAATATATTTGCTTTTATATGCTAAGAGTCTGTTAGTCATGTCAGTTACTTCAAAAATTAATTATGTTTTCATACATGCATGTAAATTACTTAAATTAGGAAAAAATTGTGGAAGAGGAATTTCATTTATTTTTTTTTCAGAAATTGGAAGAATTTTTTTCTCACTTTGAAATACATGTAACATGTGTAATACATGACATGTTGTTCAATTCCTAAAGCATCTTTACCTCATCTCAATAAACCACATTACTTTTCCTCATGCACCACTTAGTTCATCTTCGCGATAGGCTGCACAGCTCTTTGAAGATTACAAGAAGAAAAAGGAGAAGAATTTTCAAAGAATAGCCTACCTAGTGCATGCTGCATATAATAAAAACACATGTTTTAAGATCATGATGTTCGGACTACCATTTGCTTTGGGAAAGAAATAGTCAAGAAATTATTTTGAATGACAGATGTTTTATAAATAGGAATAACTAATTATGTATTAAGAAGTTTTGTATTCATCAAAATCTTTATAAATTGATCAAATCAATATCATGCTGAATATCACAAACGATAAAGAGAACTTCACACATATATGAGTACATGGGACTATACACAAGCATTTGGCATCATTAATTTTATTTTTTTCTTCTTGTCGTATATGACATGAAATGATAAGTTTTTGGCTATATATGATTCAAAATCAATCTAAAACTATTCTGATCAATGAGATAACCAAGAAAGCTTTACCCTCTGGGGAGCGTTTCATCAAGCGTTTTGTCAGTGATTTTTTACCGACAACTGTTATAAGCTACTGAAATCCCTGCATCTGATTGGCTGAGAGCAAATTTGTCAGTAAAAATTACTGACAAAACGCTTGTTGAAACGCTCCCCTGGTTTCAGATATAATTAACATGAACTACAATGGAAGAAGAATGTACCGTAAATTGTATCCATTTATATGAAGGATTCATTGGTGGAAGATGCAATAAATTATTGTTTGTTAAATAGTTTGTTAAATAGACTGCTTCTTTGCGTCATATATGAGTTGATTACTTTGTGTCGGTATTCTAAATGCTAATGAAAAGTAGAAAGGTGAAAAGACAAATTTTGTGACATTTAGTGGAAGAAGATGAAAAACATAAAAATGTTAAGGGGGGGGGGGGGTGGGTGAAGATGGAGAATATGTAGGTTAATATTTAGAAAGAGACACTCTATAAGCGGCTGAACTGGTTACACTGTGGAAAGTAGGGCTTTCTAGAGTAGTGTCTTGATAATTTGTTTCATGAAAACAAAAAAAAATTACAATTCGTTCTTTTCCATACTGTTCTTACACTTTTTGTTTTCAGTTTCGAAATTTTAATTTTGTTGCTTTACCTCTTTTTCTGCATACGTTTCTTTAAAATAGACCCTTTTTTATTCAAATTTGATCAATCTCTTTCTCTCCTCCGTTCTATCTTCTTCCCCCACTCCCCCTCTCTCTCTCTCTCTCTCTCTCTCCTCTCATCTTAAGCCCAACACCTCCCTCTCTAGATCCTCCAATCTCTCCCCCTTCGTCTCTCTACCCCGGCCCCCCACTCGGAGGTCGAAGGGACCGCATGCGTGTTCCCAAAATCTCCGGTAAAGGGGTATTTTTTTGGCGACACAATCCGGCCCGTGAATTGTAAAAAAAGGGGGGTTTTTTTAACTTTCACCCGGAGATTTCATTAAAAAGGGGGTGTTTTTCTTTCTCTCTCTCTCTCTCTCTTCGACACTTGAGAAATTAAAAAAGGGGGGTTATGAAATATCTTGAAAAATTGATCAAATCCCAGGATCAAATTCCTGAAATTTTTGGTTTGGTTTCTTATGACTGCATTGAGTTCTGAGATACCATTTTGAACATAAAAAACATCTCTTCCAAGGTATTGTAATGACAGCTTACTTGGGAGGGTGGTTGGTGTCTGTCCTGAGATGTGGGGTTGGAATGAGAGCTCACCTGAGATAGGGGGTACATTGAGCCGTGTTCTGAATTTAGGGGGGTCTCCAAGGCAGGAAAAGCCCGCGATAGGGGGGTTCAGAAATTTTGGCAGCCCTGAGATATGGGGGGGGGGGGGGGGGTGCTTTCAAAGGGAGGGAACAAGCATATGCGTACCCTAAATATACTGAGTGGGGGGGGGGGGGGGGGGCGGGCTCTCTACCAGTCAACTATCCCCCTTCCTCTCTCTACCAGTCAACTATCCTAAACAAGGGACGATTTGATGCGAACACACCACATAGTGACATGCAGTGCCCTCTCTGCCTAAATACTGATATAGGTGATGAATTTCACTATATTTTTGTTTGTCCTTTTTTGAAAAGGAGAGACGTTTATAATATTTGCCAAAAAAGTTTTTTACATATAGGACCAGGCTTCCGAGTGCTTTGCACATGACAGAACTATTTGATACTAGGAACACTTCTCAGTTGAAGAATAATTTAGCTAGATTTACACGCCTTATTATGTTGCAATTTTCTCAAAAAACAGAAAAAGAAAATACCTCAGGATTTTCTGGTAGTACAACTAGAGTTGGACCCATACGTACTCGTAGCGGTAGGATAGTGAAACGGCCTGTTTTGTTTACATTGTAGCTTGTATTAGTTGTAAATAGACTGTATTGTTCTTACATATTACATCACTGTACACTATCTATGCATACATTGCGTTTATTAGTTGGTTATATTCTACACATGTACATTGTTTTCATAGAACTTTTGTTTGTACATTGTATCATTATGTCATTATCTTTGTAAAATAATTGTATTCAAAAGTCATGTATTGTTATTTATACTTTTATGTTTGTACTCTCATACCCCGAGAGGGGGTCAAAGAGTCAATAAAATTCTACAAATTCTACAATCCCCCCCCCCCCCCCCCCCCCTTATCCGGACAACTTACTACCTTCCGAGGAAAACATCACCCAGGCTAAGTCTTGGGAAATTATCCATGGACAATTGCCTCCGCAGGGACAATTTTCAAAGGCCTCAAGTAGTTCGAGTTGTAGGAATTGTCTGGGAGTATTTGTGTCCAAGGGCTAACCGGGTCCGGATTTACCCTACCGCCCTAAACTTACTCCTGCCCTCCACCGACTTGTGAATGCAGGATTCGAATGCCTTCGTGCATTGCATCTAAAACATTTATGAACAATCAAAATATTTTCTCGTTTGGTTTTTGAACGAACTTTTTTTCAATCATGACCTTCCCTCTGGTTACAAGAAAATGGACAAGAAATGAACTTGGGCGGCATCAAGCAGTGAGGTGTGTGCACGTACGTATAGGCCTACATGTATATACAATGGCCTAGCTAGAGATAATCATATTCGATAACAACATACCATTACATATGGTACATTTCACAGACTCAATCACCGTCTACAAAAAGTGCGTCGATCTATATGGTTGCACATGTAACCATTAGTTTTTAAAAATTTTTTTTCACATTAATACATGTATTTTACATAAAAATAATAATTTCAGCCTGACCTCCTCTCCCTCCTTACGTGTTTTGGACCCTGGACCTCTCGGTTACGAGACCACTGCTCTACCACTGAGCCATCACGCCTCCTCATTGTTTGACTGTTTGACCAAACATGCATTGCTATGGGATGGACAACAAAATGACCAGAAAGAGCTTTTTATTTCAAACAAAAGTACAGTAAGAAATGAGGTAAGGACAAATAAAGTGACCAATCAAAATAAGTGACAGGTAATTTAAAGTATGTCATTACTTTTACAAAAGTGTCATCACTTTAAGGAGAAGAATTTATTTTCTTTCATGTATGATCCATCCAGTACAAATTTATGCTCGAATATACTTTACATATATATTTTTAAAGTTCGCTGTCCTCAATAAATTAGGAGCTTGCACATACCTCATTTTGACTATTGCATCATTATCAGGATAGTAGTTTCATTCTTCTAAGTCAGTTTGGAAGATCATCATAGAAGAAAATGTCCCCTGAAAAGGATTGCTCTTCAAATGGCCTCATATTCCAAATATGATGAGATATAACTTAAGAGTTTGGACTAAACTTTCATACCAAATGTGTGTTTTGTCCCATATACTCATTTCTGTGTACAGTGCATGTGACTCTCAGCAAGATTGAGTGCATTTTCTTATAATTTTGACAAATCGCAAACCTCACAGTAAACACTGATGTGCTACATAGTCAACCTTTTCCAACTGCTTCCAGACAGTTTCTTTTACAATGTTATCACATGACCAGAACTCAACTTTAAAAACCATTGCAATGTAGTTTATAATTGTCTGTTCCCTCCCCAACCCCAGGTTTCATGATATTTTTGAAGGGATTTCGAGATTCTGCCGTTTGCACCATGCTCGGTAGAGATATCCAATAAGAATACACTACCACCATGGGTGCGGTATCCAAGGCAACGAATGGCTCCGCTTGTAAGAGCATTCATCAAGATGAGGAGTGGGGTAGATGGAAGAGATACATTGGCTCCCCGACTGTTTGTGCAGTGGTAGCTCTACTTGCCATTTTGATAATGTGACATCATTCAGGCATTGTCATTTTTCTATTATACTTCCAAACCTTAATTTCATTGTTACGGTGGAACTTTTGCTATGTGAAATGCTATTATAACATTAAAATCTCATTATAGCGAGGTTATTTTGCCAGTTTTGTCCCAGCTTTGTGTATTCTATTTTTTAACCTTAATAAAACAGGAATTTAATACAGCAGGATAATTGCATTGAACCAAAAGTTTGTTATGACATGGCTCCATTGTACCTTTTCCTCGTTGGATAATAACAATGAATTCAGTAAAATTTATGTAGTATTTTAACAAGTTATTGGAACCTTTAAAGCCTTAATTAGATAGATATGTATTGTTATTTCACCCCTGGTAACCGGATTCCCAGATATTGTGAACTGTGTATTTTCTTCAGCGAGCATCCTGGCAATTACCAGTTTACAGACTGGAGCATACTAACTTAAAAACCATGATGATGTTGCCATTATATCAAGTATTCATTTCTACACCTGGATAGAGAGAAACAGTGTAGATTAATTGCCTAGCTTTGCTCAGAGCTTCAGTCAAGTTTTCACATACTATATAATCACCTCCTCATGATTCACAGTCATATTTCTCTGTATTTCCAATTTTTACACATGTTTTCTCTTTGTGAATGCCTGTCTTGATTCTTCTAAGCTGGGACCATATTCTGAAAACTACTATGTTAACTTTTATGCATGGGAAAAGTATGTTAATTGTCATAATAAATTGAAAGAATGCACAGAAAAGACACTTACATGTATCACCGGTTCACAGCCAGCCATGCGCAGACATTAACCAGTAACTTGACCTACTGTAGATAACAAAAGATAACAAAAGATAACATGTTTTTTTTTAGAATACCACCCCTGGTTTTTAGCCGTCATCTGTATGCATGCATTTGGCCACATAATTTTGTGCTTCTTTTATTATAGATTGGTATAAATTGCTATACATGTTGTTTTTGATGGAAAAAAAAACCTGAAAATTGAAATGGGTATCGAAAGTCTGCTTTCATTCATACTTTTATGTCCTATATTTTATACCTGTCTTTCACAATGCAATCTCAATGCTATATTTGCAACAATATTGAAATACAATTCACTGTGGTGCTGAAATTTCTAAGTAGATCATGTTGTATTCAATTTTTAAGCAAATCTTGTTGTGTGAACTATTTTTTGTCAATTAGGACATCATCTCAAGTAGAATGAATGCCTGTCTGAAATGCTTGTGCATCCCTTTTACCGCTTTGTTGTCAGGTAAATATGAAAAAGTAATTATGTGTGCTGATGAATTGGGTGACTGATATATGTGTTGTGATCCAATGTATATAGTAAAAATGTACTTTATATTGACAATTGAAACTCGCTGTTTCCATGAGAAAATATCATTATTGAATGCCACAGTTAGTAAGATATTCCTTAATGACATGCACATATGCCTTTTTCATGAAAGAAGTTTACAGTTTATTAAAAATTAACTTTTTGGAAGGTTGGCGTCTAAGAAAAGGTCTACATGATTGAAAATACTTTAGTAGTCTTAAGATGCAAGGTGCCAGCTGCAAGAGTACAAATATTATTCCTCAAAGATCTGTTTTAATTATCAATTAAAGGTAACTTACTGCTCTGATTATGATACTGTTTCTGCGAAATATTGAAGATCATTCTGAATTATTTATTATGTAGTGAAGAAGATGATGTTGAGGGGAATAGCACAGTCTCGAGAACTCTGAGGGGCTGTATAGTTTTTACCATGATCTCTTAACATAAATGTAGCAGTATTTCAGCTCTAAGTATGTCTCATCATAGAGAAATAGATTACAATAAACAAAAAACAACGACAAATGGATATAAAAATTATGTTGATTAACTTTACTCCGCAAAAAAGGTTTCTGTGGCAGAGTTGGTGTTGACTCATGATGTCGCATTTTGTATTCTTTTTGTATTATAGGGACTATAAATACAAACATGACAGATAAAATATCCGAAAAATTAGATATTTGCTATATTTTTAGTGGATGATTTATAATTTTGCCACCTTTGCTTTGTCTGCTCAGCTATTTGCTATGTATTCTTTAAATTTATTTGTAATTTTATCTCTCTCCTTTTTTTTAGAATTTGGGGTAGAAGAAAATTAATATAACTATTTGGTCTCATTTTTGGTTGTGAATTTCTTTATACTATGTTAACATAGCTAAAAGTCACAGTAATGTTAAAATCTAACGAGCTGGGAGCAAAAGAGGATGGCATTATTGAAACATCAATTTGTTTACCTATAGACCTTGATTGTATTTTATCATTTAAATTCCATATTTGTGTATTTTGCAGTTCACAGTGTGGAACAACAGTACTGAATTAGTTATTTTGTATATTAAACAATTTCCATTGACATTTTACAGGGTATAAGTGATATTTAGTATTGATTTTATCCACATATTTTATTCATTCATTTTATAGAGCCTATTTATGCATCAGATGCTAATTATGTTATTTAACTGTGCACTATACAGCCCGGGAAAAAATTATTAGACCAAGCTTCTGTCATAAGGGTACTATAATATGCATACAAAATTATAAAACTGATTTGTCTTTGTATTTCATTGAATGAATAACAAATTCCACCAATTGTACCTTGCTTTTATGATAGTTTATTACCTTCTTACCACAAAATTAACACTATCAGTAACCATTCTTGGTCTAATAATTTTTTCCATGGCTGTATTTAAAGGTACCACTTAATTTTAACCTGCAAAACCAGTCTAAAAAGGTTGTGGGAAGCAGTTATAAGGATGGTAACAATAGGGAACTCCTTTTAAGAATCATGATTGATACCTATGGTTTTATCCTTATTTGTATCTGAGTAGTTCAAAATCGAATTCTAATTATTCCTGTTGCATGTCAGCATGAATATTTCCCTAACTAGATATTGATTGTTTTTCCCTTTAAAACTCTCATGGTTGTTTGCCCTCACATTCTGAAACATATTAACTATCAATTCAACGTCTTACACCGACCATGCCAAAATATGAAGGAAAAAAAGGGACCTTAACTGCATTCATGTTAAATTTAAGTATTGATGTAAACCAAAGTAATGTCTTTTCCTCCTACATGTTAGGCCTGTACAATGACATTACTATTATGTAGTGCAATATAATGGGCTATTCTTACGAGTGACCCATATCATAGTCAGTTTACTTCGTTGTGCAAGTTCTTGCTCTTTCATGTATAATTATAATATATTTGCTTTTATATGCTAAGAGTCTGTTAGTCATGTCAGTTACTTCAAAAATTAATTATGTTTTCATACATGCATGTAAATTACTTAAATTAGGAAAAAATTGTGGAAGAGGAATTTCATCTATTTTTTTTTCAGAAATTGGGAGAATTTTTTCTCACTTTGAAATACATGTAACATGTGTAATACATGACATGTGGTTCAATTCCTAAAGCATCTTATGCCCTCATCTCAATAAACCACATTACTTTTCCTCATGCACCACTTGCAATCTTTAGTTCATCTTCGTGATAGGCTGCACAGCTCTTTGAAGATTACAAGAAGAAGAAGGAGAAGAATTTTCAAAGAATAGCCCAGCTAGTGCATGCTGCATAGAATAAAAACACATGTTGACTACCATTTGCTTTGGGAAAGAAATAGTCAAGAAATTATTTTGAATGACAGATGTTTGATAAATAGGAATAACTAATTATGTATTAAGAAGTTTTGTATTCATCAAAATCTTTATAAATTGATCAAATCAATATCATGCTGAATATCACAAACGATAAAGAGAACTTCACACATATATGGGTACATGGGACTACACAAGCATTTGGCATCATTAATTTTATTTTTTTCTTCTTGTCATATATGACATGAAATGATAAGTTTTTGGCTGTGATTCAAAATCAATCTAAAACTATTCTGATTAACGAGATAACCAATAAAGTTTTACCCTCTGGGGAGCGTTTCATCAAGCGTTTTGTCAGTGATTTTTACCGACAACTGTTATAAGCTACTGAAATCCCTGCATCTGATTTTTCAGTAAAAATCACTGACAAAACGCTTGTTGAAACGCTCCCCTGATTTCATATATAATTAACATGAACTACTCTGGAAGAACAATGTACAATTTATATGAAGGATTCATTGGTGGAAGATGCAATAAATTATTGTTTGTTAAATCGTTTGTTAAATAGACTGCTTCTTTGTGTCATATATGAGTTGATTACTTTGTGTCAGTATTCTAAATGCTAATGAAAAGTAGAAAGGTGAAAAGACAAATTTTGTGACATTTAGTGGAAGAAGATGAAAAACAGAAAAACAGATAGAAATGTTAAGGGGGGGGGGGTGAAGATGGAGAATCTGTAGGTTAATATTTAGAGACACTCTATAAGCGGCTGAACTGGTTACACTGCGAAAAGTGGGGCTTTCTAGAGTAGTGTCTTGATAATTTGTTTCATGAAATTGAAAAAAAAATAAAACCAAAAATTAAAAATCGTTCTTTTCCATACTGTTCTTACACTTGTTGTTTTCAGTTTCGAAATTTTAATTTTGTTGCTTTACCTCTTTTTCTGCATACGTTTCTTTAAAATAGACCGTTTTTTATTCAAATTTGATCAATCTCTTTCCTCCGTTCTATCTTCTTCCCCCACTCCCCCAATCTCTCTCTCTCTCTCTCTCCTCTCATCTTAAGCCCAACACCTCCCTCTCTAAATCCTCCAATCTCTCCCCCTTCCTCTCTCTACCAGTCAACTATCCCCCCCCCCCTTATCCGGACAACTTACTACCTTCCCAGGAAAACATCACCCCAAGTCTTGGGCAATTATCCATGGACAATTGCCTCCGCAGGGACAATTTTCAAAGGCCTCAAGTAGTTCGAGTTGTAGGAATTATGATAATTGTCTGGGAGTATTTTTGTCCAAGGGCTTACTGGTCTGGATTTACCCTAAAGCTCTAAGCTTACTCCTCCCTTCCTCCAACCTGTGAATGCAGGATGGGCTAAAGTTTAATTCGAAATCTGCATTTACAAATGCAGATTTCGAATGATCGAATCATTTCGTGCATCTCAAACATTTTAATTAACATTCGTTTGGTTTTTGAACGAACATTTTTTCATTCATGACATTCAATCTGGTTACAAGAAAATGGACAAGAAATGAAATTGGGCGACATCAAGCAGTGAGGAGTATGCACGTAGGCCTACATGTATATACAATGGCCTAGCTAGAGATAATAATTATGCTGAATCATATCATATTCGATAACAACATACCATTACATATGGTACATTTCACAGACTCTATCACCGTCTACAAAAAGTGCGTCGATCTATATGGTTGCACATGTAACCATTAGTGGTTTTCTTTAAATCTTTTTTTCACTTTAATACACGTATTTTACATAAAAATAATAATTTCAGCCTGACCTGCTCTCCCTCCTTAAGTGTTTTTGGACCCTGGACCTCTCGGTTACGAGACCACTGCTCTACCACTGAGCCATCACGCCTCCTCATTGTTTGACTGTTTGACCAAACATGCATTGCTATGGGATAGACAACAAAATGACCAGAAAGAGCTTTTTATTTCAAACAAAAGTACAGACAGAAATGAAGTAAGGACAAACAAAGTGACCAATCGAAATAAGTGACAGGTAATTTAAAGTATGTCATTACTTTTACCTTAAAGAGAAGAATTCGTTTTCTGTCATGTATGATCCATCCAGTACAAAATTTATCCTCGAATATACTTTGTATATATATTTTTAAAGTTCGCTGACCTCAATAAATTAGGAGCTTGCACGTACCTCATTTTGACTATGGCATCATTATCAGGATAGTAGTTTTCATTCTTCTATGTCAGTTGTTCGTCTATGTCTCATCTCACGCCCACCCCTCCCTCTCTCTCTCTTCCTCTCTCTCTCTCTCCTCTTATCTCACGCCCACCCATCTCCTCTCATCTTAAGGCCCAACACCTCCGTCCCTAGATCCTCCAATCTCACCCCGATCCCCCTCTCTCTATCCCCCTTCCTCTCTCTACCCCTCAACTATCCCCCCCTTAATCCGGACAACATACTACCTTCCTAGGACAACATCATGCCCCAAGTCTTGGGCAATTATCCATGGACAATTGCCTCCAGAGGGATAATATTCAAAGGCCTCAAGTAGTTCGAGTTGTAGGAATTATGATGATTGTCTGGGAGTATTTTTGTCCAAGGGCTTACTGGTCCGGATTTACCCTAAAGCCCTAAGCTTACTCCTCCCTTCCTCCGACTTGTGAATGCAGGATGGATTAAAGGGGAATTAAATGCAGATTTCTAATGTCTTCGTGCATCTAGAACATTTTAATGAACAATCAAAATATTTTCTTGTTTGGTTTTTGAACGAACTTTTTTTTCATTCATGACCTTCAATCTGGTTACAAGAAAATGGACAAGAAATGAAATTGGGCGACATCAAGCAGTGAGGAGTGTGCACGTAGGCCTACATGTATATACAATGGCCTCGCTAGAGATAATAATTATGCTGAATCATATCATATTCGATAACAACATACCATTACATATGGTACATTTCACAGACTCTATCACCGCCTACAAAAAGTGCGTCGATCTATATGGTTGCACATGTAACCATTAGTTTTTATATTCTTTTCACTTTAATACATGTATTTTACATAAAAATAATAATTTCAGCCTGACCTCCTCTCCCTCCTTACGTGTTTTGGACCCTGGACCTCTCGGTTACGAGACCACTGCTCTACCACTGAGCCATCACGCCTCCTCATTGTTTGACTGTTTGACCAAACATGCATTGCTATGGGATGGACAACAAAATGACCAGAACGAGCTTTTTATTTCAACCAAAAGTACAGAAAGAAATGAGGTAAGGACAAATAAAGTGACCAATCAAAGTAAGTGACAGGTAATTTAAAGTACGTCATTACTTTTACAAAAGTGTCATCACTTTAAGGATTTGTTTTCTTTCATGTATGATCCATCCAGTACAAAATTTATGCTCGCATATACTTTACATATATATTTTTAAAGTTCGCTGACCTCATTAAATTAGGAGCTTGCACGTACTTCATTTTGACTATTGCATCATTATCAGGATAGTAGTTGTGTTAAATCATATCTGATTCAATTCCATACCATTTGGTTCTTCTCAGACTCTTTCCACGCGAAAAAAGTTTGCTGGTGGACGATCTACTCCCATATGGACTTTGGAAATGCTATACATTTCAGTCTTGAACATGGAAGGCTGTGATCGTCGTCGTCGTCGTCGTCATCATCACCATCGTCATTATCCTCATTTTAAAGTCTACTCTTTCAGAGTGTTATCTGAACCAATATTCAGTTAGAAGAAATCATAATTACAGCTTAAAGAAGAAATTATATAGGTGATAAAGGAGGAACATGAAGAACTGCAGTTTCCCATTCGTTTTGTACAAAAAAACTCTGAAATTCTCCGTTTTCGGGCTGACCTGAGGTCACAAAAGATCACGTGACTCGGTAACAGCATGAACGATTTTCGTAAATGTGGTGTCAAAGGATGCGCAAGACAAAAGTCAGAAAGTGGCGTAGCGCAAAATAGAGCGGTTCAGAATGCGCGGAAGAATTTGTCTGGGGATGGGGGGGGGGGGGGCTCGAAGGCCCTCCTCCAGTACGGTAAGGGTTAAGAAATGAACCCTTTTTCCTTTGTTACGTGCTAATTTCATGAGGTAAATAAATACTGGAGAGGAAGGAAATCAGATTTTGCACAAGTCGCGTAGCCATTATAAAGGGGAGGGGAGGGGCATCCAATGGCAAAACCGGGGTTAAAAAAGAAAAAGAGGCAAGGAGAGAGAAAGAACGAGAGAGTGGAAAAACAACGTGAAAAGAAGATGACAGAACCGACTTACACCCTCCCCTATATCTAGGGCCTTCTCCTTCTATTCCTAAATAATATTTATGGTGTCAGCCATGATATTAACACCCCCTCAATGGCTGGACCTACTCTACGCCAGTGGTTTGTGAACGAGGTACAACGGAGGGATTCTTAAAAGTGGCCCTATGTTGGAGGATTCATGCATGGGCGTCTTACCATGTGGTCGAAGGATGGAAGTCCTCGAGCCTCCAAGCCCCCTCTTCAAGGTGCCTTGCCTCTCCGTCTAGACAATATCAGATTCGATTATATGCCAGGTGGTACCTTTCACAGACCGTTTCGCAAAGTTCGTCGATCTTGTTTCATTTAGTGAAGAGTTTTCCTACATGGTACCATTATTACTCAATCCTGGCTATCACCTTTTGCTTGGTTTTTTAAAACAAAAATTAAATATTAATCCCCGATTCTGATATTTTATAATCCTCATTTTATATTGTAAATCATATTGACTTAGGAAAACATAAATTAATTGTATTCAACAATTATTTGCCCTTACTCGGTGTAAACTATGGGCACATTCGATCGAGCGAAATGAGAAATCTTTTGTATCGGGGGGGGGGGGGGGGGGGGGGTCGTCATCACCCTCGCCTTAGACACAGCTCTGTATTTACTCTATGCCAGTACTAGCTATATTATACGAACGCATATAATATGGGATACCACGTGCCACTATGGAGGGGGCGTGGCGAGGGGAGCGGTCTGACCAAACAGTCACCTTCAAATGGCAGATGGAAAAGTTTGACAACCCCTTGAAAAGGAATACCTTTTTTACCGCCACCTCTTTTAATAATCATGATGAAACTACTTGAATGATTAATATACTCTTTTTAGAATATAACGCCGTATAGTGTGATGATCTGATGTCAATAAACAGTTTTTAATCATCATAATTATCATCATATTCAACATCAACATCATCATAATCATCATCATCATCATGATCGCCATCACCACCACCACTTTCCTCGTCATCTTCATCATCACTATTTCAAATATAATGCAGATTTTATTCAATACTATTGACGCAGTAACTATAATATTATTCACCCAATTCATTTGCGGCGGCGGGGGAGGAGGAGGAGGAGGAGGAGGAGGAGGAGGAGGAGGAGGAGGAGGAGGAGGAGGGGGAGGGGGATTTGGAGAACGCAAATGGCAGAGGTATTCTCGGCTGGTATACCAGGAACAAAAAAAAATCTTGCTCTCATTATCAATTTAAGCGTGAGAATACGAGATGCCAGGAAACTAAACAGACCAATTTTATCATGTGTGTGTGTGTGCGTGCGTGCGAGGGTGGGCGTGTTTAGCCGTATGTCCGAGGACATTTTCGGACAGAGAACAAAAAAAAATCATGACAATGGTCCTCGGAAGCCGGACAATAGTCCTCGAACGTCGAACAATGAATTTGTGCTTTATTCCGTCGACTGTCCGAGGACGGAGGAACAATAGAGGAACAATACTTGTCCTCGGAAATAAAGCAATACAAGACTCTGTGTGTGTGTGTGAGTGTGTGCGTGTGTGTGTGTGAGAGGGGAAGGGGGTCTTACTTCAGAATTCGGATAAAAAAGTTTCACAACCCACTGAAACAAATGATCTTTATCCCTTCTTATTTCTATTATTAATGAAACTACTTGAATAATTATTACTTTTTAATAATAAAAAGTATTGCCTCGCTCATCATCCCGTATTTTGTTATTTTGTGATGAAGTGGATGAACACTTTTCTTTATTATATATAGCTACTATAGTACTTTGATCACTGATACAAGACATCCTCATTAAAAACTTAACCAATAGGATCATTCCCATTATATCCCGAGTGATTGCGAATATCAGATGTTCGGTACATGTCTCCTTGCTTGTATTAACTGAATTTTCCTCATAACTTCTGTTACGACCTATCCAAACTCCCCTCGAAAACTAAAATAAAGATTGCAAAATTAAATGTGACTATAGCCAAGAAGTATGCCAAGTCCAATCCTGCTACAGATGTACGACATGTAATACATTTTAGGGTCCCGCAGACGCGTCCCGCAGCTTATCGATATTGTTACATGTTTATTTCACAGTCATTTTCAAAGTCAGTACAGAGGGATTATATCCTACGAATTCTTTATTATGGTTAAGGAATGATTTTCATGATCATCCAATTTTCAGATATTAGAAGTACAAATGTCGTCGTCAAATTTATCATCATGTTGATCATCATCATTACCACCACCGTTATCACCACCATACTCATCATAATAATAATAATATAGAGTATTTGTAATGCGCCAACTCCACATGACTAATGTGCTCAAGGGGCAATGGAGAGGAAAAACTTACAAGTACACAAAAATACACGAAAATGGAACAACAACAGTGTGAAAGTAAATCTACCCGTACTGGAAAGCCTTTTTGAACAAATGAGTTTTGAGGGTATTATTAAAGCAATCTACACCTGACATATAACGGACATCCTGTGGCAATTGATTCCACAGGTAAGGTCCAGCATGAGCAAATTAATGACCGATCCCCCCCCCCCCCACATGGTTTCTTAGTTTTCAAGACAACAAGCAATTTAGAATCAGATGATCTTAAGCGTCTGGGAGGATTATAAGGCATCAGCAAATTAATATTGTACTCTGGGGCAGATCCATGTATAGAGTGAAAAACAAGTAATAATAATTTAAATACAATGCGGGATTCGACAGGTAACCAATGTAGTCAAGATAAAACAGGAGTAATGTGAGTAGGACGCCTGGTTCTCATCACTATCAACGTTATCATGATCATCACAATCATCATCATCATAGTCAATATCACCATCATCATCATCATTATGAACGTCATCATCATCATCACTTTTGTCACCATCATCCACATCACCACCACCACCACCATCATCATCATCACCACCATCATAATCATCATCACCATCAGTATTATCACGATCATCAGTAATATCACCACCATCCTAATCAACTTCATCATCATAATCTTAATCAATATGACCACCAAGACCATCATCATTACCATCATCACCATCACCATCATATTGAAATTTTCAACTCTATACTTCCGATTTCATTATCTCCGTCATTTACTCCACATTTTCATCATCATCATTGCCATCATCTTCATTGTCATCATCTCGTTCTCCTTCATCATCAACATCATCATCCTCTTCATCATAATGATTTATATTGCCACCACCACCGCCATCATTATCATGACTACCATAAGAAATATCAACATCATCTTCATCATTCTTAATGTCGCCAGCATCGCCAGCATCGTCATAATCATCCCTATCATCATCATTACCATCACCATCATAATTATTACACATCTACAACCGATTACATCACTGTCGATTAGTCATCCAATTCATTTTCCCCATTATAAACATGATACAAATATTAATTGGACATGTAATTGCGGGGAGGACGCAAAATGGTAGAGATATTCTCGACTGGTACAAGAGACAAAGTTTCTTACCCTGATCATCAACTGTTGCGTGAGAATCCAAGCAGATGTCAAGGAAATGAACACACCAATCTTATAGTCAATATACAGTCACGGGATGACTTCATGTAAACTTATTATTTTCACCGTTCAGCAACCTAAAATAGCTCTACGTCAATAGCGCTCTTTTTGTTTTTCCTTTCAAAATATGTTATATCAAATACTGATAAAGAATAATTGTGCAAAGAAAGACATGTGTCCATGTCCCATAGTGGGGAGTCTATGGACCCATCTTCTATAAATGGAGGACGATTCGAGCATATCCCATCAAGATCGTCACATCTCTTCAGAAGTACGGTAAGCAAGCAAGTCAACGGAGAGCCATCGCACACCTCACGATCCGATTCAGCCAGATTTGGGATAGACCTGAACATTTGAAAAGGGTGAAATCTTCCTGATTGCGGTTCCGTATAGTCATAGCAATAGTAAAAATCGAATAGAAGTCTACTACCATGAATCACACTACCAAATCGACTCCACATCGACTCCAGAGTCGAGACCGACCGATTCTTTGCTATTGGGGGTAATGTTCAAATTTTTACGATCTGGTGTCGGTCTGGAGTCCGTCTTGTTCGTGTGACGGGGGTATTAGGTGAGCAGTCGATTTCAGAATAGGAACAGTCTTGTGACTGGTCTATACCCCATTCACACCAACGAGATCGAAACCACACCGACAACAGTCCAACAACAGACCGAGCAAAAACAAAAGAAAAATATCGATCGGTTTGGAGTCTGTGTGGAATCGGTTTGGCAATGTGACTCAGGTATTACAGCAATCACCTATTCGGACCCGATTAAGCTTTTTGGACCATAATCAGTCCATTTCGCAGTTTAACAAATCTGTTTAATACCACTCAGTTTCTTTCTCTACTCATGCCGAGTCGGATCGTAAGGTGTGTGTTGACGTAAACCTAGCATTTTGCAGTGATACGGTATATTTAAACTTTACACGCAATTATTTTCTTGTCATTTATTTACAGGTTTTGGAATCAAAATTAAAATTGTCTTGTGTCGGCTTATCATTTCTTATCAAATGCAGTGTGTCGATTATAGCTCAGTAGGAACCAACTTTCACTTTACATGCCTTGCTTTTTAGTTGGTTCCTACACATTTCACAGTTTATTTCGGTATGGACTTATATATTTGGTTAAATTATACACTTGATTTGTGCATTGTATACTTTAATGAATATTTTACTATTCTTACCTTGAACTGTACGTGAAAAATTATTCTTCGTCCAGACGTGACACCTTTGTATATTTTCGTTGTGAAATGTGAAATAAATTCAATTCAATTCAATTCAATAATATTTTTAAATATTAGGCATTATAATTAGGCGGAAGGGGATAGAGCCAATACCATTAAGAGTCTCAAATTAATCGGATGTCTATTTCAATTTCATAGTCAACCCTCCAGCCTTATTTTTGATTTCATACTTTTGTGTTGAAAAAAAAAAATCATTCCAGACAATCACCTAACCCAAGATGCAAGTTCTCCTTGTTCTTCTCTTCGCTGCTGTGGCCCAGTGCCGTCTTGCACCTGTCCTCCGAGTGGAGCCAAACATTCCAGGCCAATACATCGTTGCCCTTGAGGTGAGTTCACCTTTAATTTGATTTCTTTGATTGATTAATGTTATATCACTGAATTGGACTGACTTAAGGTTCAAATTTATTATATAATGATAAACGGCACAATGTGCACAATAACATATAATTAATTGATAGAATAACATTTGAAAGTTGAAGGAGGCGAATAACCACTGGAAATTAAAGCTTGTGCTTGAAAAAAACCAGGAAAATAAAAGCACCTTAATAGCGATTTAAAAAAAAAAAATTATAATTGAGAATTAATCTGAATATGGATTAATATTATAAAGTTATACCTAATCATCTGCATTTCGTCTAAAACCCCATCCGATTTGGTTCAGTAGTCCCGAAGAAATGGGGATCGTTGTATAACGTTTGTCCCTGCCATACACGTTTTGAAAGAAGGGAGACTTACTCTTAAATATTGCAGGATGGCGTCAATGTTGGTGACTTTGCCGCCAGCATGAAGAGCGGTATCGTCCGCAACACCATCAATGGTATCATCAACGCAGTCGTTCTCACACTCGATGGTGATTTGCTTGAAAAGGTGAGTTAGAATATTTTATGATCACCTTGATGATTCTGAATAATTTCCCCAGAATAAACTTGTACATTATATAATATATACACTCAACCAAAAAAGTAAGTTCCCCCCTAGCATTTTTGGATATACATGTATCTCAAAAAGTATTTTACCGATTTTAATAATTCAAACGGGAATGGATAGGGAATTTTATTACTCATAACATGAATGGCATATCATTGCCACCAAATATCATTATCGGTGTGAAAAAATGCATTTTATGTCAAAATGCATGGAAAAAAAGTTGCACTTAAGGTTACATGAAGCATATTGTGTACATTTCCTATGCAAGTTAGCAAATGACCTTTTTAAATTATGTAATTCTCAGGAATTTTTTCAGGTACAATATGCTTCCCTATTAAAATGTATGCTCATGAAAAGAAAGAGATAGAGAAATATGCAAAGTTGCGCTTTAGTGATTTGCATTGACTTTTACACAAATAATCAAACAATCACTCATGATTCTGAACTTTTAAGCATGGTTTATTGCATATTTCTCTATCTCTTTCTTTTCATGAGCATACAGTTTAATAGGGAAGCATATTGTACCTGAAGAAATTCCTGAAAATTACATAACAATTTAAAAAGGTCATTTGCTAACTTGCATAGGAAATGTACACAATATGCTTCATATATCCTTAAGTGCAACTTTTTTTCCCATACATTTTGACATAAAATGCATTTTTTCACACCAATAATGATATCTGGTGGCAATGATATGCCATTCATGTTATGAGTAATAAAATGTCCTATCCATTCCCGTTTGAATTATGAAAATCGGTAAAATACTTTTTGAGATATATCCAAAAATGCGAGGGGGAACTTACTTTTTTGGTTGAGTGTATATATATATATATATATATATATTATGTACATACGTGTTGAAGCGGACTTATAAGCATAAATCGATGAAATTTACCTGCAGTGCAACAGCGATATTTAAAACAGTTTCTACATAAACATTAGGAGATCGTTTTCGGAATGATTTATACTCATAATAGATCTTTTTATCGGTCGAATGGGATTGGTTCCTAACTGGCAAATTGATTCCGGGCTTTCTATATGGTTCACTTTGATTAACATCAAGATTAGAAGAAAATATATGTTGGATATTTTAAAAGAGAAAATATATTGTCTTGTCGGACAGATTATGTAGGGTCCTCTGGTAACTTTCAGGTAGGCCAGAAGCCTGTCCCAAATCAGTCACCCCATTTCACCCATTATATTTGACCCCTCAGAGATCCTTTAGGTAATCAGGTTGTCACCCCATCCACTTCATGCGCCAAACTTTGTCAGGAGGAAGTAGTATGAGCATGATGAGTGGGCATTACTAAACACAACAAAATGACAAGAATTTCCGTCGGGATGAGTTGTCAAACAACCCCGGGGACAACCCGTAAAAAGTGGGGCCAGTTTTTCCACTTGAGGCCCAAATTTTGTCAGAAGGAAGGTTATCCCAAGACCAGAATCTCAATTGTGAGGATATATATTTTCCATTGCCTGAAAAACCGTCAAAGTGCACGAGGATATGGCATGTTCATCAAATACACGACATTGGACAACACTCTATATTACGTTTCACTGAACCTTATTTTGGTCTAGGTTCGTGGACTGAATGGCGTCAAGTACATCGAGGAAGACGGGCTTGCTACTGTACTTGACGACCGGGACGCATCTGATTACTGGGGTCTTGACCGTATCGATGCTCGATCAGGCTTAAATGATAGAATCACAATTACCGGTAAGCTTGATTAATGCGCCATGTTCTATGAATCTTTACAGTCTAAAAATTAAAAGTTTCGACTCAACCTACAAACCACTACCACTACAAACAACTACAACCTTCGTAATATCTTGATTAGTTTGAAAGCAGAAAAATAGGATAGACAGGATAGTGAAATTTTAAAAGAAATAGGACAGAATAAGAAAGTTATGAAATGAATGTTTGAAAAATTAGATCACTATAATTATGTATGCGAATCTAAAATTGGCAATTCACCGACGATCAACTCTCCCGTTTGCCATACACTAAAATATCATTTATTTGCGGTTTTGATTATTGTTTTAGGTCCTCCAAAAACGATAAAGATCCTAGTGAGCAATACATTTTGAAAAAAAACCCCGATTATTTAAGCAATTTTGTGTGTTGGAGCGAATGGGAGAGTTGTCTGCATGCCGCTATTGATCACAATGACAACAGATTCTGCCAATTTGAAATTCCCATATGTATAGTGATTACAAATTTCAAACGTTCATAACTTTCTTATTGCTGGTCCAACTTTGTTCAAAAAGTCACTGGTCTGCTTTAATTATTCTGCTTTTTCGGAACAACTTGCCATTAAGGCTGGATTTCCCTTTAAATAAAAGTATAAAAATGAGATATTGACGAAATCCGATAAATGAGAAGAAAATTTATTTATAAAAATGTTTTAAGTAGACCTACGGACTTACCCTATAAAAGAGCAGAACATTAACCACTAAAATGTTTTATAAAGTGCAATATTAGTTAACATGAAAGTAACAATCATATTAACATTTCAATAATCACATAATATTAAACATGTTAAAGGCTATATATACGGGGAGCCATAGAATGGAATATATGTATATATATATATATAAGACATCCTGTTTTCCCTTTCCCTCTTTATTTTGCCTAACATGAGTTTGTGCCGGCAAAATAAGTGGTTATATAACCCTTCACGTTGATTGTCGTGCCATGCAGGTGAGGGATCAGGTGCAAACATCTACATCATCGATACTGGAATCCGCTACACCCACACTGAATTCGGTGATCGTGCAGCGTTTTTCTACGATTACGAATCAAATGGAGATGTATGTTGATTTTTTACAGCTTGTTTCGATTTGACCATGTTTACAGTTCTCTATTCATACTACAAGTAGCCTACACTGTAAAAATACAGGTTTTTTGGCCCTTGAAATTACAAGTTATTGCCTTTATTTCAATTTTACAGTGTTTTTCCTGTAAAAACAACAGCAAAATATGTTGGTTTACTGGAAATCAGCATATATTTACAATCATCCGACATAAAACACTGTTAAAAAACATTTTCTCATATTTTTAACAAGTTACCCTGTTAAATTACAAATCGTTTCCATGGTTCCGTTTTAATTTACATATTTTCCTGTTAGAAATTACAGTTTCTACTATTTAACAAATATATGACTGTATGCTAACAGTATGCTATTTGGAAAACCTGTTATTTTACCTGTTCTTTTAAGTGTACTGTGGAAAAACGGCATCCTGACTGCCAGGAAATTTCCGTGAAAAAAAACCCCCGGCAGTTTGTTTTTAAAGTGTACATGTAGCCTCCATGTATATATACATGTATATATATTACACATACACATAGACACAAAATTATTTATATCCCGACCTTAACCAAGTTTTGATTTTCTTAAATTTTTGTTTTGTGAATTTATTTCCCCTTGGTTTATATTACTTGAGCTGTCGAAGCGGTCATTATGTATATTATTGTCCACTGTTTACCGTTGCATGAATTATGTTGAATCGAACAGTTTGTGTGATTGGCATTAGTTGAATAACACTTCGTCTACAACTGGTCCTAGTATTATTTATATTTTGTTGTAAAACATAAGGTATAAACAACTGGAAATTATTTTGAGACACTAATAAATCACTATAAAACTGTTTTCGCACGCATTGGGTGTGTATACATATTATACACCATAGAGATGTGCTTGAAACTTGTTATTGCTCTGCTGTATTAAAACAAGTTTCGATCGCAAAACAGAAACCCAATGGATGCAGCCAATCGCTTGTCTTCGTACGCTAGCGAGGCCATCGCACCAAAGCGCTTACAGCATTATGATAAAGCCCGTCTCACACGACGCGCCATTATCTCTCAAGGTACAGCTTGTCTCTTTTTTAGCTCTATGTATATCATGGTAAAATGTATTTTACACAACATATGTTGAGGTCACAAAGAGACAAGTAGCATCTTTAGAGATAATGGAGAAAATCTGAAATTTTGTGTACAAAACATATGGAGAGTTGTCCACAAAAACCTGCCACATTGAAGCAAATAGCCAATTTGAGGATCGCCATAGAAAGTAAATCGAGACTTTTCAAACTTTCACCACTTTTTCATTTCTTAACCGATTTTGATGGAACTTTTTTAAATTGCTTCTCTCTTTACTATCTTTTCATTAAAATGGATATTTCCCCAGGGTTTCATTCTCCTTTGACCGTGTCAATAACTATATAGGCCTAATACTGTCTTTTGCGCATCATGAATATCGTTTAAAATGTGATTGCTATAAAAATGAACAATGCAAACAATACTTTTCTTTTCTGAGGTATGGGTTAATTGACTTCATAATGATTGGTAACTACTACCTCTTGATTTTGTTTATCTTAATTTTGTTTTGTAAATTTAATATTAATTTAATCCCTTGGGCTGCATGCTCAGTGTTTATCTTATGACAATACACCGGTAAAATTAAATCAAATTAAATAAACGGTGGTATATTTGACCAGCCGAAGGTACGCCATGCAGTGCTAGAGGGGTTGAGATACGTTTCTCCGGTAAATTCTGAAATATTTACACCGATTCCCTGCAATCTTAGGTATGCCACCCACCGCTGGTAAATAACATTTAGAAAAATCGTTTGTTTGTTTCTTTCTTTGTTGTTGTTGTTGTTGTTTAGTGTGTAAAGGAGGTAGGGTTTGGCTTCACCGGCTCCACTCTCTACTGGATCTGCCTCTGATTTAAAGACAACAAGAATAATTTTTAGCCCTCTCCTCTCTCCCTATCTCATTTACTTAAGGGTGCTGATTGCCATGGCCACGGAACTCACTGCGCCGGTACAGCTGCAGGAAGCAACAGTGGTGTTGCATCTGACGCCAATATCTTCAATGTTCGTGTGATGTCCTGCCAAGGAAGCGGTGCCTACTCGAACATCATTGCAGGTATTCATACGTTCTTAGTTTGGTCAGAATGGTAACTTATTCAAAACATGCATCTTTCAGCCCAATTTCGTGTGGCAGAGCACCCAGTCTTAAATTCAAAGGGCATTGGTCCTCTTTAAATGTATGCGCCTCCCACATTTCAGAGGTACATCATACATGTATTTTCTCCTGTTGAATAATTAAGGGCGGGGTAGAGGCAGGATTGTCCATAAGGGGGGGGGGGGGGGTTCCTGACATCAATATTTCAACAGGAACATGATTTGGGGAATCCCGCAGATTCTCTCAAGGTTACCTTGTAAATTAGCACCTCTTTTGGGGTGGGGAGGTGACTCAGAAGTTTTTGGCATTGCGTCTCCCTTTTACAAACTCCTAGCTTCGCCCCTAGATGGGCATGCATCCATAGAGATACTCGCAGAACAGTCGTTCTGGGAAGAACCAGTCATAAATAACATATAGGAACTTGACTATTCTATACCACTCTGCAGCGTAGATTAAATTCATTTCCGTTGATTGAATCCAAAACTTGCAACAGAATTTTTGTTTAAATGGTTAGGGTACAGAAGGAACAATTAGGCCTAAATGCTTATGTCTGATGTTCCAAAAAGAATAAAGATGGAAGATTATCTAGCTTGCTATGGATTTACTCTGACACTCATAGGACTCAACGCCGTCACAGCTGACGGCAGAGAGAACAGGATTGCGTCCATGTCCATCGGCGGTGGTTATTCAGCATCGCTCAATTACGCCGTCGCCAGTGCCCACAGTGATGGTGTTGTTGTTGTTGTTGCGGCCGGTAACAGCTACTCTGATGCATGCGATTATTCCCCAGCTTCTGCCCGGATGTAAGTCAATTATTATATCTTTTTGGCAATGTATACGACATGTAATTATTATCCTTTATCAATTCTTATTCAATTTTATGAAATTATTTTCAAACACCCTTGGCTCTATAGCAGGGCAATCACGTTACGAGAGGTCGGGGGGGGGGGGGGGAGTGTTATGACGTCCCCAATTAAAATGTTATGTCGAGCAAATTGAATTTGTTTAAAGCTTTGCATTTGAGAGCGTTTTTGTTTGTACAAATTATTGCCAACAAAATATACAATTTCGGAGGGGTTGTTTCCCCCGTCTCCTCCATGATTACCGTCCGTATCTATATAGGGAGAAAGCTGTTGTATTTTCAATCTTGAAACGGTGTTATTTCATGGACAGAAATTATTTTTGTGAGGGATTGCATGACTTCAACAACTAGCAATTCAGAGTCGGAAATGTACAAAATAGTCCAGGTGCCAGAGGATCTAAGCACTACAGTACCTCTTTTGATGAGGCCTAGATCTGTTTTTATTTCCGGAAAGTTTCACGGGTTTGCGTTTTATCCCCGTTTACTAATGCTGTTTTAAAATTTTAACAATTTATGATAAAAACTGTTGACTTAATAGGGAAACATATCAACAAAATTTCTCCAGATGGTTGACCCCTCAACCCTCCGCGCGCAATCCGAAGCGCGTCTCGAAATTTAAACAAAATCGAATAGAAAGTTTTATAGTTTTCAGATCTTATCAAACGAGAACTCCTGCCCCATAGAAGATTGTTTTCGATATTTAAAAAAAATCGATTCCCAATATTCGGGCAACTGCCCACCTCATATTCGAGCAATAAGGTTACTTACTTGTATTTTTTCTTTTAAATATTCCTTTTTCACTAAAATCAAGTGTGAAAATTAAATTTTGACTCGCTCGAACCACACTCTCACAAAATCTCTAACCGAAAAGTTGGCAATTGGGCAAGAATGCTCAGTCTCCCTCCTTGTAAGCCCTTATAAATCTAGTAAATATATAGCCTACAGGAGGTTGCAAACTTGTAATTTAACCATATCAACTCACTTTCATTATTTTCTTCAAGGAGATTCTGTAAAAAGTAGACCTCTTTAAAGGAAATAATATTTCTGAGTAGAATTTGATAATAATTATCAATAAGTAAAATCCAAACATGATATGATCATTGAAAGTTTCGGTCATAGGCGCAGGAAGCGGGGAGGGAGGCAGACGGGCAGTTGACCCCCCCCCCCCCAACGGGTACCTCTCAAGAAAAAAATAGAAAATTGCAGGGATTAAGTTTGCATTACAACGCCAGGATAATGGGGCAGATGCTTGCTTCCATATATCAAGAGGAGGAGCAGTTATGTGCCCCCCACGACAATGAATTCAGCGGTATTGCGAGCAGCTTTGTAGTACATGTAATCTAAGAGCATGATAAGGCGAAGCGTCACCATTCCAACATCTATTTTTTTTACATGGTTGCTACGCTCCCTTACATGCAGATGTCTGTAGAAAGTCTTAGAAAGATTGTAGTAACCTGTCTACCAGTGGTGGCAAAAGCGAAGGGGAAGAGTTTCCCTGTATAAAGTGGGATGGGAAATATCATTCCTCCTCCCCCTACAAGATCATAATTTTGCAGTATATCAAATAGCTCTCTAGTACTGTGAAATGCAAGGTTTCAACACGCAATAACCTATTTTGCCCCCTCAGTGGGGCCCTAAATTTGCAAGACAACAAAAAATGAGTTTGATATAAAAAGAAGTATAATAAGCTTTCTTTTAAAAATACAAAGATCTAAAAGTTCCCTAAACTAAATTTTCTAACTCGGTTGCTACGTATCCTCGCATTTAAATAGATGCAGTGATTCTTAATACTGAACATACCCTGTGTATACCGTAGAAGCGAGCAGGAGATGCCCGAATATCGTCATATTTGGGCAGCGAGATGCACTTATTCGGGGAGCGAGGTGCTCAAATAATTTCTGGTCATTTTAACTACCCAAAAAGCGTTTAAAAAAAGAAAAAAGAGAGAGACTGAAGAGTTGATATTCTGGCAAAAGGCATCAGTCCCCTTTCCAAAGCGAAAATTTGCCCGTAGACCAATGAATACCCTCATTCATAACGCTCCCCTTGCATCGCTCGGTCTCTCCCATCTCTTGCCACCCAACCGTGCTACCAGAACCAGCAGTGACAAATAATCCAATTTTCAGGCCTGATGCGGGATGATGCAAGACAATGGAGGATAACTGTGCTTCAAATACTGCATAATGTTTTGTGTTTTTTTTTTTAATTCTGAACCTCGCACTTTCGATATAAAGCATAATGTATGACAAAGATTGGAAATATGTTTGTTGGGGGGGGGGGGGGGGGGTGCAGGTAGTAAGCGTTTGCGGGTGAGGCCCCAGAGTATCCCCACTCCAAATGAAAACAAACAAACTAGAACCCTTCCTGTGCCACTGGCTTCGATTACATGGAATTTGTCATTTTTAAGAAACAATATCATGTCTCTTTTTCGTGCCATATTGAAATTTTGTAGTACCAAGAAGTTGTAAACCGTTCTTCATCTATCATGTCTATAATCCTTCGACCCACTCATAACAGGCTATCACTGTTGGCGCGACTACGAATGAGGATTCAAGGCCGTATTTCTCCAACTACGGAAGCTGCGTGGACATCTTTGCCCCTGGTTCCAGCATTAACAGTGCTAGCTATAGCTCAGACACCGGCTACACAACCATGAGCGGTACCAGCATGGCATGTCCTCATGTTGCAGGTAAGGATTTTTGTACATAATTGATTGATATCACTTACTTCTCTGATGCAGACTGATTTGAAAGAATTACAAGTTTGGTTTTAACCTCCATCATCTGAAGCCGCATAAGACATAAGTGCGGATTCCGATATAACAAATAATGCAATAAATATAAATCAGTCATTATATTGATGTGAAACAACTTCAAAATATTGAGGAAATGGCTTATTCAAGCAATTTGATATCCAAGTCCCGAAATTTTTTATTTAAAAGATGAGAAATGAATAAACTTAAATGTAAAATACAGCGCTGCGTGTAAAAAGAAATAAGCCATCAGATAATAATGTACATCATGTTTGATTTCCCCGATTTTTTGCACTGTCAGAATGACATTTCGGTCTTTTCTTGTGGAACTGATATTGCTCTTGCACAAATTCTGATGACATAAATCGTTGAATTCTTAATTCAATTGTCGCTTTTTTGATAGGCCTATATCGAAGAAGTATGATTGTGTGTACGATTAGAACAAAACCCATCATTGTACATCGCTCCTGCCATTCCACAAGATATTATTCAGGCAACAGCATTATGAATTTAACACTGGGAAGCAAGATACGTTGTGGCATTGCAGGTGCAAATAATGCACAATGATTTGTTGGGTTCTGAATTAATTACATACACACACACTCTCGAAAAGATTGGTAAATTTAATGGGTAAACAGGGAACATGTATGTTACATGGGTAAAATTTACACACTATAATGGGTAAGACTTATTACCCATCATACATGCATATTCCCTTTTTTTACCCAATATTACCATTTACGCTACAGTGTAATTACTTTACTTTGGTACTGTATCAATCATAATATTTCTTTATAATGTAATCAGTTTGTAAAGTATGTTTGAAAAACATCATAAAGAGATAAATAAATAATAGAATAAATCATAACATTCCACTAATCTAAGTGTACATTCCATACATAATTTTAGAGTCCCAACTAATTTCATGGCCTTGAATGTCCAACATATACAAATCATAAGTTCGAAGCATTATTTTATTTTTTCGTTTACTTATGGTACTAACATGACTAACACATGAAATAAAATGTACGCTCCCCAACTTTGGTAATTATATCTGTCTCTTTACTTAGTATTTGTGTAACTGGGTTTTACAGACGTGTGTCAATCAGATATGATTATTTACGTCTGGGGACCTACCTTTAACGCATTGGCGGATCCAGGGGGGCACTTTTTTTTGCCCCCCCCCCACTTTTTGAAGGAAATATGCATTTTACCCATAGACGATCCGCCATTTTCTCGATTGTGCACCCTCCTAGAATGAAGAATTGTTGTCAGGGAATTATGGAGGGAAAACCCCATAAACCCCCCCCCTGAGCGAATTTTGAAGGTCTGGCGAAAAAAAACCATTGTCGCTACCTCCCCCCCCCCCCCCCCCCCCCCACTGAGCGACTTTCGAGAGAAGCTGGCGAGACCCCTCTTTTACTCAATCCTGGATCCGCCCCTGTTTAACGTCACCATCCGAAAGACCGCGGACTTTACCTTAGACCAACTCACATCTCCCCAAGTATTTTTAAACGGGGTACAGCCTCGTCAAAAGTTTTTATCATGGGCCTGTAGAACACCAAACAATACGAAGTATACACAAATACATAACTACGTAACAGCGTGGAATAATTCAGAAGTGTAT
The DNA here is from genome assembly GCA_025617745.1 of Heliocidaris erythrogramma. Taxonomy (NCBI): domain Eukaryota; kingdom Metazoa; phylum Echinodermata; class Echinoidea; order Camarodonta; family Echinometridae; genus Heliocidaris; species Heliocidaris erythrogramma. The sequence goes on along the minus strand of CM046857.1, from coordinate 17,827,274 downwards.
TTTCCAGGAAAATTATACATAAAAATAGTTTTGTGTATACGTGTCTACAAAGTAAAGCCACATGTAAGCCATTAATGACATTGAATTGGTGTTAATTGCTTTTCTTTAACTAGGTGCCGCTGCTGTCCTTCTCGGAAACAACGGCAATATCGCGAACTTGGTGAACAGTGCTACCTCGGGCGCCATTTTCTAACCCTGGCTCGGGAAGCCCAAACCTTTTGCTGTATGTCGATTAGACACTTAAGCTAGGATTTCATTCTCCTCTTTCCGTTATCCGGAAAGACTGAAAACGTTCCTTTCAGTTCTCAGTTTACTTCAAATATGTCCTTCAAAATCATTGACTAAAAAACTACTTCTAGTCCTTGGATTGATTTCGAAATCAAAGTGACAGCAAAGTGAAAGGGATAGCTAGAAAAAGAAAAACATATTGAGACATGGGGGGGGGGCAGTGTTCTTCATAATTATGCTAAAGGAAATGTAACCTGTTTTTATATCCTTTCAGGATAGGTACAAACATGGTTAATGGCTAAACAGTGAAATTTAACCAGTTTTAAGTGATGATGAAAAATATACACATGAATATACAAATGAAAGTTTAACTTAGCAGAACGATAAAGGTTTTTGCTGTCTTCATGATGCTTTTGGAAATACTTCTTTCAAGAAAAAGAGAAAACTCACAAACGAAAAAGAACTCTATGAAGGTGTAAGGAGATGATAATAAAAGGTCCTCTGCAATAATCATGTATCTGAATATGTAGTTTTTTTGTTCTCTTACTGTTTTTGGCTTTGAAGTAAACTAGGGAGAATGGAAAAGAGTGGAACATAGAAAAAGTAGTTAGCGAGAGTGAAGGCCAAGTACCACGTATTGGAAAATGATTACTTTAGCATTTTTATACTATACACACACACACACACACACACACACAGCTTTACATGGCTTTACTTCCGAGGACAAGTATTGTTCCTCTATTGTTCATCCGTCCTCGGACAGTCGACGGAATAAGGCACAAATTCATTGCTCGACGTTCGAGGACTATTGTCCGACTCCGAGGACCATTTTTTTTGTTCTCTGTCCGAAAATGTCTCGGACATACGGCTAAACACGCCCACACAGAACACAGACACACACACACACACACACACACACATATCTATATATATATATATATATATATATATATATATATATATATATATATATACTATATATTAAACATATAATGAAAGTACTATTTATGATTTTGTGTCATGAATAGTACCTGTATCACATGCTATACATAATGATCGAAGGTTACTACTTATGATCCTTGTGGCATGACGAAATATTATCGAAATATTTGGGATGCAAGATAACTAACGAAACCAAATCTTAATAAATTATTATATTTTTAATTGTT